>BTPG01000001.1:318953284-319180784 GCA_036245525.1 Semisulcospira habei
AGAAGATATTTTTCGTCAGTCGGGGTTCAACCACTGTTTACTGTATGATCTATTGGAGCGTAGAGTTGTTGCTTCTTTGTTGTTCATCATTGTGTTTCACCCACTGCCGGTTGGTCAGTAGGGCTAGTGGAGAGTAGAAGAGCTGCTCTGTCGTGCTGCTACCACTGCTAGTTCAGTGTGAGAGCTAGTGCCGGAGCATGCGGTGGCTGCCAATTGTTGTGGTTTTGTGTTTTCTCTTCCCGTATTGCTGGTGGACGCTGCTCGACCCTTAGCCTCAGTGCAGGCTCGGTTGTGAAAGCCGGTGCCGTCAACTGTGTAGCTTGATACGGGTACCTCCCGTGACTGGTCCCTTCTCTAGTTTCAGTAACTCATTCGAGACGTGCGGCACCCGGACATGTGGCTTTAGGCCGCGTGTCCGGATACGGCACGTTTTGAATGAGTGAGAATTCGTGGCTGGCTGCAATTTGGGATGCGTCTTCTCGCAATGAGCGCGGCGGACGGCGTGGTCCAGGGTCGCGCTGTGCCGGTGAGACGATCCGTATAATGTCTTATGGAGTGCCGCCATCAATAAGGGTCAATGCGTCTGTTTCCTTATTTGTAGGAAGGTAGTGGAGTTCACTCCGTTGTCAGTTGCTGTGACATCTCGCATTCGCTGCTAGTCTTCTTTGGGGGTGGGGGAGGGGGCGGGAGGGGGCAGCCTGTATCTTGTCTCTGTCATTCCTTGTTTTTGTCGAGGGCCGTGCTTACTACTGAATATTGCCGCTGTGCGGATACTATTCTACAGGCCCCTCGCGTGCGCGGGACGCCATCTTGTACAGCTTGCCTTCGCACAGCGCCGGTTCGCTCGCTCCGACTCAGTTCTTCTGTCGATGATATTATCTAAATTATCACATTTTCTCGTTACGTTTTAGTGTGGGATAATTACTATAGGTATTGTACAATGTCTGTATATAATGTTTGGTCGTGTAACCCCCTCAATTTTTATTTATCTGGGACGGACTTTCAAGTTTGTTAGCATAAGTTTTGACTGATACTTCAGATGTTAAGTTCGCGATCGTTCGTTTCAGTAAATAGTTTATTGATTTGCAAAATGCATAAAAGTATATACAGCTATTTCCATCATATCAAAACAAGTTACAGGTTTATAAGATGATCTGGACACTGTGATTATATTTGCATTCGGCATGACGGTGGTTCATTTGAAATACAATGTAGGTCAGTAAATCAACATATATTCACACATAATACATAATAAACATTACATATAAACATAATAAATTAAAAAATAATATTAATGCAAAATGAAAGATGATAGAGGAACAAATTCCAAATATTATAAGAGAGAGAGAGAGAGAGAGAGAGAGAGAGAGAGAGAGAGAGAGAGAGAGAGAGAGAGAGAGAGAGAGAGAGAGAGAGAGAGAGAGATATGCCTCAACTGGTCTTTTATTTTCTTTTTTTCCTGCAGTCTTAATTATATATCAATGAAATCTTAATATGCATTAATAAAATCGTGTACAGCTGAAAATATATCATTATTCATTGTGGATAGCAGAGTTTTACTTCCATTAAGAAGTAGGTTATATTGGTGTGTTCTTGTGGACGTGGAAGTATTGTTGCGCATCTTATTATATCATAATAATATTACTCTAAGTAAGAAATGGTCGGCGGTTTCAGAACTGGCTCCACATGAGCAGGCAGGAGATTTGGATAGATGGCGATCAACCAGGTCATTTATTGACGTCACTCAATTCCCATTTGTTCAATCCAGTACAGGAAATTGTTTTCTCAATGGGTCCACGTTGCTTTTTTTGGCGGGAGTCAGTCTGCTCCAGCCGAGATTGACACTATATAAATTTCGTTTTCGTTGCTTTCAGTACTTTCTGGTTCGGCGGCTGCGTAGACTGTATGTGGCACTAACTTTGCTTGCTGTGCCCATTTACTCAGCACCTGAGAAATTCGTTCGATGTTGATCCGTTGTCTGTCTAACAATAGATTCTCTCCTCATCTGTTTCTTAGTGTTGATGTTGGGCGTACTTTGGCTTGTTTGTAGGACGTGCTGACCCTTTATTGACCGGTTGGTCACATTAAGCGATCACATAGTGGTGTGCGATGTACAGACATTTTTTTTAACCAAATGTTCTGTAGTGTTTAATGTGTGCCTTCCTGTTGACTTAGTATTTGTTTTAACTGTTAGTGTATAATTATGTGATCTGAGCCAAAGGCAAATTTCCATTTTAAGAGTACAATTTAATGGATAATAAAGTTTTCTAATTCAATTCAGTTTTAAAAAAGACTGTACTTGAAAACCGAGCGAATAATTAAATCCATTAACTCATACGAGACGTGCCGCCTACGGATACGCGGCTTAAGCCGCGTAATCGGAGGCGGCACATCTCGAATGAGTTAACAAGGTCTCGTCAACTCAAAATTCTGTTTCACGTTGTTCCTGCAGTGCGCCGCAGTGGCGTAGGGAGATATTTTTCATTAACTCTCGCCTCCCACCCCCCCACCCCCCCCCCACCCCGCCCTTACAATTTCTTCGTGTGTGTGTGTGTGGGGGGGGGGGGGGGGGCGGGGGGGGGGAATGGGCAGTACCCTAATCATTTCTACCCTCCTCCCCACACCGGTTCCTACGCGACTATTACGAAAACATAAAACTGTTCCTGTTTTCGATACAACCGAAGACCAATGTCCTCTTCAATCTAGAGAAAGACACCAGCTAGAGGCATAGATTCTCACGAGCCCCTGAAACTGCATAGGCTCACAAAAATCTGTGCCTCTTGAACGCTGTCACTTCTTCCCTCCTCCCCACCTGGTTTCTACGCGACTGGTACGAAAACATTATCTGTTCCTGTTTTCGATATAACCGAAAGGCAAACTCCTCATGTCCTCTTCAATCTTGAGAACGAAAATAATGTTTGATTTTAGACACCAGCAAGAAGCAGAGATTCTCAAGAGCCCCAGACGCTGCAGCGACCCATGAGAATCTATGACTCTTGAACGCTGAGGAGGATTTTGCCACTTCAGTTTGGCAATGATTCGGCTTAAGCCTTCCACTGCAGAGAAAAAAGCGAACACTGCCCAACTACAAGAGACATAGATCCTCACGACCTCCCGGCAACCGCGGGGGCTCGTGAGGATCTATGCTTCTTGCTATAACATTATGCATCCATGCTCTTTTGACGCCAGGGCCCTTTAGCGCTGAATTAAAAAAAAAATTAATGAAGATATTTATTTTTTGCGTTCTCACGCACTGATTCGTCTACCACATAAATAAAACGAGCATTACCACTCGAAAAGTTTTTTTTTTTCAATGTCAGCTGACGCAGACAGTCAATCTTCGTTGATTCCACACCAAAAAGCCCTAGATGTCCTAGTAACATAGATTCAAAGTTGCGTCAGCAAGAGGCATAAATCCTCATGAACCCACGCAACTGCGGGGGCTCATGAGGGTCTATACCTTTTGCAGTTGGGTGGTGTTTGGGCTTTCTCGGCGCTAAACGAGTTTTAACATTATATAACGTTAATGCAGGGGAATAATGGCAACCCAGTGGCTTTTATTTCATTGACAGATGATATGTATAACTCTATGTGAAGTGAAGGGTGTTTATTTAGTTGACGACCGCGAGCTGTCAACCGTTCAAAGCGGCTTCAATGGGTGCTGGTTTGTGATTTTGGATATGATTGTTTTAGGACGCGCGTTCCAAAACTACAGACCAGCACATTACGAAACACATTGCCGCTCTTTTTTTCTCTCTTGAATGGTTATACAGCAGCTATTACCATGCCGTCGTAGGGGAGATTTTTTTCCCCCTTCTCTTCGTTAGAAAGATCAAAATCAGCCTTTGAATTTGAACGAAGTGTTTACTACTTGAGTGTGGAGATGAGAATAAGTTGAACTTTAAAAACAATCAAACCCAAAAAAACAACAAACAAACAAAGAAGCAAACCAACCAACCAACCAAACAAACAAACAAAAAACAAACAACAACAAACTTAACGACCAACCAACCAACCAACTAACTCATCAAACAAGCAAGCAAACAAACAAACAAAAACAAACAAACGAACAAACAAACAAACAAACAATCCAAAAACACAAAAAAAAATAATCAAAATAACAAACGAAAGAACGAACCAAGGAACCAACTAACAAACCAAAAGACGAACAGACAAACAAAAACTATAACAAACAAACAATAATTTGAAGGGTTCTGCTTGTTTTCTGTTGATTTGATATTAACCCCTTCACTGCTGAGAGAGAGAGAGAAAAGCGAATATTATATCACACCACAGGTGCGGGATGATCGTGGCGCTGTCGACCACAAAAGCAGTCACGTGTCTGTTCCCTACTACCCTTTCTAGAGGTAATCGAAGACTGAACTCCGTAATCGATCGAAGAACTATACAGAGGAGCAAAAGAAATGCGACAGTTTTGGTATCATCGGAAACACTGATGATACCAAAACTGTCGCATTTCTTTAGTGTTTCCGATGATTCCAAAAATATCGCATATCCTTCCCTTGTCAGAATAAAATCATTTTCACGTCTGCAATGTCAGTACAACTTCAGCTGTCTGGTTCTGATCTACTGTTCTGGTGAAATATGCAGCTATTACAATTATAAACTATATTGCCTATATTGATACCCGTCAGTCACCGGCAAAATCAATCTCGAATATTTTGAAGAATTAAAGGGAGGGGGTGGGGAGAGGGGTGGGGGGGGGGGGAGGGGTAGTTGAGGGATACTGTCGAAACATCTTGTCTCCATCGATCAGCGGTAGCGAATCGATGGAAACAATCAGTGTGTGACAATCAGGTTTCACTGAAAGTTAGGAAAAGCAAGCTATTGCGTGTTTTCTTTTCTTTAATTTTGTTTGTTTGTTTATTTATTTATGTATTATTATTTAGTTATATAATTCTTGATGATGGTGGGTGTTGGGGGAAGCGGAGGAGGGGGAGGGGGAGGGGGTTGGGTGGGGTGGTGGAGAAGGTTTGGGTTTGCAATCTCGGACATTCAACCTGACACAAAAGGCCTTCCCGACGCAAGACCTTGCTTCCAGTGGCAAAAAAACCAAACAACGGGTGTGTGTGTGGAGGGGGGGGGGGGGGGGAAGTGGGGAAGGAAGCGCGTGTGTGTCAAGACTCTCAACAGCTGCCCACATATCAAACAATGGGGCGGACAGGGGGGGGGGGGGGGGGGGAGGTGGGAGGGAGGGGGGGGAGGGGACGTGTTTGTTTCAAAATTTGCGAAAATATCAAACGGGGAGGGGGAGGGGGGTGGTTCTTAACACCCCATAAAGGGACTTTGTCATAGCATTTTACAGAAGTTTTTATTTTGTTTATTTCATTTTATTTATTTATTTTAAAAATTATCTATATTGACTTGTTCAATCTATATATATATTTTCTTTATTTATGTATTTATTTATTTTATTTTTTTATTTTTTTTTTTTTTTGCGGGGGGGGGGGGGGGGGGGGGGGGGGGGGGGGGGGCGGGCGGTGCGGGGAGGGGGGGGGGGGGGGCGATATCATTTGGTCGATACCATTTTGCACCCACGTTCCTTTGACGCCTTTACCCTTAGGCGCTGAATTAAAAAAAAAAATAATAATAATAAAGGAAGATAGTTTTGCGTTCTCAAGCACTGATCCGTATACCACATAAATAAAACGAGCATTAACACTAGATAAGGTTATGTTTCAATGTCAGCTGGCGTAGACTGTGTTTCTGCAATCTTGCTTAATTCAACACCAAAATCCTTAGAGGTGTCAGGAGCATGGATTCAAAGTAGCGTCAGCAAGAGGTATAGATCCTCATGAGCAAAGTAGCGTCATGAGGATCTATACCTTTTGCGTTTGGGTGGTGTTTGGGCTTTCTCGGCAAGATTCTCACCGGTCGCCCAAATACCAAACAATGGGGTGGGGGGAGGGGGGGGGGACTGTGTGCGTGTCAAAACTCGCCAGAATATGAAACGGGGAGGTGTGTGTATGGGTGGGTGGGCGGGGGGGGGGGGGGGGGGGGGGGTCCAAATACCCCAGAGAGGGACTTCGTTATAGCATTTGACATATTTTTTTTTAATTATTATTTTTTTTGGGGTGGAATGGGCGCGGGGGGGGGGGGGGGGGGGTTGGTGGGGGGGGGTGGGGTTGGGGGTGGGGGGGGGGGGGGGTTGGGGGGTAGGGGGTAGGGGGGGCGTTGACTTGGTCAGTCTGACATTGAATCTGCTTAAGCCTTTTCCACTGCTACAGAAAAAAAGTGAACACTGCCCAACTGCAAGAGACATATATCCTCAAGAGCCCCCGCAACCGCGGGGGCCGCTCGTGAGGATCTATGCCTCTTGCCGATACCATTTTGCGTCTATGTTCCTTTGACGCCTGGGCCCCTCAGCGCTGAATAAAAACAAAATTAAGGAAGCTATAGTTCTGCAGTTCTCAGGCACTGATCCGTCTACCCCATAAATAAAACGAGCATTAACATAATACACGGTTATGTTTCAATGTCACCTGACGCCAAAATGTTTTCCTGCAAATCTTCGTTAAAACTCATTCTATCCCAGACAGCAAGATATGGATCGACCATGATAGTTCAAGGGTGATGCCAGAATAGCTTGGCGCCTATTCTGGCATCACCCTTGAACTATCATGGTCGATCTGTGTCGCCGTGCACTGCACTGCAGTCTTCAGAGCACAACGGCAAAATTTGGGGATTTCGGTCTTGGGGTACAGTGAGTTAATGCAATACCAAAAAAACCCAAAAAAACAACTAGAGGTGTCAGGAACATGCATTCAAAGTAGCGTCAACAAGTGGCATAGATCCTCAGGAGCTCCCGCGATCTATACCTCTTGCATTTGGTTGTGTTTGGGCTTTCTTGGCACCGAGGGAGCGATAACACTATATAAAGTTAATGCAGGGGAATAAAGGCAATGCAGCCACTTTCATTTCATGTAAAGATTTATGCCTGACTTTTTGTGACGAGGTAAGGTGTGTGTCTATTCAGTTGAAGGCCGCGAGCTGTTAACCGTTCAAGGCGGCTTTTAATGGGTGATGGTTTGCGATTTTGGATATTTTAATTAAAGTGCGTAAGTTTGAAAATTACAGACCAACACAGTTACGAAACACATTGCAGGTCTATTTTTTTCGCTTTCTCTTGAATGATAAACGCAACAGCTATTACCGTCATAGTGGGGCGATTTTTCTTCCCTTCTCTTCCTTAGAAATAGCCTTCGAATTTGACCTTGTTTACTATTTCAGTCTGGAAATGAGAACAAACAAACACAAACAAACAACAGACCGACCGACCGACCGACCAACCAACCAACCAACCAAACGAACAAACAAACAAAAAACTTAACCGACGAACCAAGCAAGCAATTAAACCAACAAACAAACCAACAAACAAACCAACCAACAAACAAACAAACAAACAAACAAACAAACAAACAAAAAGACAACAACAACAAAAACAAACAAAAACCAAGCCAACCAACCAACAAACAAACCAACCAATACAAAACATTTAAAAAAAAAATCAGAAAATCAAAGCAAACAAGAAAGAAAACAAACAAACAAACAAACACCCGAACCAACGAACGAACAAACAATAAATGGCAGTCTTCAGCTTGTTTTCTGTTGATTTGATACTAACCCGTTCATTGCCGAAAGAAAAAGAAATAAAAGGTAAGCACAATTCAAAAGACATAGATCCTCATGAACCCCCGCAATTGCGGGGGCTCATTAGGATCTATGCCTCTTGCTAACACCACTTTGCATCCATGTCATTTGGACGGTTGGGGTTCCTCCGCTCTGAATTAACACAACTGGATTTCAGAAAGAGAGTCTGTATCCGTTGGCAATGTAGGGTTAACCCATTCGAGACGTGCCGCGTATCCGGAGGCGGCACGTCTCGAATGAGTTAAATTAGCTAGTTATAAAACAACCGAAAAAAAAAATTGCAGCGTAACACAAGGAAAAGAAAATTGTCACACTCCTAGGGTAAAGGCTGGCTCAGGGACTCCGCGTTTCTGCTCAAGTACGTCATGTCAAGGGAAAGAATAAACCTTAGGATATGTTCCATATTGTATACAATGCAAACACGATTAAGTTCCCCTAGCTTGAGTCACACTGCGGCTAAATATTGCCGTTAAAACATTTAACCCATTTAGCTCCAACGTCCTACAGAAGGAGATGATTGAACCATGATAATTCAAGGGTAGTGTCAGATTAGCTTGGCGCCTGAAGGCGCCAAGCTAATCTGACACTACCCTTGAATTAACATGGTCCATTCCACTGCAAGTCCGCCTGGGCACATAATCGTTAAGTATCAGCTCCAAATTTAGGAAATGGGGCCTTGTGGTTAAATGGGTTAAGCTAAGTCTAGACCGAACAGGTGACTGTAAATAGTGTGAAACTCACAGAAGTAACAATTTTGTGCTCGGTTTGTCATGTATCTTTCTTTCTTGGTTATATCTTATCACTAAAGTGCGTACGCAACGTACTACGCATCGATAGCAGGCGCTGGACTGCAAGCTATAGTGTGTACAGAAGAACGTTAAACGTTTAGGGCTTAACGTCTTTTGTCCACCACGAAGGTAATTTCAAAGACGAGGCACCGAAAAGAGGCCTGTACAAATTGTGTACCCAAATGGATTCGAACCCATGACTTTTTGGTCGAGAATCGAAAGCTGTGATTGTGTATACAGAGAGACAGCATATGCACACGAGGCGTGATATATATAGTCTTTCACGTCGGTGTTTAGGTGATACTGAGAATCTCACTCGAGTGGTTTTAAAACCTAATAATAATAATAATAATAATAATAATAATAATAATAATAATAATAATAATAATAATAATGCCGTTTATTATAATTATAGGCGCTTTACCCAATTCTGCGAATCGGCTCAAAGTGCCGCAAAATGAACTCAACACGCACGCTCACGTGAAACACACGCATTCACTCTGAAGACAAACACATTACAAGGCAAACATTCGAGCGAAAGCGAGTAGGATGTTTTAAGACCACGAGAGTGAGATTCTCAGTATCACCTAAACACCGATATAAAAATCTATTTCTTACTCACCTGTTGTTGTTGTTGTTGTTGGCAAGATGTGAGTAGGTTTTCGGCACACGCCTAGTCAGTCACAACACAGCCGCCATTTGGCAAAGATTTTGACATAATTCACTTTATTATTGGACGTCAAAGTTTTGCATGCCAGACAAATGTTCCTACAATAGTGCAATACATGACGTCAGCGTGCCAGTCGTCACTATAAAATGATGTCATTGCACGTGAGCTGAATGCGGGTGAGTTTCAATATCGGGTGTGCCCGCATCTTTTTCGTAACCATATTTTCTACAAGACAATGTTGTGCACACGTGGTCGTTCACGCGGCAGAGCTGTATCAACACGTGTGATAAAGATTGGTTGTATCACGCTTGTGTGATAAAGCTTTTCTGCTCAATGGCACAAAGAATGAGGTGTGTAAGAAAAAAAAAAATTACGCGTGCAGTCGAGAGCTTGCGTCGATTAACAGATTATCGTTGCGCAGTCGTCTACAAAATCAGTCACATGTCTATTATCCGTTGTGGAGATAATCGAAGACCGAATTCCGTAATCGAATGAGCAATTATACTGAAGAGCATAAGAAATGCGACAGTTTTGGTATCATCGAAAAACACTTTAGTCGCATTTGTATAGTGTTTCCGATGATTCCAAAAATGTCGCACATCCTTTGCTCGTCAGAATATCATTTCACGTCTGCAATTTCAGTATATCTTCAGCTGGCTGGTTTTTTATACTGTTCTGGTGAAACAGCTACTAGAAGTATATAATAAACAATAAAATAATGTCTACATCGATACCCATCAGTCCCCCGGCAAAATCAATATAGAATATAGTGGAGGATAAATGGGGGTGGGATGGGGTGGGGGTGGGTGTGGGGGTGGGTGTGGGATGAGGAAAGGTGTTGAAGGATCCTGTCCAAACAGCACACTGGTTGTTTCCAACGATTCGCTGCTGCTGATCAGCACGAGAAACGGCTAAAAAACTAGATTGACACGCTAACGGCAGCGTTGAATAAATAAGTGCGACTAGCCTTGTGCTTTTGCTGCGTGTCCAAACTGCTGTTAAAGTTCATTAGGATTGTCAACAAGGCATAACGAACACAAATGGTGCTGAAATGTGTCTTGAGATTTATGAGTAATGGTATTTTAAGCATGAATACTTGGGGATCATGGGTGTTGGGGATTGGGGGGGGGGGGGAAGGGGTGGGGCTGGCATGGTGGAGAAGGTTTGGGTCGTCGTGAAAATTTCATGCTTGAGGGAACATTTTAAGAAGGGAATGAACTCCGCATATTTATTTCGTATATAATTAACCAACATTTGCCTCCCTTTACTTGTTGTTTACGAGTAACGCAATACTTGCTTAAAGCATAGTGGATAGCCCACAAGAATTTGATACAGAAAAAATACTGTGCAGCTCTCTGAATTTGGGTCATACGGTTCATCCGTAAGGTCAAAAATCAGTGACAAGCGCAAAGCAGTACACCCCCACTTGTCGCCCCTTGGCGATTAGATGAACTTTTAGTCAGTCGCCCGCCTGCCGGCTACCACACTTGAAATTATTTACAATCGGCTTGTTTTCATTTGCCATACTAAGAATGCAACCAGCCTAATGCATATTTCAGGAGGTAGCAGTACTTTGCTTTCAACCTTTTTTGTTGTTGTTTTGTTAGTCAAACCATACATGGTTCAAAATGTCCAGACTTGGACGGTCTGCTTACCAGTTCAGAGATAGGTCAACCATGATAATTCAAGAACAGTGCCAGAATAGCTTGGCGCTTAGAGGCGCCAAGCTATTCTGGCACTATTCTTGAAGTTACACGGTCCGTCGACCGTCACTATGTCATGGGGTAGAAACCGACGCAGTTAGTGTGCGGGAGTTGGCCTGGATAGCCCCACCTCCCACCCCCCTCGCCTCAAAGAAAAATATATTTTCTCCTCTGCACCCCCCACCCCCACCCCCCACTCCTACACACACACCCCTCCTTTAATTTGGGGAGAAACTGAACAGAGAACAATGGAAGAGTTACCCGCCGCAATAATTTGATATATTTTTTAATTTTTTATCTTCATGTTTAATTTTTTTTTAATTAGCCCCCCCCCCTCCCCCCATCACCCTCCCGTTGACCCCCCCCCTTCCGCCCCACCCCCGCCACCCCACGTCCCCGCCTCTCCGCCTTGTTCCCTCCCTACCCCATCTGAATGATATTTTGGAATTTGGACTGTCGCAGGTGTTCTACGTGTCTGATTGTAGTGTCAGTGTCAGGGCCTGAAAAGGTGAGATGTGCTGCTTTGCTCTGCTGAGCAAGAAAAATAGTGACATGGGCAGCAGTCGAGGGAGACAGCCAGTGTGTGATGGGCAATGATCAGTTTCTAGGGGTTTGTAATTTTCTAACCCGAGTGGATTCGGCTAGTTGGAATTTTAATTTGCCCCTGGGGCTTAACAGACACATTTAACAACAGAGAAAACTTAAACTCCACCCAACTGCAAGAGGTATAGATCCTCATGAGCCCCTGCACTTGCGGGGGTTCGTGAGGATCTATGCCTCTTGCTCAATCCATTTCGCATCCATGTTCCTTTGACGTACCGGGTTCTCCAGTGTTGAATCTACAATGATTTAAATAACACGACCCGAGTGCATTGCCAAGGAAGAGATTTATATTACGAGACTTATAGTACGTTTTCTGTGGCTGTCTAGAGCTCATGAGGATCTATGCCTCTTGCTGAAACCACTTCACGTTCAAGTTGTTTTGACGTGTCGGGTTCTCCAGTGTTAGATTTATAATGACTTCAAAACACGATCCGCGCCCACTCGCATGGAAAAAATTAATATCACGAGACTTACAGTAATGATACTTTTTTTTCACTGGCTGTCAGGCAAAATTAATTTTACGCTAATCCTTATAATACCCGTTTTTGTCTCACGTAGCTGTAACGACGTAAGCCTACGCAGCAGTAATCTTAGAACATAATTGAGCTTTTGTACTATAGCGGCGCCTGGACTGAAATGATGTCTGCATATCTCCCACAGATTCACTACATAATCACCGTACCCTACTCTGACACGCAGATATGCATAAGATTGACGAGAAGCATCAATCGTCATGAGTACGACCGGAATTTAAACGATGTCTATATAACCCACGCAGATTCACTGACGAATAACCCGGTCAGCATCAGAAAAACACAGATTGAAAATGAGATTGGCAAGAGTCATCAATCCCTTTGACCTCAATCAGCTGCGCGGGGCACATGAGGATCGATTGATCTTGCTTTATGGTTGTTGCTCGATTTGCGCCGGCTGTAAATATGTTAACCCCCTTTTTTGCCAGCGGACGAATTCACTGTCAAAGATCCCCAGCCCGTCAAAGGAACATGGATTCAAAGTGGTTTTTAGCAAGAGGCATAAATTCTCATGAGCCCCCGCACCTGCGGGGGCTCATGAGGATCTATGCCTCTTGCAGTCGGGCGCGGTGTTGGATTTTTATCCTACAGTGAAGGGGTTAAGCACTATTAGATGTGTTTTGTCTCTGTTGAAACTCTTTGTGTCACATCTGATTATCCTCATACGGGCTGATGTTTGCTAATGACAGCATGTTATTTAATTGTGCCGTAGCAAATCGGCCGTCTCACATGATATTCTAGGGTACCCCCTTGGGTGGGATTTTGAGGGATCGTTTGGCGGGTGTCAGTTTACGCGTTACATTATCCTAATTCCTGTTTTGGGTCGTTATTTTTGGAACTAGTATTTTTATGATATAAATTACATGTTTTTTTTTTTTTTTTGTAGATTACTGGGGATTCTTTTCTTCGAGCATGGCCAGAGTCAGGGCTTTCTTGCTCACAGTGCTGTGCTCATCTTTGGTGGTGATGTAGGGTACCGTGGAAGAGATGGTGATGTTTTCTGTATACTTTCCCAGGGTGAAAGATCACTAGTAGGATTCAGAGCCTCTACCTGCGCAGGGAGCTTTGCCTGGTATTTTCTCTGCAGAGCTCTCGTCTCCTTCACAAAGTTTGATCTTTTCAGTCTCCCTGAGGTTGGCTGTTTCATCCTGGAATTCATAGTATGGTCTTTGGAAGACTTAACCTTTGTGGACTGCATCAAGGCTTTGCAATCTCTTGCAATCAGACTGAACATGGATAGGGACACCACCAAGTTGTGGAGACTGACCAAGGCGTTGAATGATGAGGGCACCAGGGAAAAGAAGATCACCCTGGAAGAAGAAGGGAAAGCACTGACTGGTAGGAAAGCTGCAAACATGTTCGCACAGATCTACGCGAAAGCAAGTAACATCACTGTCCCACGAATGATTGAGAAAAAAATCAGACAGGAAGAAAGAGAGAGAACAAGAGATACGAACATCCATGATGCAATGAAGAAGGACATCACCCTTCCGGAACTGAAGTTGGCCATCAAACAGTTGAAGAAGAAAAAAATCTCTAGGTCCAGACAGCATCTCAAACGAGATGTTACAACACCTTGGCAACACTGCCTTAATGAAGCTACTGGACATCTTTAACCACAGCTTGAGATGAGAACATGTACCCCAGTGCTGGAAGGAAGCCTGGATGATCCCAATTTTGAAGAAAGAGAAAAATAAGTCCAAAGCCTTGAGTTATCGCCCCATCAGCCTGACAAGTTGTGTGTGCAAGACCATGGAGCGCATCATCAACAAGCGCCTGCAGTGGTACCTGGACTCCGAGAGCATTATCGTGCCAGAGCAAGCCGGTTTCAGAAGCCACAAATAGTACAGAAGACCAGACAACACACCTTGCACAGGTCATCGAAGATGCCTTTCAAGATCAGAAGGTGACATTAGCTGCCTTCATTGACCTACAGAAGGCTTTCGACAAGGTGTGGAAGGATGGTCTTCTTGTGAAACTCCTTCGCAGTGGCATCCAAGGGAACATGTATCGGTGGACTAAGTCATACCTGCACAATCGTAGTGCCCGTGTGACAGTGGATGTGTACTGTGGCCAAAAAGTGCTGCTGCGTCAGGGGGTGCCACAGGGAGGAGTCCTGTCACCGACCCTGTTCATACTTTTCATCAACGACCTTGTGCCAGAGCTACCAAAAGAGTCCACGCAGCCCTGTACGCAGATGACCTGGTACTCTGGTTCACAGAAGAGTATGCAACAACTGCTACATACAGGATGCAGCTAGCCCTGGACAGGCTAACAGACTGGACCAACAACTGGTGTGTGACCATCAACACAGAAAAATCATCAACCACACTCTTCTCTCTCTCTCCAACAAAGCAAAGGCTGGCAACCTAACACTGGGCATCACGCCACTGCGGTATGAAAACCAACAGACATACCTGGGCGTCACCCTTGACAAGAGGCTGACGTGGAAGCCGCACATTTGGAACACAGAAGCAAAAGCTAGAAGAAAGCTGAACATCATGAGGAAGCTGGCTGGAACACAGTGGGGAACCAATTAAAAGATCCTCAAAAATGTATACAAGGCACAGTGAGACCACACCTTGAGTACGGATCAGATGCGTGGTTGACGGCAGCCCAGTCACACCAGCAGACCATGGGCAGAGTTCAGAACCAGGCACTGCGTATCATCACCGGTGCAATGAGATCCACACCAATTGAAAAGATGGATGAGACAACAGGCATGCCACCCCTGCGCATGAGAAGAGAGAACACATAATTATATGAAGGAATAAAGCTGCTTGTGTGCCTGCGTGTGGCTCTGTGTGTGTGTGTGTGGGGAGGGGAGGGGTGGGAGGGGGGGAGAGGGTGATGGGGGAGTGGAAGAATGGGAGCACTTTGCAAATGTAGCTGTTGTAATATATATATATATATATATATATATATATATATATATAATATATATATATATATATATATATATATATATATATATATATATATATATATATATATATATATATATATATATTATATATACGTGATGCGAGCCAAAGCCGAATTTCCATGTTAGGTATAAAACCTATCTGTTTTCTTATGCGTATAGTTAGATGTATTTTCAATGCGCTAGCATTCTTTTGCAGTAACTGTTCTTGTAACTCTGTGTGTGTAGGTGTGAGCTTTTGATGTGTCACTTTAGTTTTTGTAACATTTATTGAAGCGTTTTCTTTCTTGTACTTTTTGTTCTGTTATTTTTGATCTTGTAAAGCGCTCATAGCCCCATTCATTTGGAGGAGAAACGCTATATAAATGTACATTATTATTATTATTATTATTATTATTATTATTATTATATTATTATTATTATTATTATATTATTATTATTATTATTATTATTATTATTATTATTATTATTATTATTATTAAATTTAATGGCCCATACCATTAAAAAATCAGTTCAATTTATATCTCGAGTGTATTTCATCTTGCGCATGTATTTAAATTTGGTTTGTATCGTCAAAACTATAAACAAAACACCTAGATCTACCTGTATTGCAATATACGGTAAGGCGGGTTGTTGCTGACATTGTTGCTGTTGCTGTTGTTGTTCATTTCAAGTTGTTGTGTTGTTGTTGCCGAAAGCGATAAACGTCTGTACAGTTATTGGACTTGAAAGCCCAAGATGGACGGAATATGTGTAATAGTCTATGATTCTGTACATAATCTCTTGCTGTGCAATCAACCCTTTAGCTAACAAAGTTGCTACACGAATTCTTGAACTTGACACGATACAGACATCAGAAATTTGAGAAGGGGAACAAACTACGCACTAAGCACCCGGCTTGTATTTCACCTGTTGTTTCCCCTGACAAAGAGCCGCCGGGTGTTTTTGCGTGTCGTTTGATGGATGATTTTTTTCTGACAAGGCGAAGAATGGCTTAATTCCGCCATTGCCAGGGGACATGGGTTGTTTACAGAATCGTTGAAAATTCAGCGTAAGGGCACCATGTCTGTCCAAGGGATCACAGATGCAAAATAGTTTCAGCAAGACGCATAGAATCGCAGGAGCCCCCGCACTTAACGGGGCTCATTAGAGTCTATGCGTCTTGCGGTTAATGGTGTTAGTTTTTTTTTTTAATTTATTTTTCAGCATATTTCTTAATGCTATATAACAGACGTACATTTGAGTCACAAGGAAGCACAGATCTTCACGAATCCCAGCAAATTGCGGGGAAACTGAGGATCTATGCTCCTTGCAGGTGCGTGATGTTTATCTTAAGGTGTTTCCCTGCTGCTCTTGGCTCAAAGCAGGTGTCAACTCGAACAGCTTTTTTTAATATCCAAGACTTGTAACCCCTTCAGTGCCGATGATCATATATTTCGGGTCAGAAACCACTGACCGACATTCGCGTGAAGTACGCAAATTAAACGGGACCAGACATTGGCATAAAGAACACAACACTAGCCTGGTCATTAGTTCAACAAGAGACATAAATCCTCATGAGCCCCCGCGTCTGCGGGGGCACATGAGGATTTATGGTGGGGGGGGGGGGTGAGGTGGGCGGGGAAGGGGTGCCATGGAGGGGAACTTGTGTGTGTGGGGGGGGGGGGGGTGGGCTGGGGGAGAATTGGCGTCAAAACGATGATACGCCAGATTAACATTTTATGCATCATGACATATGATTTTTGACATTTCAAAGCATTGTAATTGGTCTACTTGTCTGCCTCGCATTTCGTGTGTATTCATGTGCACGTTTAATTGCAGTCGAGTTTGCTCGTAGAGCTAGAGAGGTCCGATGCAACAAAAGTCGCATACCACAACATTTTGGAAGTCCCGACAGCACTCGATCTATCTATTCACAGTAAGCTTCGCATATAACAAATCAACAGGGGATTCAAACGTTTCATGTCGGAAAATCCGAAGTCTGTAATGCAAGCGAAGTAATTTACATAAAGACAAGAGTGCTGTCGGGACCTATGGAGAAGTGTTGTTATATCCGACGTTTGTTATATCCGGCCTATTAGCGAAGTAGATTGACTTTACTTCAAATGCATGCTACAAACTTCACATGTAACATGAAAAATAGTTGGTTCCTCAAGCGATTTGTTGTACCCGAAGTTTACTGAACTAAACTTAACTCATTCAGCCCGACGCATATATTTCCCAAATTTTGAAGGCGTCATCTAACGACTATGCACCTGTTGCAGGAGATGGATCGACCATGATAATTCAAGGGTAGTGCCAGATTAGCTTGACGCCGACAGGAGCTAAGCTAATCTGGTACTACCCTTGAATTGTCATGGTCGATCCATCTCCTGCTGCAGGGCTGAATGGGTTACGATTTTGTAGGGGTGGGTCGGTGGTGTGAGGGTGGGGGTGAAGTGGGGTAGCGGCAGACGGTTGGATCAGGGGGTGGGGGGGGGGGTGAGGAGTGGGGGGGTGGGGGTGGTGGTGTTTGGGATTCTTTAATTTTGACACTTAAACTCGAAATTTTGCGACCAAGGTTGCTTGGTTGATCGTTAAGAGATCTCGCCATAAACACTCCCAGTAAGAAAACTCTCGGGCCGATATCGGTCGCTCTGGGCCCGCGCACAGATTTGCTCGAAGGACCTTAACTCACTTGGATATGACGATTGTGGGAGATGCGACTATTTGACGCGAATAGAAGTCAAAGCTTGACGACAGATTTTGAAGTTCATCTCAGCTTGGTGTAATAACAAAACTGAACAACACACTTGCAATGCAGTACTATTTTTTATTTTTTATTTTTATTTATTTTATTTATTATTATTATTATTATTTATTTATTTATTTTTTTTTTTTGGGGGGGGGTGTGGGGAGGGGTGTGTGTGTGTGTGTGTGGGGGGGGGGGGGTGTCGACATCGATCTGTGATTTTAGAACTTACTGATGCAAGCCTTAATGTCCAAAATCACAGACCATTCCACGTACTGTATTGCTATTTAACACATTTTGCCCAAGAAACAAAATCAACAAATTTTGAAGTTACCCTCTGAAGAACTGTATTACAATGTTAGAGACAGATCGAGCATGATAATTCAAGGGCCGTGGTGCCAGAATAGCTTGGCGCCTATGGGCGCCGAACTATTCTGGCACCACCATTGACTGAACTTTCATGCTGGATCCATGACTTGCTATGGTGTTTCGGGGCTGAATGAGTTAAACTAACTATGCGTCCGCGGTAACCATACAAACCTGTTACACTGATTTCCGGGCATAACTGCATGTTTCACTGACGGACAGATTAATCAAGACACCTGACTGTGATACAGCTCGGCCACACAGGCCGTTATATCAGATCGACAGCTACTTTCTTGTTTTGCTCGAGGACCTGGATTTTGGAAATATAAATAGCTGCTAAACTGAGCTCTGACGCTTAGAGAGTCCGAAATAGCTCAGGCGGTTAAACGTCGGAGCAGGAGAGCGAAGGGAATCGCCGGGTCGTGGGTTCGAATCCCGTCCCGGCCCCGGTAGCTGGACTCACAATACAGGGGGAAAAACGGATTTGTTCAATAGCATATCCGTTGAAAGGTCCTGATAAATCAAAGTGGCACAGTTGGAGTGCGCCTGAGTTGATCAGTGTTCAGGTCGTACTCCATAGAAACTAGATTTCCCTGTCCCCCATAACCCGCCCGTCAGGGCCGTCCATGATCACCTCGGTGCTGTGGACGTTAAACCTGAACTAACCAACCAACCTCTGACGCTTGGTGGAGTTCAACGGCGCATACGCTTTAGCAGTAAAACGGACACATAGTGATGTAATCACGCAGTTATGAAGGACGCAGAGGCATGATAACACGTTTTATATCTATCAGGTGTTGATATTCGTCAAACAATTTTATGCAATGTTGTGAATGCACCAAGAGCGATTAGCGCCTTTCATTACATATAACCTTCATGCATCGATTTTGTGTTTCACCTTTAATTCAATTAAAGTCAAAAACATTATTTTGTCAGTCTGGCCGACAAAATTTCCTTCGTTGGGATCAGTATGTTAAAACAACTAAAGACACATGCGCGCGTACGGTTTCAGCCACATTATCACAATGGTATCACAATGGTAAAAATTTAAAATATCTCACACGCTTCTTAATATCTCATCCATCTCTTGGCCCGAGGCCCTCTCCCCCCGAGGCCCCCCTCCCCCCTCCCCCCTCCCCCCCCCCCACGCACACCCCGTCATGTGGTAACACACACACACACACACACACACACACACACACACACACACACACACACACTTCAATAATAATAATAATACATGGTATTTATATGAGTGTATCTTAAGAGTGTTTACACCCCTCAATGTCAGTGGACGCCGACTGTGTTTCCGAAATCACCATAAATTCAACGTCAAAAATCACCACCTGTCAAAGGAGCACAGACACAAAGTGGTTTCAGCAAGAGGTATTGATCCTCATGAGCCCCCGCGACGCGGGGGCTCATGAGGATCTATACCTCTTGCAGTTGGGTGGTATTCAATGTTCGTCTGCAGTAAAACGCTTAACGATGTGTGCAGCTGTGCAGACATTGCATTAGTTTCTGATTGCTGTCAGTTTCTTGTCCCAAAGCAACTGGAATCCGAAAGCAACGCAATACGACCCGAGTGCGGCTGGTCTTGATCTAAAATAGATATGGATGTGTGCAGCTGTGTAGACATTGCATTAATTTGTGATTGCTGTCAGTTTCTTGTCCCAAAGCAAGCTGTAATCCGAAAGCAACGCAATACGACCCGAGTGCGGCTGGTCTTGATCTAAAATAGATATGCTGAAAACAAATACAATACACTTAATGTGAATAAGTCGTTAATAAACGATTACGTCTTGAAAAGCTGTTGCGTGCATTCGCAGATCTCACGTATAGACGCTAAAGAAAAACCAGACAAAGAAAAAAAAAAAAAACACGTTTTAAAAACAAAAGTACAAAGATATGTTAAATTTTGGGTTAACTTAAATAAGTTGTGTTACAATTGTCCT
Organism: Semisulcospira habei; assembly: GCA_036245525.1. Taxonomy (NCBI): domain Eukaryota; kingdom Metazoa; phylum Mollusca; class Gastropoda; family Semisulcospiridae; genus Semisulcospira; species Semisulcospira habei. Next base: position 318,973,228 of record BTPG01000001.1, read on the forward strand.
TTTTAATCGTGATTGTTTTTCCTCAGGTATACGCTATAATTATTGACTGCCAGCATAGAGCGACTTGAAACCCGCAAGACTAGACTTGACCAGCCGCGGAATGTGTTACGCTTATCCCATAGTGTTTTGCTGTGAATCACAAGTAATATGCGGCAAAATATAAACTCAGGTTGACAAAAGGTACTGTGGACGATTGCTTCCTGGTCATATAGTTGTTACACTACGACCCACTGCGGCCGATATCGGCCGGTGAGTCTCTTGCTCACAGGCTTTAACTACGGCGAGATCTTTTAACGATCAACTAAGAAGCGGTTGTTGCCTAAAATAAATAAATAAATAAATTAATACAACAATTTTTTAACCCCTTCACTGCCGCCGAGAAAAGTGAACGCGCGATCTAACTGCAAGAGGCATAGATCCTAATAAGCCCCCGCGACTGTTGATCTATGCCTCTTGCTGAGACTTTGAGTCCATGTTCTTTGGACAGTAGTGGCTTTTGGTCGTTCAGTGAAAGCGAATTTCAGAAACGGAACGTACTTACTTTGGCAGGGATGGGGTTAAAGTGACTGCGTTCCCGAAGTCGGACCTACAGTTTTTTGCATACTGGTATGTACGGTATAAATTGACACGCATGACACGTGTATGTTGCTTTCAATAGCTTTTCAACCCGTTCAGTGGCGAGAAACTTTGAACACCACCCAAGTGCAAGAGATATAGATCCTCATGAGCCCCGCAGTTGCGGGGGCTCATGAGGATCTATGCCTCTTGCTGACGCCACGTTGAATCCGTGTTCCTGGGAAGCTAGGGTTGGTGTTGAATTAACGAAGACTGCAGAAACACAGTCTGCGTCAGCTGGCACTGAACGGGTTAAAGTGACAGACAGCAGACGTCGGACCTAGGCTCCTTTGCTTACTCGGTACGTCAGTACATATGGGTATCTACCGTACATATTGCCATATATACGCCACGTGCGTATTGACAGACACGTTGACAATAATTTAGGCTACAGTCATATCCTGTTCCATACATGTGCAAATCGCCTAGGCTCAGCTGTTACACTTGTTTGCATCTGAATCCAGCGGACGCGGATTGCTTTTTGAAGGTCGTTGTAAATTCAACGTCAAGGACCCCAAGCCTTGAAAAGTATTTGGATGCAAAGTGGTTTATGCAAGAGGCATATATCCTCATGAGCCCCCGCAACTGCAGTTGCGGGGGCTTATGAGGATCTAGGCCTCTTGCAATTGCGTGTTTTTTTTTAATAATTATTTTCCCTCGCCTGTGAGTGAAAGGTGTTAATCAAATACAGAAATCTCGATGGATGCAGATCTGCGTGGGTCGTTAAGTCTGTCAGTTAAGAGTAAACACTTCAAGCCACCTATTCTAGAAAGAAAAAAAAAATTATAGTTTGTGTCACGCGGTAGTCGTAGTATGATATCACTCCAGACGCACGTACGTAGGGTTCTTGTAAAGAAACTTCACTCAGTGCAGCATACTCGTCACACGTGGCACAAGGTTATAGACCACATTGGAGTAATAGTTCCAACAATATTTTATTGCAGCGATGCGATCTCCACACAATGCATTCACAAATGCACCAACACTGATACACTGTCTCCTCTACAATGCATCAACACTTTTGACACAATACGTCTCTCATACAATGTACACGCATACTTCCTAGCACGGTCTTTTATGCTATATAACAGATTTCCAGAATAATCCAGCAAATTCGCACAACACAACCAATCAGAAAAGAAACCGTAACAAAAACTCATAAAAATTGATGAAAAAGAATACTCGAGAATGAACTGGAAAATTCGATTACTTTTTTAAACGCATTTAATACAGTGTTACGAAATGTTGCCGACACTTTTTACGTGATATATGAGTTCACTAGAAAGATCGCGACCCTGCTCGAACCTTCCAGTCTCATCGTAGCGAAACTACGCGTCACAACAAAAATCGATCGCAGTTGTCCGTGCGAGAGAAAATGAATCCTACTAAAAAGGTACGTGATTCTTTTATAAAATAACTCAAATGAATATCGGATCTCTCTTATGATTAACCCAAACATGCTCTCAAAGAATAACACAACCACAAACGTAACAGTTTGCAATATCTCCTTTATTAATGTTTTGTATGCCTATCAATAATGCCGCACAAAATAACCTTTGTTTAAGTATGGAGTTTGGATGTAATAAAATAAAGACTTTACAACGCTTATTCTATATTGTATGTAAGAGAGTACCAGCAACGCACACAAAGGGCAATGCCAAAATAAAAAAAAAATAAAAAAAAATACATACATAAATAAAAAATAAATAAATAAATAAATAAAATATAAATTGTTAGTGTGCTGTCACACATGGATTGTGAAACGAAGTTTAGAAAAGGCTTAGTTTGCTGCAAAACAACATGGAGACAACGTTGTAGAGGAGAATTTTAGTAGTCAAAGCCCAGCATAGACCAAACCGCGCTAACTCACCCGAGACGTACCGAAACAGATACACGACTTTATGCCGGGTATCAAGACACCGCACGTCTTAGATGAGTTAACTCATTCTACCCCAACACCGAAATCCTCCAATTTTGCCGTTGTCCTCTGAATACTGCAGTGTAGTGCAGGACACAGATCGACCATGATAGTTCAAGGTTGCTGCCAGAATAGCTTGGCGCCCATAGGCGCCAAGCTATTCTGGCATCACCCTTAAACTATCATGGTCGATCCTTATCTTGCTGTGGTGTGTCTGGGGTAGAATGAGTTAACCCTTTGGCTGTCGGTAGCGGTTTTAGTCGCGGAGAATCCGCAGGACACATCGCTAGAACCTCTACCGACAGCCAAAGGGTTACAGCACGTAAACTTAATTCACCCCGCTTTCAGTAGGGTAATCAAGACGTTTCTTATCGTTTTTCTGTCGCATAAAACTTGTTAAACAACAACATCAAAAAACCCGTAACGTAAGTGGGTGAATAAATGGACGCTACTGATGTTGAAATGTATATCCACATAAAAGTGTACCCGAAGGACCAAAGGCTATAAAACGCATAGAAATGCATCTTTCTATTTTTTGGGGTGTAAGCGTGTACCTCAATAGCAGAACGTCTCGCGCAAACGACGGCCGTGAGCGGGCCCACTGAACCCGTCGTGGGCCAGACGACCTTTGCTTAACTCATTCTACCCCAGACACCCCACAGCAAGATAATGATCGACCATGATAGTTCAAGGGTGATGCCAGAATAGCTTGGCGCCTATGGGCGCCAAGCTATTCTGGCATCACCCTTGAACTATCATGGTCGATCTGTGTCCTGCACTAGAGTGCAGTCTTCAGAGGACAACGGCAAAATTTGGGGATTTCGGTGTTAGGGTAGAAAGAGTTAAGGGGTGAGGCGCACAATCTTCTTGGCAGGTGAATATACTGCAAAAGGGAGGGAATGTAAACAGGACCATCCGGGTGGATGTGTGCGGGTCTGTGATTTTGGACCGTACGACCTCATGGCCTCCGTCGCATTTTCAGAACCATATCTACAAACAACGGCTATATAAGGTCATACATTTGTTCCACAAAACAGGTGCATCGGGCGCTCGCGTGTAAGCAAACCAGATGACATATCATGTCACGTAAGTCCCATACCCACCATCATTACCACAGCCAAAAGCTAGATATTACCTGACAACGACTACGACCACCCCTTTCCCTAAAGAAAGAAAGAATGAAAGGACCGAACGAAAGAAAAAAAAAAAGAAACGCATAAAATAAAGAAAGGAACGTAAGTACAAACGAACGAACAAGCAAACGAACGAACAAACAAACAAACAAAAAAGCAAGCAAACAAGCAAACAAACAAAAAAACAAACAAATAAACAAACAAACAAACAAACAAACAACCAAGCAAACGAAAGAACGAAAAAAGGCAGGAATTTTCCGGTGTACGAAGGAGAAGAAGAGCGGAAAATGTCTTCCATCTAAATTTTACAACATTCAATCTTTATAATTTAAGTTGTCCGGCATCATTGTAAGACAAATTAAGTACTTTTATAAATGAGATATAACCTATTAACTCTTTCGCGACGTGCCGCATCTGGATTCGCGGCTTACGCCGCGAATCCGGATGCGGCACGTCTCGAAAGCGTTAACTCTTCACTTCCTGGAGCAGGCCGCTTTAATCCGTTCAGTGACAGACGACGCAGATTGTGCTACTGCAATCTTCGTTAATTCCACATCAAAAAGTTCTAGCTTTCCTAGGAACGTGGATTCAAAGTGATATCAGCAAGAGGGATAGATCCTCATGAGCCCCCGCAGCTGCGGGGGCTCATGAGGATCTATACCTCTTGCATTTGGGTGCTGTTAATTTTTTTCGTGCAGTGAAAGGGTGTTAATCAAATACAGAAATCTGGATGGATCCAGATCTCGTGCGTCGTTAAGTCTGTCAGTTAAGAGTACAGACTTAAAGCGACATGCTCTAGGAAATAAAATGTTATTGTTTGCAATATCTCTTTTATTATTGTTCTTAATATGCCTTACAATAATGCCACACAAAATAACTTTTGTTTAATTATGAAGTTTGGATATTTACAGCTCTCCATTCTACGTTACACATAGGAGAGTTTCAGCGACACGCAGAAAGGGCATTGCACACACACACACACACACACACACACACACACACACACACACACACACACACACACACACACACACAAGTCTTAGTTTGATGCAAGACAACATGGAGACCACGTTGTATCGGAGAATTTCAGCAATCAAATCCAGCTCTGGGGCAGACCGCGTTCACGTATTCGAGACGTGCTGCACCCGGTTGCGCAGCTTTATGCCGCGTTATCAAGACTCTTCACGTCTTAGATGAGTTAACCATTTCGCTATCGATAGCGGTTTTAGTCGCGATGATTCCGACAGCCAAAGAGTTACGGCATGTAAACTTAATCAACCCCGCTTTCAGCAGTGTAACTTTGATGTTTTTTTTTTTTTCGTTTATGTTTCTGCCTCATAAAATTTGTTAGGAAAAAAAAAAAAACGTCAAGAAAGTGGGTGGACAAAAGGACATTATGTTTGAAATGTATACCCACATACAAGTGTACCAGAAGGGCGAAAAGGCTATAAAACGCATATAAATGCATCTTTATATTTAAAAAAAAAAGTGTGTGTGAGAATGTATCTCAATAGCAAAACGCCTCGGGCAAACGACGGCCGAAGTGGACCCCGCGCTTTCAGGGTAAGACGCACAATCTTCTTGGCAGGTGAGTACACGACCGGCTTGTGTGCGGGTCTGTGATTTTGGACCTTACAACCTCTTGGCCTCACTCGCATTTTTAAACTATATCTACAAACAAGGGCTATACAAGGCCATACATTTGTTCCACAAAGCTGGTGCATCGGCGCTCGCGTGTAAGCAAAACAGACGACACATATCTTGACACGTAAGTACAACAGCCACCATCATTACCACAGACAAAAGCACCACCACTAAACCCAACAGCTAGGAGATCCCTGCCCCCTCCCCCCTCCCCCTCCCTCCCCACAATACCCGCCCCCATTTTTTTTTTTTAAATTGGCGCCTATGATGCGTCATTTTTCACGTCACACGAAGCTGTGTTTCGTCATAATTTGAAGTCAAATCTCAATGTTCTATTCTAAAGTTTTATATAAAGGTGTTTGAAAAACGGGTCAGCGGGCCACAAAATGGGACTGGCATGAATCTACGACCTGTCTAAGGCCGACAATCCACCACCGAAGCTGCCTATCGAGTGCGCAAAAGTTCATTGGGCCGATGTCGGCCGTCGTCGGTCCGCGCGCAGGCACCTGCAAACGCAACAAAGAACTGAATTGAAAACGTCAACTTAGAGCAGTCTGCTTCAAGGCAGGCTTTTACTGCTAAACGTCGGTGATACAACGGGTTATCAATGTTGTCTGGCCTCAACTTACACTTTTATTCCCTTCTTTTCACAATGCACGTCAACAAGTACACACGCACCATAGGTTCTCCACTGCCTCTCTCCTGCACAAAAAGGAGAAGAAGACCAGGAATTTCTCCCATCTTACGACAGTCAAACTTTATCATTTAAGGTGTCCAGCTTCATTGTAAAACAAATTAACTACATTTATCAACCCATTCAGCCGTGACGCACCACAGCAAGAGATGGGTCGGCCAGGATAATTCAACGGTAGTGCCAGATTAGCTTGGCGCCTGTCGGCGCCAAGCTAATCTGGCACTACCCTTGAATTATCCTGGTCGATCCATCTCCTGCAACAGGTGCGTAGTCGTTAAATGATGCCTCCAAAATTTGTGAAATACGTGCGTCGGGCTGAATGAGTTAACTCATTCTACCCCAACACCGAAATCCTTTAATTTTGCGTTGTCCTCTGAAGACTGCATTGTAGTGCAGGACACAGATCGACCATGATAGTTCAAGGGTGATGCCAGAATAGCTTGGCGCCCATAGGCGCCAAGCTATTCTGGCATCACCCTGGAACTATCATGGTCGAACCTTATCTTCCTCTGGTGTGTCTGGGGTAGAATGAGTTAATGCGATATTGCGGACTATCAACCCTTCACTACCTGGAGCAGGTCGCTTTAAACCGTTCAGTGCCTGGAGTAGGTCGCTTTAAACAGTTCAGTGCCAGATGACGCAGATTGTGTTACTGCAGTCTTCGTTAATTCCACATAAAAAAAAAGTCCTAACTTTCCTAGGAACGTGGCTTCAAAGTGATATCAGCAAGAGGCATAGATCCGCATGTAACCCCGCATGTGCGGGGGCTTATGAGGATCTATACCTCTTGTAGTTGGGTGGTGATTATATTTTCTCGGCACTAAACGGTAAACGACGTGTCCATTTGTGTTGAATTTTTTTGCGTTCTTGATTTTTCATTTTCCACACACTGTAATCCCCCCAAAATAACAAAATATGACCCGATCGCAGCTGCACTACTCCTAAACTAAACATACGGTGCACAAATATACGTACATTACTCTTATTGTTAAAATGTTGTTAGTAACTGATTGTGATTTTATTTGTATTGCGTAGATGCATATAAAAGCAGGGGCGGATCAATTATCTCGAGGCGGACGGGGGTGGGGGTGGGGGGGGTGGGGGTGGGGGTGGGGGGGGGTGTGGGGGTGTTCCAATTCGTTGTTTCCAACCTTCAACCTGACACAAAATGCCTCCCCGACGCTATACCTTCTCCCAGTGGTGGAAAAATCAAAGTAGAGGAGGATTCGCGTATGTTATTCAATGTTTTTATATGGTCAGTATATTATGCTGGTCTGTGATTTTGGACCTTACGGCCTACGGCCATAAGATCCAAAATTACAGAAAGGCACATAAAAAAAGATGATTGTCGTCATCACTATGTCCTCCATGAAGGTGCAGCGTCTTTACAACGTCTTCGGGTTTCGTTGCTTTTCAGCTGTTGACAAAATTTGATGTTTTATTTTTTTTTTGCACCTACAGCCAGCTAGGCTCGAACTGAGTAAATCTTTGCAGCTGTGATTGCGTCAAGCAAAGTGGACACAAACCTGTCTCCACCCTTGTCCTGTGAGCAACGCAGTACCCGTATGCTACTTCAGATCAACAAACAACAAGCCCGCCCTCGTAAAAAGAAGTGTTTCAAGTCGGGCCGATCTTCGTTCAACCGTTTCATTCGCAGTCATAAACCCAGATAACGTCCTGCCTCAAGATGTATTTTGTTTGTTCACTTTATTCTTCGACAGTTATAGCGATTGTTCCACGTAAGGTATTTGATCTAAGAAAAGTTCTCTTCTCCAAGAATGCTACCTTCATTGCATATTTTCATTCAACTCTGATGTTGAAAAATGTTGAACGTTTGCTGCTGTTGAGATTGTGTTACATCTTCTGTGTCGAACAATGAGCAATCTTCGGTTGTTCTTATGAGTTCTGAATGGAAATTTCAGAAACCTGTTTGTGTCTAGGTTTGCTGCTGTCTTTGAGCGCTAAGCATACAATTCGTAACTTTCAGTCAGCTTTGCTGAAACCATATGCTAACGAACAGTCACTGCAGGCTCTACGTGTTGAAATTCCTATCCTTAAACTGTCCCATGGCTTAACTTTTTGAAAACCTCGCTTAGCTAAGTCTAGAACAGTCTTCCCTGCGAAAAAAAAGTACGAATTATTTCTTGGTTTTAACCGCGCTTTGAAAATTGCCGAATGATCTCATCGAATGTACATTAGCTGCAGTTTTTAGTAGTTTTTTCGTGTTGGCGCTATCAGAGCGTGACATCTGAACAGACGATATGCAAGGATAAGATCAAAGTAAAAGAATGACTACTAGCACTTACATCGACGGTAATGTCATGACTTAATCCTTTGATTGCCAAGAAAAAGTTCAACACGAAGCAACTAAAGTACAAGAGGCATAGATCATCATACGCCCCCGCAATTGCGGGAGCTCATGAGGATCTATGCCGCTTGCCAACACCACTCTGAGTCCATGTTCCTAGGACAGCTGAGACTCTCAAGTTGAATCAACGGAGATTGCACAAACACATGCACTTGCGTCACCTAAAAATGAAGTAGTTTACATTATGTGGGATTAGACGCGAGTGTGGGAGAGATCCACGCCGTCATAGACCAGAGATCATAGGTCTAATTGTTCCTGCACGAAAACGTGATAGAAAAGGGCGACCGTGTGGTCCGTCGTGGGCCCGTAGACGTTTTGCTACAGGGGTCACTTTTTTTGCCCCCCCCCCCCCCCACACTCTCCCCACCCCACCCCTCCCCCAACATTAAATTTCATGGTTGGTTGGTTAGTTCGGGTTTAACGTCCACGGCACCGAGGTGATCATGGACGGCCCTGATGGGCGGGTTATGGGGGACAGGGAAATCTATTGCCAATGGAGTACGACCTGAACACTGATCAACTCAGGCGCACTCCAACTGTGCCACTTTGATTTACCAGGACCTTTCAACGGACATGCTATTGAACAAATCCGTTTTTCCCCTGGATTGTGAGTCCAGCTACCGGGGCCGGGACGGGATTCGAACCCACGACCCGGCGATTCCCTTCGCTCTCCTGCTCCGACGTTTAACCGCCTGAGCTATTTCGGACTCTAATTCAATTTCATCTGTCTTGTTTTCCCTTTTATTTGTTGCTAGGCTATCTGATCTGTATTCAATAATGACACACCTGTCTCCCTTACTACCGGGAAGTTGCATAGGTGGCTCAGATGGTAGAGCCTTCTACTCTTGTAAAAAATGTAAAAGTTTGTTCAAACCCCATTCGGTGACCCCCGTTAATGTTTTCCCTGACTAAAAAAAACACATATCCCACCTACTACCTACCCAGCCACTGGCAGAGATCATAAGTCTATTATCATGTGTGCAACATGTTGGCCGCACATGTAGTAACATGCTATTTTAGTTGACGCGTAATGTTCGAGCGCCGTAGCATGCAGGTTCCGTACTGACGAAAAGAAAACAAGTACGTAGCCTTTAAAGAACAAAAATTAGGCCGGCATTATGGGAAGGTTGCGTAGAAATTCCGTCATTGTCTCCGGAAAGGTGATGTAATCAGACAGTATGCAACATGGCGATAAATGGGGTCCTATGCTGCTTGAACTGTTCTGAAAAAGATCGAAGACGAAGAGAAACGACGTGGAAAATGTACCTGGACGGACGGACACATTATGAGACGGGCCTTGAACACGATTTTTGATTGCTTTGCTACATTTGTGCAAGTGCTGAAAAAAAGAGAAACTCCACTGTTTCCTTTCGTCATCTCATGCAGCCATTCGCCTCCACCGCCCCCCTCCCCCTTCCCGCCCACCCCCCTCCACCGATTAAAATAGAATAGATTTTGTTGTTGTTTTACTGCCTCAGGTAGCTTAAACGCAGTATTGTGTGAATGATGGAAGGAGCCATGATACTCTGGCACCAGATTCGAGCAATCCTTCCCTATCACAGCTGGTGCATAGACTTCACCCATGTCTGTCACAGTTGCACAAGTCCTTATTAAGCGTACGTGTTAATGCAAGGGTTTGCCTTTATTTGCATAGAACAGCGTCAATCGAATGCTATTTATTCATGCATATTATATAATCCACAGAACAGCTGACGGAGATTTTAGCATATGTGAGTCAGAAGTATGTTTAAAGATGTTCGTTACAAAAGAAAAAGCACCACAACAACAAAAACATCCCTCCCCAACCGTTCTCCCCCTTCCACGCCCTCTCCACCCCCCCCCCACCCCACCCCCCCCCCAAAAAAAAAAAAATTAAATTAAATAATAAAGTAACATTTTAAAAACAAATACGAAAGATAAAAAACAAAAGACTGCAGAAGCTTAAAAAACCGCAACAACAACAAAAAAACAAACAAAAACATCCTCGCCCCAAGAAAAAAATCAATACCCCCCCCCTCCTCCTCCCCCGTGAAGTGCAAATTACAAACAAACAAACAAACAAACAAACAAACAAACAAACAAACATTGTTCAATATTAGGACTTTCCGCAATGTAATCTTTTAGGATAACTCGTCGGTCAAGGGCATGACCGTTTTGACAAAGTCATCTTTAAGTTTTGTATGAACTCCAGAAAGTCTTGCAAGCAAAGTACAATATAAGACGCGTGCCAAAAGTTCCTGCAGCAAGACAACATATATATGCACGAGGCATAGATTCTCATGAGCCCCCGCAAGTTGCTGGGGCTCAAGAAGATCTCTGGCTCTTGTTCTATCCATTGACGTAATAATTGACGTCAAGGCACGTAGAATAGTGGGGGAGAGGAGGATTGTCATGATTTAGTCCGTTCACAATATGGCGCACAAGTTGCAAATATCGTGTATGTTGCGAAATACGTTTTTAAAACTCATTCACCCCTACGCACCACAGAGAGGCATGAATATAGCATGATAATTCAAGGGTAATGCCAGAATAGCTTGGCGCCCTTGAACTATCATGCTCGATCTGTTTCTAGAATTGTAATTTGGCCCTTCAGAGGGCAACTTCAAAATTTGTGGATTTCGGTCCTGGAGTAGAATGTGTTAAGCGTCTCATTGCTTTTTTTTCTTCGTCTTCCCACCCCACCCCTCCGCCCACCAACCACCACCACCACCATCTCCCGTAGCTCGCAACCTACCAGTAACAGCACAGACGACTTGCGTGACGTTGCACTGAGTTATTCAAAACTGAAGCAGCAATGGGTAGATTACACAGTATTGATAGCTTTGCGATCTGTCAGCAGATCGATCATGCAACTTAAAAAAAAAAAAAAATAAAAAAAAAAAAATATATATATATATATATATATATATATATATATATATATATATTATATATATATATATATATATATATATATAATATATATATTATATAATATATATAATATATATATATATATATAATATATTAATATATAAAGAAGAAAACAGAAATGAAAATAAAAACAGACAAGCAAACAAACAAAAACGTTGCCATATTAAAAATAGCAAGATCACAATATCAAGCGATTAGTGGTCGTAAGGAACCCCCCACCCCCACACCACCCCTCCCCCACCCCCCCCCCCCCCCCAAAAAAAAAAAATAATAAATAAATAAATAAATAAATAAAATAAAAAAAATAATAAATAAATAAAAATTAAAAAAAATCACTAGTAAAAATCAAGCTTAGATTCCATGATGATTCTTTATATAACGACAAATAGGATTGTCGTGCATGCCTGAATTTATACTGGATACCATCGACATAGAATAATAACACTATTTGAACAGAGATGGCAGTTAGACTCCTGAGTATAGAAGATATCCTTTTACCCTCCACAGCCATACATTTTCTGAGCTGTGATACTTTTGCACCCTGGCCCAACCCCCCCCCCCCCCCCCCCCCCCCCACCTCTCCAACACACACACACATTCACGCGCAAAATCCTCCAGCTTAAAAAAAGGGGTGATTGTTTAGCAGTTGCGCATTAGGACTATACCGAGGAGCAAGAGAAACGCGACACCACTGGAATCATCGGAAACACTTTAGTGTTTCCGACGAATCCAGTTGTGTGTCGCATTTCTTTTGCTCATCAGTACACGGCCCTGGATCTTATACCTGCCACATTCCAGGAAAGGGCTGTATTGCTTCTCTAGAAGAAAACTCTACAAACATCGCTGGCCTCATGTCTGCAGATGATGTAGAATAATACAGGAGGTGGACGAAAGACTACATAAGCCAATATTTTGCTGTCAATAGAACGAAATAAACTCACAGCAGCAGCAACAACAACAACAACCAACACCAACATTGACTTTGACTTTGTCACTTTCTGTGATAGACACTAGATTTTTCTATAAAAGTTGAACAATAGAATAATCAATGTATAAAAGTCGCCTTGTATGTACATATAAAAAATCGACCCTGTTAGACAACACTTGGCTGAACGTATTAACACGTAATCTGTCAAATTCCCTCGGATTCTTGTTGTTGAGACAGCCGCACTAAACATACGTTTAAGAATATCTGTACTCCATTCGTCTCCTTTTAAAAAAAATCCTACACCAGAGTTCAACTGTGTTAATTTTTTTTTCTACTGCAGTAACATAATGTTTTCCTTGTTTGCAAACGCACAAGCTGTGGCGTCCTATTTTTTGGCAACTCGTACAATTAACTCATTCTACCCCAACACCGAAATCTCATCATCTTGCCGTTGTCCTCTGAAGACTGCATTGCCGTGCAGGACACAGATCGAACATGATAGTTCAAGGGTGATGCCAGAATAGCTTGGCGCCATAGGCGCCAAGCTATTTTGGCATCACCCTTGAACTATCATGGTCGATTCTTATCTTGTTGTGGTGTGTCTGAGGTAGAATGAGTTAAAGACAAAAATCGTGTATTCAAGAAAAGAAATTCGTAATCCCTTACACTGATGAGTTAAGAGACGCAGCTTATAATGCTTTATTCAGTCCGTTTCAGATGAAAGAGGCATAGATGTTTATGCGCTCTGCATCAACAGGGCTCATGGAAATTTATATCTCTTGCCGTTCATAGTTGGTACAACTTCTTCCTAACATTTAGAGTGCTATTTCGGTCTTCTGGTGCGACGTACGCTAGGTCTCATGTCAGTCTAGATAGTGTTTTATTAAGTCCGTATTAACTGCAATAGACATAGATTCTCATGAGCCACTGCAGTCGCAGAGGCTCATGAGAATTTATGCCTCTTGCTGACCGAGACTGGTTCAGTTGTTTCTATAACTGAGGACGTTATTTTGAGTCCATGCAGTTCCGACGTATCTACAGTGTACCAGATCTTATGTCAATGTCGGGTGGCCCGTGTAACTGAACCAGTCCCAATTTGAAGATTTTTTTGTACACCCATTGACAAAAGGACAAATTATTTTTTTTTGAAGCGCAGGGTAAAAGGTTTAAGAGGTATGTCACGTACGGGTGACACTGACACCTTAATATAATTTTCGCATCTATTGCCAACAGCTTTATTTACAATCCAAAGTTCTGTTGAAATGAAATTAAAAGTTCATCAATGTTTACTGAGGTTTTAATTTTATATGCCGTTTTTCCCTCTTGTGTTCTGAATTGTTCAAGCAAATAATTGAAAGATTATCTCTCTTTTAAGTTTTATTTTTAATTCTTTACATTTCCTACATTTATACAGCCGTGGCATACAAACCCGTTGTGTCAGGGTGAATATTATCTAAGGATACCTCCCAGGCTATGCTATGTAGCCAGCAGATCTCTTGGCCCACTGCGGCCGTCGTCGGCCTGAGGTCCTTTGTTTTCTGTGGTAAGTCTGTCAGTGCTGTGACATGGTTGTTTATCTGAGACCCTACTTCACGTCTTCAGATGAAATAAAATAACAAGGAAAAAATGGAAATGGGAAGTTGACGACCGATTCGGTTAGTTCGGGGTTTAATGTCCACGGCTCGGGATTGATAATGGACGGCCCGAACGAGCGGGTTATGCGTGACAGGGACAGCTATTGCCTAAGAAGTGCGACCTGTACACTGATCAATTCGACCGCCCTGCAACTGTGCCACTTTGATTTATCAGGACTTATAATAGACTTGCTATCTGAACAAGCCCGTCGTTTTGCCTGTACAAAAGGGAGACAATATTACTTAACTCATTCTACCCCATCACCGAAATCCTTAAATTTTGCCGTTGTCCTCTGAAGACTGCATTTGAGTTCAGGACACAGATCGACCCTGATAGTTCAAGGGTGATGCCAGAATAGCTTGGCGCCCATAGGCGCCAAGCTATTCTGGCATCACCCTTGAACTATCAGGGTCGATCCTTATCTTCCTGTGGTGTGTCTGGGGTAGAACGAGTTAAATGCACACCAAAATGTAGCATGACTTAAAGGAAGGGGAAAATGTTTCTGTCTAAAATCAGTGTTGTCCTATAGATAGCATATCAATAATTCAACAAACGCGAGAATATGACCGCATGCATTAAACACAGAAGGGATAGGAAGACTACTTAACACGCATAGATAACCACAACAGTGTCTTGTGAATGAAAGAACAAACGAACAAACGAACGAACGAACGTACGAACGAACGAACGAAAGAACGAGGAATAGATGGGTGGGATAGGTGGGATGAATGGCAGCATGCCAACAGAGGATGACAATGCAGAAAATAGAAGAAGAAAAATTAGAACCAAAAGTGTACACTTAAGGTAATGAACCTAACAGGTAATTTGAGAAACTCTTAACGCAACATAAGTTTATGACCCGTGATGTATAGCCGAAAGGTTAAAAGTTAAGAATAATCTGCCGCAATATGAAACTATCATAAAAACATTACTGGTATGCTTTCAAGAGCGCTTTCAGGCAAACGTCTTACACCGTAGAAGCCATTAAACTACTTTCAGTATTTTGCGGTAATAGGGTGGGGTGGCCTTTAAAGGTTGGATGCTTGCGTCAAGCAATTTAATATAATTACATTAAAGGGCGGCACCTCGGACTACAAAGTTGGACGAAACCATACTCTTATTATATAATTAGGTAAAAAATAAAAAAAAAATAAAAAAGTGCTGTGCTGCACAAGGAATATGCGTGCATAGAAGCAATAGTGTAATAAAATCTTGAAAGAACTTTTTACAGTGCATCAGCCAGGCCCTGTCACTCTCAGTAGGCATAGATTCTCCGTTTTCACTCTCATACTGGTGACTGAATAAGGGATTGAGTGTATAGGTCTTCAATTATAGGCTTAACTATCATAAGGAGCAGCTGAGTCCATCCATGGCCATCGCCCGCCCCGCCGATATTGTAACCCCTTCCACGCCAGTAGTCGCAGATTATGTTTCTTAACCCGTTCAGTGTCAGTTGACGTAGATTGTGTTTCTGCACTATTCGTTCATTCAACGTCAAAAAGCTCTAGCTTTCATGGGAACATGGACTCTGCAAGAGGAATAGATCCTCATGGGCCTCCGTAACTGCTGGGGGGGGGGGGGAGGGGGCACATGTAGATCTATGCCTCTTGCATTTGGGTGGTGTTCATATTTTCTTGGCACAAATCAATACAATACAATACAATACAATACAATACAATACAATACAATACAATACAATACAATACAATACAATACAATACAATACAATACAATACAATAATACTTTATTAATCCCTCATGGGGAAATTCACTGTCTGCCCATACAACATATGGCATCATCATTCACTCATAGAAATAATTAAATAACCCATAACTCACAATTAAAGAAATGACCTGTAACAGACCTATTGTAATCTGTTGTACAGTGTGTCCAACCTTTGTAACACTCTTGGCATCAGGAAAAAAAAAACACCGATTTCTTAGATGCCGGATGCGACATCTGCCCTGTGAAAGCAACAGACAATAAATTCACCGTTGTTTTTCTGAAAAGTAAGATATTCATTGCATCAAATAAATACATCGCTTTTCACACAAACAAAAATGAACGTACTGTCTGTTGCTTTCAGAGGGCAGACATTATTACTTCCAAGGTCTATATGAAACACAAGAGATCAATGGAAATCTTATTGATATATAGTCAACTCCGCTTATAACAAGGTGGGATATAACAAAATGCGGATATAACTCATTCTACCCCAGACACACCACAGGAAGATAAGGATCGACCATGATAGTTCAAGGGTGATGCCAGAATAGCTTGGCGCCTATGGGCGCCAAGCTATTCTGGCATCACCCTTTAACTATCTTGGTCGTCTGTGTCATGCACTGGGCTGCAGTTTCCATAGGACAACGGCAACATTTAAGTATTTCGGTGTTGGGGTAGAATGAGTTAACCAAGCTTTGTGGAGGTCCCGGCCAGATCTGTTTTTAGTCTTTGTAAAATTAATCCGCTCATAGCAAGGTCGGATAAAACAAAATTTCGGATATAAAAAAAAAAATTCAGCGACGTCGCTTATAACAAACCTTAATATTAAAAGCAACAAAGGAACTAAGAAAATGCTCCGTTTTCACATTTTGCCTATTTAAAAATAACCGTGTATACAGACATTTCGTGCGTTTTTCCTTTGTGTTTCGAGCTCGTATAATTATCTCATTCTACCCCAGACACATCACAGCAAGATAAGGATCGACCATGATAGTTCAAGGGTGATGCCAGAATAGCTTGGCGCCTATGGGCGCCAAGCTATTCTGGCATCACCCTTGAACTATCATGGTCGATCTGTGCCCTGCACTAGAGTGCAGTCTTCAGAGGACAAAGGCAAAATTTGGGGATTTCGTTGTTGGGGTAGAATGAGTTAATATCGCGCTTCCACGAGCATCCCTGCATCTACTAGTACTGGTCATTTTGATCGTGGTCTTGTACAAAGGTTAGCTGTGATCAGCGGCAGCAACTTTGGTTGTTGGTAGGACATGTATACAAAGTCCAGACCAAAAAGATTACTGCTAAGCGTGTAAATTGCAGAGAAAAGCCCAACGAAGAAAGAAGCACGCTTAGAAAAGGCAGTCACAAGACCTGTATTAATATTTCGGATTTTTCAAAATGCTTTTAAAAGTGAAAACGTTTTTATCAACTGTATCTACATAAACGATGTATCTGTAAGACATTTGTAAAACTTTAATTTTTAAAACTTCACTTATAACATAACATATTGTGGGTCCCATGGCAATGTGTTATATCCGGTGTTTACTGTAATTGTGAAAAAAAATTACTTATCCAAGCCTGTGAAAAAAAAAAAAATCATTTCATTGTCGAAGCTAAGACGACTCGAACCCACACCGCAAATAAGGAAGGTTTGGATTAGGAAGGACACAAATTTGGAGAGTAGCTGATTTGACTAAAGTCCACCCCCCCCCCCCTCTCCGCTCCGAGATTTTTACATGAAAATATAAAAAAGGAAAAAATAGTAAGAAATAAAAATTAGTCAAATTAAAAAATAAAATAAACTTTAAGAGGTATTTTCGAACTACTCTAATTAAATGATTCTACACTAAAATGGCC
The DNA here is from genome assembly GCA_036245525.1 of Semisulcospira habei. Taxonomy (NCBI): domain Eukaryota; kingdom Metazoa; phylum Mollusca; class Gastropoda; family Semisulcospiridae; genus Semisulcospira; species Semisulcospira habei. Next base: position 318,990,656 of record BTPG01000001.1, read on the forward strand.
TTGTAAATAAATGAAATGAGGCTGAAAACAAGCCTTTGTGGATATGTTGGAATTATTACATTAGAAAGTCTGACACGCCGCTTATAACAAATTCGGCTTATAACAAAACTAAATCTTAGTCCCCTGCGAATTTGTTATATCTGGAGTTTACTGAATATGTAAAGTGTGCTAGTCTCTTATTTTGGAACTTAAGGGTTTACGACATAAAGTTCAAAATCTAAGAACAGATAAAACACGAGGTCAGACAAATGTCCGATATAACTGATTCGCAATATATTGCGACTATCCCTTATATTTCCTATGTTATTTTTCTTCTCAGAATATACTTTTCTCTTCCTAATTTTTATCTCATCATATTTGTCATTTTCGTCCTTTTAACCCATTCACTGTTTGACTGCTTAATTGTGGATGGAGGTAGTGTTTGGAAGTAAAAAATCCCGCAGCGGTCTAAAGAACATGGATACAAATTGGTTTAAGCCAGAGCCATGGATCTTATGAGCTCCCGCATCTGCGGCGGCTCATGCGAATCAATACCTCTTGATGTTGAGTGGTTTTGAATTTTTCTCGGTAAGGGAGTAGTTAATTCACTTTCTTCGAGACACGGTTTGATTCCTGTCAATACGTCTGTTGTCATGTTGACCATTTTTCTGACGTCTTGGTGTTTTGTTTTGTCCGGCTTGTCACTAAGGTTCTTTGATGTGACCAAAAATCGACCGAGTACAGCAGTCTGCATTTCGGCGTATGTCTGCAGGTTTTGTATTTAAAACGTTGTGGCTATAGTGCCGTAAGATGCAAAATCATAGGCCAGCACACGTACTAGGCGTGGCCGCCTCGCATCTGCAAACCCGTATCGATACGTTTTGGAAATGTATGCACTATTTTGGCAAATGTTTTATGGTATACCGTATACAACAAAGCTGATTTACCTGCTGTGTTTTGTTTGTACTCGAATTGGCTCTTTTGAACCCCATCAACAATGTCAGATGAAAAGGATAGCAGGCAGATGCTTATCGTCTCCGAAAACTGACATCAACAGTTAGCTCTGAAATTAATAGATACTAACGAGAAAATAAAATTAAGAAGTTACTTTTTATTAAAGTATCAAAACAACAGTTATGAATGACTCTCGCTTCGTCTGGTTTGCTGACACACAACACAGTCCTTAATCTTATCTCAAAGTTTACAGTACAGTTTAGACCAAGTTCATGTTTAGAATTTACCCGCGCAATGCCAGCTGACACAGACTGTGTTTCTGCAGTCTTCGTTAATTCAACACGGAAAAGCCTTAGCTGTCCCATGAACACGGATTCGAAAAGGTGTCAGCAAGAGGTATAGATCCTCATGAGCCCCCGCAACTGCGGGGGCTCATGAGGATCTATACCACTTGCAGTTGGGTGGTGTTAGCATTTTCTCGGCACTAAACAGTTTAAATTAAGAACAAGGATAGGAACCTGTATGTTGCAAGCACATTTTCCGATTCAGAATCGTTCGCTTCACACAGACTATTAGAAAATCAGTTAGTTTTATATTCATTGGTCTGCGAAAAAAACCCTGAAATATATTTGAATTATATGCTGCAAAAACATCAGGTGCGAATCTAAAACCGCTGTTAACAAATCTGTTTGGATACGGGTCGCGAGCAGTAAGGTCAAAATCACATACCACTACATATATTGAATTAGGCACATAACAGGTAGGAGTTAGTCTTAAAAAATAATGAGGTGAAACAATTTCAAGCGACACGAAAAGTAGCTAATGTCCCATAAAGCAAGCATAGTACAAGTATAATTGCATGACTTGTCGTTCATCGAAAACACTTTTATTTCCGGCAAAGACAGTTAATACATTTTGTCAAAAGCGAGATTATAAATGTATTACAATGTAGGGCATCACTTTCTTCTCCTTTTGGGACACATTCTATTGTCTGCGCACGTAAGGTGAGCGCAGCCCACCGCCTCCTAACTCTCTCCGTCCTCTATAAGCCCCGCCCCCTTCTCCTCAACATGAGCGCGCACAAGCACGCACGCACGCACGCACACGCACACGCACACACACACACGCACACACACACACACACACACACACACACACACACATACGCTCGCATATACATACACGCACTTACACACAAACACATTGCAAACACGCACACACACGCACGCACGCATACACACACACACACACACACGCACGCACGCACGCGCGCACACACACACACACACAAACGCACTCACACACAGCGCATTCATGCATGCGTTCATTGTGACAAAAATAATATTCAAAGGTTAAGGAAAACTCGTAACATCGCATGATTAATGACAAGCAATATCGTCCTTAATCTTATCTAGAAGTTCACATCACAGTTTAGATCAGGTTTAAAGTAAAATGAACATGGGCAATAACGTGTATTTAACATGCATTTAAAAAAATAACCCCTTAACTTGCAAAGGACCTGCAAGCGACGTAAACCCTTATGAGCCCATCGCAGTCGCGGGGCTCTTGAGGATGTATGTCTCTCGTTAATCGTATGTCTTTGAAGCCTGTGTGTGTTCTCATTTACACCTGTGTCTTCACGCGAATGTCGGTCAGTATGCACTGCTTTCTGACGCAAATTTCATGATCACTGGTAGCGAAGGGGTTAAAGCCGTTGCCGTCCCACAGATTAGAAGGAGTGATTCGCAACATATATTTAACACCCGATATGCCTGGCAAGTACAAAAATCTGTTTGCTAGAAGGGCCCTTGTCTGCACGGTCCAGTTACTGCCGTTTAATGGGCCAGTATAATGTTTAGAAACAATATACACACGTTGTCCTCTTTTACGAATAATTGATAACGTCATTTTCATTAATGTTTAAGACTAAGTGACGGGTTTGTCATATCGGAAATGATACCGAAATGTATTATCAGTCCTCAAACAGCCAGTTATTATGGTTTAATAAGACAAGCCCACTGCGGCTAAAAATTTGATAACATATCAGGAGAAAACAAGTTACTTTAAGACAATAGCATTGTCTTCTTGTATGTAAATAGGTCTTTCTTTTATAGTGAAAAAGGAAAGAGAGATAGAAAAAAACTTTGTAAAAGCCCTAGATTTTCACTCATTTATTCCAAATGCCGGGGCTCATGATTATTGTCTCTTGCGTTTTGGGTCGTGTTAACTACTTCTCGACAGTGAAAGGGCTAATCTTCGAAATATGCGTAACCAGTAAACGCGCAACTGATACGCGTCGAACACTACGTGGAGCGCATCCTCTTGCATATGAGGAAAACGTTCCCGGCCATGTGTGTCCGTTATTGTGTTGAGAAGGGCTTTCGCTTTTACAACAAAAATGGGTATGCGTTGATTAATATAAAAAATAAAAGAGTCGCAGTGTTCATTAAATGATGACAGCTTTAAAGCACAATTTAAAGCCTATCGAATGTACTTAACTCATTCTACCCCAGACACACCACAGCAAGATAAGGATCGACCATGATAGTTCAAGGGTGATGCCAGAATAGCTTGGCGCCTATGGGCGCCAAGCTATTCTGGCATCACCCTTGAACTATCATGGTCGATCTGTGACCTGCACTGCTATGCAGTCTTCAGAGAACAATGGCAACATTTGGGGATTTCGTTTTTGGGGTAGAATGAGTTAAATTAACGAATGCACTTAACCCTTTGCGTGACGGTTGTGGTTTTAGTAGCGATGATTCCTACATGAACCATCGCGCCTAAAACCGCTACTGACACCCAAAGGGTTAATTGTTGACAGTCGAATGAACATAGTCAGCCACAGTTTCATGTACCACTGCAGTTACAGAGGTTCATGCAAAACAATACCTATTTTCTGTGCGATATCAGCCCAAGTGCATTTTAAGACAATTGACTGATTTATTAGTTCGGGGTTTAACGTCCACGGTACTGAAGTGAAAATGGACGGCCCTAAGGGGCAGTTAGGTGAAGGATAGAGACAACTATTGCCTATGGCACGCGACCTGAACACTGATCATTTCAGGTGCACTGCCAATGTGCCACTTCTATTACAAGGAACTTTCAACGGAAATGTTATTGAACGAGCCCGTATTTTTTAATGGATTCTCAGACGGTTAACGGTTGTTTAACAGAGTAAGGACTTAAAGCTGTTGCTGACTTCGTCCTGGAGGTGTGAAGATGGGGGCGGGGTTGGGGGATGGAGGGAGGAGGGGGGGAGGGGTGGAGCTCTATTCTGTTTTGTCGTTTGCCTTCGCCATGTCTGTCCGTGCGCTGGAGTAAATCGACCGGGAAAAAGGCAGCGCCTCTTCCACCGCTCTGTCCGCCTTTTCACACCGAAGTAATAATAATAATAATAATAATAATACCGTTATTATATAGGCGCTTTTTCTCGATTTTGGGGAAATCGACTCAAAGCGCTGCGCCTGAAACCCAACAGACACACTCACGAAACAGACACGGATTTACGCCATTTAAGACAAACACAGTACAAGACAAACGAAGGGCCAGTCAGCTACTGAAGTTACAGAGATTTTTGATCGCTTGTATTTGAAATTTGTAAAGTGGCCTGAGACCGGTACCAAAGTGGGGGGGGGGGGGGGTGGAAGAACCGGAGTACCCGGAGAAAGAACCCCCGACGGTCCGCCCGAATTAACGGTGACACTTACCAGAGGAGAAAAGTCCAACGCCGGAACCCGGTATCGAACCGCGCACCTTTGGCATTGGTGGCAGGCGCCTTAACCACTGCGCCACGGACCGCCCCAAGTTCCAGTCCACGGCCCCCTTTAATTTAAATGGTTAATAGCACTTTACGTTTAGTGGTTCTGTTTACTACAATGTTCTTTAGGTTTATTTGAGATATTCCAGACTATTGTTCCAATGATGCATTAACCCCCGTAGCTTCCCTAATCATGTTGATGTCTGGCGACCGAACTCAGGAGGAGAGCGAGACAGATTGTAACGGGATATCTCAGCTCTCAGGGATAGCCTAATCCCCCGTATCTGTAGCCAAGACTGAGTGCATTTGACATGTTCGTGGAAGTTGATGAGTTATTGTCTATTGTACCACGCACAGTTGACTGTCTAAGGTCAACATCTAACCCATATGGATGGAAAGAACATTGTATTTTATTAGCGTACTTGCAACGATAAACAATGACACAAAAGGTGGGGTAGCGTTTTGACCATTAGTATAGCTATTTTGAAGAATATTAGAACTGACGAGCAGCGAAATTACGTCACTTCAAGCTCTATGTCATGGCATCATTAGCCCCACGACGATGTGTTCATAGTGACGACTCGATGTTACACGTAACTCATCGTAGTACTAATAATTGACGTATCAAAGGCTCAACTTTGCAAATTTTCTTGATGATTTTCATGCCTAAAGCTTACAGGTCACAAATTGACCTTATCCTACCCCAGGGCCGGGACAAATAGCAGGCTTATGCAAACACTGTTTATGAAAAATCATGCGGGTATTAATGAGAAGATAGCTTTTTCGTAAAAGAAAAATTAAAGTTATGTTAGCTGTTTTAAATATGACCCCGAAAAAGTGGTGCAGAAAACTGTCTGATTTTCACATCTAGGGCATACAGGTCTATCTATCTATCTATCTATCTATCTATCTATCTATCTATCTATCTATCTATCTATCTATCTATCTATCTATCTATCTATCTATCTATCTATCTATCTATCTATCTATCTGTCTATCTGTCTATCTATCTATCTGTCTATCTATCTATCTGTCTATCTGTCTGTCTGTCTGTCTGTCTGTCTGTCTATCTATCTATCTATCAATCTATCGATCAATCGATCGATCGATCGATCGATCGATCTTATCTTATCTTCTCTCGTCTCGTCTCGTCTCGTCGCGTCGCGACGTGTCGGTCCGGTCCGGTCCGGTCCTTTCCGTTCCGGTCCGGTCCGGTCCGGTCCGTTCCGTTCCGGTCTGGTCCGGTCCGGTCCCGTCCCGTCCGTCCGTCCGTCCGTCCATCCATCCATCCATCCATCCATCCATCCATCCATCCATCCATCCATCCATCCATCCATCCATCCATCCATCCATCCATCCCGACCGCCGTTGGGGCACCACTAATGACTCGACAACCAGCTCCCTCCATTCCACTATGTTCTCTGCCATTCTTAGAGTGTCGCTCAGCTTCAGTCCTGTCCACTCTGAGATATTGTCCTCCGATCATTTTCTTTGTCTTCCTCTCCTTCGCCCTCCTTGAACAGTACCTTGCAGGATTGTCTTGGCAAGCCCTGCTAATAGCGTGACATGTCCATACCACTTCAGTTCGCGTTTTTTCACAATGGCTAATAGGTCTTCATAGGGCCCGATGGCTTGCCTGATTCTGCTACCCACTTCCTCGTTCGTGATGTGATCTCTGTACGAAATGCCAAGCAGCCTTCGAAAATATCTCATTTCAGTGGATTGTATCCTCCTTTCGAGGTCTGCTGTTGGGGTCCATGACTCACAGGCATATAAGAACACTGAGATCACTAAGGAGAGCATCAGTCTGATCTTGGACCAGAGTGTGGTGTTTCTCTCCTTCCATATGGTCTTCAGTCTTGTCAGCGCTGTTGTTTTCTGTTCAATCCTGGACAGTATTTCTCGTTTTGATCCCTCATCTGTGACTATGGCTCCTAAGTATTTAAATTTCTTAACTGTTTCTAGTTTTTGGCCTCCAACCATGATTTCAGTGCCAATGCCACTGGCGTTATTGGTCATCAGTTTGGTCTTCTCTACGCTTATTTCTATCCCAAAAGCAATGGCTGTACTGTCCAGATTTACCACCAGCCGAGCTAGCTCCTCCTCTGTTCCGCAAGGCCATCAATGTCGTCCACGGAACATACGGGTCACAATTGACCTAATCGTACACGACAGCCGAGACAAACTGCAGGCTTATGCAAATACCCTAAACGAAAAATCATACGATTAGTAATGAGAAGATCGTTTTTTACGTAAAAAAGATTCATTTTTTTTAAAGATTAACCCATATAATTAGCGTAATTAATTCCCAAAACGTGACAATACATTTGTTTCAAAATATTTAATTATCACTCAAAAAGGTTTAGAGGTAACATGCTGGTTAACGAACTTATTGAAAGTGTCCCTTTTATCTAGCGATACGTAAAATATCTAGTAAAAATAAAGGGGGAAAAAAAGGAACTCCAGTATGGATCAACCGTTTTTTGTGAAACGGTCATCTCCTTGCCAATGAGCATCTTAAAACATTTTTAAAAAAGGCCCCGAGATAATACTTTAAGGGACAATATCCTACAATTTCAAGCTTGTCCGTCCTCAAACGCGGGCTCTAGTTGCTGTCACACACACACACACACACACACACACACACACACACACACACACACACACACACACACACACACACACACACACACACCATCACACACACACACACACACACACACACACACACACACACACACACACACACACACACACACACACACACACACACACACACACACACACGGCGTTTGGCGCCAAAAAGACGTTTTGTAACAAGGTTTGCGTAGCTAGACGTGACGTCATTTTTATCGAATTACTTCTTTGCCAGAATTTCTGCGCCGCACGCCCATTGTATACAATATCGGACATAATTATATCCTACGGTTTATTCTTTCCCTTGAAAAGACATAATTGAGCAGAAACACAGTTCCTGAGTCAGCTTTTGCCCCAGGAGTGTGACAATTATCATTTCCTTGTGTTACGCTGCAATTGTTTTCCTTCTGTTTTATAATTAGCTAATTTAACTCATTCGAGACGCGCCGCCTCCGGAGATGCGGGATAGGCAAAACAAATAAACTACTCTGAAATAATCGTCTCGCATTTCTTTTTAAACTGTCCTGAACAAAGAAAATAAATGTTCATTTAAACTGCTCTACTACTGTGAACCCTTGATAGACTGTAACGTAATGTCAAAGTTCTGTAAAGAAGTACCCAACGGAGAAAGAAACACGCTTAGAAAAGACGGGTACAACACAATTTATTAATATTTCGGGTAAATACCCTATGTCAAAATAGACAAACAAACAGAGAGATTAGCCGCTACTTATCTTCATTGGCAGAAGGAATGTGGCAACTGCAGGAGGTGACGTAAAATAAAAGAAAAGGAAGAACAAAAGTGCGGAAAAAGTAAAAATGACGTCAACGAAAAAATCATAAGAGAGACTCGGATAAAAACTGAACACGAGAGTCAAGAGTGTGTGTAAGCGCGCGCAGGAGCGAGCAAAAGTAAATGCGTGTGTGTGAGACCAGACATACAGACAGACAGACAGAGAGAACAATGAACAATGAACAATGAACAATGAACCTTTATTTTCCAACGGTAGAAGTTATTGGTAACAGGACCAGTTTTCAAACTTGCCGTTGCTACATCTACTACATAAGTGACATAGACATGTAAACATACACATACCACACACTGCTGCATGCACTGCTACATTCGCTCACGCACGCACGCACCACGCACATACACACACACATACCCACACCCGCACTCAGGTACGCACGCATGCACATCGCAACCCGCGCATGCACGCACGCACACACACACACACACACACACACACATGTACACCGCAATTCAGTACGCATGCACACACGCACGAACACTCACACACACACACACACACACACACACACACACACACACACACACTTACACACGCACGCACTCAGGCACATACGCACAAAAACAAACACACGCTCTCGGACACGCACTCCAGACATACCTACCCGCATACGCGTACGCACAAAAGTATAAAATGAGTAAAAATACAAAGTAAAGCAATAAACAAAGAATCATTAAGTACATTAAAGTTCATACAGCAAGGGCAAATAATATGAATGCAGGTGCTATCTCTCCCCCCCCCCCCTCTCTCTCTCTCTCTCTCACGCCGACACACACACACACACATACACACACACACAGCATGCACGCACGCGCACACACACACACACACAGAGTCACACATACAGTACACACACACACACACACACACACACACACACATACGCGAGCGCGCGCCCAACATATCGAGCACACACATATGAAGGCAAAAACATTATACACAGTACATGCAGTATTCAAAGGTACTCTTTGGCATTCAAATATTATGGTACGGCTATGGGAAAAATGGACTCTCTCTCTCTCTCTCTCTCTCTCTCTCTCTCTCTCTCTCTCTCTCTCGCACACATACACACACATACACACACACATACATACACACACACACACACACAAGCACGCACATGTACACATCTGAACACACGTGTAAGTTATCCCAATACTGTAATGATTTGATTACGTCAGAGATTCTAGGTGTTTGAAGAGGCTGTCCCTATATGAGGTGAGCGTCTTTGCGTTTCTAATTTCTGCAGGAATAGAATTCCAGAATGAACTTCCCGAGAATGACAAGCTGGTTTTGAATAAATCAATACGCGGCAGGGGTACTTTGAATTGTTGTCCATGTCTAGAAGCTACAGATGTCCGTTCTGAGAAAAAAGAACTCAAGTACAGTGGACATGATTGCTTGTACAGCTTGTACATCAATACACCTTTATTGAACTGAAAGTGCTGGGATAGAGGGAGAATTTTTAAAGTTTTAAGCTTTTCGTCAGTTGAGAGTTCGGGATCGGGAAATATAAGCTTAGCAGCTCTCCTATGTAGGGAGTTCAGCCTCTTCAAATGTACATCACTAGAACCATCCCACACTGTTGATGCATAGTCTATGTGCGACTTGACATGAGCATTGTAGAAAAGAAGACGCGTATCTGTGTCAGTAATTGTTTTCAATTTTGACAACATATACAGGCTTCTGGAAACTCTTTTGCACACATTATTAATATGCAGTTGCCATTTAAGCTGATCATCTATAGTGACCCCCAAGAGGCGGTGGTGTGATACTTGCTCAATTGGGCTGCCGTTTATAGACAGACTAAGAGAGAGCGGGCATAGCTGGTGCTTTTGACGTGTGGTTATAACCATGCATTCTGTTTTTGACGGATTCAGGGACATGGAGTTGGAATGACACCAGTCGGTGACCTCGCGCAGGCTTTCCTGCAGACGCGTGTTAATTGCAGCTACATTTTTGTGAGGAGTGTGTAGTGTGCAGTCATCAGCAAACATGTCACAAGAAATATCGCGGCAACTAATATGTAGTGGAAGGTCATTGATAAATATGCAGAACAGCAATGGCCCGAGGACAGAGCCCTGAGGCACGCCGCTTTTGACGTGACCATACGAGGAGTAGGATCCATTTAAGAGTACTCTTTGCTTCCTTCCGCTTAAATATGAAGTGAACAATGAGACAGCACCTGCATTGCAAAGATATGCTTGAAGTTTTGACAAAAGAATGTTATGATTTACAAGGTCAAAAGCTTTCTTAAAATCAATAAAGATCGACCCAGTTATTTGGGAGTTATTTATGGATGCTAGCCACGCATCAATAAGTCTTGTTAGTGCCGTGTGGCAAGAATGCTTGGGGCGAAAGCCGGACTGAAATACGTGCAATAGACTACGACTCTCCAAATATTGATAAAGGTGTTTGTGCACGTGTCTTTCAAGAGGTTTGGAAAGGCTGGATAATATTGAGATGGGTCTATAGTTATTAACATCAGACAGATCTTTTGATTTAGGCAAAGGGATAACCTTGGCTTGCTTCAGTTCTGATGGAAATATATTTTGTTGGATGCATAAGTTATAAATATACGTTAACGATTCTACTGTATAGGGAAGGGACAGTTTCAGGATTTTAGGACTGATCTCGTCAGGTCCCGATGATTTTTTGTTTTTCAGTGACCCGATCAGTTTTCCTACTTCATACACAGCTAGAGGCGGTATAGAGAAGGGGGGTTTGTCATTAGTCTTCTGCTTACAGAAGTTAAGCAGGGACTCCGGGCATGTGTAAGACGTTTTTTCCGCTTGAGGGTATGATTGACTCGGCAACAGACAAAAAATGTTTGTTAAAGATGTCTGCAGTAATACTAGAAGGAATGGCTGACGATTTCTTGCTGTTACCTCGGGTGATGAGATTAACTGCGCGCCAGAGTGCGGCAGTATCTCTGTCTTCTTTAATCATTCGTTCAAAGAGAGACTTTTGAGCCCTGCGTACCATAGACTTGACACGGTTACGTTGTTTTTTGTATTCGTTAAATAGCTTGTGTCTTCTTAAGTCATTTCTCAATTTCATAGCTTCAATTATTCCTTGCGTTAGCCAAGGCGGTAACGTGTGGTTTTTTACCCGCTTTTGCCGTAAAGGGGCGTGTTTGTTAAGTACTCTTGTAAAGAGTCGATACCAAATAGTCAGAGCCTTTTCAGGGTCAGTTTCGTTATTAACGACATTAAATGGTGTTTGATCAAGGTCTGCTAGAAAAGCAGACTGATTAAACTGTTTAAATGAGCGGTACGTTATAGTTGTGTGCCCGTTCTTACGATGCACTGGCAGTTTTGTTGACCAGGAACACACAGTAGGAAAGTGATCACTGATGCTGAGGTCAGGAACACTAACATTGAACACACTAAGGGGACGGTTGGTGTAAATGTGATCAATGAGTGTTGCGGTTGTTTTTGTGATCCTAGTAGGGGCCGAAACTAATTGTTCTAAGCCGGTTTGTGTGGTGATGCAATCCCACGCGGTATGGGGCTTTAACATATCTATGTTAAAGTCGCCTAGTAGCAACGCATCACAGTTAGGTAGGCCAACTTTTTCTACTGCATGCAAGAAATCGTCGTACCATTCAAACTTGGCTGATGGGTTACGATAACAAAAGCCGATGAAGACGGGTTTAGTTTTTGGAGCCCTAAATTCCAACCAAATGCACTCAACTTCCGGAGTTTCTATGTCCTCACGCCTTTTTACTAAATGTTGGACTGAGTTATGGATGTAAACGGCAAGAGAGAGAGAGAGAGAGAGAGAGAGAGAGAGAGAGAGAGAGAGAGAGAGAGAGAGAGAGAGAGAGAGAGAGAGAGAGAGAGAGAGAGAGAGAGAGAGAGAGAGAGAGAGAGAGACAGAGAGAGAGAGAGAGAGAGAGAGAGAGAGAGAGAGAGAGAGAGAGAGAATGACAATGACAATGACAATGACAATGATCCTTTATTTGACAACGGTAAAAGTTTTGGTAGTAACAACCATTTTTCAAACTTGCCGTTGCTAATCTACTGATTACAGAGTTACTATCGTACTAATTGTTTTCTACTACTAAGAAGGGGGTAAAAAATTACATGACACAGCACAAGCCAAGAATGAAAATAATAATAATAATAATAATAATAATGTTGGGGGGAAGTGACATAGGAATTACCAACTTTACTGGTCGGGCATAATGACATGTTGTGAGGTTTAATTAAAATAATATAATAAGAATACACACAACCTAATACGCATACATAATATAATAATAATAAATAATAAATAATAAGCGCATTAAATAGGCACTTTATCCCAATTGAAAATCGGCTCAAAGCGCCGCCGCGAACTTAACCCAACAAGCACGCTCACGTGAATCACGCGCATTCACTCACACACTGAACGTAAACACAGAACTTTCACGTGGTGCTAAGGGCAAGCTCAAGCGAGCTACTGTAGTTTTTGGAAATTCAAAATCGTTTGTATTTGAAATTTGATTAAGTGGGCTGAAACTGATACCAAAGTGGAGGGGGAGGAAGAGCCGGAGTACCCGGAGAAAGAACCCCCGACGGTCCGCCCGCACATTTGAGCACGCCACTCTCTATCTCTAATATACACGTGCGCACACGCACACACGCACAACGCACGTGCACACACACGCTTACGCGGCTTAAGCTACATACAAGCTGTACCGAATAAATATGAGTCATCAGTCGAAACCTGTGGTACAAGCCAATTAATGATCTAATGAGAAATAGTATTTTTCAATATGTGCACAGTCACGGGGATGCTGCTGACAAAAATAAGTACTTGATGAGACTGACTTTAAACGAGAAGAAAGTAGCTGATGTCGTGACGTTTCTAGGCAAGGCATTCCAAAGACTAGAGCCAGAGAACGTCAAACTCGTTTTATAGAGATCAATTCTAGGTCGCGGCACAATAAGGGATTTTCTTGATCTGGAGTATGTTGATGACTGGACGGTAAATAGCGATGTGATATATCGGGGTAGCTTATCGTTTAATGCTTTGAACATAACCATTCCCTTATTGTAAATTAGATGATCTTGCAGGGGCAGAATTTTTAAGGCTGCCAATTTTTGGTCAGTAGTTGAGCTGGGATCAGGGAATATTAGTTTGGCAGCTCTCCGATGTAGAGAGTTCAATCTTTTCAAATTGACATCTCTCGAACCATCCCACACAGTAGAAGCATAGTCTATATGCGATCTAATATGGGCATTGAAGAACAGTTGACGTGTCTCCATATCAGTAATGTGTTTAAGTTTTGCTAAGATGTACAGATTTCTGGAGACAATTTTACAAACGTTACTCATGTGTAGCTGCCACCTAAGCTGGTTGTCCACCGTGACTCCTAGCAGGCGATGGTTAGTAACTTGGCTGATGAGAGAGAGAGAGAGAGAGAGAGAGAGAGAGAGAGAGAGAGAGAGAGAGAGAGAGAGAGAGAGAGAGAGAGAGAGAGAGAGAGAGAGAGAGAGAGGGAGAGAGAGAGAGAGAGAGAGAGAGAGGGGAGAGAGAGAGAGAGAGAGAGAGAGAGAGAGAGAGAGAGAGAGAGAGAGAGAGAGAGAGAGAGAGAGAGAGAGAGAGAAGCGGAAGGGTGTTGAAGGCAGCGAATCGAGGCAGACAACCAGTGTATGGCAAGCAAGTATCACTGAAAGTTAGGAAAGACAAGTTATTAAGTGTTCTTTTCTTGAAGTCCCACTACCGCCGTGACTGTTCAAAGATATACTTCTGTAACAGATGGTTACGAAACGCTACACACAGGTCTAGTTATGGTTCATTTAGACACAGGACAATCCAGTTCAACACGCGTCGTCTTTATAACAAGTAACCTGATATTTACTCCACTCCGTTCTAGAAATACAACGCTTTCAGTACGAGAAACAGCTAAAAATAGATTGACACGCTAACGGCAGCGCAGAATAAATAAGTGCGACTAGGCTTGTGCTTTTGCTGCGTGCCCCAACTGCTGTTAAAGTTCGTTAGGATTGTCGACAAGGCATAACGAACACAAGTGGTGCTGAAATGTGTCTTCAGATTTATGCGTAATGGTACTTTAAGCATGAATACTTGGGGATCATTTTTTTTTTTTTTTTTTTTTTTTTTTTTTTTTTGGGGGGGGGGGGGGGGGGGGGGGGGGGGGGGTGGTGGCATGGTGTAGAAAGTTTGGGTTTGCTGTTTGGGCACTCATCCACAGGTCCACGGGTGACCGTCGTGAAAATTTCATGCTTCAGGTAACATTGTAAGAAGGGAATGAACTCCGCAAATTCATTTCGTAAATAATTAACTAGACCCGCACGTGTCGCACCTTGGCGATTAGATGAACTTTTAGTCGGTCGTCTACTTGCCGGCTACTACACTTGAAATTATTTACAATCGGCCTGTTTTCAATTGTCACACTAAGTCTGCAACCAGCCTAACGTATTTTTCAGGAGGTAGTAGTACTTCGCTTTCAATTTTTTGGTTGTTGTTGTTGTTGTTGTTTGTTTTAGTCAAACTAAACATGGTTCAAAATGTCCAGACTTGGAAGTCTGCAGAGAGAGGTCGACCATGAGAATTCAATAACAGTGCCAGGAGTTGCCCCCCCCCCCCCCCCACAATGCCTCAAAGAAAAAATATATCTTCTCCTTTGCACCCCCCCACCCCCCCCACCCCCCCCCACCCCCGTCCTCCCCCCCCCCCCCAACCTACAGAAGCACTCCTCCTTTAATTTGGGAGAAACAGAGAACAATGCAAGAGTTACCCGCCCCAATAATTTAATATAATTTTTCTTTCTTCATGATTAATTTTTTCTTCAATTTGCCCCCCCCCCCCCCACCTTCCTCCCCCCCCCCCACCACCCCACGTCCCCGCCCCTCCGCCCTGTTCCCTCCTATAAACTAACTGAATGATACTTGGGAATTTGGACTGTCGCAGGTTTACTAGTGTCAGTGTCAGGGCCTGAAAAGGTGAGATGTGCTGCTTTGCTCTGCTGAGCAAGAAAGACAGTGCCATAGCAGTGACTATGATGGGCGCACACCGGTTGTCTCCTTCGATTGCTGCGCTGATCTACGCAGCAGTCGAGGGAGACAGCCAGTGTGTGATGGGCAATGATCAGTTTCTAGGGGTTTGTAATCTTCTAGGTCGAGTGGATTTGGCTAGTTGGAATTTTAATTTGCCCGTGGGGCTTAACAACTACATTTAACACCAGAGAAAACTTAAACTCCACCCAACTGCAAGAGGTATAGATCTTTATGAGCCCCCGCACTTGCGGGGGCTCATGAGGATCTATGCCTCTTACTCAATCCATTTCGCATCCATGTTCCTTTTACGTACCGGGTTCTCCAGTATTGAATCTGCAATGATTTCAATAACACGACCCGAGTGCATTGCCAAGGAAGAGATTTATATTACGAGACTTATAGTACATTTTCTGTGGTGGCTAGGGCTCATGAGGATCTATGCCTCTTGCTGAAACCACTTCACGTTCATGTTGTTTTGACGTGTCGGGTTCTCTAGTGTTAGATTTATAATGACTTCAAAAACACAATCCGCGCCCACTCGCATGGAAAAGATAAATATAACGAGACTTACAATACTGATACTTTTTTTTCACTGGCTGTCAGGCAAAATTAATTTTACGCTAATCCTTGTAATCCCCGTTTTTGTCTCACGTAGCCGTAACGACGTAAGCGTACGCAGCAGTAATCTTAGAAACTAATTGAGCTTTTGTACTATAGCGGCGCCTGGACTGAAATGATGTCTGCATATCTCCCACAGATTCACTACATAATCACCGTACCCTCCTCTGACACGCAGATATGCATAAGATTGACGAGAAGCAGCAATCGTCATGAGTCCGACCGGAATTTAAACGATGTCTACGTAACCCACGCAGATTCACTGACGAATAATCCGGTCAGCATCAGAAAAACACAGATTGAAAAATGAGATTGGCAAGAGGCATCAATCCCATTTGAGCTCACAGAGCTGCGCGGGGCACATGAGGATCGATGGCTGTTGCTTTATGGTTGTTGCTCGATTTGCACAGGCTGTAAATATGTTAACCCCTTATTTTGCCAGTCGACGAAATAGTTTTTAAAAAATATCATGATAAATTCAATGTCAAAGATCCCCAGCACGTCAAAGGAACATGGATTCAAAGTGGTTTCAGCAAGAGGCATAGATCCTCATGAACCCCCGCACCTGCGGGGGTTCATGAGGATCTATGCCTCTTGCAGTCGGACGCGGTGATGGTTATTCCTCAAGCAGTGAAGGAGTTAAGCACTATTAGATGTGTTTTGTATCTTTGGAAACTTTTTGTGTCACATCTGATTATCCTCATACGGGCTGATGTCCGCTAATGACAGCAATTTATTTATTGTGGCGTAGCTAATCGGCCGTCTCACATGATATTCTAGAGTACCCCCTTGGGTGGGATTTTGAGGGATCGTTTGGCGGGTGTCAGTTTACGCGTAACATTATCCAAATGCCTGTTTTGGGTCGTTATTTTTGGAACTATTATTTTTGTGATACAAATTACATGTTTTTTTTTTTTTTTTTTTTTTTGTGGATGTACTGTGTGACTTAAGCCTTTCCCCCTGATGCACAACTGCATGAAATTACTTTGATTATTTTAGTTCATGTTGGTACCAGAATATCTTGGCGCCTGAGGCGCCAAGCTATTCTGGCACCACCCTTGAACTAAAATGGTTGAACTAGCTCCTAATCTGTAATGTGGCCTTCATAGAAAAATAAGCAATTTTAAGAAACTCAGCCTCAAGATGTAATGGGTTAACACATAATTATATGAAGGAATACAGCTGCTTTTGTGTCTGCGTGTGGCTCTGTGTTCGGGGTGGGGTAGGGGGTGTGGATGGGGGAGGGGAGTAGGGAGGGGGGTGGGGCGAGCGGAAGAATGGGAGCACTTTGCCAATGTTCTGTACAGTGTGTAATGTATAATTACGTCTCTCTCTCTCTCTCTCTCTCTCTCTCTCTCTCTCTCTCTCTCTCTCTCTCTCTCTCTCTCTCTCATCTCTCTCTCTCTCTCTCTTTATATATATACATATATATATATATATATATATATATATGTATATGTGTATGTGTGTATGTATGTGTGTATGTAGTGTGTGTGTGTGTGTGTGTGTGTGTGTGTATGTGTGTGTGTGAGCCAAAGACGAATTTCCGTTTTATATATAACATTTAATGGATAATATGTTGTTCTTTTTCTCAATTCGATTTATATCGCGTGTTTATTTCATCTTGCAAATGTATATAAATTTGGCTTTTATCGTCAAAATCTATAACAAATCACAAGATTTAAGTATATTGCAATATACGGCAACGAGGGTTTTTGCTGTTGCTGTTGTTGTTGTTTGTTGTATATGTTGTGTTGTTGTTGATGTTGAAAGCAATAAACGTCTGTACAATTTTGGATTCAGAAGGCCAAAGATTGACGGAATATGTGTAATAGTCTATGATTCTGTACATAATCACTTGCTTTGCAATCAACCCTTTAGCTAACAAAGTTGCTACACGAATTCTTGAACTTGACACGATAATTGACGGGAAATTTGAGAAGGGGAACAAACTACGCACGAAGGACCCGGCTTGTATTTCACCTGTTGTTTCCCCTGATAAAGGGCCGGCGGGTGTTCTTGCGTGTCGGTTGATGGATGATTTTTATGACATGGCGAAGAATGGCTTAATTACGCCACTGCCAGGGGTCATGGGTTGTTTACAGAATCGTTGAAAATTCAGCGTCAGGGCACCATGTCTGTCCAGGGGATCAGAGATGCAAAATAATTTCAGCAACACGCATAGTATCTTATAAGCCCCTGCACTGACGGGGGTTCATGAGAGTCTATACGTCTTCTGGTTGAATGGTGGTAATTGTTTTATTTTGTATTTATTTTTTTCAGCGAATAGCTTAATGGTAATGTTATACCGAACTCCTCTTTAATCTGCGTCTGCTATATAACAGATGTAAATTTGAGTCACCTACAAGCGCCGATCTCCACGAATCCCAGAAAATTGCGGGGGAATCGAGGATCTATGCTCCTTGCAGGTGCGTAATGTTTCGCTTAAGGAGTTTATCAGCTGCTCTTGGCTCAAAGCAGGTGTCAACTCTACCCGTGACTAAGATATCGTACAGCTGGGTTTTTTTTTTTCTTTGTTTTAAGCCAACACTTGTAACCCCTTCAATGCCGATGCTCAGGGATTTCGGGTCAGAAACCACTGACCGACATTCGCGGGAAGTACGCCAAACTGAACGGGACCAGAAATTGGCGTAAAGAACACAGGACTAGCATGGTCATAAGCCCCGCGACTGCGGGGGCTCATAGGATTTATGTCTCTTGTAACATGGTAGCATTTGCCTTTCTCTGGCAGTAAAGGGGTCAACGTGTCTTGTGGGTAGCGTGTGGAGTAAGTGGGAGGGGGCAGGGGTGGGGTTGGGGTTGAGGGGGGAAGAGTTGGGCGGGGAAAGGGTGCCTAGGAGAGGAAATTGCATGTGCGTGTGGCGGGGATGGGGGGGGGGGTGGGGGGGGTGGGGGGGGGGTGAGGGCGGTTGGGTGGGGGGGTTGGGGGGGGGGGGGGAAGGTCGCGGTGCGTGTGTGTGTGTGTGTGTGTGTGTGTGTGTGTGTGTGTGGAGGTGTGGAGGTGTGGAGGTGTGTGTGTGTGGGGGGGAGGGGGGGGGAGGGTTGGCGTCAAAATGATGATACGCCTTGATTAACATTTTATGCATCTTGACATATGATTTGTGACATTTCAATGCATTGTAATTTCAAAGTGTCTCCTTATCGGCCTCGCATTTCGTGTGTATTCATGTGCACGTTTAATTGCAGACGAGTTCGCTCGTAGAGAGGTCAGATGCAACATTAGTCGCATATCATAACATTTTTTGAGGTCCCGATAGCACTCGATCTATCTATTCACAGTAAGATACAACGAATCACCAGGGGATTCAAACGTTTCATGTACAAAAAATCCGAAGTCTGTAATGTAAGCGAAGTAATTTACATATAGACCAGAGTGCTGTCGGGACCTTTGAAGAAGTGTTGTTATATCCGACGTTTGTTATATGCGACTTTTTATATACCCGGCCTTTAGCGAAGTAGATTTACTTTACTTCAAATGCATGCAACAATCTTCACATGTAACAAGCTGGTTCCTCAAGCGAATTGTTGTATCCGACGTTTACTGAACTAACCTTAACTCATTCAGCCCGGTGCAAATATTTCCCAAATTTTAGAGGCGTCATCTAACGACTATGCACCTGTTGTAGGAGATTGACTGACCATGATAATTCAAAGATAGTGCCAGATTAGCTTGGCACCGACAGCGCCAAGCTAGTCTTGCACTACCCTTGAGTTATCATGGTCGATCCATCTCCTGTTGTAGTGCGCCAGGGCTAAGTGGGTTAAGATTTTGTTGGGGTGGGTCGGTGGTGTGGGGGTGGGGGTGAAGTCGGGGTAGCGGCAGACGGTTGGATCAGGGGGTGGGGGAGGGGGAGGGGGGTGGTGGTCTGGAATTCTTTTATTTTGTCACGTAAACATGAAATTTTGCTTTGTTGATCATTAAGAGATCTCGCCAAAACACTCCCAGTAAGAAAACTCTGGGGCCGATGTTGGTCGCTGTGGGCCCGCGCACAGATTTGCCCAAAAGACCTTAACTCACTTGGATATGACGGTTGTGGGAGATGCGACTATTTGACGCGAACATAAGTCAAAGCTTGACAACAGATTTTGAAGTTCAGCTCAGTTTGGTGTGATAAATAACAATACTTAAGAACACACTACACACTTGCATCATATGTTGCAGTACGCATTTTATGTAGTGGTGTGTCGCCGTCGGTCTGTGATTTTGAATCTGACGGATGAAAGCCGTAAGGTCCAAAATCACAGACCCTTCGACGTCCCTGCCTTGGCTTGACTTCGCGAACGAAGATACTATAGGAAAAGTCTATGGGGGTTGCCCACGACGTCTGCAGACATGCTCGTGACTGCGGAGGCCAATCCGGGACAGGCAGGTTTGACCGCAGTGGCTGCAGAGGGAGGTCTGGCAAGGGTTCTGAGTTGCGGCATCTCTGGTTTTTTTTTTTTTTCTCCTGAGCCGCTTGTCTTTAAGGCTACGTACTGTACTGCTGTTTAACACACGCTGCACAAGAACTGAAATCACCACATTTTGAAGTTGCCCTCTGAAGCACTGTATTATAATTTTAGAGACAGATCGAGAATGATAAGTCAAGGGCCGTGGTGCCAGGATAGCTTGGCGCCTATGGGCGGGAAGCTATTCTGACACCACCCTTGAACTATAATGCTGGATCCATGTCTTGCTGTGGTGTTTCGGGGCTGAATGAGTTAAACTAACTATGCGTCCGTGGCGACCGTACAAACCTGTTACATTGATTTTCGGGCATAACTGCACGTTTCAATCACAGACAGATTAATTAAGACACCTGTGGCTGTGATACAGCCCCACAGAGGCCGTTATATCAGATCGACAGCTACTTTCTGTTTTGCTCGAGGACCTGGAGTTTGGAGCTATAAATAGCTGTTAACTGAACTGTGACGCTGGGTAGAGTTGAGCGGCGCATGCGATTAAGCGATAAAACGGACACAGAGTGATGTAATCATGCAGTTATGAAAGAGAAACAACCGAAACCACTCGTTAGGAGGCATTATAACACATTTTATATCTATCAAGTGTTGATATTCGTCAAACATTTTTATGCAATTTTGTGAATGTACCAAGAGCGCGTAGGGCTTTTAATTGCATAACACCTTCATGCATCGATTTTCTGTTTCACCTTTTGTGTATTTACACCCTCAATGTCAGTGGACGCCGACTGTGTTTCCGAAATCACCATAAATTCAACGTCAAAAATCACCACCTGTCAAAGGAGCACAGACACAAAGTGGTTTCAGCAAGAGGTATAGATCCTCATGAGCCCCCGCGACGCGGGGGCTCATGAGGATCTATACCTGTTGCAGTTGGGTGGTATTCAATGTTTGTCTGCAGTGAAACCCTTAACGATGTTTGCAGCTGTGCAGACATTGCTTTAGTTTCAGATATTTCAGCTGTCAGCTGTTGTCCCAAAGCAATCTGTAATCCGAAAGCAACGCGATGCGATCCGAGTGCGGCTGACTTTGATCTAAAATAGATATGCGGAAACAAATAAAATACACTTAATATCAATAAGTCGTTAATAAACGATTACGTCTTGAAAAGCGGTTGCGTGCATGCGCAGGTCACACGTATAGGCGCTAAAGAAAAACCAGACAAAGAAAAAAAAAACCACGCTTAAAAAAGCGAAATTACAAACCTTTGTTAAATTTTGGGTTAACTTAAATAATTTGTGTTACAACTGTCCTTTTTAATCGTGATTGTTTTACGTATACGCTATACTGACGTTAGATTAAGCGACTTTAAGTAAAGACTAGACGATCAGCCACGGAATGTGGGCAACTCTGCTAGGTGTTACGCTTATCCCGTACTGTTTTGCTGTGAATCACAAGCAATATGCGGCACAAATTAACTCAGTTTGACAAAATATACTGTGGACGATGGCTTCCTGTTCATACAGCTGTTACAATACAACCTTTGTTTTATTTTTGTGGAAATAATGCTGAGGAAAACGAGCTCTCAACGAACATTAAAACTCCGACAATGAAGCTTCGGAAAATGGTGTTGCCATGTCGTTTCAACAGCTAGTATAGTTATTGTGCTTTGTGATACCAACAGTAGATAAATCTTAATCACGTAAACTCTCCTAATATTGGGCGATTTCAGGGAAATAATTTGTTTCTGTATGGTTTTCATGCTCGCACTGCCGATCGTCCATAGTGACGCATTGTGCTTACCCACATCCCATTGCGCCTTCTCGTTTCTCGCCCTAAAGAGCACTCTAGTTTGTTGAACTCGCGACTAAATCTAATTGCAGCCCAGTTAATTAATGCTTCCGGTGTGTTGTTATTTGCACTTTTAAAGTATTTTTTAATTTTCTTTCAATTACACGCTTGGTAGTCACATTAATTTTTTTTTCTGAATTTCATTTAACTCATTCTACACCAGACACACCGCAGGAAGATAAGGATCGACCATGAAAGTTCAAGGGTGATGCCAGACTAGCTTGGCGCCTATCATGGTCGATCTGTGTCCTGCACTGCAATGCAGTCATCAGAGGACAACGGCAACATTTGGGGATTTCGGTCTTGGGGTAGAAAGAGTGAAAACAAAATGACATGCACATGGCCTACACCCAGTAAGCAGTAGACCCGCGCACAGTCAAAGAAGCTGTTGTTGCCCCACAGAAACCTACAAAAACACCAGTGTAATCACTTCACTGCCGAAAAAAAGTGAATCAGTGTGATCAAAATGCAATAGGCATAGATCCCAATAGACCCCCGCGACTGTGGGGGCCCATGAGGATCTATGCCTCTTGCTGAGACTTTGAGTCCATGTTCTTGGACAGTAGTGGCTTTTGGTCCTTCAGTAGTGAACGCAAATTTCAGAAACGGAACATACTTACTTTGGCAGGGATGGGGTGAAAGTCACTGCGTTGCCAAAGTCGGACCTACAGGTTTTTGCTAACGGTATAACTTGACACACAGGACACGTGTATATTGCTTTCCATACGCAAGTTCTTTTAACCCGTTCAGTGCCGAGAAACTTTACAACACCGTCCAAGTGCAAGAGGTACAGATAATCATGGAGAAAGAAAAAAATAAATAAAAAAAAAATAAAATAAAAAAAAACAACTACAAGAGGCTTAGATCCTCATGAGTTCCCGCTGTTGTGGGGTATCATGAGGATCTGTGCCTCTTGCTGACGCCACGTTGAATCCGTGTTTCTGGGACAGCTAGGTTTGTTGGTGTTGAAATAACTCATTCTACCACAGACACACCACAGCAAAATAAAGATCGACCATGATAGTTCAAGGGTGATGCCAGAATAGCTTGGCGCCTATGGGCGCCAAGCTATTCTGGCATCACCCTTGAACTATCATGGTCGAAATGTGTCCTGCACTGCAACGCAGTCTTCACAGGACGACTTCAAAATTTGGGGATTTCGGTCTTGGGGTAGAATGAGTTAATTAATAAAGATAGCAGAAACAGTCTGCGGCATCTGGCACTGAACGGGTTAAAGTGACAGACAGCCGACGTCGGACCTAGGCTCCTTTGCTTACTCGGTACGTCAAAACGTATGGGTATCTACCGTATACATTGCCATAATTTCGCCACATGCATATTGACAGACACATTGACATATATAGGCTACATGCATATCCCTTTTCATACATGTGCAAATCGCCTAGGGGCAGCTGTTACAATTGTTTGCATCTGTCAGGGCGGGTGCGCAAACATGATCAGTCATACATATACCTTTACATCAGAAAAGAATAAATTCCTGTTTATTGCATCGGGGGTGGGAAGTTGTGTGTGCTTTGGTCTGCAGTATTTTTTACACCTTTAAATCCATCGGATGCGGATTGCGTTTTGATGGCCGTTGTAAATTCAACGTCAAGGACTCCAAGCCGTGAAAAGAACTTGGATGCAAAGTGGTTTAAACAAGAGGCATAGATCCTCATGAGCCCCCGCAGCTGCAGGGGCTCATGAGGATCTAACCGTCTTGCATTTTTTAAAAAAATTATTTTTTGTTCTCTCGCCGGGCAGTAAAAGGTATTAATCAAATACAGAAATCTGGATGGATGCAGATCTGCGTACGTCGTTAAGTCTGTCAGTTAAGAACACACCCTCAAAGCCACCTGTTCTAGGAAATAAAAGATTATATTTTGCAATATCTCCTTTATTAATTTTTTTATTATGCCTAACAACAATACCGCACAAAATAACCTTTGTTTAAGTTTGAAGATTGGATGTCATAAAATGAAGACTTTACAACGCTCCATTATCCATTGTACGTAGGAGAGTACCAGCGACGCGCACAAAGGACAATGCCAAAATAAAAAATAATAAATAAATAAATAAATAAAAAAATATAAAGTGTAAATGTGCTTTCACAGATAGATTGTGAAAAGAAGGTTAGAAAAGTCTTAGTTTGATGCAAGACAACATGGAGACCACGTTGTATCGGAGAATTTTAGTAATCAAAGCCCAGCATAGACCAGTTTGCGTTAACTCACTCGAGACGTTCCGCAACAGATACGCGACTTATGCCGCGTATCAAGACACCGCACGTCTTAGATGAGTTAACCCTTTGGCTGTCGGTAGCGGTTTTAGTCGCGAGGATTCCGCAAGACACATCGCTAGATCCGGTACCGACAGCCACAGGGTTACGGCACGTAAACTTAATTCACCCCGCTTTCACTTTCAGCAGTGTAATTAAGACGTTTTTTATCGGGTTTTTTTTTCTGTCCCATAAAACCTGTTAAAAAACAAAAAAAAAAAAAAACCCCGTAAACTAAATGGGTGGATAAATGGACGCTATGTTGAAATGTATACCCACATGAAGAGCGAAAAGGCTATAAAACGCATAGAAATGCGTCTTTCTAATTTGTTTCGGTATGCGCGTGTACCTCAATAGCAAAACGTCTCGGGCAAACGACGGGCCGTGCGCGGGCCCACTGCGGCCGTCGTTGGCCCGAGAACCTTTACTTAAGGGGTGAGGCGCACAATCTTCTTGGCATGTGAATATACTGCAAAAGGGAGGGAATGTAAACAGGACCATCCGGCTGGATGTGTCCGGGTCTGTGATTTTCGAACGTACGGCCTCTTGGTCTCCGTCGCATTTTTAGAACCATATCTACAAACAACGGCTATACAAAGTCATACATTTGTTCCACAAAGCAGGTGCATCGGCGCTCGCGTGTAAGCAAAACAGACGACACATATCATGACACGTAAGTACAATAGCCACCAGCATTACCACAGCCAAAGTTTATAGAAAATACCTGACGACCGACACGAGCACCCCTTTTCCCCCTACCTCCTAAAGAAAAAAGAATGAAAGAATGAAAGGACCTAACGAACGAAAACTAAAGGAACGTATACAATAAAGAAAGGAACTTAAGTACAAACAAATAAACAAACAAACAAAAATGCAAGCAAACAAAGAAATACGCAAACAAACCAAAGAACGAACGAAAGTAAGGAACTATCCTGCGTACGAAAGAAAAGAAGAGCGGAAAATGTCTTCTATCTAATTTACGACATTCAATCTGTATAATTTAAGTTGTCCGGCATCATTATAAGACAAATTAGGTACTTAAAAAAAGAAGAAGACATAACCTATGAACTCTTCACTACCTGGAGCAGTTCGCTTGAACTCATTTTACCCCATCACCGAAATTCCCAAATTTTGCCGTTGTCTTGAAGACTGCAGTGCAGTGCAGGACACAGATCGACCATGATAGTTCAAGGGTGATGTCAGAATAGCTTGGCGTCCATAGGCGCCAAGCTATTCTGGCATCACCCTTGAACTACCATGGTCGATCCTTATCTTGCTGTGGTGTGTCTGGGGTAGAAGGAGTTAAACCGTTCATGTCCAGTTGACGCAGATTGAGTTACTGCAAACTTCGTTAATTCCACACCAAAATGTCCTAGCTTTCCTAGGAACGTGGCTTCAATGTGATATCAGCAAGAGGCATAGATCCTCATGAGCTCCCGCATTTGCGCGAGCGTGTCGAATGCCGAAGACAGGTCCAATAATGACAAGAGGACACCAGTCCCTCGTCAGCGGAAGTAAGCAGGCCGTTGGTCACATGAAAGATAGCTGTTTCCTAGCTATGATGCTTGCGGTAAGCGGACTGATACAACTATAGCAGGTCATTTCTTGACACATGATCCAAAATCTGATGCAAGACAGCCTTTTCTAACAAGTTAGAAAATAAATGGAAGGATGGAAACGGGACGAGAGTTTTTTCAAGTCATTTTGGTCTAGGCCAGGCTTCAACATCAACACGCCTTAGATTTCTTAGGCACATGGGATCAAAGTGAGTCAGCAAGAGGTGTAGGTGTAGGTGTAGGTGTGGATCTATGCATCTTGCAGTTGGGTGGTGTTCACATTTCCTCGGCACTGAACGGGTTAATCACGGCAGAAACTAGGATTCTGTGTGCCGCCTTAAGTCTGTCAGTCAGATAAATAAACCGATGTGCACCAGGCAATACACGTTTGATAGTTCACATGATCTCCTTTTTAAAATGTTCTGAATATGCCTTACAATAATCCCTCGTAGTCTAACTTCGAGTGCACTTTTGTTTACTTATGAAGTTTGAGTGTCATAAAATGAAGTCTTTACAGCTCTCAATACTCTATTGTACATAGTAGAGCTTCACCGACGTTTATCAAAGGCAGTAGAAAAAAATCTGGTACGCGTGCCTTCACACATTGATCGTGAAAAGAAGGTTAGTAATAGTCTTAGTCTGAGGCTTGATAACATTGAGAACCCGTTGCTTTGGAGAATTTCAGCATTCAAAGCCCGCCACGGAGAAGATCGTTTTAACCCATTTTAGACTTTCCGCATCCGGTTAAGGGGCTATTATTGCTTATCCGGATGTGGCACGTCTCGGATAAGTTAAGTTAGGGTACGCAGATTTAATCAGACGTTTATGGTTTTCGTTTTTGTCCCATACAACGTGTGTGGGAGAAAAAAAGCTGAGTGGGTGGTTAAAAGGACGATATGTTTGACATATATACCTTCATTAAAAAAGACACTCAAACGACGAAATACAATAAAATGCATAGAAATGCGTCTTTTAACAATTTACAGTCTCTTTCATTTCTCTGTGAAAGTGTGAAGCACACAATCTTTCATAACAGGTAAATCTTTACTCAAGGGGCGGATGAGGTACGCAATCTTCGTAACAGGAGACTCTTCAATTAAACGAAGGAACTGTAAACAGGACAACCGGGCCATGTGTGTGCTGGTCTGCGATTTGGGACCTTATGGCCTACCGGTCGTAAGGTCCAAAATCACAGACCAACAAACAGGTACACTGCCACCTCAGTCGGCAACATGAGAACCACCGCTTCAAACGAAGTTTAGTCGAGAAAGGTTAAAAATTTGTTCCACAAAGCAGGTGAGCTGACGTCGGTCAGGTGCAAATAAATCTGATTACACATGTAAAACACCCTTAACTGAAGAGAAAAAGAGGATATGGTACTACTGCAAGAGACATAGATCCTCAAGAGCCCCGGCGACAGCAAAGGCTTATGAAGATCTCTGCCTCTTGCTCGGACCAATTTGTTTCCCTGATCCTCGGACGGTTGTGGCAATGGGTCGGTCAATGAACAAAGATTTTAACTCATTCAGCCCGGCGCATTTATTTCCCAAATTTTGGAGGCGTCATCTAACGACTATGCACCTGTTGTAGGAGACGGATCAACCATGATAATTTAAGGGTGGTGCCAGATTAGCTTGGCGCCGACAGGCGCCAAGCTAATTTGGCGATACCCTTGAATTATCATCGTCGACCCATCCCTGCTGTAGTGCGTCGGGGCTGAATGGGTTAAAAACAGAATCTGCGTCCAGTTGTAGGGAAGGGCGTAAGAGACTATGTGTGTATCCAGCAACGGTGTACCTAACCACCACCACCACCACACCACCGCCACCGCAACCACCATCTTTACAACAACCACAACCATCAAACCCAATAGCCACGTCAAAAACAATCAGCAGTTCTTCGAGAACTTGGTGGGTTGTCGATCAAAAACGTAATGAAAATAACAAGTCTCTGCGACACTTTTGAATAATAACATTGCTGACGCCGGTTCTGACACTTTTAATACGTCATGTTGTACGTCACACTCCGTGAAAATATCAAGCTTTAGTGAGACGTCAGAGTTCGTAGTTACACGTAACCTTCTTCACTTTATGTAAAGTACATTTTGGCGTATACAGCCGCATGCGTACGACACATGGTCTGATCCCCTGTGGGACTTTGGTGGGGTTAACTACTTTTTAGTTCCCTGGGTCACCCTGGTCAGCCCTACAGGGTGGGTTTTCCACTCTATTCTGGGGCATGCGTTTCTGTCTACCCTTGGTCCATTCACCTGTATTTTCCTTTTTTAAACTCTCCTTACTGTCTGCGCTGCCTGTAGCTCCTAGCTTTATTTAGGTCCCATGTCGTAGGTTTATTTAACGTATTGGACAGGCTGGCGACATACATTCAATATTCTGTTTATTTTTTTTTTTTTTTTCCACAATCAATCCAGGCACGTCATGAGAAAGTCTTGTTGCTGTCGGGACGTTAAGCAATGTACAATCAATCAATCAGACACATGGTCTGCAAGGATTGGTTTTGCTTTTGACATTTAACTCATTCGAGACGCGCCTATGGATACGCGGCTTAAGCCGCGTATCCGGAGGCGGCACGTCTCGAATAAGTTAACGTTTTATTTAGAGATTTACATGCTTTTTTTTTTTTTTTTTTTTTTTTTTCGCCGTGAAGGTAAAGACGGAGCAACGAAATTGGACCTGACTTGACGCGATTTGGTTTGAAACTACGACATATCTGACGAGAATCCAGGCTCTGCCTGCCTAGGCCCCTACAGATTAATAATAATAATAAAATAATACCGTTATTATACAGGCGTTTTTTCTCAATTTTGGGGCGAATCGACTGAAAGCGCCGCGCCTGAAACCCAACACACACACTCACGTAACAGACACGGATTTACGCCATTTAAGACAAACACAGTACAAGACAGACGAAGGGCCAGTTCAGCTACTGAAGTTACAGAGATTTTTGATCGCTTGTATTTGAAATTTGTAAAGTGGCCTGAAACCGGTACCAAAGTGGGGTGGGGAAGGGGGGGGGTGGTTGGTGGGTGGAAGAACTGGAGTCCCCGGAGAAAGAACCCCCGACGGTCCGCCCGAATTAACGGTGACACTTACCAGAGGAGAAAAGTCCAACGCCGGAACCCGGTATCGAACCTCGCACCTTTGGCATTGGTGGCAGGCGCCTTAACCACTGCACCACGGACAGCCCCTATGGATTAAGAGACCGTGGTTCACGAGAATCGTCTCCGAAAAGAGATATGTCGACCACCATTCCTACGAGCATCTGCAACCGTAACCAAGAACTGCCAGTGCACGCAGATTGAGAATTCAATGTCAAAGAGCTGTGCCGTCAAAGGAACACGGATACAAAGTGGTGTCAGCAAGAGGCATAGATCATTATGACCCCCGCAACTGCGGGGACACACACGGATCTATACTTCTTGCCTGTGGAGAGTGTTTTCCTTTTTTTACTCTCGACAATGAAGGACGTACACATACCACTAATTAGGCCACTCCTCCGCCCCATACAAGGAGTTTGAATTGCTAACAAACTCACGAGTACATTGGCTTGTCCAGCGTCAACAGCATCCGGTTAACTCATTCAGCCAGGCGCACGTATTTCCCAAATTTTGGAGGCGTCATCTAACGACTATGCTGCTGTTGCAGGAGATGGATCGACCATTATAATTCAAGGGCAGTGCCAGATTAGCTTGGCGCCGCCAGGCGCCAAGCTAATCTGGCACTACCCTTGAATTATCATGGTCGACCCATCTCCTGCTGTAGTGCGTCAGGGCTGAATGGGTTACTACTATCGCCGCCTACAGCTTAACCACCATCGCTGGTGAGACCACCATAACCACCTCAATCACCACTACCGCGAGGTAAATAAAAAAAGCGGGAGCTTATATGTTCTCAAAGAGACACAAATCCTTCATCTGTGCAATGAACGTGTAAAATAAAACGTAATAAAACATTTTATAGGAGATATTACAACCGAAACCACTTTGACACGAAAATGAGTGTCGCACACGAGGCATCATTAAACCAGACCAAACGACCGGCTGTCTTATGCGACACACATTTTCTGATTGAAGTTGCAGCGGTAGTAAATATTATTATTACCTGTAAAAACCCGCAACACGCTTTATTGTACATGTTTTATAGCACTCAAGAGGGATTCGTCTGTTGTCATTAAAAGTAATTAAATATTATTAAATGGTACGTGTATGCTGGTCTGTGATTTTGGACCTTTCGGCCTACTGCCGTAAGTTCCAAAATCACAGACCAGCACACTTAAAATTATTGTCATCATCACTATGTCCTCTATGGAGATACAGCGTCATTAGAGCGTCTTAGTGTTTTGGTTGCATTTCAGCTGGCGACCAAATTTGAGGTTTTACCTTTTTCGCAAATACAGCTCAGCTAGGCTCGTCCTGAGTAAATCTTTGCAGCTGTGATTGCGTCAAGCAAAGTGTACACAAATCTGTCTCCATTCTGGCCGTATGAACAATGCAGTACCCGTACCCGATTGCTACTCCAGATGAACAAACATCAAGCCCGCCCTCGTAAAAAGAGGTGTTTCAGGACGGTCCGATCTTCGTTTAACCGTTTCATTCGAAGTCATTAACCCAGACATCGTCCTGCCTCAAGATGTATTTCGTTTGTTCACTTTATTCTTCGACAGTCATAGCGATGGCTCCACTTAAGGTATTTGACCTAAGAAAAGTTTTCTTCTCCAAGAAAGTCACCTCTCAGTCATCCTCGCATAATTTCTTTCAACTTTGATATTGAAAAATGTGGGGTGCTTGCTGCTGTTAAGTTTGTTTTACATCGTCTGTATCGAAAAATGACCACTCTTTGGCTGGACTTATATGATTTGAATAAAAGTTACAGATTACATATTTGTGATGGTCACATCTTTTACTAGCGACCACCTCAGACACAGGTTCGGTGTGCAAAGAAAATAAGACCGGTCCGAGAAATGGGCCCTTGCGGCACGCTATATATCAGAAGGAGGGAAGCGGAAGCAGAATTCTGTGTAATGACACGTTGGAACCTGCCAGACAAATATGAAGAGAACCAGTCAAGGACCCTTCTACGGATGCCAAAAGATACACTAAGTCTAGTCAGAAGGATGTTGTGGTTGAGCGTGTCAAGCGCCGAAGACAGGTCCAATAAGGACAAAAGTGACACACGTCTAACGTCTGCGCAAGTAAGCAGGCTGTTGGTCACATGAAGAAAACCTGTTTCACAGCTCTGATGCTTGCGGTAAGCGGACTGATACAACTCTAGCAGGTCATTTCTTGACACATGATCCAAAAGCTGACGCACGACGTAGACTAGCAGCTTAGAAATAAATGGAAGATTGGAAACGGGACACAATTTTTTCAAGTCATTTTGGTCTAGGCCTTGTTTCAACATCTACACGCCTTAGATTTCATAGGAACATGGGACCAAAGTGATGTCAGCAAGAGGTGTAGATCCTCATGAGCCCCCGCATCTGCGGGGGCTCATGAGGATCTATACCTCTTGCAGTTGGGTGGTGTCCACATTTCCTCGGCACTGAATAGGTTAATCACGGCAGAAACTGGGATTCTGTGTGCCGCCTTAAGTCTGTCAGTCAGAGACTTAAAGCGACGTGCACCAGGCAATAAACGTTTAACAGTTCACAGTAACTCATTTTTAAATGTTCTTAATGTGCCGTACAATAATTCCGTCCAAAAGGTCTAACTTCGAGTGATCTTTGTTTACTTATGACGTTTGACTGTCATAAACTTAAGACTTTACAGCTCTCAATACTCTATCGTACATAGTAGAGCTTAACGGACGTTTATCAAAGGCAGTAGATAGTAAATCTGGTATGTGTGCCTTCACACAATGATCGTGAAAAGAAGGTTTGTAAAAGTCTTAGTTTGAGGCTTGACAACATTGAGAACCCGTCGTTTCGGAAAATTTCAGCATTCAAAGCCGCCACGGAGAAGATCGTTTTAACCCGTTCCAGACTCACCGCATACAGATACGCGGCTTTATGCCGCATATCCGGATGCAGCACGTCTCGGATGAGTTAAGGCACGCATAATTTATCAGACGTTTATCGTTTTTGTTTTTGTGCCATACAACGTGTGTGGGAGGAAAAAAAAAGCTGAGTGGGTGGTTAAAAAGACGATTTGTTTGTCATATATACTTTCATAAAAACCCAGTCGAACGACGAAATACTATAAATGCATAAAACGCGTTTTTAACATTTTACTGTCTCTTTCATTTCTTTGTGAAAGTATGAGGCACACAATCTTTCATAATTGGTAAAATCTTCACTCAAGGGGCGGATAAGGTGGGATAAACTTCAATTAAACGGAGGAACTGTAAACAGGTCAACAGGGCCATGTGTGTGATGGTCTGTGATTTGGTACCTTACGGCCTACCGGCCTTAAGGTCCAAAATCACAGACCAATAAACAGGTACACTATCACCTTGGTCCGCAACTTGAAAACCACCGCTTCAAACAAAGGTTAGCCGAGAAAGGTAAGAAATTTGCTCCACAAGGCAGGTGAGCTGACGTCGGTCAGGTGCAAATAAATCTGATTACACATTTTGACCCCTTAACTTAAGAGAAAAGAGGACATGGTACAACTGCACGAGACATAGATCCTCAAGAACCCCGGCGACTGCAAAGGCTTATGAAGATCTCTGCCTCTTGCTGAGACCAATTTATTTCCCTGATCCTCGGACGGTTGTGGCTATAGGTCGGTCAATGAACAGAGATTCACGGGTAGTGCCAGATTAGCTTGGCGCAGACAGGCGCCAAGTTAATCTGTCACTACCCTTGATTTGTCATGGTCGGACCATCTGCTGCTGTAGTGCGTCAGGGCTGAATGGGTTAAAAACAAAATCTGCGTCCAGTTGCAGGGAAGGGCGTAAGAGACTATTAGTGTACCCAGCCACGGTGTACCTAACCACTACCACAACCACAGCACCGCCACCGCAGCCAACATCACTACCACATCCACATCCACCAAACCCAATAGCCACGTCAAAAACAATCAGCAGTCCTTCGAGACTTTGGTGGTTTGTCGATCAAAAACGTAATGGAGATAACAAACCTATACTACCCTTTTCAATAATAACATTGCTGACGCCGGTTCTGACACTTTCAATACGTCATATTTTACGTCACAGTCAGTGATAATATAAAGCTTTAGTGAGACGTCAGAGTTCGTAGTTACACGTAACCTTCTTCACTTTATGTGCAATACATTTTGGCATATAGAGCCGCATGCGTCCGACATATGGTCTGATCCCCTATAGGACTTTGGCGGGGTTAACTACTTTTTAGTTCCCTGGGTCACCGAATCGCCGCGTATCCGTAGACGGCATGTCTCGTATGAGTTAACAGACCGTGGTTAACTAGAATCGTCTCCGACAAGACACATATGACGAACACCATTCCTACGAGCACTTCCAACCGTAACCAAAAACTGCCAGTCACTCAAATTGAGAATTCAATGTCAAAGAGATTTGCCGTCAAAGGAACACGGAAACAAAGTGGTGTCAGCAAGAGGCATAGATCATTATGAGCCCTCGCAACTGCGGGGTCACATGACGATCTATACTTCTTGCCTGTGGATAGTGTTTACTTTTTTTCCTCCGCAACAAAGAGCGTACACATACCAACAGGTAGGCCACTCGTCCGTCCCAAACAAGGAGTTCATATTGCTAACAAACTCAGGAGTACATTGACATGTCCAGCGTAAACAGCATTCGGTTAATGATATCGCCGACTACAGCTTATCCACAACAGCTGCCGAGACCACCATCACAACCTCAACCACCACTACTGCGAGGTAAAGAAACAAAGCGGGAGATTATGGGTTCTCGAGGAGACACAAATCATCAATGCAATGAACTTGTAAAAATAAAACGTGATGAAACATGTTATAGGTGATATTACAACCGAAACCACTTTGACGCGAAAATGAGTGTCGCACACGAGGCATCATTAAACCAGACCAAACGGGCGGCTCTCTTATGCGACACACATTTTTTTTTTATTGAAGTTGCACCGGAAGTAATAATTATTAATATACCTATTAAAAACCCGCAACACTTCAATGCACTGAAGTGGGGTTGGCCTGTTTTTATTAAATGTTATTAAATATTATTAAATGTTCTGTATGTGCTGATCTGTGATTTTGGACCTTACGGCCTACGGCCGTAAGGTCTAAAATTACAGACTAGCACACACACAATTATTGTCAGCATGACTAAGCCTCTGCGAAGGTACAACGCAACTAGGCTCGTCCTCAGTAAATCTTTACAGCTGTGATTGCGTCAAGCAAAGTGTACACAAACATGTCTCCACCCTGGTCCTATGAGCAACGCTGTACCCGTAAGCTACTCCAGATGAACAAACAACAAGCCCGCCCTCATAAAAAGAAGTGTTTCAAGACGGGCCGATCTTCGTTCAACCGCATCATTCGCAGTCATTAACTCTTACCAGTTCGCTCTATTTGAGGCCAGTGAACAAAATGACTTTTACCCTCACACATGACCAAGAACAAATGCTGCTGAAAGCTCTTCTAGTGGTCAAAAGTTGGCTTATTATACATCATATTAAAGTGCATTGAGTCAGCTTTCAGTCAGGATAAGTAAAAAGTCTGTACTTAACGTAGTTTAGAAGTTGTTGTTATTTAGCGACGAAGAAAAAATGGTGTCCGGTTTCCAAAAACAGTTTTCACGAAAGTCACTAAGAAGAAATTTTTTTTGTTTCTTGCCCCTTTGTTTAAAATGTGAATCCAGTGTGTGGACAAATCATTTCTACACATTTTTGTGAAGTTTCAAGAAAATGTGTTTGAATTTCTAAGAGTTACACAACATAATCTACACCGGTCAAGGGCAGGAAAAAGTGGGCGTGTCAACACCTGGCATGACTGAGACAACAAACATGTGCTTCTCTGAAAATCTCTGACTTGCTGAAAATATCACTGAGGCAATACACAGCAAGTAATAAAACTTGTTTATGTACTTCATAAAGTTTCACGATTCTGAACCAGACAATAGGTAAACAAAGACTCACATGGATAGCACATGGTCAAACCAAAATAGAAAGTGTCACAATGACCTGCGATGGTTTTCTTTCATTTTTTCCACATCGCTGGTGCTAGAATCATTTTCAGTGGCCTGGTTGCTGGAAGATTACCCTTCAGTGAGATACACTTCACTTTCGGACTCAGATGAACTCATTTTGACGGAATATTCGCAGAGAGAAATCGCAAGCAGTGAAAATAACGCAGTAGGGAAAGCAAGATGGCAGACGTAGTGACTCAATCGATAACAAAGGTCAGGAACAAACTCAAAATTAATATTTTTTTCATTCTATCATATGAAAGTGACTTTCTAATGTCAATAAGTTATGACAATACTACTGAGAGTAAAAATTAATTGGTTTTAATTCAGTAAACACGATGGAATTTTCTATGGGCGTGGCTTCGTATGTATACATACGATGGCCAAGGGAGCGAACTGGTAAGACCCAGATATCGTCTTTCCTGATGTATTTCGTTTGTTCACTTTATTCTTCGACAGTCACAGCGATGGCTCCACCTCAGAAAAGTTCTCTAGCCCCTCCAAGAAAGTCACCTCTCAGTCCTCCTTACATATTTTTCTTCAACTCTGATGGTGAAAAATGTAGGGCTTTTGTTGCTCTTGAGACTATGTTACATTTTCTGCATCAAGCAATGAGTACTCTTCGGTTGGGCTTATGTGTTCTGAATGGAAATTGCAGAAACCTGTTTGTGTCTAGATTTTCTGCTGTTTTTGAGCTCTAAGCATACAATGTTTTAAACTTTTAGTTAGCTACGCTGAAACAACATGCTAGCTAACAGCCACTGAAGGCTGTACGTGTCGACATTCCTATAAACTGTCACGCGACTTAACTTTTTCAAAAACCTTGTTTAGCTAAGAACTGTTTGTGCAACAGTCTTCCGTGTGAAAAAAGCAATGAATTATTTCTTGGTTTTAACCGCGCTTTGAACATTGCCGAATGATTTTATCGAATATACATTAGCTGCAGTTTTTAGTAGTTTTTCGTTTTGGCGCCATCACAGGATGACATCTGAACAAACGAATTACATGGATAAGATCAATGTAAAAGAATGACTACTAGCACTTACCTCGATGGTAATGCCAAGACTTAATCCTTTGATTGCCGAGAAAAAGAAAATTCAACACAAAGCAACTAAAGTACAAGAGGCATAGATCCTAATAAGCCCCCGCAATTGCGGGGGCTCATGAGGATCTGTGCCTCTTGCCGACTCCACTATGAGTCCATGTTTCTAGGACCGCTGGGACTCTGGAGTTGAATGAACGGAGATTGCAGAAACACATGCACTTGCGTCACCTTTCAATGAAGTGGTCTAAATTAGGTAGGATTACACGCTGAATTGAAGGAGATCCACGCCGTCATAGACCTGAAATCGTAGGTCTAATTGTTCCTACACGTAAACAAGTGATAGAAAAGTGTGACCAGGGCGGGTGTGTGTGTGCGTGTGGGAGGGGGAGGGGGTGGAGGATGGGAGGTGAATCATTCCCCAGTAAGCATAGGTCCAAGACTGTGCGCGGAGCGACTGCGGCCGTCGCGGGCCCCTAGACGTTTTCCTACTGGGGTCACTTTTTTTGTCTCCCCTTCCCCACCCACCCCATCCATTCCAGTTTCTTTTGTCTCTCTCTCTCTCTCTCCCTCCCCCCCCCCCCCAAACCTTTCATTCTTTAGGCTATCCTATCTGTAGTCTATAACGACACAGTTGTTCCCCTTACTAGCGGGGAGCTGCATGGGTGGCTCAGGTCGTTGAGCGTTTTACACTCGTAGAAAAGGTAAAATCTGTTCAGACCCCATTCGATGACCTCCCGTTAATGCTTTCCCTGACTAACCACATATCCCGCCTACTACTTACCCTACCATTGGCACAGGCCATAAGTCTATTTCTATAAGTGTGCAACATGTTGGCTGCACATGTAGTAACATGTAATTATAGTTGGCACGTAATGTTTGATCGCCCTAGCTTTAAAGGTTGCGAGGTAACGAAACCACCCCCCCCCCCCCCCCCCCGCAAAAAAACAAAAAAACAAAAAACAACAACAACAACAAAAAAACCCAAAAAAAACCCCCAAAAAACAAAAAAACAACAAGTACGCAGACTTAAAGAACAAAAATCAGGTCGGCATTATGGGAAGGTTGCTTTGAAATTCCAGACAAAACGTCATTGTCTCAGGAAAGGTGATGTAATCAGACAGTATGCAACATGGCGACAAATGCAGTTCTTCAGTGCTGCTTAAACTGTTCTGAAAAAAGATCAAACACAAAGAAAAACGACGTGTTAAATGAACCTGGATGGACACATTATGAGACGGGCCTTGAAACACGGTTTTTTTTTTTCTTTGCTTTGCTACATTTGTGCAAATGCAGGGGAAAAAAAGAAGAGAACATCCACCCTTTTTTTTCGTTATCTCATGCAGCCATTTGCCCTACCCCCCTCCCCCCCCCCCCCCCCCACTCACACACACACCCACACACACACCCCCCTCCGCAAATAAAATAGAATACATTTTTTTACTTCCTCATGCAGCTTAAACGCAGTATGGTGTGAATGATGGAAGGCGAAATGATACTCTGGCACTATCTTCGAGCAATCCTTCCCTATCACAGCTGGTGCATAGACTTCACGGATGTCTGTAACAGTTGCACAAGTCCTTATTGCGGATGAATACAGGGGTTTGCATTTATTTGCATAGAACAGCGTCAATACACGAATACTGGCTTTCATTCATGCATATATAATCCACAGAACAGATGACAGAGATTTTAGCACATATGCGTCAGAGGTATGCTTAAAGATTTTCGTTACAAAGAAACAAGCAACACAATAAACAACAACAAAAACATTCCTCCCCAACCGTTCTCCCACCCCACCCGCCCACCTCCATCCCCCACGCCCTCCTCCCCCAAAAAAAAAACGAAAAAAAAAAAAACCAACCAAACAAACAATAAATAATAAATAAATAAATAAAAATAAATAAATAAATAAATTAAAATACAAAATATAAAAAAGAAAGAAAAAAGAAAAGAAAAGAAAAGATAAAGAAGAAAGAAAAAAAAAAGACGGCAGTCACAAAAGATGCTGCTTCAAATCCAGCTGAGAAGGCAATCAGATCAGAACAACTAGGATGCATTATCTATGGTCGATTCAGACAAACAGAGACCAATTACGGATACACACAGCAGATAAATCTTATTCACGTAAACTCTCCTAATGTTGGTCGATTTCACGGAAATAATTTGTTTCTGTATGGTTTTCCTGCTCACATTGCCGATCGTCCATAGTGACGCATTGTGCTTGCCCACAGCCGACTACGTTTTCTCGTTTCTCGCGCTAAAGAGCGCTCTAGTTTGGTGAACTCGCGACTAAATCTAATTGCACAACAGTTAATTAATGTTTCCGGTGTGTTGTAATTTCTATTTTCTTTCAAATACACGCTTGGTAGTCACGTTAATTTTCTGGTCTGAATTTCATTAAAAAATGACATGCACATGGCTTATACCCAGTAAGCAAAGGTCCTTGGGCCGATGTCGGCCGGTGAGTCTGCTGCTCAATGACTTTTTCTAATGCGAGATCTCTTAACGACCAGCAAAGAAGTGATCTTTGCCCCCCCCCCTCCCCACTCCCCGCCTCCGCCCCAAGCACCCCCCCCCCCCAAACCTCCCTCCTCGTTCAACCGTTTCATTTGTAGTCACACTAACCCAGATATCGTCCTGCCTCAAGATTTATTTCGTTAGTTCACTTTATTTTTTGACAGTCATAGCGATGGTTCCACTTAAGGTATTTGACCTAAGAAAAGCTCTCTTCTCCAAGAAAGTCACCTCCCATTCGTCCACGCATATTTGTTTTTCAACTCTGATGTTGAAAAATGAGGGGTGCTTGCTGCTCTTGAGATTGTGTTACATTTTCAAATCGAACAATGAGCACTCTTCGCCTGGGCTTATGTGTTTTCTACTACAGAAATCTGTTTGTGTCTAGGTTTGCTGCTGTGTGTGGGGACTATAAGCATACACGTTTTAACTTTCAACCTACTGTTCTGAGGCAATATGCCAGCTAAAAGCCACTGCATGCTTACGTGTCGACATTCCTATCCTTAAACTGTCCCGTGGCTTAACATTTTGAAAACCTTCGTTAGCTGTTATATGTCTGTGGAACATTCTGCTGTGTGAAAAAAGCAATGGATTATTTCTTGGTTTTAACCGGCTTTGAAAATTGTAGAATAATCTCATCAAATGTACATTATCTGCAGTTTTAAATAGTTTTTCGTGTTGACGCCATCAGTGCGAGTCATCTGAACAAAAGATATGCAAGGATAAGATCAAAATAAAAAAAAAATGACTACTAGCACTTACATCGACGGTAATGTCATGATTTAATCCTTTGATTGCCGAGAAAATTCAACACGAAGCAACTAAAGTACAAGAGGCATAGATCTTCATGAGCCCACGCAATTGCGGAGGTTCATGAGGATCTATGCATCTTCCGGACACCATTCTTAGGTGACTCTGAAGTTGAATCAACGGAGATTGCAGAAACACATGCACCTGCGTCACCTGGCAATGAAGTGGTTTACATTATGCAGGATTAGACGCTGGTGTGAGGGAGATCTACGCCGTCATAGACCATAGACCATAGGTCTAATTGTTCCTGCCGATGAGTCTGTTGCTCAATGACTTTTTCTAAGTCGAGATCTCTTAACGACCAACAAAGAATTTATCTTTGCCCCCCCCCCCCCCCCCCCCCATCTCCCCCCCCCCCCCCTCTCCCCCTCCTCGTTCAAGCGTGTTATTCGCAGTCACTAACCGAGATATAGTCCTGCCTCAAGATTTATTTCGTTAGTTCACTTTATTTACTTAGAAAAGCTTTCTTATCCAAGAAAGTCACCTCCAATTCGTCCACGCATTTTGGTTTTTCAACTATGATGTTAAAAAAATGAGGGGTGCTTGCTGCTTTTGAGATTGTGTTGCATTTTCCAATCGAACAATGAGCACTCTTCGGCTGGGCTGGTGTGTTTTCAATGGAAATCTACATAATCCTGTTTGTGTCTAAGTTTGCTGCTGTCTGTGCGGACTATAAGCACACATGTTTTAACTTTCAGCCAACTATGCTGAGACAATTATTATGTGAGGTAACAGCCACTGCAGGCTTATGTGTCGACATTCCTATCCTTAACTCAATCTACCCCAGACACACCACTACAAGATAAGGATCGACCATGATAGTTCAAGGGTGATGCCAGAATAGCTTGGCGCCTATGGGCGCCAAGCTATTCTGGCATCACCCTTGAACTATCATGGTCGATTTGTGTCCTGCACTAGAGTGCAGTCTTCAGAGGACAACGGCAAAATTTGGGGATTTCGGTGTTGGGGTAGAATGAGTTAAACTGTCCCGGGGCTTAACTTTTTGACAACCTTTGTTAGCTGGTAATTGTCTGTGGAACATTCTGCTGTGTGAAAAAGCAATGAATTATTTCTTGGTTTTAACCGCGCTTTCAAAATTGCAGAATAATCTCATCGAATGTACATTAGCTGCAGTTTTTAATAGTTTTTCGTGTTGACGCCATCAGAGTAAGACATCTTATCAAAAGATATGCAAGGACAAGATCAAAGTAAAAGAATGACTACTAGCACTTACATCGACGGTAATATCATGATTTAATCCTTTGATTGCCGAGAAAAAATTCAACACGAAGCAACTAAAGTACAAGAGGCATAGATCCTCATGAGCCCACCCAATTGCGGCGGCTCATGAGAATCTATGCATCTTCATGACACCAATCTGAGTTGACTCTGGAGTTGAATCAACGGACATTGCAGAAACACATACACTTGCGTCACCTGGCAATGAAGTGGTTTACATCATGTAGGATTAGACGCTGATGTGTGGGAGAGATCCACGTCGTCATAGACCAGAGATCATAGGTCTAATTGTTCCTGCACGAAAACAAGTGATATAAAAGTGTTACCAGGGAGTGTGTGTGTGTGTGTGTGTGTGTGTGTGTGTGTGTGTGTGTGTGTGTGTGTGTGTGTGTGTGTGTGTGTGTGTGCGGGGTGAGGGGTGGAGGGGGGTGGGTGAATCCAGCGTCTCATTGCTTTATTTACTTCGTCTTCCCACCCCACCCCTCCGCCCAACCACAACCGCCACCATCTCCCGCAGCTGGCAACCTACCAGTAACAGCACAGACAACGTGCGTGATATTGCATTGAGTCAATCAAGACTGAAGCAACAATGGATAGATTACACAGTATTCAAAGCTTTGCGGTCTATCAGCAGGTCTTTATTTAAGAAAAAAAAAAGTAAAAAGAAGTAGAAAAAATGAAATGAAAAGCAGACAGGCAAAAAAAAAAAAAAAAAAGAAAAACGTTGCCATAAGAAAAATAGCAAAACAAAATATCTAGCGAGTTGCGATCGTAAGGAGACTAAAACAATACAAATTCACTATTAAAAACGAGTTTACATTCCACGATACATCTTGATATAACGACAAATAAGATTGTTTTGCATGCCTAAATTTGTACTGGATACCATCGGCATAGAATAATAACACTATTTGAACAGAGATGGCAGTTAGACTCCTGAGTATAGCGGATATCATTCTACCAGCCACAGCCATACATTTTCTTAGCTGTCATACTTTTGCACCATGCACCTAACCCCCCCCCCCCCCCTTTCTCCTAAACACACACACATTCACGAGCAAAAATCCTCCAGCTTAATAAAGGGGTGATTGTTTAGCAGTTGCGCGATAGGACAATATTTTTCTGTCAATAGAAAGAAATGAACGCATAGCAGCAACAACAACAACCAGCACCAACAGCTACTTTGTCACCTTCTGTGATAGACAATAGGTTTTGCCTGTAAACGTTGAACAAT
This sequence comes from Semisulcospira habei, assembly GCA_036245525.1. NCBI lineage: Eukaryota > Metazoa > Mollusca > Gastropoda > Semisulcospiridae > Semisulcospira > Semisulcospira habei. The sequence continues at coordinate 319,032,497 of BTPG01000001.1, forward strand.
AGAACAACAACTATATAACAATCGCCTTGTAGGTAGATAAAGGAAATCGACCCTGTTAGACAACACTTGGGTAAACGTTTTACCAGGAAATCTGTCATACGCCCTCGCATTCTTGTTGTTGATACAGCCGCACTAAACATACGTCCAAGAATGAATGTACTCCATTCGTCCCCCTTAAAAAAAATCCTACACCAGTGTTCAGCTGTGTGAATGATTCTGCTTCTAATGCAGTAACATAATATTTCCTTGTTTGCAAACGCACAAGCTGTGGTGTCCAAATTTTTTGCCACTCGTACAATTAAAGAAAAAATCGTGTATCCAAGAAAAGTAATTCGTAATCCGCCTACACAAATGAGTTACGAGACTCATGTTATACGAGACGCATGTTATCAGTCTGTTTTACCTGAAAGATTCACAGATTTTCATGCACTCTGCATCAACAGGAGCTCATGGAAATATTTACCTCTTATTGTTCATAGTTGGGACAACCTTTTTCTAAAGTTTAGAGTGCTATTTCGGTCTTCAAGTGCGACAGCCTAGACAGTGCTTCATCAAGTCCGTATTAACTGCAAAGGACATTGATTCTTATGAGCCTCTGCAGTCGCAGAGGCTCATAAGAATTTATGCCTCTTGCTGACAAAGACTGTTTCTGTTGTTTCTATAACTGAGTACGTTATTTTGGATCACATGCATTTACGTAGTTTCGCCAGTGTACCAGATCTTATATCAGTGTCGGGCAGCCCGTGTAACTGAAACAGCCCCTTCCGGGAGATTTGTTTGCACACCCATTGACGAAAGGACAAATTATTTATTTGAAGCGCAGCGTAAAAGGCCACGTACGAGTGACACTGACACCTTAAATAATTTTCGCATCCAGTGCCAACAGCTTTATTTACAATCCAATATTTTGTTGAAATAAAAAGTTAAGCAATGTTTTCTGAGGTTTCGAATTTATATGCTTATGAACTGTTCTAGCAAAAATTGAAAGATTTTCTCTCTTTTAAGGTTTTTTTTTTTATAATTCTTTCCATTTCCTGCATTCAGAGAGTCATGGCATACAAATCCGATGTGTCATGGTATGCATGACCTACGGTATGGTATGTAGCCAGCAGATCTCTTTGCCAAACCTCCCATTTTTCTAACTAATATAATTAAACTTGGGTCACATGATGTAGGGCTTTGCTTTGTCTTTGAAACTATTATGGGATAATGAACACACGAAGAGGCAAGGAGAGCTACAGTGAAGTTTTTGTTCTTTCAATAGTCCTCCCCCCTCTCTCTCTCTCTCTCTTTCTCTTCCCACCCCCCCCCCCACCCCACCCACCCCCCCACCCCCAATAAAAAATAAATAAATAAATAAATAAATAAATAAATAAATAAATAAAAAGGTATGCCTACAAAGGACAAGTCCAGCACAGTTTACTGCATTTTCGAGTTAAAAGTCTTTTCATAATAGACATATACAGAAAGTCAATGGACCATCTACTTTAGGCTATAAATGTATCTTTTGAGGCAACCCGCCTGAAAGGTTGCATCTCTTTCCTCAAAAGATAAATAGACTATTTAATTTCTGTCTGTACGTCTGTTATGAAAAGATTTAATCCCGAAAATCTGTCCTTGTTATGTCTATTTCTTTCTTTGTCGAGTACCTCTTTTTCATTTCATACGCCTTGCAGTCACCGTTCCTGTCTGAATGAAAATCCTGAAGGGATACGCTGAAATTGTCCAGTCATCGAAACTCTCTAAAGTGTATATGGGTCGTAGAAAGCAAATTTGAGCCTTGAATTTCATGTGGTTAACCACTTCACTGCCCAAACATATACTCCAAGTGCAAAAGACATAGATTCTTATAAGCATTTGCAGGGGCTAATGAAGATATGTGCCTCTTGCTACCTTCCTTTTGTATCTATGTTCCCTGGACGGCTGGGGCCCTTTCATGTTAAATTAACACAAATGTCAGAAACACAGTATGAGACCATTGCCACCAGCTGGATTAAAGTCAGCACGTTTTCTGTGTCAAAACACGCCAGATTTCAATGTATAAGCTAACATGCAATCGGCTAAGCTTGCTCGGAGGTAACAAGTCGCTTATATATGAACACCTTTTCAAAGGTTTCGAACACACTTTTTAAGTAAATTAAATCGTTTATTAACTCATTCGAAACGTTCCACCTCCGGATATGCGGCTTAAAGATGCGTATCCGGAGGTGGCGTGTCTCGAATGCGTTAACAATCATCTAATACAACAAGAAGAAAAACTGAGTCTACTGGCCAGTTACTATATTCTAATTTTACTGTATCACTACTTTTGGCTCAGTTCTGATATGGCGTGTGGCGTGCGTGTATGTGTTTGGCCTCAGGAAATGTATATTGATAACGGAGAAGGATAGAGGAGAAGGTCGACCTTGTACTTCATTTGTCTCTTGTTTTTGGTGCACAGCGAAAGTACAGCTGTGTCGATTTTCGTTCCAAAGCCGTAGAAGACAATATCAAGATTACAAGCATGTGTTTAAAAAGCTAGTTAGATAGGATGGCGACGCTTTTTGTAGAGCAGAAGTTGTAAAAAAAATACTGAGCTTCATAATTCTTCTGCATGATTATCGCAGATTTAGGAGAAGACTCTTGACAGTTGTCCTTCTTTTAACTCATTCAGCCCCGACACACCACAGAAAGACATGGATCGAGCATGATAGTTCAAGGATAGTGCCAGAATAGCTTGGCGCCTATAGGCGCCAAGCTATTCTAGCACCACCCTTGAACTATCATGCTCGATCTGTCTGTAGAATTGTAATACAGTCCTTCAGAGGGCAACTTCAAAATCTGGAGATTTTGGCCCTTGGGTAGAATGTGTTAAAGGAACACTCGGCAACTGCACAACGAAAGTGTTTTCATGCAACCACCTAATAACAATTGTGTGGCTGAAGCAACCGCATGACTTCGCGCCAAAATGTCGCTTATGAAGTTGCAACGAACGCAGTCGATAAGGCAAATTAACCTCCGTGGTCGTGTCGTGTCAGGAAATCGATGTGACAACGCAAAGCTTTGCCGTGTCAAAGCAAAAGACACTTATAGGTCATTTTCGTGAAAACCGTGAATATCATTTGACAGCGCAGAGATTTTCAGTCGTTATAATATAACGACTGAAATTAACGACGACAATATTATTGTAAAGTGAATATGTCTGTTTTAAATAAAGCGAGATTTTCACTGTTATACAGTTAAAATCTCGCTTTTCTCAAAAACGGTTACAACATAAGCCTGATACTGATTTAAAGAAAAGATCACAGGTCTTCTTAACACTCTAAGTAGATAACTGCGCTTATAACAAACCTTCGTATAACAACAAGAACAAATTGGTTTTCCGCGCGGTTTGTTACATCCAACGTTTACTAAACTCCCATATACCCATGAATTATCATGGCCAATCAACCTCCCAAGGCTAAGATAAATTCTGTATAGACGCCTACCAAAGGAACTTCATGGCCTAGCTTCCCATGACCAACATTACCCATGCCACCCATAAATTGTCACGGTCTATCTGCCAAAGCTTGTACAAAGTCACTGTAGATGCCCTACAGAGATGCGAAAATAGTTATTAGTTGTGAACGAAGGCGCAAAGAAATTTATGGTCTGTGTAAGATTAATCTCACGATAATCAACTTGCAGGCATTCGCTCGTTCTCATTTAGCTACAGCGAGCAAAAGAGTCCTCGGGCCGACGACGGCCGCAGCGGGCCCCGTCGGCGTGAGGTCCTTTTTGGTAAGTCTGTCAGTGCTGTGACGTGATTGTTTGTCTAAGGCCTTCCTTCACATCTTAAGCTTAAGAAATAAAAGAACAAGAAACAATTGAAATGGGAAACTGATGACCGACTCGGTTAGTTCAGGATTTAACGTCCACGGCTCCGGAGAGATAATGGACGGTCCTAGCGGGCGGGTTATGGGGGACAGGGACAGCTGTTGCCTAAGGAGTGCGACCTGAACACTAATCATTTCGGCCGCACTGCATCTGTGCCACTTTGATTTAATAACTTTTAATGGACATGCTATCTGAACAAACCCGTCGTTTTGCCTGGACAAAAGGGGGACTATATTATTTAAATACGAAAGAAACAAAGAAAGTAGCATGACTCAAAGGAAGGGAAAAACAGTTTCTGACAAAAATTCGTGTTGTCCCATTGATGGCATAATCAATAAAGCAACATACGCTAGAATATGACCGATTGAATAAGCACAATAGGGATAGGAAAACCTCTTAATGCTAACCACACCAATGTCTTGTGAATGAACGAACGAGCAAACAAACGAACGTACAAAAGAAAGAGTGAGAAATGGATCTACGGCACCGGAGTGATAATGGATGGCCCTGACGGGTTTATGGGGACAGGGAAATCTATTTCATATGGAGTACGACATGAACACTGATCAATTCAGGCGCACTGCAACTGTGGCACTTTGATTTACCAGGACCTTTCAACGGACATTCTATGAAAATGCGGGAAATAGAAGAACAAAAATTAAAACCTAAAGTGTGCACTTAAGGTGATGAACCTAACAGGTAATCTGAGAAACTTTTAACTCAACATAAGTTTATGGCCCGTAGTTTATAGCCGAAAGGTTAAAAGTTAAGAATAATTAGCTGCAATATGAAACTATCTTAAAACCATTACCGGTATGCTTTCAATAGGGCTTTCAGCGAACTTCTTACACCGTAGAACCTATTAAACTACTTTCAGTATTTTGCGGTAAAAAGGGTGGGGTGGACTTTAAAAGTTGGATGCTTGAATCACGCCATTTAATATCATTACATTAAAGGGCGTAAGCTCGGACTACAAAGTTGGACGAAACCATATCGTTATTTTAAAATTCTGCAAAAAGGAAAATATTAATGTGCTGCGCTGTATAGTAGAAGGATTACGTGTTTTGTGTGTTAAGTGCGCTGGGATATGCGTGCACAGAGGCAATAATGTAATAAAATCTTGAAAGAACCGCTTACAGTGCGTCAGCCAAGCCCTGTCACTCTCAGTAGGCATAGATTTTCATGAGTCCACAGGCTACTGAAAATCTTTGCCTATTGTTGGCTGAAATGCCGGCGTATCCGTTTTCACTCTCATACGGTTGAGTGAATTGGGGATTAAGTATATAGGACCTTTTACGTAAACAGGGTTTGAGGTCTTAAATTACATGCTTAACTTATTCGAGACGTGCCGCCTCCGGACACGCGGCTTATGCTACCTATCCGGATGCGGCACGTTTCAAATGAGTTAACTACCAGAAGGAACAGCTAAGTCCATGGTCATTGCCCGACCCTCAGATACTGTAACCCCTTCCACGCCACTGGTCGCAGATTTTGTTTCTTAACCCGTTCAGTGTCAGTTGGCGTAGATTGTGTTTCTGCATTTTTCGTTCATTCAACGCCAATAATCTCTTGCGTTCCTGGGAACATGGACTCAGCAAACAGAATAGATCCTCATGGGCCTCCGCAACTGCAAGGGCACTTGACGATCAATGCCTCTTGCAGTTGGATAATGTTCATGTGTTCTAGGCAATGAACGGTTAAAGTCTTTGTTAATTGTTTTCATTCACTGTGCCAAAGAGGTCCAGCCACCTAAAGAACATGGATACAAAACTGGTGTCAGCAGGAGACATACGTCCTCTTGAGCCTCAACAATTGCGGGGGCTCATGAGGATCTATGCTTCTTGTATTTGTGCTGTCCTAGTAGTGTTCCGGCAGTCAAGGGGTTACACAGTCCTCGGTCAGATTCTACTGTCTGCAAGAGGCACAGCTTATAATGCACCAGCAGGGGCCTATGGGAACCTGTGCCTTTTGCTAACAGAAGTTGGCACCGTGTATAGAATCCGACCCAAGCAGTATTGTTTTTGTATTAAAATAAGAGACGAAATAATATCGCAGTTTTCCCCGTCGACATAGGTGAACCGCGAAGAAACACTGTTACACATGCCCAAATCCCCTTTTTGTTGAGGTTAACTTCGCCAAGACAAGAACATTTATGATGCATACTGAAAAGCACTTGCGTAAGTGACCCCAATTCAAACTGGATTAATTTAGTGTAAACTAGTAGCTATTCCATTATGGAAAATCATTTCGTTTCATTCATTCGCCCGGCGCCCCCCCCCCCCCCCCTCCCCCCACCCCCGCCCCTCCCGAAAAAAAAAAAAAAACAAAACAAAAAACCATCAACAACAACAACAACACCAAACAAACAAACAAACACACACAAAAAACCTTATTCAGCAAACCAACGAGACAGCCAAGTCTGCCTTACAGCAGTTTCCAAGCCCAGCTTTATTGTAACGACAACTGTAACAACTGTTGCATAGCTCGTGCTTTGTGAAATAGGGATACAGGTCTCAGTTGCTCGACGAGCTTTAGTGAAAAATGTTAAAAAGCATGTGTATCACACGATTTTAAAAATTTGTTTCAAAGGATTTTCGAACTTGCAAAACCCATTACCCATTACTTGCAAACCTCCCCCCCCCCCCACCCCTCCACACATACCTACCTAAAACCTCAAATAAATAAAGAACAAAGTAGACAATACTAAATAAATAAATAAATAATATCAAAGAGATTTTTCAAAATTAATTAAAAAAAAAAACACTAGAGTATCCATTAGCTTTGCAACAATTGTAACAACGCTCGTGCAACCTCCAAGAGCTTTGTGACAATGAAATATTTTATCACAAAGCACGCCGAGAATCCAAGAATATGTCCACCAGCATTGTGACAAATTGTCACATTGTTACACTCCTCGTCATAACATAGGTTTTTGATGTCGTATATCACATCCGCCGTGTGATACAACAGACAATACATCCACCGTTTTTCTGAAAAGCACGATATCATTGCATTACAATTAATGCATCGCTTTTTCACGAAAATGAACGTACTGTCTGTTGCTTTCACAAGGCAGACATTATCATTAATAGGTTTATATGAAACACAAGAGATCAATGGAAATACATGTAAACTGTGCTAGTCTGTTATTTTGGAAATTAAGGGTGTACGACTTACGGTTCAATATCAGAGAACAGCACACACCTGTGGTTAACTGATTGAGCCCCAACACACCACAGCAAGACATGGATCTAGCGTGATAGTTCAAGGGTGATGCCAGAATAGCATGGCGCCCATAGGCGCCAAGCTATTCTGGCACCACCCTTGAACTGTTACTCTACATCTGTCTCCAGATCCTGGGGCAGAATGTGTGGAGATAGCAAACACAATAATCTGACGAGGTGAAACAAATCTTCCAACAACAACTGATTCGCAATATATTGTGACTGTCCCTTATATTTCCTAGATTATGTTGCTTCTCAGGATATACTTTTCTCTTTTTTTTTTCTTCTCTTTTTTGTTTCCCGCATCAAAGTTATCTATTTCGTCTTTTTAATCTCTTGAATGCTTGTAGACTGAGGTAGTGTTTTTGAAGTAATAACTGAAACGTCAAAAATCCGGCAGCCATTAAAGAAACAAGGATACAAATTGGTTTCACCAAGAGTCATAGATCCTCATGAGCAACTGCGGTGGCTCATGAAAATCAATACCTCTTGATGTTGGCTGATGTTCAATTTTTCTCGGCAAAGGAGTGGTTAATGTGAATTTACTTTTTTCGAGACTCGACTAGATACAACCTGTCAATACGTCAATTGTCATGTTAACTATTTTTCTGACATTTTGCTTTGTCCGGCTTGACATTAAAAGTTCTTTGATGTTAAAAGTTCTTTGATGTGACCAGGCATCGACCGAGTACAACAGTCTGCACTTCGGCGTATGTCCGCAGGTCTTTGATTTTAACCCATTTACTGCCGAGACAAACTGAACACCACCCTATTACAAGTGGCATAGGTCCTCATGAGCCCCCGCAATTGCGGGGGCTCATGAGGATCTATGTCACTTGCGGAGACCACTTTGTATTCATGTTCCTTGAACGGCTGCCGCTTTTGGAACTTAAAAAAAAAAGAAACAGTTGAGAAACAGCATGTATGTTCAGTGGCATGGGAGGCGTTCAACGTTGAACCTTTAGAGGTTTAGGTTTCAAAATCGTAGACCAGCACACATACTAGGCGTGGCCGCTTCGCATCCGCAAAACCGTATCGATACGTTTTCCCATTGCAGACACTATTTTGACAAATTTTCGATGGTGTATAGCGTAAAACAAAGTGTATTCACTTCCAGTGTTTGTTTTGTACATGACTCGGCTTCTTGACACCTGTCAACACTGTCAGTTGAAAGCGATACCAAGCGGATGTTTCTTTTCTCCCAAAACTAATATCAACATTTAGCTCTGAAAAATAATATACGCGATTAAAAAAATAATAAAAAGGTAGAAGATATTTTTTTTTTTTAAGTAATGAAAATTAATACTCTCACTTTGTCTAGTTTGCCGACACTCGATTAAGTCGTTAATCTTACCTCAGAGGTTTCAGTACAGTTTAGATAAGGTTCAAAAGTTTAAATTTAACCCGTTCAGTGCCAGCTGACGCAAGTTGTGATTCTTCAGTCTTGGTTAATACAACACGGAAAAGCCTTAGCTGTCCCAGCAACCCGGTTTCCAAGAGGTGTCAGCAAGGAGTATAGATCCTCATGAGCCATCGCAACTGCGGGGTCTTATGAGGATATATACCGCTTTCAGATTTAGGGTTGTTCAAATTTTATCGGCACGGAACGGGTCAAATTAAGGATAGGGAGCTGTATTGTACAATACAATACAATACAATACAATACAATACAATACAATACAATACAATACAATACAATACAATACAATACAATACAATACAATACAATTTGACGCGAACAGAAGTCAAAGCTTGACAACAGATTTTGAAGTTCAGCCCAGCTTGGAGTGATAAATAACAAAAATTAACTTGCAGTACGTATTTTGTGTGGTGGTGTGTCGTCGTACGTATGTGATTTTGGTCCTGACGGCTAAAAGCCGTCAGGTCCAAAATTACAAACCATTCTACGTACTGTACTGCTGTTTAACACATGTTGCCCCAGAACCGAAATCACCAAATTTGGAAGTTGCACTCTGAAGGACTGTATTACAATTTTAGAGACAGATCGAGCATGATAGTTCAATGGTGGTGCCGGAACAGCTTGTCGCCTTTGGGCGCCAAGCCAAGCTATTCTGGCAACACCCTTGAACTATCATGCTGGATCCATGTCTTGCTGTGGTGTGTCGGGGTTGAATGAGTTAAACTAACTATGCGTCCGTGTCGACCTTACAAACCTGTTACAATGATTTGCGGACATAACTGCACTTTTCACTCACAGACAGATTAATTAAGACACCTGACTGTGATATAGCCTCACACAGGCCGTTATATCAGATCGACAGCTACTTTCTGTTTTGCTCGAGGACCTGGTGTCTGGAGCTATAAATAGCTGTTAAATGAGCTCTGACGTTTGGTGGAGTTGATCGGCGCATACGCTTTAGCAGTGTAACGGACACAGAGTGATGTAATCATGCAGTTATGAAAGAAACAACAACCGAAGCCTCTCGTTAGGAGGCATTATAACACATTTTATATCTATCAAGACTAGTGTTGACCATATTCGTCAAACATTTTTATGCGATGTTGTGAATGTACCAAGAGCGCGTAGGACCTTTAATTGCATAAAATCTTCATGCATCGATTTTCTGTTTTACCTTTTGTGTATTTACACCCTCAATGTCAGTGGACGCCGACATTGTTTCCGAAATCACCATAAACTCAACGTAAAAAAACACCACCTGTCAAAGGAACACAGACACAAAGTGGTTTCAGCAAGAGGTATAGATCCTCATGAGCCCCCGAGACGCGCGGGCTCATGAGGATCTTTACCTCTTGCAGTTGGGTGTTATTCAATGTTCGTCTGCAGTGAAACGCTAACGCTGTTTGCAGCTGTGCAGACATTGCATTGGTTTATATTTCAGCTGTCAGTTTCTTGTCCCAAAGCAATATGTAATCCGAAAGCAACGCAATGCGATCCGAGTGCGGCTGACTGAGCAAAAATAGATATGCGGAAAACAAATACAATACACTTAATGTTAATAAGTCCTTAATAAATGATTACGTCTTGAAAAGCTGTTGCGTGCATGCGCAGATCTCACGTATAGGCGCTAAAGAAAAACCAGACAAAGAAAGAAACACGCTTAAAAAAGGAAAAGTACAAAGATTTCTTAAATTTTGGGTTAACTTAAATAAGTCGTGTTACAACTGTCATTTTTAATCGTGATTTTTTTTTTTTTTTTTTTTACGTATACGCTATATTGACTGCCAGCATAGCACGTTAGATTAAGCGACTTTAAGTAAAGACTAGACGATCAGCCACGGAATGTGGGCAACTTGGCTAGGTGTTACGATTACCCCATGCTATTTTGCTGTGAATCACAAGTAATATGCGGCAAAATGTAAACTCAGGTTGACAAAAGATACTGTGGACGATGGCTTCCTGGTCAGTCATACAACTGTTACACTACAACCTTTGTTTTATTTTGGTGGAAATAATGCAGAGGAAAACGAGCTCTCAACGCTTTATTAAAACTTCATATAGCAATGAAGCCAGTCACGGTGGCTTCGGAAAATGATGTTGCCATGTCGTTTCAACAGCTAGTATAGTTATTGTGTTTTGTGATACCAACAGTAGATAAATCTTATTCACGTAACCTCTCCTAAAATTGGGCGATTTCACGGAAATAATTTGTTTCTGTATGGTTTTCATGCTCGCACTGCCGATCGTCCATAGTGACGCATTGTGCTTGACCACGGCCCACTACGCTTTGTCGTTTCTAGAGCGCTCTAGTTTTGTGGGAACTCGCGACTAAATCTAATTGCAGCACAGTTAATTAATGTTTCCGGTGTGCTGTTAATTGCACTTTTAAGTATTCTTTTATTTTCTTTCAATTACACGCTTGGTAGTCACATTAATTTACTGTTCTGAATTTCATTAAAAACAAAATGTGATGCACATAGCCTACACCCAGTATGCAAAGGTCCTTGGGCCGACGAAGGACAGAGTGGACCATCGCACGACTGTGCGCGGGCCCGCCACTGCGTCTGATGTCGGCCTGTGAATCTGTTGCTCACTGGGTTTTTCTACTCGCGAGATCCCTTAACGATCAGCAAAGAAGCGGTTGTTGCCCCCCAAAAACTTCCAAAAACACCATTTTAACTCCTTCACTGCCAAGAAAAAGTGAACGCGCGATCTAACTGCAAGAGGCATAGATCCTAATAGGCCCTCGCGACTGTGGTGCGGTGGGTGTGTGTGTGTGTGGGGGGGGGGGGGTGGGTGGTGGGGGTGGGGGGGGGGGTGGGTGGCATGAAGATCTATGCCTCTTGCCGAGACTACTTTGTGTCCATGTTCTTGGACAGTAGTGGCTTTTGGTCGTTCAGTGAACGCGAATATCAGAAACGGAAAGTACTTACTTTGGAAGGGATGGGGTTAAAGTGACTGCGTTGCCGAAGTCGGACCTACATTATTTTGCTTACTGGTATCTATGGTATAAATTGACACGCAGGACACGTGCATATTGTTTTCCATAGCTTTTCAGCCTGTTCAGTACCGAGAATCTTTGAACACCGTCCAAGGGCAAGCCAAGTGCAAGAGGTATAGATCCTCATGAGCCCCCGCATTTGCGGGGGCTCATGAGGATCTATGTCACTTTCAGACGCCACGTTGAATCCGTGTTCCTGGGACATATAAGGTTTGTTGGTGTTGATTAACGAAGACTGCAGAAACACAGTCTGCGTCAGCTGGCACTGAACGGGTTAAAGTGACAGACAGCCAACGTCGGACCTAGGCTCCTTTGCTTACTTGGTACGACAGTACATATGGGTATCTACCGTATATATTGCAATATTTACGCCACACGAATATTAACAGACACATTGACATATATAGGCTACATTAATATCGCTTCCCATACATGTGCAGATCGCCTAGGCTCTTCTGTTACAATTGTTTGCTTCTGTCAGGGCGTGTGCGCAAACACGATAAATCATACATATACCTTTACGTCAGAAAAGAATAAATTCCTGTTTATTGCATGGGGCGGTTAAAATTTGTGTTTGCCTTGGTCTGCGGGTTTGTTTACCACTTTAAATCCAGCGGACGCGGATTGCGTTTTGATGGTCGTGAAAGCTGTGAAAGGAACGTGGATGAAAAGTGATTTAAGCAAAAGGCATAGATCACCATGAGCCCCCGCAAATGCGGGGGCTCATGAAGATCTAAGCCTCTTGCAGTTTGTTTTCCCTCGCCGGGCAGTGAAAGGTGTTGTGACTCAAATACAGAAATCTGGATGAATGCAGATCTGCGTGCCTCGTTAAGTCTGTCAGATTAGAGTGCACAATTAAAGCCACCTGTTTTAGGAAATAATAGAATATATTTTGCAATATATCCTTTATTAATGTTTATAGTATGCCTAACAATAATCCCGCACAAAAAACTTTGTTTAAGTGTGAAGTTTGCATGTCATAAAATGAAGATTTTACAGCTCACCATTCTCTATTGTACGTAGAGAGTACCAGCGACGCGCACAAATGGCAATGCCGAAATAAATTAAAAAAAAAATAAAAAATAAATAAATAAATAAATAAATAAATAAATAAATAAATAGTGTGCTTTCACACATGAATTGTGAAAAGAAGGTTAGAAAGTCTTAGTTTGATGCAAAACAACATGGAGATCACGTTGTACAGGAGAATTTCAGTAATCAAAGCCCACCATAAACCAGATCGCGTTAACTCACTCGAGACGTACCGCTTTATTCCGCGTATCAAGACTCCGCACGTCTTAGATGAGTTAACCCTTTGGCTGTCGGTAGCGGTTTTATTCGCGGAGATTCCGCAGGACTCATCGCTAGAACCGCTATCGACAGCCAAAGGGTTACGGCACGTAAACTTAATTCACCCTGCTTTCAGCAGTGTAATTAAGACGTTTTTTATCGTTTATTTTTCTGTCCAATACAATTTGTTAAAAAACATCAACAACAAAAAACCCGAAACGTAAGTGGGTGGATAAATGGACGCTATGTTGAAATGTATACCCACATGAAAGTGTGCCCGAAGGACAAAAAGGCTATAAAACGCATAGAAATGCGTCTTTATATTTTTCTTTTTGGGTGTGAATGACGGGCAAACGACGGCCGAGGTGGACCCGAGCACGGCCGTCGTGGGCCCGAGTGCCTTTGCTTACGGGGTGAGGCGCACAATCATCTTGGCATGTGAATATACTGCAAAAAGGAGGAAATGTAAACAGGGTCATCCGGTTGGATGTGTGCGGGTCTGTGATTTTGGACCGTACGGCCTCTTGGCCTACGTCGCATTTTCATACAAACAACGGCTGTGCAAGGTCATTCATTTGTTCCACAAAGCAGGAGCATCGGCGCTCGCGTGTAAGCAAAACAGATGACACATATCATGACACGTAAGTACAATAGCCACCACCATTACCACAGCCAAAAGCTAAAAAATACCTGACGACGACCACGACCACCCCATTTCTCCCTACATCCTAAAGAGAGAAAGAATAAAAGGACCGAACGAACGAAATATAAAGGAACGTACAAAGTAAAGAAAGGAACGTAGGTACAAAACCGACAAACAAACGAACGAACACACAAACAAAAAGCAAGCAAACAAACAAACAAACAAACAAACCAAAGAACGAACGCGGGAAGAAACACTTATTGTGTACGAAGGAGAAGAAGAGCGGAAAATGTTTTCCGTCTAAATACGACATTCAAACTTAATAATTTAAGTTATCCGGCATCATTGTAAAATTAAGTACGTTTATAAAGGAGACATAACCTATTAACTCTTTACAACCTGGAGCAGCTCACTTTAAACCGTTCAAGTCCAGTTGATACAGATTGTGTTACTGCATTCATCGTTAACAACAAAAGTCCTAGTTTTCTAGGAACGTGGATTCAAAGTGATATCAGCAAGAGACATAGATCATCACGAACCCCCGCAGCTGCGGGGGCTCATGAGGATCTATACCTCTTGCATTTGGTTGGGGTTCATTTTTCTCGTGGAGTGAAAGGGTGTTAATCAAATACAGAAATCTGGATGGATCCAGATCTGCGTGCGTCGTTAAGTCTGTCAGTTAAAAGTACAGACTTAAAGCGACATGCTCTAGGAAATAAAAGGTTATAGTTTGCAATGTCTCTTTTATTAACGTTCTTAGTATGCCTTACAATAATGCCGCAGAAAATAATCTTTGTTTAAATATGAAGTTTGGATGTTTACAGCTTTCCATTCTACATTATACGTAAGAGCCTTTCAGCGGCACGCGGAAAGAGCATTGCACACACACACACACACACACACACACACACACACACACACACACACACACACACACACACACACACACACACACACACACACACACACACACGCACACACACACACACACACAGATGTTAGGTGTGGGTTTTCACACATGGACTGTGAAAGGAAGGTTAGAAAAGTCTTAGTTTGATGCAAGACAACAAGGAGACCAAGTTGTATCCGAGAGTTTCAGCAAACAAATCCCGCCCGCTCTGGGGCAGATCGCACTACGTATTCGAGACGTGCTGCATCTGGATCGCAGCTTCATGCCGCGTATCAGACTCCTCGCGTCTTAGATGAGATAACCCTTTGGCTGTCGATAGCGGTTTTATTCGCAATGATTCCGACAGCCAAAGTGTTACAGCACGCAGATTTACTCCACCCCGCTTTTAGCAGTGTAATTTTGACTTTTTTTTATCGTTTATGTTTCTTTCCCATAAATATGTTAGAAAAAAACAAACAAACCAGAACACCATAACGTAAGTGGGTGGAAAAAAAAAACCCGATATGTTTCAAACATACCCACATAAAAGTGTACCCGACGAAAAGGCTATAAAACGCATATATATGCATCTTTGTATTTGTGTGTGTGTGTGTGTGTGTGTGTGTGTGTGTGTGTGTGTGTGTGAGCGCGTACCTCAATAGCAAAACGTCTAGGGTAAACGACGGCCGAAGTGGACCAGCGCTTACTGGGTCGGTGCGGGGTCTCATGAGGATCTATACCTCTTGCATTTGGGTGGTGATTATATTTTCTCGGCACTAAACGGTAAACGACGTGTCCATCTGTGTTGAATTTGCTTGCGTTCTTGATTTTTCATTTGACACACACTGTAATCTCCCCCCCCCCCCCCCCCCCCCCCACCCCTTAAAAAAACAAAACAAAACAAAAACAAAAAAACCCAACGAAATACAACCCGACAGCAGCTGCATTATAATAATAATAATAATTACGGTATTTATAATGCGCTTATCTTATAATAATTATAACTCTAAGCGCGCACTCACAACTCGCACACGCATGCGCACGCTTTAGACAACGACTCACGAACCACAAATAGTGAAAATACATTACGACGGTCAGCTTGGGTTGGGGAGTGTGGTGATGTAGTGCTAGAACTGTTGAAAGAGGTGAGTTTTGAGGGCGGACTGGAAGGGGAGAGAGAGTGTTTCTGACGGAGAGAGAGTGGGAGAGTGTTCCAGGTGGTTGGACCGTATACTGAGAAGGAGCGGGGTCCGAAAGTGCTGAGTTTGGTGCGGGGGATGAGGAGGCGGAGAGGGTCGAAGGCGGAGCGGAGGGAGCGGGAAGGAGTGTAGGGGTGAAGTAAGTTGGAGAGATAGGTAGGAGCGTAGTTGTTAGGGATTTGTAGCAGAGAGACAGAATCTTGTATTGGATGCATTGGGGGATGGGGAGCCAGTGAAGGAGCTTGAGCAGGGGAGTGATGTGGTCGCATCTTTTCTTTCTGAGGACGAGGCGGGCAGCATTGTTCTGGACTCGCTGGAGAGTGAGAGTGGTGGAGTGAGGGAGGCCGGAAAGGAGAGAGTTGCAATAGTCGATGCGAGATAAGATGAGAGAGACAGCGAGTTTGGTGGCAGCTTCGGTAGTGAGGTATTTTCTGATCTGACTGATACGGCGGAGGTGGAAATAAGATGCCTGGGCCGTGGCGGAGACGAAGCTGGTCATGGAAGGAGAGGAATCGAGGATAACGCCAAGGTTCTTGACCGAGCCAGAGAGGGAGATAGGGGTGCTGTCGAGTTGAAGGTGGAGAGAGAGAGGGAGCTGGGAAAGTTTCTGGCGACTGCCTACCATCATGGCTTCTGTTTTGTCGTCGTTCAGCTTGAGCTTTTTTGCTGTCATCCATTACTTCTAAACTAAACATACTTTGCACATATACACGTACACTACTCTTGTTGTCAAGATGTTGTTAGTAACTGATTTTTTTTAAAAACTCTGTATTGCATGGATGTATATATAAACAGAGGGGCGGATCAGTTATCTTGAGGCGGGCGAGAGGGGGAGGCGGAGGAGGCGGGGGAGGGAAGGGGGAGGGGGTTGTCTGTGATCCAGTCCTAAACAGCTTAAATACACTGTTCCATGTCGTGCATAAGAGTCGGAAACTTTTCGAGAGGAGCGTCTTTCTTGAGCTGTGTCATCGGCATATTTATTTTGTGATGGTCACATCCTTTACTAGCGATAACCTTAGACAGGGTGTACAAACAAAACAAGATCGGTCAGAGAGCTGAGCCCTGGGGCGCGTCATCGCTCAGAAGGAGGGGAGCGGAAGTACAATTCTGTATAATGACACGTTGAACCTGTCACACAAATAGGAGAAGAACCAGTCAAGGACCCGTGCAATGATGCCAAAATATACGCTAAGTATTCAGAATGATGTTGTGGTCGAGCGTGTCAAACACTGAAGACAGGTCCAATAAGGACAAGAGTGACACGCGTCTTTCTTCAGCGCAAGTAAGCAGGCTGCTGGTCACATAAAGAAAAGCTGTTTCACAGCTATGATGCTTGCAGTAAGCTGACTGATACAACTCTAGCAGGTCATTTCTTGACAAATGATACAGAAGCTGAAGCAAGACAGTCTTTTCTAACAGGTTAGAAATAACTGGAAGGCTGGAAACGGGACAAACGTTTTTTCAAGTCATTTTGGTCTAGGCCAGGTTTCAACATCAACACGCCTTAGATTTCCAAGAAACATAGAATCAAAGTGATATCAGCAACAGGTATAGATCCTTATCAGCCCCGGAAATGCGTGGGCACATGAGGATCTGTACCTCTCGCAGTTTGGCGGTGTCCAAATTTCCCCAGCACTGAACGGGTTGATCACTGCAAAAACTGGGATTGTGTATGCCGCCTTAAGTCTGTCAAAGACTTAAAGCGACGTGCACCAGATAATAAGCATATAACAGTTCACAGTATCACCTTTTTAAAAGTCCTTAATATGTCTTACAATAATCCCGAACCAAAAGCGGTCTAACTTGAGTGAACGTATCTTTACTTATCATGTTGGAGTGTCATAAAATGAAGACTTTACTATTTTGTACATAATAGAGCTCCATCGACATTTATCAAGGGCAGTAAAAAATAAATCTGGTACGTATGCCTTCATACACTGATCGTGAAAAGAAGATTATTAAAAGTCTTAGTTTAAGACTTGATAACATTCAGAACCCGTTCTTTCGGAGAATTTGAGCATTCAAAGCCCGCCACGGAGAAGATCGTTTAACCCGTTCCAGACTTCCCGCATCCGGATACGCGGCTTTATGCCGTGTATCCGCATGCGGCACGTCTCGGATGAGTAAAGTTAAGGAACACATATTAAATCAGACGTTGATCGTGTGTTGGAGAAAAAACGTGTGTACAACGTGTGTGGGAGAAAAAAAAAAGCTAAGTGGGTGGTTAAAAGTAAGATATATTTGACCTGTATACCTTCATAAACAAAAACCACTCATACAATGAAAATACTACAAAATGCATAAACATTGTCTTTTAACAGTTTTACCGTCTCTTTATGTGTCTGTGAAAGTATGAGGCACACAATATTTCATAATTGGTAAATCTACACTCAAGGGTCGGATAAGGTACGCAATCTTCGTAACAGGAATCTTCAATTAAACGGAGGAACTGTAAACAGGGCCATGTGTGTGCTGCTCTCCGATATGGAATCTTACGGCCTACCGTCCATAAGGTCCAAAATCACGGACCAATAAACAGGTACACTGCCACCTCGGTCGGCAACTTGAGAACCACCGCTTCAAATGATCATGAAGGTTAGCCGAAAAGGTAAGTAATTTGCTGCACAAGGCAGGTGAGCTGACGTCGGTCAGGTGCAAATAAATCTGATTACACATTTTGACCCCTTACCTGAAGAGAAAAAGAGGACATAGATCGTCAAGCGCCCCGGCGAATGTGAAGGCTTAAGAAGATCTCTGCCTCTCGCTGAGACCAATTTGAATCCTTGATCCTTGGAGGGTTGTAGCTATGGGTCGGTCAATGAACAAAGATGTTAACTCAATAAGACAGGCGCACGTATTTCCCAAATTTTGGAGGCGACATCTAACGACTATGCACCTGTTGCAGGAGATGGATCGACCATGATGTTGCACACTTATAGTTATAGACTTATGGCCTGTGCCAATGGAAGGGTAAGTAGTAGTTGGGATATGTGGTTAGTCAGAGAAATCATTAAGGGGAGGTCACCGAATGGGGTCTGAGTAGATTTTTACCTTTTCTACGAGAGTAGAACGCTCTACCACCTGAGACACCCATGCATCTCCCCGCTAGTAAGGTCCACAACTGTGTCGTTATAGACTACAGATCAGATAGCCTAAAAAAGGAAAGGGATTGTGGGGGGGAGGATTGGGGTGGGGTGGGGAGACATTAAAAAATGGAATGGGGGGTGGGGTGGGTGCGAGGGGGAGACAAAAAAGTGACATCAGTAGCAAAACGTCTACGGGCCCGCGACGGCCGCAGTCGCTCCGCGCACAGTCTTGCGCGGGCCAACTGCGGCCGTCGTGGGCCCGAGAACCATTGCTTACTGGGGAAGGATTCACCTCCCCCTCCCCCTCCCACACGCACACACACCCGCCCTGGTCACACTTTTCTATCACTTGTTTACGTGTAGGAACAATTAGACCTACGATTTCTGGTCTAAAAGTTAAAAAGAAATTGTATGCTTAGAGCTCTAAAACAGCAGAATACCTAGACACAAACAGGTTTCTGCAATTTCCACTCAGAACACATAAGACCAGCCAAAGAGTAGTCATTGTTTGATGCAGAAAATGTAACACAGTCTCAAAGGCAGCAAACGCCCCACATTTTTCACCATCAGAGTTGAAGAAAAATATGCAAGGAGGACTGGGAGGTGACTTTCTTGGAGGGGCTAGAGAACTTTTCTTAAGTCAAATACAAAGTGGAGCCAACGCTATGACTGTCGAAGAATAAAGTGAACAAATGAAATTTATCTTAAGGAAAGACGATATTTGGGTTAATGACTGCGAATGATACTGGAGTGACTATGTCACCAACGTCGAGGTCCTTGAACATGCTGAAACTGTGAGCATCGAGGCTTTGCTGCTGCGGACACAGCTCCGCTGGGCGGGGCATGTCTCCAGGATGGAGGATCATCGCCTACCAAAGATCACCCTGTTCGGCGAGCTTGCTACTGGACACCGAGACAGAGGGGCACCAAAGAAGAGATACAAAGACTGTCTCAAGAAGTCGCTTAGTGCCTGCCAAATCGACCTCCACCAGTGGTCTTCGCTTGCTGCGGACCGTGACACCTGACGCTCCACCATTTACAAGGCAGCTGTCTCCTTTGAGGACTCTCACAGAGGTAGCCTTAAGGACAAGCGGCTCAGGAGAAAAAACAGAGATGCCGCAGCTCAGAACCCTGGCCATACTTTCCCCTGCAGCCACTGCGGTCGAACCTGCCTTTCTCGGATTGGCCTCCGCAGCCACGAACAAGCCTGCAGACGTCGTGGGCAACTCCTATAAAATCTTCGTTCGCGAAGTCAAGCCAAGAGAGAGAATAATTATTACTTCCGGTGCAACTTCAATAAGAAAATGTGTGTCGCATAAGACAGCCGCCCGTTTGGTTCGGTTTAATGATGCCTCGTGTGCGACACTCATTTTCGCGTCAAAGTGGTTTCAGTTGTAATATCACCTATAAAATGTTTCATCACGTTTTATTTTTAAAAGTTCATTGCACTGATGATTTGTGTCTCCTCGAGAACCCATATTCTCCCGCTTTGTTTCTCTATATCGCGGTAGTGGTGGTTGAGGTTGTGATTGTGGTCTCGGCAGCTGTGGTGGTTAAGCTGTAGGCGGCGATATCATTAACCGAATGATGTTGACGCTGGAAAAGTCAATG
Source organism: Semisulcospira habei (assembly GCA_036245525.1). Classification (NCBI taxonomy): domain Eukaryota; kingdom Metazoa; phylum Mollusca; class Gastropoda; family Semisulcospiridae; genus Semisulcospira; species Semisulcospira habei. The sequence goes on from BTPG01000001.1 coordinate 319,052,715, forward strand.
TACTCATGAGTTTGTTAGCAATATAAACTCCTTGTTTGGGACGGACGAGTAGCCAACCTGTTGGTATGTGTACGCTCTTTGTTGCCGAGGAATAAAAATAAACACTATCCACAGGCAAGAAGTACAGATCTTCATGTGCCCCGCAGTTGCAAGGGCTCATAATGATCTATGCCTCTTGCTGACACCACTTTCTTTCCGTGTTCCTTTGACGGCAAAGCTCTTTGACATTGAATTCTCAATTTGCGTGCACTGGCAGTTCTCGGTTACGGTTGGACTGAAGCGCTCGTAGGAATAGTGGTCGACATATATAATGTGTCTTGTCGGAGACGATTCTAGTGAACCACGGTTTTTTAACTCATTCGAGACGTGCCGCATACGGATACGCGGCGATTTGCCGCGTATCCATAGGCGACACGTATCGATTGAGTTAATTCGTAAGGGCCCAGTCAGGCAAAACCTGGATTTTAGTCAGATATGTCGTAGGTTCCAACCAAGTCGCGTCGTCAGTCTCATTTCGTTGCTCCTTCTTTATATTGCCTTCATGGCTAAAGAAAAAAGCACGTAAAGCTCTAAATAAAACTTGTAATGTCAAACGCTAAACGAATTTCTGCAGACCTTGTGTCGGACTCATGCAGTTCGATACTCCTAGATGTACGTCACATGCAGTAAAGTACGCTAAGTGTAACTACGAACTCTGACGTCTCACTAAAGCTTGATATTATCACTGACTGTGACGTAAAATATGACGTATTGAAAGTGTCAGAACCGGCGTCAGCAATGTTATGATTGTCAAGGATAGCATAGGCTTGTTATCTTCATTACGTTTTTGATCGACAACCCACCAAGGTCTCGAAGAACTGCTGATTGTTTTTGATTTGGCTATTGGGTTTGGTGGATGTGGTTGTATAGTGATATTGGTTGAGGTGGCGGTGGTGTGGTTGTGGTGGTGGTTAGGTACACAATGGCTGGGTACACTAATAGTCTCTTAAACTTTTTCCTTCAACTGGATGCAGATTTTGTTTTTAACCCATTCGGCTCTGACGCATTACAGAAGGAAATTGGTCGACCATGATAATTCAAGTGTAGTGACAGATTAGCTTGACGCCAAGGTAATCTATTTTCTTTCAATTACACGCTTGGTAGTCACATTAATATTCTGGTCTGAATTTCATTAAAAAATGACATGCACATAGCTTATACCCAGTAAGCAAAGGTTCTTGGGCCGAAGTCGGCCTCAGTGGCCACTGCGGCCGATGTCGGCCGGTGAGTCTGTTGCTCAATGACTTTTTCTAAGGCGAGATCTCTTAACGATCAACAAAGAAGCGATCTTTGCCCCCTCCCCCCCCCCCCCCCCCCCCCCCCCGCCCTCCCTCCTCGTTCAACCGTTTCGTTCGCAGTCACTAACCCAGATATCGTCCTGCCTCAAGATTTATTTTGTTTTTAGTTCAATTTATTTTTCGACAGTCATAGCAATGGTTCCACTTAAGGTATTTGACTCAAGAAAAGCTCTCTTCTCCAAGAAAGTCACCTCCCATTCGTCCACACGTATTTGTTTTTCATCTCTGATGTTGAAAAACGAGGGGTGCTTGCTGCTCTTGAGATTGTGTTACATTTTCAAATCGAACAATGAGCACTCTTCGGCTGGGCTTATGTGTTTTCAATGGAAATCTACAGAATCCTGTTGGTGTCTAGGTTTGCTGCTGTATGTTGGGGCTATAAGCATACATATTGTAACTTTCAGCCAACTATGCTGAGACAATATGCGAGCTAACAGCCATTGCAGGCTGAACGTATCGACATCCCTATCACTAAACTGGCACGTGGCTTAACTTTTTGAAACCTTGGTTAGCTGGTAATTGTGTGTGGAACATTCTGCTGTGTGAAAAAAAAAAAAAAAAAAAAACAATAAATTATTTCTTGGTTTTAACCGCGCTTTGAAAATTGCAGAATAATCTCATCGAACTGTACATTAGCTGCAGTTTTTAATAGTTTTCGTGTTGACGCCATCAGAGCCAGACATCTGAACAAACGATATGCAAGGATAAGATCAATGTAAAAGAATGACTACTAGCACTTACATCGACGGTAATGTTTAATCCTTTGATTGCCGAGAAAAAATTCAACACAAAGCAACTAAAGTACAAGAGGCATAGATCCTCATGAGCGCACGCAATTGCAGTTGAATCAACGGAGATTGCAGAAACACATGCACTTGCGTCACCTTGCAATGAAGTGGTTTACATTATGTAGGATTAGACGCTGGTGTGAGGGAAATCCACGCCGTCATAGACCAGAGATCATAGGTCTAATTGTTCCTGCGCGTAAACAAGTGATAGCAAAGTGTTACTAGGGCGGGTGTGTTTGTGTGTGTGTGTGTGGGGGGGGGGGGGGTGAGGGGTGGACGGGGGTGGGTGAATCCTGCGTCTCATTGCTTTATTTACTTCGTCTTCACACCCCACCCCTCCGCCCACCCACAACCGCCACCATCTCCCGCAGCTGGCAACCTACCAGTAACAGCACAGACGACTTGCATGACATTGCACTTAGTCATTCAAGACTGAAGCAAGAATGGGTAAATTACACAGTATTCAAAGCTTTGCGATCTATCAGCAGGTCGATAATGTAACTTTATTTAAGAAAAAAAGTAAAAAGAAGTAGAAAAAAAAATGAAATGAAAAACAGACAATCCAAACAAACAAAAACGTTGCTATAGGACAAAATAGCAAAAACACAATATCTAGCGATTTATGGTCGTAAGGAGACCAAAACAATACAAATTAACTAGTAAAAATCAAGTTTAGATTCCACGATAAATCATGATATAACGACAAATACGATTCTCTTACATGCCTAAATTTGTACTGGATACCATCGGCATAGAATATTAATACTATTTGAACAGCGATGACAGTTAGACTCCTGAGTATAGCGGACATCATTCTACCAGCCACAGCCATACATTTTCTTAGCTGTGATTCTTTTGCACCATGCCCCTAACCCCTTCCCCTCCCCCTCCCCACCCCACCCTCTCAAACACACATACACATTCACGTGCAAAATCCTCCAGCTTAATAAAATGGTGATTGTTTAGCAGTTGCGCGATAGGACAATATTTTGCTGTCAATAGAAAGAAATAAACGCATAGCAGCAACAACAACAACCAACACCAACAGCGACTTTGTCACCTTCTGTAATAGACAATAGATTTTGTCTGTAAACGTTGAACAATAGAACAATCACTATAATTATAACAATCGCCTTGTAGGTAGATAAAGGAAATCGACCCTTTTCATACGCAGCTCACAGCCACTTCGGACACGCGTCGCTACTTCAGCTCAGCCGTTGCCGCGCCTCGTGCTTTCCTGCTACGACATCGCCTCTCCTCGTGCTGTCTGCATTGGCTCTCACCACTTCCACAGCCGGCAGACATCTTGTAACTTCTCTTAACTTCGCCTCGTCGGCCTGCCTTTTCAACATTACAGACTTTTACACGCTAGCCTACAGTCCTTTTTAGGACCGCCTTGTAGGGAACTCACTTCGTGGCAAGTACTGGTGTCAAAAGGTCATGTGACTTGGGCTTAAATCATTTTTAACAAATAACTAATTTTTATTGCTTCATTTTCTTAAAACAGAGTTTTAAATTGGTATCTTTTAAAGTAGACTGGCCCGCTTGAGGTATACCTATGCGGACTTCCTGATAGGGTCTATGTCTTCTTCTTCTGGGGAGACCGACGATGGATCTGGCTCCTCGTCGGTCACCGATAATAAACTAGATACCCCTGCCAGGGGAAAAAGGAAAAAGAGTGACAAAACTAAACGCAAGCGGACTAGGGCTAGGGCCAGCAATGTCTCAAACCTACATGCACCGACATCTGCTGTTAGTTTGGAAGGCGGAATTAGTCTGCCTCTGTTATCCCCCGACCGGGACTCAGTAGGAGGTCCGGTGGGGGGAGAGCCTAGGGTATTTTCTTCCCCTCCCCACTCCCCGGACATTGCACGTGCCTCTGGCACAGTCCCGGGAGAGCATAGGGTTAGCACTTCCCACCCACAAACTATTTTGGATATCGGTGGTGGGGGACTTGTCGACGCTGTTGAGGATGATTCCACACGGCGCCGACTGTCCCCACTCATCCATCAAAATTCTCCCGAACCAATAAGCTTGGATGGATTCCCGCCTCCTCTCGTCGTTGATGAGGTCTCTGTCGACGACGGGAGTATGATGGTGAATTCCACCCATGAAACTGATAGTGCTGAGGGCGGCCTCCCTCCTCCTGCCGGCAGTGGTCTGTCTGCTGCTGGTGGGAGTGAGGATAGAGACCCCCCTCCTAGAACTCCCTTTAGAATAGTAGCTAACAAAAAAGCAACTAAACAGCGCTCTAATCAAACCATAGTGAACGCGGATGGTGGCGGCACTGGTGCTGCTGCGGAGGTGTGGTGCACCTACCCAGTTAGGGTTCATGACCGGGGAACTGGATCTTCCAGACTCCGAGATCATGGCACGCTTCAGCCCCACCTTTGTCAGGGTGCCGGTGTCGCCCCATCTGAGATCACTCTAAGACAGTTAGGCAGGGATGTTTGGATAGTCTCTTGTCCTAATTCCAGATCACAAAAGTTGTTGGCTGCTAAGGAAAACCTCGGTGGGGCGGATGTTGAGTGTACCATCCCCACACCTAGGGTTGTGGGGGTGGCCCACGGGATCCCCCTAGCTGAGGACATCAACCAGATAAAAGATTTACTTGGCAAACAAGGTTTCCGTACTGAAGTGATTAGGCTTACTAACAGGGAGGGGACCCCCTCGAGAGCGATAAAGATTGATTTCTACGATCTAACAAAGCTTTCTCCTAGAATCAAAATAGGAGTACACCACCTCCCGGTAGAGCCGTATGCCCCTCCTGCGTTGCGCTGTTCTAAGTGCTGCAGGTTGGGTCATACGGCAAGACTGTGTAGAGCAAAGCAGGCAGTGTGTGTCAGGTGTAGCGGCCGTGACCATGTCCGGGATGCCTGTCCTGACACCGCAGCTCCTAAATGTGTTAATTGTGGTGGTGCACATAGTGCAGCCTACCAAAAATGTCACCAGATAATTCTCCACAGAGAAGCCAATAAAATCAGGAATGAAAATTATATTCCGTACAAGGAGGCCATGAGGAGGGCCCAGATAAAAATCACTAATAAAAAAGATGAGGGTTCAAATAAAGCTTCACTACCGAAAGATCTGGATGCCACTGCCTGGACCAGATTTCCTGCTACTCGTTTGCAGCCCGCTCACAAAAAACCTGCTTCACAGCTTAAAACTAACCAGACAATCTCTTATAGAGATATCTTAATCAAGGATACCCAACAAACTAAAACAGTAGTTATAGAAGAAAATGATCAATCTCCTCCTCTACCACCTCCACCTCCATCGTTGATGGAGGGGTTGGAGGAGCAGAACTTACCTCCCCGAAGGTCGCTTAGGTTCGGAGAGGTTCGACAAGTTGATGATGGCCCTGGGCTGAAAGATTGTATGCTCAGGGACATCATTCAACAAACACAAATGTTGACTGAAGCAGTTACTGGAGGAAATGTGCGGGGAATTGTGATGGCCATGCTGCAGTTTAATCAACTCATCATGTCTATCCTGGTTCCTCTGCTCACAAATCCTAATATTAGTTGACTGGGTAATTTTAATATTAAAATCCTAGATTGTGGCGATAGGTTTTCTCCGCCGTCATGGGTGTATTGAATTGTGACAAGTTAAAGGTCCTTCAATGGAACTGTCGTGCGATAGGTACCAATACCCACTATTTAATTAATTACCTCGAAAAAAATGAATTCCATGTAATATGCTTACAATCCCTGCCTTAAGACTAAACATAAATTACCTATTATTAGGGGATTTCATTATCCCCCGGTAGTTGAGTCTTCTACTAAATTTAACGATAAAATCTATACAGCTATATATATTAAAACAGGGATTGATCATTTAATAATGCAATCACCAGTTCCTATGCAAAAGATGCATCCTATTTATAGTAGTTATATCCAAATTAAAACTAACACGCATAAAGTTATTAATATTCTTAATCTTTATGCACCTAAATCGGTTTCTCCAACAGGCCTGGAGTGGTTGCGTGCCCTTCCGGGTGGAGGATGGCTGGTTATGGGAGACCTTAACATCCACCACCCGCTCTGGCACGCTAAAATTCCCGACACTCGTAATATAGCTCATAAACAGGCTGATGACATATCTAAATCAAATTTTATTATCTTAAATAGTGGTGAGTTTACCAGAATCCCCGACAGAAAGCAACTACACCCATCGGCGGTGGATCTTACCTTAGCCTCTAATAATATTTTTCTCGATGTTACTTGGGTATTGGGCGATGATCCGATGGGGAGTGATCATTTACCGATATCCTTGGAACTCGACCTTAAATCTCAACTGACTAATAATCTCCCCCAACCTAATGAAAATTTTCAATATGATAAAGCAAATTGGTTATTATTTCAGGAAAACATTAATAAAAATAAAAATATTATAGAACAGCTCCCTAATTAAAATGATACTTAATGCAGCTGAAATAGCTATTCCTCGAAGCAGGGGAATTCCACCTGACAAACCTTCTAATGCCTGGTGGAATGATGAATGTGAGAGGGCTGTGAAGGAAAAAAAGAAAGCTTATAATAAATGGAGAAAAAAAACCAAGAATTCAGATGACCATGTGGCTATGAAATCGGCAAACATCCAATGTAACAAAACCATTGCCTTGGCTAAACTTAAATGTCTAGATAAAATGATAATTAATGAAGTTAATTTTCCTACGGACATGACCAGGGCATGGAAAATTGTTAAAAAGTTTAAAAAACAAAAAAATCCCTCTCCTACTCCATTGGTAGTTAATAATTTAACATATACCACTGATCAGGATAAAGCAGAGATCCTAGCAGAAACATTTGCTAACATCTGTACCACTGATAAATTTAACCCTGCTGCAAAAAAATTTAGAGCGGCAGAAGAATATAAGATGGTACTAGATGGATTAACAGTTCCTGAACTGGGAGATACTGCCTTAATTAACCTCCCCTTTTCTATGGAGGAACTCAATTCTGTTTTGTTTCAGATTAAATCTACAAAAATAACTCCTGGACATGACCAAATAACTTACACTATGTTAAAAAACCTTCCCCTCGAAGGAAGGAAGCTCTTATTAAATTTATATAACCAATGTTATGAGGAGGGTCATCTACCTTTGGCCTGGCAGCATGGGTTGGTTATTCCCATACTTAAACCAAAAAAAACCACGAAATTTAGTTACTTCGTACAGACCAATAACTTTAACACCGCACATAAGTAAAGTATTTGAGCTGCTAGTTAAAGATAGATTAGAATATTTTTTGGGATAAGAATAATATTATTCCCAAAGTTCAGGCTGGTTTTCGGAAATTTAGATCTGTATCCGACCAGCTATACACCTTATCATCTTCAATTAAACAAGCTTTTAAAAAGAATCAAAAAGTTATGGCCGTCTTTTTCGACGTCAAACGAGCGTTTGACGTCGTTTGGCATAAAAAAAAATTATTGTATAAGGTCCGTACGCTTGGTTTAAATGGAAATATTTTGAAAATTTTCTAAAACGAACTTTTCAGGTCAAGAATCGACAGGCCCTCTCCAGAACATACAATACTGATTGTGGAGTACCACAAGGTACTTGTTTGGCTCCAACTTTATTTAATATTATGATGGCGGATCTCCCGGCCTATTTAAAAGCTAAATTAGATAAACATACTAATAATTCGCTAAAAATATCTCAATATGCTGATGACATAGCCATATGGAAACCGGTCAAAACCATAAATGCCTGTGAGAGAGAAATATCTCGGGAAAAAACTATGAAATTTCAAAAAGCTATTGACCTCGTACAAAAATACTTGGAAAATAGCGGATTTGAGTTGGCTCCAGAAAAAAATCAATTGATAATTTTCAGTACTCAGAAGGCAAAATTTGGTATTCCAGTAACTATTAGTAATTTTGATATTAAATTTTTGGTTACCCCGCTAACTCAAATCAAATTCCTGGGCGTAATCTTCACGTCCACTTTAATAAATAGCCTTATTTGTAAGGCTAATAAAGCAGTAAATATCATTAAAATTCTTAAGTATGAGGTGTGGGGCAGAAATACTAAGCTACTCTTGCACCTCCATCATGCGCTTGTGCGTTCTAATCTCAATTACGGTGCGGAATGTTTTCTTTCAGCATCTAAACGTGTTCTTAAAATGCTAGAATCCGCCGAGATGAGATCGTTGAAGTGCATATTGGAGGTGCCAGATTTCACTTCAAATAAAGCAGTATATGCCCTCACCAAGATACTTCCTCTTGAACAATTCCGTTTAAAATTCTGTGCTAGTTACTTAAATCGTATATTTAATACTTCCAATAACGCCCAGGATACAGTTCATAGTGAACTCAACATGGATCGCCAGGAATTAGCTATCCGTGCAATTCAAAAACGAAATATTCAACCGTCCTTAACATCTCTTGTCCATGAAGTCCAAACTAGGGCTGATGTGACTCCCCAGATAATTAAACCGGTTCCGCTTTCACCTTATCCACCTTGGACCCTCCTCGTGGCCTCAATCAGTACAGAAGTACCTAATATCAGTAAAAAAAAAAAAAAAGTGATCCTAATCTCCAGAGACTTGCTACTCTGGAGTATTTGGAAGCTCAATATTCACACTCGCTCAATGCATATACCGATGGGTCTATTAATGATGCCGGAGATGCAGGGAGCGGTGTGGTTATACCGTCGTTAAATAAAACTATTAGTTATTCTCTGGGCAGCGGCTGGGCTATTTGCACGGTAGAACTGGTGGCCATACTTATGGCCCTTGATCACGTGCTGACCTTGCCGCTGCAAATGTATCAGTATCTAATCTGCACAGATTCAAAATCTGCGTTGCAGAGCTTAAAACATAGTGATCGCTCAGGTAGACCCGATATTGTACTTGAAATAAATTTAATGATTAACCAACTTAGTATTAGGGGGATCGGTGTCGCTCTCCAGTGGGTCCCCGCCCATGTCGGAATACTAGGTAATGAGGCAGCTGATCGGGCCGCCCGGGCAGGTGCATCCGGTGCGCCGGGTGCCCGGCCCGTGCGGCTCACTCAGTCCTCACAAAATGCCAAAAACAAAATTAATAAAGTTATAATTGAGATAAATAATGATAATAACTTAATGCTGGCTAGAGAGTTTCCAAACATCCTTGCCTACAGAATTAAGAACAATCATACTATATATAAACTGCTCTTTGTAGACGGGGCAATAAATAGGATCTGCACTGGCGGCTGGCGAGCCAGATTGGCTCGTCCGACGTGTTACTGTGGCGAGGGCTTCACCCCCGACCATGCGGTCTTGGGGTGTGTGGCTTTCGCAGCAGATTGTGCAGCTCTTAGAACCGCTTATCCGGACGCCTCGTCTCTTCGATCAATACTTGAAAATGCTGATGCTAATACTATTGCTAAAATTACAGTTATACTTAAACTTCCTGTTTTTTCGGAATTAATTTGAATAATACTTTTTCCTGATAAATGTAAGTTAATTCAGTCTAGTAGTGAGCGTTGCTGGCTCTGATCCACATCCGTCTTGAAAGCTGATTAGATTGTCACTGATATTTATTATATACAATAGTTTTATTATTTTAAATGATTTTACGGATGGTCCTGAAATTTTAATTGTATTTTAACCAAGTTTTTTCGTATTAAAGTTGTATTCTAATTTGACTAACTGACCGTTGTTTTTCTGGGTGAGAGACCAAATTTAATTATCGAATGTTCATAAAGATTCTTAAACATAAATTTTTATCACTTGACCTATATTAATATAATGTAAGACCAACAAAAGCTATTATAGCTAGTCCCCGATCACTTTTAGTGCCAGAGGGACATAAAAATGAAGAAAATGAATGAAATTTAGACAACACTTGGTTGAACGTTTTACCACGAAATCTGTCATACGCCCTCGCATTCTTGTTGTTGAGACAGCCGCACTAAACATACGTTCAAGAATGAATGTACTCCATTAGTCCTCCTTAAAAAAACAATTAAAAAAATAAAAAAAATCTTACACCAGAGTTCAACTGTGTGAATGATTTTGTTTCTAATGCAGTAACATAATATTTCCTTGTTTGCAAACGCACAAGCTGTGGTGTTTTAATTTTTTGTCACTCGTACAATTAAAGAAAAAATCGTGTATCCAAGAAAAGTAATTCGTAACCCCCTTACACAAATGGGTTACGAGACGCATGTTAAAATGCTTTACTCAGTCCGTTTTAGCTGCAAGAGTCACAGATTTTCATGCACCCTGCATCAACAGGGGCTCATGGATATATTTACCTCTTGTTGTTCGTATTTGGGACAACTTTTTCCTAAAGTTTAGAGTGCTATTTTGGTCTTCAAGTGCGACGTACGCTAGGTCTTATGTCAGTCTAGACAGTGTTGCATCAAGTCCGTATTAACTGCAAAGGACGTTGATTCTCATGAGCCTCTGCAGTCGCAGAGGCTCATGGGAATGTATGCTTCTTGCTGACAAAGACTGGTTCAGTTGTTTCTATAACCGAGGACGTTATTTTTTGGATCACATGCATTTTCGACGTTTCGCCAGTGTACCAGATCTTATGTCAATGTCGGGCGGCCCGTGTAACTGAAACAGCTCCTTCCGGGATTTTTTTTTTTTTTTTTTGTACACCCATTGAAAAAAGGACAACTTGTTTATTTGAAGCGCAGGGTAAAAGGCCTAAGAAGTATGTCACGTACGAGTGACACTGACACCTTAAATAATTTTCGCATCCATTGCCAACAGCTTTATTTACAATCCAATGTTTTGTTGAAAGAAAAGTTCAGCAAGTTCAGCAATGTTTACTGATGTTTTGATTGTATATGCTTATGAACTGTTCTAGCACAAATTGAAAGATTATATCTCTTTCTCTTTTATAATTTTTTCCATTTCCTGCATTCAGACAGTCGTGGCATACAAACCCGATGTGTCAGGGTATGTTTGACCTAAGCATGCCTCCCAGGCTATGGTATGTAGCCAGCAGATCTCTTTGCCAAACCTCCTATTTTTCTCACTAATATAATTAAACTTTGGGCACATGATGTAGGGATTTGCTTTGTCTTTCAAACTATTATGGCATAATGAACACACGGAGAGGCAAGTAGAGGTACAGTGAAGATTCCGTTCTTTCAAGAGTTTATTGTTCTCCCCCCAACCCCCTTCCCCCTCAAAAAAAAAAAAAGTACGCAAGTACGCCTAGAAGAACAAGTCCAGCACAGTTTACTTCATTTTCGAGTTAAAAGCCTTTTCATAATAGACATATACAGAAAGTCAATGGACGACCTATCTTTTTTAGGCTATAAATGTATCTTTTGATGCAACCCACCTCAAAGGTTGCATCTCTTTCTCAAAAGATAAATAGACTATTCAATTTCTGTCTGTACGTCTATTATGAAAAGATTGTATCCCGAAGATCTGTCCTTTTTATGCCTATTTCTTTCTTTGTCGAGTACCTCTTTTTCATTTTATACGCCTTGCAGTCACCGTTTCGGTCTGAATGAAAATATTGAAGGGATACGCTGAAATTGTCCAGTCATTGAAACTCTAAAGTGTATGGGTCGTAGGAAGCGAATTTGAGCTTTGAATTTCATCTGGTTAACCACTTCACTGCCCAAATATATACTCAAAGTGCAAGAGACATAGATTATTATAAGCAGTTTTGGGAGCTCATGAAGATCTGTGCATCTTGCTACCTTCGTTTTGTATCTATGTTCCCTGGACGGCTGGGGCTCTTTCATGTTAAATTAACACAAATGTCAGAAACACAGTATGTGACACATACCACCAGCTGGATTAAAGGCGGCAGCCTTCTGTGTAAAAACACGCCAGATTTCAATGTATAAGTTAACATACAATCGGCTAAGCTTGCCCGGAGGTAACAAGTCGCTTATATATAAACACCTTTTCAAAGGTTTCGAACACACTTTTTTTTCGTAAATTATTTCATTTATTAACTCATTTGAGACGTGCCGCCTCCGGATACGCGGCTTAAAGATGCGTATCCGGAGGCGGCGCGTCTCGATGGCGTTAACAATGATCTGATACAACAACAAGAAAACCTGAGTCTCCTGGCCAGTTACTATAATTTTATTTAAATTTTACTGCATCACTACTTTTGGCTCAGCTGGGCGATGGCGTGTGGCGTGCGTCTGTGTGTTTGGCCTCAGGAAATGTATCTAGATAACGGAGAAGGATAGAGGAGAAGGTCGACCTTGTACCTCATTTTCTCTTGTTCTTGGTGCACAGCGAAAGTACAGCTGTGTCGATTTTCGTTCCAAAGCCGTAGAAGACAATATCAAGATTACAAGCATGTGTTTAAAAAGCTAGTTAGATGGGATGCCGACGCTTTTTGTTGAGCAGAAGTTGTAACAAAACTGAGCTTGATAATTCTTCTGCATGATTATCGAAGATTTAGGATAAGACTCTTGACAGTTCTCCTTCTTTTAACTCATTCAGCCCCGACACACCACAGAAAGACATGGATCGAGCATGATAGTTCAAGGGTAGTGCCAGAATAGCTTGGCGCCCATAGGCGCCAAGCTATTCTGGCACCACCCTTGAACTATCATGCTCGATCTGTCTCTAGAATTGTAATACAGTCCTTCAGAGGGCAACTTCAAAATTTGGGGATTTTGGCCCTGGTTTAGAATGTGTTAAACGAACACACGGTAACCACACAACGAAACTGTTTTCATGCAAAGACGTAATAACAATTTTGTAGCTGAAGCAACCGCATGACTTCGTGCCAAAATGTCGCTTACGAAGTTGCAACGAACGCAGTCGATAAGGCAAATTAACCTCCGTGGTCATGTCGTGTCAGGAAATCAATGTGACAAAGCAAAGCTTTGCCGTGTCAAGGCAAATGACACTTATAGTAGTTATAGGTAATTTTCGTGAAAATTGTGAATATCATTTGACAGCGCAGAGCTTTACAGTGGTTATATTGTAAAGGCCAATATGTATTTTTTAAATAAAGCTCGATTTTACTGTTATACAATTAAAATCTCGCTTTTCTCAAAACGGATGGATACAACAAAAGTCGAATATTGAAAGAAAAGATCAGAGGTCCTCATAACACTTTATGTAGATAACTGCGCTTATACCAAACCTTCGTATAACAACAGGAACAAATTGGTTTTCCGAGAGGTTTGTTAAATCCAACGTTTACTAAACTCCCATATACCCATGAATTATCATGGCCAATCAACCTCCCAAGGCTAAAATAAATTCTTTATAGACTCCTGCCAAAGGAACTTCATAGCCTAGCTTCCCATGACCAACATTACCAATACAACCGATAAATTGTCACGGTCTATCTGCCAAAGCTAGTACAAAGTCACTATAGATGCCCGGCAGAGATGCGAAAATAGGTATTAGTTGTGAACGAAGGCGCGAAGAAATTTATGGTCTGTGTAAGATTAATCTCACGAGGATCACAGTGGCATTCGCTCGTTGTCATTTAGTCACAGCGAGCAAAAGAGTCCTATGGCCGACGACGGCTGTGCGCGAGCCCAATGCGGCCCCGTCGGGGTGAGGGCCTTTGTTTTCTGTGGTAAGTCAGTCAGTGATGTGACATGGTTGTTTGTCTAAGACCATCCTTCACATCTTTAGCAGCTTAACTCATTCTACCCCAACACCGAAATCCGCAAATTTTCCCGTTGTCCTCTGAAGACTGCATTGAAGTGCAGGACACAGATCGACCAGGAAAGTTCAAGGGTGATGCCAGAATAGCTTGGCGCCTCTAGGCGCCAAGCTATTCTGGCATCACCCTTGAACTATCATGGTCAATCGTTGTCTTGGTGTGGTGTGTCTGGGGTAGAATGAGTTAAGAAATAAAAGAACAAGGAAACAATGGAAATGGAAAACTGATGACCGACTAGGTTAGTTCGGGATTTAACGTCCACGGCTCCGGAGTGATAACGGACGGCCCTAGCGGGCGGGTTATACGGGACAGGGACAGCTATTGCCTATGGAATGCGACCTGAACACTAAACAATTCGGCCGCACTGCATCTATGCCACTTTGATTTACATAACTTTTAATGGACATGCTATCTTAACAAGCCCTTCGTTTTGCCTGGACAAAAGGGGGACACTGTCATTTAAATACAAAAGAAAGAAAGAAAGTAGCATGACTCAAAGGAAAGCGAAAAAGGTTTCTGACAAAACTCCGTGTTTTCCCATTCTTGGCATAATCAATAAATAAACATACGCGAGAATATGACCGATTGCATAAACACAGTAGTAGGGATAGGAAAACCTTTTAATGCGTGTTGATAACCACACCAATGAACGTACGAAAGAAAGAGTGAGAAATGGATGGGTGGATGAATGGTAGCATGCCAACAGAGGATGAAAATGCGGGAAACAGAAGAAGAATAATTAAAACCTAAAGTGTGCACTTAAGGCGATGAACCTAACAGGTAATCTGAGAAAGTCTTAACGCAACATAAGTTTACGACCCGTAGTTTATCGCCAGAAGGTTAAAAGTTAAGAATAATTAGCTGCAATATGAAGGTTTCTTTAAAACATTACTGTTATGCTTTCAATAGGGCTTTCAGCGAACTTCTTACACCGTAGAAGCCATTAAACTAATTTCCACATTTTGCGGTAAAAATGGTGGGGTGGTCTTAAAAAGTTGGATGCTTGAATCAAGCCATTTAATATCATTACATTAAAGGGCGTAAGCTCAGACTACACAGTTGGACGTAACCACACTGTCATTTTAAAATTATGCAAAACGGAATATATTGATGTGCTGCGCTGTATAGTAGAAAGATTACGTGCTTTGTGTGTTAAGTGCACTGGGATATGCGTGCACAGAGGCAATAATGTAATAAAATCTTGAAAGAACCTATTCAGCCAGGCCCTGTCACTCTCAGTAGGTATAGATTTTCATGAGTCCGCGGGCTACTGAAAATCTTTGCAATTGTTCGCTGAAATGCGTAGCAGTCAGCCATTTCGAGTTAGTAGTGACTGAGTGTTGTCGAGTTTGTCTTTGTCTAGTAGTTGTGAGTCGTGAGCGTAGAGGTGGTGGTGTATGTGATGAGACTGCATGATGTTGGACAAGGAAGAGGTGTAGAGTGTGAAAAGGATCGGGCCCAGGACGGATCCATTGAATGCTTGTAGACTGAGGCAGTGTTTTAATAGTGATAACTTAAACGTCAAAAATCAGGCAGCAATTAAAGAAACAAGGATACAAGTTGGTTTCACCAAGAGGCATAGATCCTCGCGAGCAACTGCGGTGGCTCATGAAATCAATCCCTCTTGATGTAGGGTGATGTTCAATTTTTCTCGGCAAGGGAGTGGTCAATGTGAATTTACTTTCTTCGAGACACGACTAGATACCAGCTGTCAATACGTCAATTGTCATGTTAACTATTTTTCTGACGTTTTGTTTTGTCCGGCACGACATTAAAAGGTCTTTGATGTGACCAGGCATCGACCGAGTACACCAGTCTGCACTTCGGAATATGTCCGCAGGTCTTTGATTTTAACCCGTTTACTGCCGAGACAAACTGAACACCAGCCTACTTCAAGAGGTATAGATCCTCATGAGCCCCCGCAATTGCGGAGGCTCATTAGGATCTATGTCACTTGCGGAGACCACTTTGTATTCATGTTCCTTGGACGGCTGCTGCTTTTGGACGTTAAATAAACGAACAGTTGAGAAACAACATGTATGTTCAGTGGCAGGGGAGGCGTTAAACGTTGAGGCTTTAGAGCTGTAAGTTTCAAAATCGTAGACCAGCACACATAATAAGCGTGGCCGCCTCGCATCTGCAAAACCGTATCAATACGTTTTTCCATTGCAGACAATATTTTGAAAAGAAATTCCATGGTGTATTGTGTAAAACAAAGTGTATTCACTTCAAGTGTTTTGTACATGACTCGGCTTCTTTGACACCTGTCAACAATGTCAGATGAAAGCATTAGCAAGCGGATGTTTCTTTTCTCCAAAAACTAATATCAACATTTAGCTCTGAAAAATAATATATACGCGATTAAAAAAAATATAAAAAGTACAAGATATATTTTTTCTAAAGTTATGAAGTAGTCTCGCTTTGTCTAGTTTGCCGATACTCGATTAAGTCCTTAATCTTACCTTAGAGTTTCAAGTACAGTTTAGATAAAGTTCAAAATTTTAAATTTAAACCGTTCACTGCCAGCTGACGCAAATAATATTATGTTTATTCAGTCTTGGTTAATTCAACACGGAAAAGCTTTAGCAGTCCCAGGAACACGGATTCAAAGAGGTGTCAGCAAGGGGTATAGATCCTCACGAGCCGTCGCAACTGCGGGGGCTCATGAGGATGTATACCTCTTGCAGTTGGGCGTTGTTTAAATTTTCTCGGCACCAAACGGGTCAAATTAAGGATAGGAACCTGTATTGTACAATACAATACAATACAATACAATACAATACAATACAATACAATACAATACAATACAATACAATACAATTTGACGCGAACCGAAGTCAAAGCTTGACAAGAGATTTTGAAGTTTAGCTCATCTTGGTGTGATAAATAACAAAACTTAAGAACACACTTGCATTGCAGTGCGTATTTTGTGTAGTGGTGTGGCGCCGTCGGTCTGTGATTTCGGACATCACGGCTAAAAGCCGTAAGGTACAAAATCACAGACCATTCCGCGTACTGTACTGCTGTTTAAGACATGTTGCCCCAGAACCGAAATCACCAAATTTTGAAGTTACCCTCTGAAGGTCTGTATTACAATTTTAAAAGACAGATCGAGCATGATAGTTCAAGGGTCGTGCCAGAACAGCTTGGCGCCTATGGGCGCCAAGCTATTCTGGCACCACCCTTGAACTATCATGCTAGATCCATGTCATGCTGTGGTGTTTCGGGGCTGAATGAGTTAAACTAACTATGCGTCCGTGGCGACGGTACAAACCTGTTACATAGATTTACGGGCATAATTGCACGTTTCACTTACGGTCAGATTAATGAAGACACCTGACTGTGATATAGCCCCACACAGGCGGTTATGTCAGATCGACAGCTACTTTCTGTTTTGCTCGAGGACCTGGAGTCTGGAGCTATAAATACCTGTTAACTGAGCTCTAGCGCTTGGTGGAGTTGAGCGGCGCATACACTTCAGCGGTAAAACGGAGACAGAATGATGTAATCATGCAGTTATGAAAGAAACAACAACCTAAGCCACTCGTTAGGAGGCATTATAACACATTTTATATCTATCAAGTGTTAATATTCGTCAAACATTTTTATGCAATGTTGTGAATGCCCGAAGAGCGCGTAGGGCCTTTAATTGCATAAAACCTTCATGCATCGATTTTCTGTTTCACCTTTTGTGTGTTTTCACCCTCAATGTCGGTGGACACCGACTGTGTTTCCGAAATCACCATAAATTGAACGTCAAAAATCACCACCTGTCAAAGGAACACAGACACAACGTGGTTTCAGCAAGAGGTATAGATCCTCATGAGCCCCCGAGACGCGCGGGCTCATGAGGATCTTTACCTCTTGCAGTTGGGTGGTATTCAATGTTCGTCTGCAGTGAAACGCTTAACGCTGTTTGCAGCTGTGCAGACACTGCATTAGTTTCTGATATTTCAGCTGTCAGTTTCTTGTCCCAAAGCACTCTGTAATCCGAAAGCAACGCAATGCGATCCGAGTGCGGCTGACTTTGATCTAAAATAGATATGCGGAAAACAAATACAATACACTTAATGTTAATAAGTCGTTAATATACGATTACGTCTTGAAAAGCTGTTGCATGCATGCGCAGATCTCACGTATAGGCGCTAAAGAAAGACCAGACAAAGAAAGAAACACGCTTAAAAAGGAAAAAGTAAAAAGATTTGTTTAATTTTGGGTGAACTTAAATAAGTTGTGTTACAATTGTCCTTTTTAATAGTGATTTGTTTACGTATACGTTATATAGACTGCAGGCGTAGCACGTTAGATTAAGCGACTTTAAGTAAATAAAGACTAGACGACCAGCCACGGTATGTGGGCAACTCGGCTAGGTGTTACGCTTATCCCTTACTGTTTTGCTGTGAATCACAAGTAATATGCGGCAAAATGTAAACTCAGTTTGACAAAAGATATTGTGGACGATGGCTTCCTGGTCATACAGCTGTTACACTACAACCTTTGTTTTATTTTTGTGGAAATAATGCTGAGGAAAACGAGCTCTCAACGAACATTAAAACTCCATATGGCAATGAAGCCAGTCACGGTGGCTTCGGAAAATGGTGTTGCCATGTCGTTTTAACACCTAGTATGGTTAGTGTGCTTTGTGATACCAACAGTAGATAAATCTTATTCACGTAAACTCTCCTAATATTGGGCGATTTCACGGAAATAATTTGTTTCTGCATGGTTTTCATCTCGCACTGCCGATCGTCCATAGTGACGCATTGTGATTGCCCACAGCCCACTACGCTTTGTCGTTTCTCGCGCTAAAGAGCGCTCTAGTTTGAGGGAACACGCGACTAAATCTAATTGCTGCACAGTTAATTATTGTTTGCGGTGTGTTGTTAATTGCACTTTTAAACATTTTTTTTATATTTTCTTTCAATTACACGCTTGATAGTCACATTAATTTTCTGGTCTGAATTTCATTTTTTTAAAAATGACATGCACATAGCCTACATCCAGTAAGCAAAGCTTCTTGGGCCGACGTCGACCGCAGTGGACTCGCGCACGACTGTGTATGGGCCCACTGCGGGCGATGTCGGCCGGCGAGTCTGGTCCTCATTGGCTTTTTCTACGGCGAGATCTCGATCAACAAAGAAGCGGTTGTTGCCCCCAAAAAGAAAATAAAAATAAATAAATAAAGATTAACCCCTTCACTGCGGATAAAAAGTGACCGCGCGATCTAACTGCAAGAGGCATAGATTTTAATAGGCCCTGGCGACTGTGGGGGGCCCATGAGGATCTATGCCTCTTGCCGAGACTACTTTGTGTCCATGTTCTTGGACAGTAGTGTCTTTTAGTCGTTCAGTGAACGCGAATTTCTGAATCGGAACGTACTGACTTTGGCAGGGATGGGGTTAAAGTCACTGCGTTGCCGAAGTCGGACCTACAGCTTTTTGCTTACTGGTATCTAAGGTATAAATTGACGCACAGGACTCGCGTATATTGCTTTCCATACGCAAGTTTCTTTTTAACCCGTTCAGTGCCGAGAAACTTTGAACACCGTCCAAGTGCAAGAAGTACATATCCTCACGCATTTGCGGGGACTCATGAGGATCCATGCCTCTTGTGACGTCACGTTGAATCTGTGTTCCTGGGACAGCTCGGTTTGTTGGTGTTGAATTAACGAAGACTGCAGAAACACAGTCTGGGTCAGATGGGACTGAACGGGTTAAAGTGACAGACAGCCGACGTCGGACCTAGGCTCCTTTGCTTACTTGGTACGTCAATGCATATAAGGTATCTACCGTGTACATTGCCATATTTACGCCACATGCATATTGACAGACACGTTCGTTGACTTTATATAGGCTACATTAATATCGCTTTCCATATATGTGCAAATCGCCTAGGATCAGCTGTTACAATTGTTAGCATCTGTCAGGGTGGGTGCGCAAACACAATCAATCATGCATATTCCAAATTCCTGTTTATTGCATGGGGGGTGGAAAGTTGTGTCTGCTTTGGTCTGCGGTGTTTTTACCCCTTTACATCCAGCCGACGCGGATTGCGTTTTGAAGGTCGTTGTAAACTCCACGTCAAGGACCCGAGCTGCGAAAGGAAAGTGGATGCAAAGTGGTGTAAGCAAGAGGCATAGATCCTCATAGCCCCAGCAACTGCGGGGGCTCATGAGGATCTAAGCCTCTTGCAGTTGTGTGAGTGTTGTTTTTTCTCACCGCGCAGTGAAAAGTGTTAATCAAATACAGAAATCTGGATGGATGCAGATCTGCGTGCCTCGTTAAGTCTGTCAGTTAGTAGTGCACATTTAAAGCCACCTGTTTTAGGAAATAAAAGATTATAGTTTGCAATATCTCCATTTTTAATGTTTTTGGTATGCCTAACAATAATGCCGCACAAAATAACCTTTGTTTAAGTATGAAGTTTGGATGTCATAAAATGAAGACTTTACAGCTCTCCATTCTCCATTGTACGTAGGAAAGTACCAGCGACGCGCACAAAGGGCAATGAATAAATAAATAAATAAACAAATAAATAAATCTATAAATAAATAAATAAATATAAATTGTTAGTGTGCTTTCACACATGGATTGTCAAAAGAATGTTAGAAAAGTCTTAGTTTGATGAAAATCAAACACGGAGACCACGTTGTGTAGAAAATTTTTAGTAATCAAAGCCCAGCATAGACCAGATCGCGTTAACTCACTCGAGACGTACCACTTTATGCAGTGTATCAAGAGATGAGCTAAGCCTTTGGCTGCCGGTAGCGGTTTTAGTCGCGATGATTCCGCATGACACATCGCCGCTAGAACCGCTACTAACAGCCAAATGGTTACGGCACGTAAACTTAATTCACCCCGCTCTCAGCAGTGTAATTAAGACGTTTTTTTATCGTTTATTTTTGTCCCATAAAATCTGTTAAAAAACAACAACAAAAAACCCGTAAAGTAAATGGGTGGATAAATAGACGCTATGTTGAAATGTATACCCAAAGACGAAGAGGCTATAAAACGCATAGAAATGCGTCTTTATATTTTTTTTTTTTTAGTGTGAGCGTGTATCTCAGTAGCAAAACGTCTCGAGCAAACGACGGCCAAAGTAGGCCCGAGGACCTTTGCTTACCTCTTCTTGACAGGTGAATACACGGCGATAGGCAGGGAATGTAGACAAGACCATCCGGCTTGATGTGTGTGGGTCTGTGATTTTGGACCTTACGGCCTCTTTCAGAACCATATCTACAAACAAGGTCATACATTTGTTCCACAAAGCAGGTGCATCGGCGCTCGCGAGTAAGCAAAACAGACGACACATATCATGACACGTCTCTCTCTTGGCTTGACTTTGCGAACGAAGATTTTATAGGGCTTGCCCACGTCGTCTGCAGGCATTTTCGTGGCTGCGGAGGCCAATCCGGGACAGGCAGGATCGACCGCAGTGGCTGCAGGGGAAGGTCTGGTCAGGGTTCTGAGTGACGACAACTCTGTTTTTTCTTCTGAGCCGCTTGTCCTTAAGGTTAGCTCTGCGAGAGTCCTCAAAGGAGATGGCTGCCTTGTGAATGGTGGAGCGCCAGGTGTCACGGTCCGCAGCAAGCAAAGACCACTGGCGGTGGTCGATTTGGCAGCACTAAGTGACTTTTTGAGACCGTCTTTGTATCTCTTCTTTGGTGCCCCTCTGTCTCGGTGTCCAGTGGCGAGCTCGCCGAACAGAGTGATCTTGGGTAGGCGATGATCCTCCATCCTGGAGACGTGCCCCGCCCAGCGAAGCTGTGTCCGCAGCAGCAAAGCCTCGATGCTCACAGTTTCCGCCTGTTCAAGGCCCTCGACGTTGGTGACATAGTCACTCCAGTGAATGCTGAGGATGGTACGCAGGCAGCGCTGGTGAAAGCGTTCGAGGAGTCGTAGTTGGCTGCGGTAGAGGGCCCAGGACTCGGAACCGTACAGCAGGGTGGTGAGGACGACCGCTCTGTACACGCTGATCTTGGTGCCTTTTTTCAGCTGTTGATTGTGCCACACCCGCTTGAATAGTCGCCCGAAAGCACTGTTCGCTTTTGCCAGCCTGTTGTCCAGCTCCTTGTCCAGCTTTGAGTCTGACGTGATGATGCAGCCAATGTAGGTAAACTGGTGTACAGACTTCAGTTCGGACTCGCCGATGGTGATGTGGGGAGGGCGATGCTCTTCCTTGGGTGCCGGCTGATGAAGGACCTCTGTCTTTTTCAGACTGACCTCAAGTCCAAAGAGCTGGGCGTCATCTGCGAAGCAGGACGTAATGCGCTGCAAGGCTCTCTCTGTGTGTGCAACGAGGGCAGCGTCATCAGCAAAGAGCAGCTCACGAATCAGTTGGTCTAGGGTTTTCGTGTGGGTCTGCAGTCGTCTGAGGTTGAAAAGGCTGCCATCGAGACGATACCTGATGTACACAGCGTCGTCATCGTCGAGGTCCACTGTGGCCTGCTTCAACATCATGCTGAAGAAGATG
The DNA here is from genome assembly GCA_036245525.1 of Semisulcospira habei. Taxonomy (NCBI): domain Eukaryota; kingdom Metazoa; phylum Mollusca; class Gastropoda; family Semisulcospiridae; genus Semisulcospira; species Semisulcospira habei. Next base: position 319,074,918 of record BTPG01000001.1, read on the forward strand.
GTGAAGAGGGTCGGTGCCAGCACGCACCCTTGCTTCACGCCGTTGCGAATGGGGAATGGTTCTGAGAGGTCACTGTTTAGTCTGACCTGGCCTTGCTGGTCCTCGTGGAGCTGGACGATCATGTTGAGGAACTTTGGGGGACAACCTAGTCGCTCCAGGATCTGCCACATACCTTGCCTGCTCACAGTGTCAAACGCTTTTGTTAGGTCGACAAACGTTACGTACAGCCCTTTGTTCTGCTCGCGGCACTTCTCCTGAAGCTGTCTCAGCACAAAGACCATGTCGGTGGTACTCCTGTTGGCTCTGAAGCCACACTGGCCCTCTGGGAGGTGGTCTTCAGCGATGGCAGGTACCAGCCTATTCAGGAGCAACCTTGCGAGAATTTTCCCGGCAATGGACAGCAGGGTAATACCACGATAATTAGAGCAGGCAGACTTCTCTCCTTTGTTCTTGTACAGGGTGATGATGACTGCATCACGGAGATCCTTTGGTAGTGTTCCTTTTTCCCAGCAGCAGAGAAAGAGGTCGTGGAGCTTGTTGTGCAGTGCTGGGCCTCCATGTTTCCAGATCTCTGGCGGGATTCCGTCAATGCCTGCTGCTCTGCCACTTTTGAGCTGGTGGATGGCTGTGAGGGTCTCTTCGGCGGTGGGCGGTTCGTCCAATTCAATCTTTAGTGGAAGGTGTGGGATTTGGAGGATGACTGTTTCTTGAACAGTGCGCTCAGCGCCGAAGAGGTCCTGAAAGTATTCCGACCAGCGGTTCAAGATGGAGGTATTATCTGTGAGGAGTGCCTGTCCATCAGCGCTTCGCAGGGGACTTTGTACCAGGTGCCTAGGGCCATACACTGCTTTCAGTGCTTCGTAGAAGCCCCTGTAGTCACCGTTGTCAGCGCAGAGCTGGGTCCTCTGTGCGAGTCTGGACCACCACTCGTTCTGGAGCTCTCTAATCTTGAGCTGGAGACTGCTGCAGATGAGGCGGAAGGCAGACTTCTTCACAGGGCAGGAAGGCTGGGCTAGGTGGGCCTGGTGGGCGGCTCTTTTGTTTGCTAGAAGTTCCTGGATCTCTGCGTCGTTTTCGTCAAACCAGTCTTTGTTCCTCTTTCTAGCAAAGCCCAAGACTTCCACAGAGGATTTTACAATAGCAGTTTTCAGTTGTTCCCAGAGTGTTTCAGGGGAGGAGTCTGCTGGATCAACTGTGTCTTTGAGCATGCGCTGTAAATCGGCCTGAAGGGCAGCTTTCTTGTCGTCACGCTGAAGGCTGGCAACATCAAGCTTTTTCTTGGGGGGGGGGAGGGCCCCTTTCTTGGGTTTCAGCTTGAGGCGGAGCCTGAGTTTGCAGCGAACAAGGCGGTCGTCAGTGTGGCAGTCTGCGCTGGGCATCACTCTGGTGAGGAGGACGTCACTGCGGTCCCTCTGACGCACTAGGACATAGTCGATAAGGTGTCAGTGCTTGGAGCGAGGATGCATCCAGGTGGTCTTTCGACTGTCCTTTTGCTGGAAAGTAGTGTTGGTGATGACAAGTTGCTGCTCTGCACAGAGCTCCAACAGTAGGCGACCATTGTCATTGCAGTTCCCAACGCCATGCATGCCGAGGACTCCTTTCCAGGCTTCAGAGTCTTGGCCCACTCTGGCGTTGAAGTCGCCAAGGATGATGACTTTGTCGTCTGCAGGGGTGCTCTGCAGGAGGCTGCGCAAGTCAGAGTAGAACTTGTCTTTTTCTGCAGGCTCTGCCAGGAGGGTTGGGGAGTACACACTGAGAAGGGTGACGTATTGCTGGTGTCTCAGTGGGAGGCGCATGGACATGATGCGGTCGGAGTGACCCGTTGGTAGGTTTTCCAACTTAGTCGCAATGGGGGTCTTCACCATGAAGCCCACGCCTGAGAGCCGTCTTTCTGATGCAGGCCTGCCTGACCAATAGAGGGTGTAGCCAGCGCCAAGTTCTTGGAGGCTGCCTTCCTCCGGAAGGCGTACTTCGCTGAGCGCGGCGATGTCGATGTTTAACCTCCGCAATTCATGGGCAATGAGGGCGGAGCGACGTTCAGGGCGTCCGCTGTCTGCTGTGTCGAGCATGGTTCGGATGTTCCAGCATGCTACGTTGAGTCCGGTCGTGGTCGTCATGAGAGTGGATCCATTGTTTTTTCTTGTTTTCTGACCGCATGAGAAGATGCCCGTTGACCGCGGCTAGCCAACTGGGGTTACGAGGGGATGAGCTTTGGTTAGGCCACCTTTTCTAGGCCCGTCTCCGTGTGGAGCAAGCAGTGCTGTCCCTAGAGAAGGCTGCTTGGTCGTTCAGGGTGTGCCGAGTGACGTTGTCATCCCCAGGTCAACATCAGGCGACCAATATCCTGAACCGCCTGCATGCAGGTTTGAGACTGCGGCTTCCAGTGACATCTTTCACCTGCCGTTTTGCCCCTTGCCCATCGCTACAGGACTTGGAAAGTTCAGTGTCATAGTCCGTGGGCGTTTCCTAAAGCCTGCGCGGTGGAGCTTTTTGGTGGAGTGCAGTGTGCGCAGTACTGGCCTCACCCTTTAAACCTTTGGTTCGTTTGCCATGGCCTAGCACGCTGGGACGGTGGCATCGAGGTCCTCGGGTCGTAGGTTTTATATGAGACTGTCCTTGTCTTAGTCTCTGGCTCAAAAGCCTTCCCCGGAGACACGGGGGCTTTGATGTCAGGGGTTTCCTCCCTTAGCCTTTCCGCAGCCAAGCGGCCAGGCCTGCAAGGCAGCAGGGGACTCGTGGGGGCCGGGGTCGTCTATGTCCCGTGCAGATGTGAACATCTGCCCACTGCCCGTGACACGTAAATACAATACAATTACCACAGACAAAAGCACCACCACTAAAACCAACAGCTAGGAGATCACTGCCCCCCACCCCCACCCCGATCCCCCCATCCCCCCCTCCCCCGCCCCAATTTTTTTAAAAATTGGCGCCCATGATGCGTCATTTTTCACGTCACACCAAGCTGTGTTACGTCATAATTTGACGTCAAGCGCATTGTTCTATTCTAAAGGTTTATATGAAGGCGTTTCCAAAACGGGCCGCGGGGCCACAAAATGGGACTGGCATGAATCTACGACCTGTCTGACAAGGCCGACAATCCACCACCGAAGCTGCCTATCGAGTGGGCAAAAGTTCATTGGGCCGATGTCGGCCGTCGTCGGTCCACGCGCAGGCACCTGCAAACGTAACCAAGAACTGAATTGAAAACGTCAGCTTAGAGCAGTCTGCTTCAAGGCAGGTTTTTTACTGCTAAACTTCGGGAATACGACGTGGTATCAATGTTGTCTTGCCTCAACTCAGACTTTTCTACCCTTCTCTTCACAATCCACGTCAACAAGTACACACGTACGTACCATAGGTTTTCCACTGCCTTCGAGGGTAGTGGAAGGAACTCTCCTGCACAAAAAGGAGAAAAAGAGCAGGAATTTCTCCATGTTACGACATTCAAACTTTATAATTTAAGGTGTCCAGCTTCATTGTAAAACAAATTAACTACATTTATCAACCCATTCAGCCCTGACGCACTGCAGCAGGTGATGGGTCGACCATGATAATTCAAGGGTAGTGCCTGTCGGCGCCAAGCAAATCTGGCACTACCCTTAAATTATCCTGCAACAGGTGTATAATCGTTAAGTGATGCCACCAAAATTTGGGAAATACGTGCGTCGGCCTAAATGAGTTAATGAGATATTGCCGACTATCGACCGTTCACTGCCTGGAGGAGGTCGCTTTAAACCGTTCATTGCCTGGAGTAGGTCGCTTTAAACCGTTCATTGCCTGGAGTAGTTCGCTTTAAACCGTTCAGTGCCTGGAGTAGGTCGCTTTAAACCGTTCAGTTCCAGATGACGCAGATTGTGTTACTGCAATCTTCGTTAATTACACATCAAAAAGTCCTAGCTTTCCGAGGAACGTGGCTTCAAAGTGATATCAGCGAGAGGCATGGGGCAGGTGCGGGGCCTTATGAGGATCTATATACCTCTGGTAGTTGGGTGGTGCTTATATTTTCTCAGCACTAAACGTTAAACGACGTGTCCATCTGTGTAGACGTTGCTTGCTTTGCTTGCGTTCGTGATTTTTAATTTGCCACACACTGTAATCCCAAAATAACGAAATACAACCCGACTTCAGCTGCACTTGTTCTAAAATAAACATATGGTGCACAAATACACCTACACTACTCTTACTGTGTAGACGTTGCTAGTAACTGATTGTGTTTTGATCTGTATTGCGTGGATGCATATAAACCAAGGGGTGGATCAGTTATCTCGAGGGGGACGGGGTCCAATTTGTTATTTTGACCCTTCAAAATGACACAAAAGGTCTCCCTGACGCTATACCTTCTTCCAGTGGCGGAAAAATCAAACAACGGAGGGAAGGGAGGTGGGGTGGGGGGGGGGAGAGGGGAGGGTAGCGTGTGAGTCGAATCTCGCAAAACAATCAAATGGTGGGGAGGGGGGGGGGGTCCAAACACCGCGAAAGGGACTTATAGCATTTTAAACAATTCTGCATCTGGAGGAAGGGGAGGGTCCGGAATCTCTAGGATTACCCCCTCCCCCAGATCCGCCCCTGTAAACCTCATTCATAGATAACATGTAGTCTACACGTCATTGAAGACCAGTGTTGTAGCGTGGAAGAGGGCATGGCAAACGGCAACAGCAAGAAGGCTTATGAAACGCTAAGGACCCTCACCAAGACTCAACAGCGAACAGCCACAGTCATCGAAGACAGCAGCGGCCAACTCATTACGGAAAACACTGCTGTACTAAACAGATGGACTGAGTACTGCCGAGACTTGTATAACTACAAGGCTGAGCCAGACACCAGCATCCTCCAAAACAACCAGGCTGGGGCCAGGAAGGCTGAAGACCTGCCAGTATTAGCTGAAGAGGTGGAAGCAGCCGTACGCGGCCTGAAGGGAGGAAAGTCTCCAGGTGTAGTCAACGTACCTGCTGAACTGTTGAAACATGGAGGAGAAGTAACAACGAAGGTCCTCACTACACTCTGTCAAAAGATCTGGGAGCAAAAGAAATGGCCAGTAGAATGGACACAGTCTCTAGTGATCCCGCTCCCCAAGAAAGGAAACCTGAAACAGTGCCAGAACTACAGAACTATCAGTCTGATAAGTCACCCTAGCAAAGTAATGCTTAGAATCATTCTCAACCGCCTCAAAACTTTCGCCGAGGAACTGCTGGCAGAAGAACAGGCTGGCTTCAGAGTTGGAAGAAGCACTGTAGAGCAGATTTTCAACTGCCGCGTCCTGATCGAGAAACATCTACAGCATCAGCGCGAACTCTACCACAACTTCATTGATTTCAGGAAAGCATTTGATCGCGTCTGGCACGACGGACTCTGGCAAGTCATGAGATCGTTCAACATAGAGGAGGGACTGATCCAAATGATAGAAGCGCTTTACAAGAACGCCTGCAGCGCGGTTCTACTTAACAATCAGTCAGGCGAGTTCTTCAGGACGACGATCGGTGTCCGTCAAGGATGCCTGCTCTCTCCTGTCCTTTTCAACATATTCCTGGAAAAGATCATGCAGGAAACCCTCCACGACCACCATACTTCAATCTCTATTGGTGGCAGATCCCTGTGCAATCTTCGATTCGCAGACGACATTGACCTCATGGCAGGCAGCAATAGTGAGCTCCAAAACCTGACAGACAAACTTTCAAGTAGCGCAGGGTCTTATGGCATGGAGATTAGTACGGATAAAAGCAAAGTGATGATCAACACCACAAGCGACAGCAGCAGCAACATTCACATGAACGGCCAGAAGCTAGAAGAGGTCAATAGCTTCAAGTACTTGGTAGCCACCCTGTCCAAAGACGGTAGTTGCATAGCAGAGATCCGTATCAGGATAGGTACAGCAACATCCGCAATGGCCAGGCTGGACAGGATATGGCGAAGTAACTCCATCAGCTTCACCATCAAGTACAGGCTTTACAAGTCCCTCGTAGTGTCTATTCTACTCTACGGCTGTGAGACTTGGACACTGCTTGCAGACTCAGAAAAGAAAATCCAGGCCTTTGAGAACAAGTGCCTGAGGAAGTTGCTCCGCATCTCGTACCGCGAGCACAAGACCAACGAATATGTACGGAGCATCGTCACTTCCCTGGTGGGCCCACATGAACCCCTTCTGGCAACCGCGAAACGGCGCAAGCTTGCTTGGTTTGGCCACGTGACCCGACACAACACCTTGTCCAAGACTATCCTCCAAGGCACTCTCGAAGGAAGTCGTCGGCGAGGTCGTCAGAGAAAGAGTTGGGTCGCAAACATAAAAGAATGGACCGAACTCGAGATGCCAGACTTGCTTGCCACCGCCCAAAATAGAACTCAGTGGAGAGCACTGTCTGTTGCTGCTGCCTTTCAGTCCCCCCAACGCCCAGTTCGGGCAAGGGACTGATGATGATGATGACACGTCATTAGGTATTAGTCGTAATGTTTCACTCGTCTGTTTTAGCTGTTTCAATTGTTTGCAGCTGTCGCGACGTCCAGTAAAATCAATCATATCGACATCACTGTTACATAACGAGAGACTTATTCGAGTTTAATGCATGGGGTTGAAAGTCGTGTCTAATTTGATCACCGGTTTGTAACCCGTTCAGTGTCAAATGACGAAAACTGTGATTCTGGAGTTTTCGTCAAATAATAATAATAATAATAATAATAATAATAATAATAATAATAATAATAATAATAATAATAATAATAATAATATAACTTTTCTACAACGCGCAATATCTGCACAAGAAACGCTCATTGCGCTTTACATCTAGATAATCTAACTAACTGAAATTATATAAGTAAAATACCGAAAGCATAAAAATACACTCATTCATAAGTACAAATACACATTCACACAATACTAAAATAATAAAAATAAAACATTTCAAGAAACCGATCAGATTCAGAGATGGGAAAACGTAAGGTATATCAATTCATTTCAAAGGCCAGATTGAAGAAAACAGTTTTTAATCTTGCCCTGAAATGGCCAAAGATGGTGCATGGCGAATATTATGGGGAAGACCTTTTCACACTTTGGGAGCTTTGAAAAAAAAAAAGATCCGCTGGCCAACGTGTTTTAGGGGATACTTTGGGGGTAGTCAATATTCTGTCGTCAGTGCTGGAGCGCAATACTCTGCCTGGTGTATTGACATGGAGACAGGAAGACAAGTCAGCCGGGAGTGTTCTATCAAAGCCCTGAAAAGTGACGGTAGCAATTTTATATTCAGTTCTGAACTGGACAGGAAGCCAGTGTAACTGCTTAATCAAGAGAATGATGTGGTCACGCATTGATTTTTCAGTACAAGTCTTGCTGCTTGGTTTTGAATCTTGTGTATCCTGTAGAACAGATCGTTTGAAATACCTGACTTTACAGAGTTACAATAGTCAAGCCTTGACAAAATCTGTGAACATGCGATTTGCTTACAAGCATCGTCGGTAAGCTACTAACAGAGGTAAGCCTTCTGAGCTCAAGATAGCGGCTACGGCTCAGTGAGACACATGATCGTTCATGGATGGGACATTGTCAATGTATACACCTAGGTTTTTCACACATTTATTAGAGGAATGTCATGACCACAAACGATCAAGTGCGAGTGCCTACCACAATGGCATCTGTTTTTCCTTCATTACGCTTTATCTTGTTGTCTGCCATCCAGTGTGTAAAAGCTGCTACACTGTTCCATGTCGTGCATAAGAGACGGGAACTGTTCGAGAGGCGCGTCTTTCTTCATCTGTGTGCCGTCGGCATATTTGTGAAGGTCACATCCTTTACCAGTGATCACCTCAGACACAGGCTGGGTGTACAAAGAAAACAAGACCGGTCGGAGAAATGAGCCCTTGGCACGCTATATCCCAGAAGGAGGGGAGCGGAAGTTTATTTAGTATAATGACACGTTGGAACCTGTCAGACAAATATGAGGAGAACCAGTCAAGGACCCTTCTACGGATGGCAAAAGATACACTAAGTCTATCCAGATGGATGTTGTGGTCGAGCGTGTCAAACGCCGAAGACAGGTCCAATAAGAACAATAGTGGCACACGTCTAACGTCAGCGCAAGTAAGCAGGCTGTTGGCCACATGAAGATGAGCTGTTTCACAGCTATAATGCTTGGGGTAAACGGACTGATACAACTCTAGCAGGTAATTTCTTGACACATGCTCCAAAAGCTGATGCAAGACAGCCTTTTCTAGCAGCTTAGAAATAAATGGAAGATTGGAAACGGGACGAAAGCTTTTTCAAGTCATTTTGGTCTAGGCCAGGCTTGAACATCAACACGCCTTAGATTTCCTAGGAACATGGGACCAAAGTGATGTCAGCAAGAGGTGTAGATCCTCATGAGCCCTCGCAACTGCGGGGGCTCATGAGGATCTATGCCTATTGCAGTTGGGTGGTGTCCACATTTCCTCGGCACTAAACGGGTTAATCACGTACTCAAACCAAGGGGAATTAAACTCAAACCAAGTACAATTCTGCCAGCGCTAGCCTCACCTATCTGGTTTGTGGGTTAATCACGGCAGAAACTGGGATTCTGTGTTGCCGCCTTAAGTCTATCAGTCAGAGACTTAAAGCGACGTGCACCAGGCAATAAAAGTTTAATAGTTCACAGTATCTCCTTTTTAAATGTTCTTAATATGCCTTACAATAATCCCGTGCAAAAGGTCTAACTTCGAGTGAGCATCGGAATTAAAAACTATTACTACCTATTATATTATACAGCCGACTACGCTTTTTCGTTTCTCGCGCTAAAGAGCGCTCTAGTTTGGGGGAACTCGCGACTAGAATCTAATTGCACAACAGTTAATTAATGTTTCCGGTGTGTTGTAGATACACATATAAGCATGCTTCTATTTTCTTTCAATTACACGCTTGGTATTCACATTAATTATCTGGTCTGAATTTCATTAAAAATGGCATGCACATAGCCTATACCCAGTAAGCAAATATCCTTGGGCCGAAGTCGGCAACAGTGGCCGACTGCGACCGATGTCGGCCGGTGTGTCTGTTGCTCAATGACTTTTTCTAAGGCGAGATCTCTTAACGATCAACAAAGAAGCGATTTTTTTGCCCCCCCCCCCCCTCCCCCCAAAAAAACAAACAAACAAACAAAAAACCCCACTATTTTAACCCCTTCACTGCCGAGAAAAAGTGAACGCGCGATCTAACTGCAAGAGGCATAGATCCTAATAGGCCCCCGCGACTGTGGGGACCCATGAGGATCTATGCCTCTTGCTGAGATTACTTTGAGTCCATGTTGAGTGGCTTTTGGTCATTCATTGAACGCGAATTTCATAAACGGAACGTACTTACTTTGGCAGGGATGAGATTAAAGTGACTTCGGCAGAAACTGGGATTCTGTGTGCCGCCTTAAGTCTGTCACTCAGAGAAATAAACCGAGGTGGACCAGGCAATACACGTGTATAGTTCACAGATATCCTTTTTAAATGTTCTTAACACGCCCTACAATAATCCCGCGTAGTCTAACTTCGAGGGAACTTTTGTTAACTTATGAAGTTTATGTGTCATAAAATGAAGTCTTTACAGTTCTCAATACTCTATTGTACATAGTAGAGCTCCACCGACGTTTATCAAGGGCAGTAGGGAAAAAAAATGGTGCGTTTGCCTTCACACATTGATCTCAAAAAGAATGTTAGTACAAGTCTTAGCCAGAGGCTTGACAACATTGAGAACCCGTTGTTTTGGAGAATTTTAGCATTCAAAGCCCTCCACAAAGAAGATCGTTTTAACCCGTTCCAGACTTTTCGCATCCGGTTAAGGGGCTATTGACGCGTATCCGGATGCAACACGTCTCGGATGCGTTAAGTGTTACGTGTTGAGTCGTGGTCGAAGTATGATATCACACCAGACGCACTCACGTAAGGTTCTTTTTAAAGAAACTTCATTGAGCTGCAACCCGTCACACGTGGCTTAAGGATGTAGACAATACTGGAGTAACAGTTCAAACAATATTTTATTTCAGCGATGCGATCTCCACACAATGCATTCCCAAATGCACCAACACTGTCTTGGGGGTGTCGGCTGTGGCCTGGCTGGCAGTGTTCTTTACTTGGGGCGGCTGGAGGTCCTTTATCGCTCCGGTGTGCACTAGCCACCGGGAGGTGACCAGTGCACGGTAGTGCGTGTCCCCTTTGAGCGTTGATATCACCGGTATTGCGTCCTGGAGGAGGAGCACCAAGTCGTCGAAGCTCATTTTTAGGATGCGGGTCCCTTCGTCCTCAGCTGATGCCGGGCGCTCCCGAGTGAGTGATTCGGGGATAGCGACCGGCTGTGGGGAGGGCGGAAAGTCCGACTCCGACGCTGGCTCCAACGAGTCTTCTGTCTCCTCCTCCCATGACGCTGGTGTTGTTTGGGTTTCATCTTCTTCTTCTTCTTCTTGATGGCTTTCTGTTAAGTTGGTGGGGGGTGGGATGTTCCGTAGGATGTTGTCCATGTTTGGGAACAGCCCTGTCTGTGGCAGCGGCATTTGATATTGCTGTATCATTTTCCCTAGGGCGTGCAGCAGTGGCGCCGTACGTGATGGTGATGCTTCCCTGGGGTTCGGCTGGTAGGCCGGTTGAGACTCGTAGACCGTTTGTTGTGGGGGCGAGGGCACCCACGTTGGCCGGTCTTGTCGCTGTATCGGTGGAGACAGAGGGGGCCGGTAGCTCCTTGTCTCTCTCTTGACCGCAGGCTGCGGTCGTGGCGCTTGGGGGAGGTTGGAGGTATAATCCTCCACCTGTTGGCGGTTGGTCTGTCTTCTGTGCTTTCGTGCGGCCTAGGGCGTGCAGCAGTGGCGCCGTACGTGATGGTGATGCTTCCCTGGCCGCACGAAGCACAGAAGACAGGCCAACCGCCAACAGATGGAGGATTATACCTCCAACCTCCCCCAAGCGCCACGACCGCAGCCTGCGGTCAAGAGAGAGACAAGGAGCTACCGGCCCCCTCTGTCTCCACCGATACAGCGACAAGACCGGCCAACGTGGGTGCCCTCGCCCCCACAACAAACGGTCTACGAGTCTCAACCGGCCTACCAGCCGAACCCCAGGGAAGCATCACCATCACGTACGGCACCACTTGTCCTGGCTTGGGGCAGAGCTTTGCTCGGCTGACTGCTTTCTTGTCTTTGCCTTTTGTCTCTTTTCTCTCGCCTTCGCCTTGCTTGAGCGAATGTCGTGGCTTGGGACAGAGCTTGGTCTCGGCTGACTGATTTCTTGACTTGTCTATGTCTCTCTTTGGTTCAACTTGTGGCTTGTTTGAGCGAAGCGCGGGTGGACCGTCCGCTTCGTTCGGTTGCTGGCTCTCGAATGTGATGTTGAAGGAGGCTACACGCGCGGCTCCTTATCTACGGCCCGCACGCTTGCGCGCCTCAAACCTAAATGGGAGGCCTTGAACAGCTGTGGGGGTGAGGGGGTGCAATCAACTAGGGGGAAAACAGACTGCAGCCCCGAGGGAGGGGAGGGGAGAAGGGGGTGGGTAGAGGCTATAGGCCTTTTTCGTAATTGGCGCTGTGAGTCGTCACGAGTTGCGTCCCTTTGCTATGCGTAGTTCCGGTTTGCGCTCGCGATAGCGGACGAAGCGTTTGACACAATGAAAGTAAATGACTTGAAGGAATTTCTTCAAAAACACGGACAAGTTTTAAGTGGAAACAAATCGGAGCTGATCCGAAGATCGAAAGGCACTTTTCAGCTTGCTTTGCAAAGGGCCTCCGACGCTGCAGCTGGTCCTGTTGCCGAATCCAGTGACGGAGGCGATGAAGGTAAGTCATTTGTTTACGAAGTGTGCTTGGTGTGATCTGTAATGGATTGAATTATACTCATATAGGCTACTTTACGATTTTTAAAAAATGCAGAATTCACAAGTCCTACTTGCTGGATTATTATCAATTGAATTACGTTCGTGATAGATTTTTTGTTGAGCACTTTCAACGACTCATGAGTGGAGAGCACACTATGACGATAACATTACATATCACATGCTAGTTCTCGGTCTGATGCAAGCATTGTGAAGGGCATCATTACAGTTTGTGTAATTTAGTAATGCGACCATAGACAAATCAGAAGAGTGTTTATTTGGGTGGTTGAAAAGAATTTTAAGAAGTTATATTTATTTTAAAAAAAAAACTCTTCTCGTTATTGACTCCTTTTGAGAGCCACCAGTTTATTCATAACTGATTACTCAGGCTTCTAAAGTTCTATGACCCGAGGTTTGGTGTGTGGCTACTACATGGTAATAACAATGACTGGAATGCTCCCACACACACTAATACAATATCTTCTTAAAATATATTTACAGAATCCCTGAATACCACCATGTGGCAGGCCTGAAGAAGTGGGTTCCTGTTGACTTGGTTGACCTGAGAGACTGGCCTGATGTCACAGACAAGGAACTCAAAAAATACCTAATTTACACATGTCACAAGACTGTGGACAACAGGAGAAAGAACACCCGAAGACAACTGAGGGCCAACATTTGATATGATGGCTATGTGCACAATGTGAGGTAAGAAAATGACTCATTAATTCATTTTTTTTACGTGGGTAAAAGAATTTTCAGGCACGTTTGAAATAGATTGATGTGCATCATGCTGTAAGGTCTGCATCAGTGTACAGACGTTTGAAATAGATTGATGTGCATCATGTTGTAAGGTCTGCATCAGTGTACAGAGTATATTGACAATGGTAATTCAAAGACAGAGTCAATAGAGCTTAGCAACATTTTGGTGCCAAGCTTCACATACTCTGCCTTTCAATCAGCATGGTCAAACTCACCAGCAATTTTATTTAAATACACTGAGTCATATTAGCGATCACTGATGGGAACCTGCATTCCTCATGTGTTAGTTTTTAAAGTGTCATTCTTTGTTATGCTGTTGCTGTTTATGCTAATGTTGGTGATGTTTTATTATTTCAGATATCATCCTGAGCCAGCCCTAGATGAGCAGTGCTACATGAAGTGTCGTGTAGTACCAAGTGCAGCTTCTTCTGACACCAAGTATCCAGACCACAACACCTGGGTGCGCGTTTCCCAAACCACCAGCAGAGTGAATTCAGGATACTGTACATGCACTGCTGGGTAAGCTGATGATACTGATAGTGTGTTTTATATGCAGCGTATGTGATACACGTTGAAAAACGGTTGACAGAGTCGCGCAGGCAGTATGAGTAAATAGTAGATATGGATTATGTGTGATTCTGTCACATTATCCTTACCAAATAATGCGTATTCAGTCAGAAGCCATGTTATCGAAATGGTCAGTGTCAGTCCTGTTAACAAGCGTATTTAAAATGGCCATATTTTAACAAAAGATGTTTTTTTTTCAAATACTATTCACAACTTCAAACCCAAACTTGGTACAGAGATACCTGATGGTAAGACCTATCTTTGCATACTAATTTGGATGACCCCTTGAAAAGGTCAAGGGTCACAAGAGGCTGGCAAATGGGTGTAAAATGCCGATATTTTGATAAAATTGTAGTTAGATGTTGCAAATTGTTCAACCAAATTTGGTACAAAGATAGCTGATGATAAGACCTTCTTATGCATACTAATTTAGTCGACTCATCACAAAGGTCACGGGGGGTTGACAGATGTGTGAAAATTGCTTACATTTTCAGAAAACATGGTTTTGCTGCTGCAGAAGCCAGCCCTTGTCACATTGGTCACACATATGTAAATCGGTCATACACGTAAGCCATAATCAGATAATGGCTTTGCCTTCTTGTTCCAGAATAAAGTTTAGTAGAATTGCTTCTTGAACTATTTTGGTGACATATTTCATACTGTTGCAAAAGAGAATCACATACTCTGTTGTTACGCAGAGACTCACAGGTATCCATCAGTTCTCGAGAATAAACACATTTATTATGTTTGTAGTTGCATGTGAGCTTGAAACCGGTATTTATTTCATATTGTTGCTTCTATCCGTGTTGATAAATAGTATTTTGTTTGCTTTGTTACAGACTTGAAGGTGCTTGCAACCACGTTGCTGCATTGTTATACACCGTAGTAGACATCACACAGAAGAAGGATGGTCTTGACGCATCCACCTCGCATGACTGTAAGTGGAGGGTACCACGAAAGCGACACCTTAGCCCGAAAAGGCACAGCACCTTCATTCCCAAAAAATATGCCGCATCGAGCCTCAGAAACTTGGAGAGGCAGTAGAACATTTAATTATTGCTGCCTACTGTACAATGCTATTTACTCAGACGTAACCCAGCTGCACAGAGTGCTTGCTGGTTTTCCATTAAAAACGTTTTGGGTGGCCACTGTGATGAGGCATGTGTAGTACTGGTAGGCGCAGTGCATTTTCTCTTATGGCCCATAGATATGTCGGATAGGCCTGAAATTTTGTAGAAATCTAAATAGAGAATCATTTTTTTGTACCATAAACTTACGAGCTGGAGACGATTTGAGCACTTTGGAAACTTGAGCCTGTCGCTTTTATTAACTGTTATTCAACAAGCACAGTGTGTTCACTTTTTAGGGCTGCACACCACCCCAGTTTAGACATGCCATCCTAAAGGAAGTATACATGTATGAAGTGGGGTGAATACATTAGGACTGTTTTATCTCGGTACTGGGCTTTCCAGATTTCAGTGTAAGCACAGGTGTTCTTTTTGTGACGCAGGGGCCGCACTTACAAGAAAAATTCTGCATAAATATTGTATTTTCAGCATGTTGTACCTAGCAGTTTCTTGTCAAATACAGACTCATTTGTAGAATCTGCATTCGATGGGAAAACGCTATGGTCACACCATTGATTGTACACTGGTTCGTTTTTCGTGATAGTAAGTGCAACACACTCTTCCAAATACTTTGCAAACACCGATGCAAAATGGTGAAAGCTAGTGCCACCCCTGCTTTATGCCTGTGGGGTGGGTTGTGAAAGTGTAATAGGATATCCGTCCGTCTCCTCCAGAACTTCCCCCCCCCCCCCCCTCCTCATTTTGTTCTTTAGATAGTGGCACCAAAACGTGGCTCGGGGTGTGTGTGTTGAACAAGAAATGGAGAATTGTGTTGGTGTGCGTGCACGTGTTAGTAACAAAATGCAAATGTGTAATGGAAAACATGACTGAAGGAACGGCTGAATCTGGGTGAATATTGTTGTTGCTGGCCAAGCTGTTGCTGATAACTTGTATTGCAGGTAGATCAATTCTGTTTCTTGCCTCCGAGTCATAAGGGCAAAAAAACACAACTGAACAAATCAAAAACCTACAATTGTTTTTAGTGATAACACTAAAGTGGAAATTCTATTTCTTGATGCGTCAGTCCTGTTTCCATTCCACAGTCACACATGTTACATTAATTGTGGTTGGATTCTTTAGTTCATGATGCTAGCCTGTTATAACCAGGAACATTGCATATTGAGCGTTATATATTGCACTTAGCTGAACAGACTATGCCCATGAAATTCAACAGTTGAAGTTCGCTCATTGGAACACCTGCTCAAGTAATAAATGTTCTTCTATTGTCAGTCAGACTCTGAGAATGAATTTTAGCTTTGTGTGTGTGTGTGCGTGTGCATAATAAAATAGCAAAAGACACAAAACACTTTTTTTTTCATTTTCATTTATAGATATGCTATATCAGATTTTACAGCAGTTTCACAAATTAATGTGCACTTATAATAAAATCATTGTCCCCCTGATTATGTACAGACTTCACAAAAAGTTAAGGACCAGTTGATAATTCAGGTACCATTTTCAAAAACAAAAAAGACAGGAAATGGCTTGTATCATGCATAATGCCGATAACATTACAGAGGGCTAGCAGTGATTGTGACAGTCGCACGTGCACCACTGACAACATAATGAGCACATTTGAAAAGGTGCTGTTTTAGCATTATTTAACTAAATTTTTATGGCCAGGGAACAACGTCCGGGACTTTCAACACTAGAAAGTCAAAATGCAGATGGAAGAATGATTGCCTGGCTTGGGTTCATTCACTTGCCTATGTATGCAAACTTGTGGTTGTAACTTGTATGAACAAAATTAAGCACCACAAGAAAACTGAGCAAATTTTGCCAGTGGTCCTTAACTTTTTGTGAACCCTGTATATAAACAGACAGCAAAACACCTAATCATTATTCAGCATGGCTTGGTGCCTAATTTTCCAAAGCGCCTATTTAAAACTAACACCCGACGCACACATGGGAACATATATTAATGCTTCCTTCTGATAAACTGGCACGCAAGGATATAACCTTAGTCCATTTGTAAAACCTTAAGCTTGCTCAATACTATAAATGCAGGGTGTTCTTAACCCTAGGCAAGCATAAGGTTTCCTACACAACTGGAGCTTCAGCACGCTGATCTGAGGCAAAGGTTGGATTTCTTGTGCGTTAGATATATATACATACATCAGCATAATAGTTGTCACTGACCAAACACAGCATTGAAACAAATTCTTATTCAATCTCATCAATGGCAGGGTCAGCTTCATCAACATGGTCATGTAGATGAAGAGGGGGCAATAATGCAGAAAGGTAACTGCAGAGCGTCCAGATTTTAGATACTTTAGCTTTCATAGTGCCTGCCAAGTTGTTCAAGACCCTGTAGTTTTTCCACTCACTCCATGTGTCCCTCTGCATGAATCCTGCAGTTTGCAACCCGCCTTGTCAAAGTATATCTGCCTTTGACATTTGGCGTTTCTTTTCTTTCTTCGGTGGAATGATCAGCTCAATCTCTATCGGCGTTGTCATATCAGAAATGAGGAAACCCTTATCACCCATCTCTGCATCTCCCTTCTCACATAGTTCCAAAATCTTACTTTTCTGTACAATTTGCTTGTCACTGATGGATCCTGCCCACAAATCAGACATAAAAACACCACACCATTTGGAGTGATCCCGATCAATGCTTTCCAGGTCATGTGGGTCTTGAACTGGGTGAACATCAGTGACTTATCAGCGAGCGGAGGGTTTCTGTGAACAGCTCTGTGCAGTCCAACACAAAACGGGTCCTCGGAAACATCTCCCTGAAGTCAGCTGGCATGATATTGTTGATCTGTTCCCTGGTTGGCCAGTAAGCTAGAAATAAAAGATGAATATACAAGTGGTCAATCCACTTTGAAACGCTGAAGCGAAAACTCAGGTCAGCAATCACCAGACCTAGCTTGAGCCTCCTGAGGGTCAAGAAGAGCTGATCAATTAACCTGAGCAAAGATCTGCGTCCAGGGTCTGTTGTTTTCTTTTTCTTCAATAGGGTGCAGCTCCTCAAAGACTGCCTTCAGTGTCTCTGCATTTGGCCTACGGGTGTACGCTCTTACCATCTCAGGATTGTCTGCAACATGCTCAAATCTGAGTGGCGTCAATGTGTTGTCAGTCCAGCTGTCAGTCTGTGTTCCAACTGATTTTACACCAGTGTGCATGCCAGATACCTCAATAGGCACAGTCTAAACTTCTGCATCCACTTGGTTGTTTTCTGTTTGACAGGCAGCTGTACAAAAGTGCATGCTGGATTATTGACGCCACGTTCACTTTACCAGCATAGTTGTGCAGCATGACAGAAGTTGAAGGCAGTGACAGGTCAGACTGCTGAAAATGAAGCTGCTCAAGAGTGGTCTTCAACCTCCCTACAAGATTCTGTTAGGGTCACCAGTTTGTCAGCATCCTTTGTTCTGCCACCTGTAAATAAATGAAGACGAAAGAAAAACATGCATTTAACATATGATAACTGTTAACATAAAAGAAAGGTAACCGAGCAGTACTGAGCTGTGACACCTGAAACAACATAAGCTGAGGAAGAATGCAACTGTCTGCCTCTGTCACATCAGTACACACACACCACTGCACAAACCTGCAACATCAACAACTAGTGATAGGATCTCAACTTCGAAGTTAACCATGTTTAGACAATTACTTCATGTGATAGATCAGTTTGTCTTTAACGAGCTCTTGAAAGCGTACTTTGGAAAACACAGATGCGATGAATCCAAAGCTGTTGGGAATCACTACGGGATGCTGATCTAACAAGTCATCGACACGATAGTCTGTTTCATTTTTTTTATGTAGTAAAAATAGTCTGTATAGGTCGTAGTAACATAGCACTTACCGGCCGTACACGTGTTTAAGGTGCGGTTTGCAAAATCTGAAAGGCACGTCGTCACCGGTGCGTAGGCCTGCCTTGTTCAGTTGTTGACAAAGTGCTCCAAACTGAAACCGCTGAACGGTCTTTGCGTACGAAACGCAGGCGTCTCTCCCATACTCGTCGAAGGGTCTGATCCCATGGCACCGTGTGCAGAGATACAGTCCTTCCATCAACTATTTCTCCAGCGTAGTTCGAACAGCATACGCAAAATCGTTTTCCTCCTCGCACAATAACTTTCACTTTGGCCATGTCTTGCTGGAAACCGGAACGACTCTATCGGCGCACTTCCGACTAGTGCAAGGGCGGATAACTCTAAACGCGTTGTAACGCACGCAGACTTGCCCACAGTCGTACGCACAGACTCTCACGCAACAGACGCATACACCGCCACTGACTCAGACGGGCGCATTCATGCGGTAAAACACAACACACGGGCTCCCTTTCCAAAGTAACCTTTATACACTATAAATGAAAAGACGACTTAAATGATTATCAACTATATACACTGTTCTATTATCACACCACACACGTATCACAATATCTTTGCCAGGTTAGGTCTTAGTCTCACATTGCCTCCAACCTGTTTGATGTTGTTGCCTGGTTACGTTGGTCCTTCTCACGTCTAGGCGTGAAAGTCCTTCGTCGTACGCTTGTCGCCGTCCTGTCTCTCTTTGGGCACGGACGTCCTCGTTCTCGTACGGTACTCAGTTCTCACTTGGACTTGGGTGTCTTGGTCCCCAGTCAGACTCACTCCCAGAAGAGCTGGAGGGATGACCTCACGTAGGTCCCACCTGCGACTCGACGTCTCGGCGTCCGTCTTTCCACTCTCGTTACAAGAACTCTGAATAGACAAAAGTCCCAACGTAACACTTGCTAAACACACAACATATTGGATCAATGAGAAACGTCACGTAACCTGGCTGATACAAATAACTCACACGTTCATTCACACACACACACACGTGCTTCATAAACTATCTTCGTATCACCCCCATATCTCTATCACTATCTTGAAACAGACTATAGCCTAACTGACACTCTTGCTATTCCTTACTCTATACCCTGGAAAAGACTATGTTTAACCAACCACTTACTATCTTCATAGCGGCTTAGACATACACACTTCATATTCCTTTAGTCATCTAACTCGGTAAACAACTGTATACAGAAACACCGGTTACTTCACCGAATTCTAAACATACTATAACTAAACCAAACCGGAACACCGCTATACAACCACATTAATCTTACCACGCATACTTTCTAACTAAACAACTATCAATAATACGTTTATAGAAACATACCTGAAATCTAGGCTTCAGAGTCTTGGAATGCGGGCTAGGTAACTCGAACACAACCGTTCCATACGACAAAACAGCCCGCACTCTCGATCTAGACCTCTGACAGTCACAGCTTCCGCCTAGAACTCACTAAACAGAACTCACTAAAAAAAAAACCGTGCTAACCATGTCTTACATATTCCACGTGCGTCTAATGCCACCACAAACAAACCGTTAACAAAAACCGTACCGTACTAATCCTCCTCGTTAACAGAAACCGTACCGTACTAATCCTATTGTGCGAGCACTATGCACAAGCATAGAGCTTCATCACACGCGTCAATTACGAAAAAGGCCTATAGTGGACGAGGAGTGGTTGGACGCTACGCGGCCACGCCATGGCCGCCATCACAGTCTTTCAAATTTCACAAAGGTGACCATTGTTGAGAAAATATAGTTCCAAATTACTCAGCTTCAGTCTGCCCCAATTTTCACAAAAAGAAAAAGAAAAAAAAACAAAAAAAAAAAAACAAAAAAAAAAACAAAAACAAAAAAAACCCACCAAAATCCTCGTTCACTCATGAAGTCAAACACCAAATATTACCTAACATGCTTTACAGGGTCACCACTGTAACGCACGCAGACTTGCTCCCAGTCGCAAGTACAGACTCTCGCACAACAGACGCATACACCGCCACTGACTCAGACAGGCGCATTCACGCGGTAGCAGTTTGTTTTGTGCCGATATTCCGTGAGGCACGAGACCCACGTGGAATCTTTAAGGAACGTTTGGCACGGGGAGCTTTAGTGAGTTTAGGCGAGAACTCAGTCTGTCAGAGGGTGAAATAAGTTAGTACGGGGCTTTACTGTCAGTGAGGACAGACGTGTGTGAGATACCTTAGCCCATATTCCAAGACTCTGGAACCTAGAATTCAGGTATGTTTCTATACGTATTATTGAGGGTTACTGCGTTAAATATAGTATGCGTTAGTAGGAGGTAATTCAGTTGTGTAGTGTTGACTGGTTTGGAAGTTATTGAGGTACCCGTGTTTCGTATATATTTATCTACGGAGAAGGATAACTAAGGAATGTGAGGGGTGTTTGCCTATGTCGTTGTGAAGTAGTACGTGGTTAAGTATAGTCTTTTCCAGCGTATGGGATAACGTATAGCGAGAGCGTTAGATTATAGTCTGTTTCAAGATAGTGACGGAGATATGGGATGTTACGAAAGTAGTCGGGTTGTGAAGCACATGTGTGTGTGTGAATGAGCGTGTGAATTATTTGTTGTGCGCTCTCAAGTCGTCCTGTCTCTCGTACTGTGGACGTCCTCGCTACTCGTACCGTATTGCGCAGTCCTCGCTGTGACCCGGGTGTCTCGGCACCGGTCGCTCACTCTCTGAGTGAAGAGTTGGAGAGATGACCTCGCATTAGGTCCCTGGTGACTGACGTCTCGGCGTCCGTCGCTCCAACCTCGACAAGCACTCTTAACAGCTTGACTTTGGTATCAGTTTCAGCCCACTTAATCAAATTTCAAATACAAACGATTTTGAATTTCCAAAAACTACAGTAGCTCGCTTGAGCTTGCCCTTAGCACCACGTGAATGTTCTGTGTATATGTACAGTGTGTGAGTGAATGCGTGTGATTCACGTGAGCGTGCTTGTTGGGTTCAGTTCGCGGCGGCGCTTTGAGCCGATTTTCAATTGGGATAAAGCGCCTATTTAATGCGCTAATTATTATTATTATTATTACAATAGTAAAGTCCTAAAACGTAACTCTTGCTAAACACAAACACATATTGGATAATATGAGATACATTACGTAACCTGGATGATACAAATAACTCACACGCTCATTCACACACTCACACATAGAGAGATAGAGAGGGAGGTAGGTAGGAAGGTAGGTAGATAGGTAAGTAGGTAGGTATATAGATAGACAGATAGACAGACAGACAGAGAGACAGATAGATAGATAGAACAGATTGCGCTCAGCTCTGTGCTATCAGAGGACGGTACACTCGCGGCTCCTTATCTACGGCCCGCGGGCTTGCCAAGCGCACCTCGAAAACTCAATGGGAGGCCTTGAACAGCCGTGGGGGACGAGGGGGGTGCAATCAGCTAGGGGGGTAAACAGACTGCAGCCTGGAGGGAGGGGAGGGGAGAAGGGGGTGGGTAGAGGCTATAGTGGACGAGGAGTGGGTGGGGGCTACGCGGCCACGCCATGGCCGCCATCACAGTCTTTCAAATTTCACAAAGATGACCATTGTTGAGAAAATATAGTTCCAAATTACTCAGGTTCAGTGTGCCCAATTTTCACGAATGAAAAAAAAAAAAAGAAAAAAAAACCCCACCAAAATCCTTGTTCACTCATGAAGTCACACACCAAATATCACTTAACATACTTTTGTTAATCCATGGAAATAGGGTGAACTAATGCCCACGACGTAAACGGCCGTGCGGGGGAAAAGAGAGAGAGAGAGAGAGAGAGAGAGAGAGAGAGAGAGAGAGAGAGAGAGAGAGAGAGAGAGAGAGAGCGCTTTGCGTCAGTTCAGCAAAAATGTATAACAACGGCAACAATGTATAATTTGGTGAGCGCTTTTACGTCACAGTCACTGTCTTTAGTCGAGAATTCTTCTTGTCGACATTTGTATTCTGCGATGAATTAGTTTTGTACAAAAATATTGAGTAGACACAAAGCTGGTTAACACACGCATCCAATATCTTTATCACAGCTAGCAGTATGCAAAATTTCAAATGAATATAACACAAATTACGGACTCAAATGCGGATCAACTGACTTTGCATAAACGGCAAGTTCTCTTTTTTAATGAGTGATCCAATCTAAAAATGCTGATATGTACTTCGAGATACGTCTTGAATACTTGAAGGAAGAATTTCCTAAATTTTGCAATGTGCACACACACACACACACACACACACAAAAAAAAAACAACAGTTGATGCACACTGGAGTCCGTAATTTTTCTTATTCTTACTAGATATTTTTCAGATAGCTAGATAAAAGGGAGATACTGAATGAGTTCGTTAACCAGCATTGTACTTCTAAAACATTTTGAGTGATAACTAAACATAAAAAATTCACGTTTTAGGGATTAATTTTACGAATTATTTGAGGATTAATATTAAAACAATTGAATCTTTAAAAAAAATCTTTTATTAAAATCGCATGATTTTTATATACGGTATTTACATAAGCCAACAGTTTTTCTCGGCTGTCGGGTACGATTAATTTAGGTGTGACCTTTTTTGCTCTAGGTTTCAAAAACGGACAATTTTCTGCACTACTTTTTCGGAGTCATTTAGTCTCTTGGCTTGACTTCGTGAACGAAGATTTTATAGGAGTTGCCCACGACGTCTGCAGGCTTGTTCGTGGCTGCGGAGGCCAATCCGAGACAGGCAGGTTCGACCGCAGTGGCTGCAGGGGAAGGTATGGCCGGGGTTCTGAGCTGCGGCATCTCTGTTTTTTCTCCTGAGCCGCTTGTCCTTAAGGCTAGCTCTGTGAGAGTCCTCAAAGGAGACAGCTGCCTTGTAAATGGTGGAGCGCCAGGTGTCACGGTCCGCAGCAAGCGAAGACCACTGGTGGTGGTCGATTTGGCAGGCACTAAGTGACTTCTTGAGACAGTCTTTGTATCTCTTCTTTGGTGCCCCTCTGTCACGGTGTCCAGTAGCAAGCTCGCCGAACAGGGTGATCTTTGGTAGGCGATGATCCTCCATCCTGGAGACATGCCCCGCCCAGCGGAGCTGTGTCCGCAGCAGCAAAGCCTCGATGCTCACAGTTTCAGCCTGTTCAAGGACCTCGACGTTGGTGACATAGTCACTCCAGTGAATGCCCAGGATGGTACGCAGGCAGCGCTGGTGGAAGCGTTCGAGGAGTCGTAGTTGGCTGCGGTAGAGGGCCCAGGACTCGGAACCATACAGCAGGGTGGTGAGGACCACAGCTCTGTACACGCTGATCTTGGTGCCTGTTTTCAGCTGTTGATTGTGCCACACCCGCTTGAAAAGTCGCCCGAAAGCGCTGTTCGCTTTTGCCAGCCTGCTGTCAAGCTCCTTGTCCAGCTTGGCGTCCGACGTGATAATGCAGCCAAGGTAAGTAAACTGGTGCACTGACTTTAGTTCAGACTCGCCAATGGTGATGTGAGGAGGGCGATACACTGTCTTGGGTGCCGGCTGATGGAGGACCTCTGTCTTTTTCAGACTGACCTCGAGTCCAAAGAGCTGGGCAGCATCTGCGAAGCAAGACGTGATGCGCTGCAGGGCTCTCTCTGTGTGTGCAACGAGGGCAGCATCATCAGCAAAAAGCAGCTCACGAATCAGTTGGTCTAGGGTTTTCGTGTGGGCCTGCAGTCGTCTGAGGTTGAACAGGCTGCCATCGAGACGATACCTGATGTACACTGCATCGTCATCATCAAGGTCCACTGTGGCCTGCTTCAACATCATGCTAAAAAAGATGGTGAAGAGGGTCGGTGCCAGCACGCAGCCCTGCTTTACGCCGTTGAGAATAGGGAATGGTTCTGAGAGGTCATTGTTGAGTCTGACCTGGCCTTGCTGGTCCTCGTGTAGCTGAACAATCATGTTGAGGAACTTTGGGGGACAGCCAAGTCGCTCCAGGGTCTGCCACATGCCTTGCCTGCTCACAGTGTCGAACGCTTTTGTTAGGTCGACAAATGTTACGTACAGCCCTTTGTTCTGCTCGCGGCACTTCTCCTGTAGCTGTCTCAGCACAAAGACCATATCGGTGGTGCTCCTGTTTGCTCTGAAGCCACACTGGCCCTCTGGGAGTTGGTCTTCAGCGATGGCAGGTACCAGCCGATTCAGGAGCAGCCTTGCAAGGATTTTCCCAGCAATGGACAGCAGGGTAATTCCCCGATAGTTGGAACAGTCAGACTTCTCGCCTTTGTTCTTGTACAGGGTGATAACGACTGCATCACGGAGATCTTTTGGTAGTGTTCCTTCCTCCCAGCAGCAGAGAAAGAGGTCATGGAGCTTGTTGTGCAGTGCTGTGCCTCCATGTTTCCAGATCTCTGGCGGTATTCCATCAATGCCTGCTGCTTTGCCACTCTTGAGCTGGTGGATGGCTGTGAGGGTCTCTTCAGCGGTGGGCGGTTCGTCCATTTCAACCTTTACTGGGAGGTGTGGGATTTGTAGGACGACTGCTTCTTGAACAGTGCGCTCAGCGCTGAAGAGGCTCTGAAAGTATTCCGACCAGCGGTTCAAGATGGAGGTATTATCTGTGAGGAGTGCCTGGCCATTCGCGCTTCGCAGGGGACTTTGTACCAGGTGCCTGGAGCCATACACTGCTTTCAGTGCTTCGTAGAAGCCCCTGTAGTCACCATTGTCAGCACAAAGCTGGGTCCTCTGTGCAAGTCTGGTCCACCACTCATTCTGGAGATCTCTGAGATTGCGCTGGAGACTGCTGCAGACGAGGCGGAAGGCAGACTTCTTCACTTCACAGGGCAGGAAGGCTGGGCTAGGTGGGCCTGATGGGCGGCTCTTTTTTTTTTGCTAGGTGTTCCTGGATCTCTACATCGTTTTCGTCAAACCAGTCTTTGTTCTTCTTTCTGGCGAAACCCAAGACTTCTGCAGAGGATTTTGCAATAGCAGTTTTCAGTTGTTCCCAAAGTGTTTCAGGGGAGGAGTCTACTGGGTCCGCTGTGTCTTTGAGCCTGCGCTGTAAATCTGTCTGAAAGGCGGCTTTCACATCGTCACGCTGAAGGCTGGCAACATCAAGCTTTTTCTTGGGGGGCCCCCATTTTTTGGGTTTTGGCCTGAAGTGGAGCCTGAGTTTGCAGCGGACAAGGCGGTGGTCAGTGTGGCACTCTGCGCTGGGCATCACTCTGGTGAGGAGGACGTCACTGCGGTCCCTCTGACGCACTAGGACATAGTCGATAAGGTGCCAGTGTTTTGAGCGAGGATGCATCCAGGTGGTCTTTCGACTGTCCTTTTGCTGAAAAGTAGTGTTGGTGATGACCAGTTGCTGCTCCGCACAGAACTCCAACAGTAGGCGGCCATTGTCATTGCAGTTCCCCACGCCATGCTTGCCGAGGACTCCTTTCCACACAGCTAAAATAACTTCTCAGTAATGCCCGCGTGACTTTTCATAAACAGTGTTTGTATAAGCCTACTGTTTGTCCCAGCTCTGGCGTAGGATTATGTCAAATTGTGACCTGTGAAAGTCAGCACTGAGTGTCGGGCCTAAGCCCTCGATTCTTACCTCCAACACTAAAACCCCATGACCGGACCCGCCGGAGAGGCGACAAGAACTTACCACTGGCAAATCCTAGCTCGTAATACAGCTACTAAGATTAAAGGGAGAATAATGAACAATCAACAAAGAACCTTAATTTTATAACGGTAATAGTATTTGGTAACAGGACCAATTTTCAAACTTGCCGTTACTAACATTAAGCTAAAAACTACCATTAAACACTATCACAAACAAAACAACGGGTTCACACGAAAGTAAATAAAAGCACACTGGCACAAACACTCTCTACATCACACACACACACACACACACACACACACACATTCTACACCACACACATACACACGCACATGTTGCAATACACGCACACACACACACACACACACACACACACACACACACACACACACACACTACACAGCACGGATACACACACTCACACGACCCCTCCCCCCCCCCCCACACACCCCTCAGGGCAACAGTGAAATGCAATTTCCATTAAAATATAAATATGTATATATATATATATATATACTCTTATAATGTATGGTATCTGGGGACAATCGCATGCCTATGAGCGTGAATCTGGGAACATGCTCTGGATATGGGGACATTGAAAAGTTCCCTTATCCAACCCAACGTTTTTTTTCACTCAATCTGATTCAGGCGATGAAAATAAAGGGAAAAAAACAATGTTCCCAGATACCAAAAATTTTTCGACAGGTTACTTCCCCTGGTCTACAACCACTGACCTATACTGTATGGCTTCGGTGGAGCAGAGGAGCTTTCGTCTTGATACGAAACTAAAAGTGCGACTAAGTCTCATCCATGCTCAGTGCAGCTCTTGATTCTAATTTATCACTTTTTACACAATTACCACAGTACAAAATTAAAAGAAGAAGAGAAACAAATATAAATGATGCCAAATACTAAACTCCGTGCCCAGCTCTGTTTAAGCGAGGCTATGTATACAATGGCTACAGGTATAACACTGGATTTTACCAATGACGCATCATCCCATTTCAGGACCCACTGAGATCGCAAGGTAAATCTATCTGACATTTTGAGTAGTGCATAGCGTAGTGGCTGTATACGATGATCGCTGGCCTGAACCATAATTTTCGCAAAAGTACTTTGCATGAGTTAGAACAGTTGAAAGACGTTTCATTTGCAACCGATTTACGTTGTCTTCACGGTAAACTGGGCGCCGGTTGCCTGTCTTCTAGTCCGTTGCATGCATTGCTCATCTTCATTTTCCTAAGCATGTCTAGTGTCTACAGAAAGCTTATTTTCTTAGCTTTTAAGTGTATGTCTTAAATACAAGATACGTTCAGTACAGCTTAAACAACACGCCGTAAATGACCGGTACCATTAAAATGTATCCCGCGTGGCACACTGTCAGTCCTGAGCGTGTACGTGTACAGAGAGCGTGCTCGCGTAAAACAGTGACAAGAATAGCGTGACTATAGTTGCACAGCCGTAACAGATTGCGCTCAGCTCTGTCAATGCCATGAAAAGCAGAAATATCGTCTACATAATCAACACACAGTTTAAAGTGTTATAAATGATGCCAAATACTAAACTCCGTGCCCAGCTCTGTTTAAGCGAGGCTATGTATACAATGGCTACAGGTATAACACTGGATTTTACCAATGACGCATCATCCCATTTCAGGACCCACTGAGATCGCAAGGTAAATCTATCTGACATTTTGAGTAGTGCATAGCGTAGTGGCTGTATACGATGATCGCTGGCCTGAACCATAATTTTTGCAAAAGTACTTTGCATGAGTTAGAACAGTTGAAAGACGTTTCATTTGCAACCGATTTACGTTGTCTTCACGGTAAACTGGGCGCCGGTTGCCTGTCTTCTAGTCCGTTGCATGCATTGCTCATCTTCATTTTCCTAAGCATGTCTAGTGTCTACAGAAAGCTGAATGAATGAATGAATACGATTCCTAGCGAACCTAGCTCCTAGGCCTAACACCTATACGCACTTACCAATAAAACCTACGCGTCATCCTAACACAGCCTAAGCCCTATTTAGGTGAATTAGAACTGAACTAAAACTGAACTGAATGGTGGACAGAAGCTCTATATATATACCATCCAACAGATGCTCTCAGCATATGTAAACGAGAACCGTGATGATTGGAGCGATCACCTCGACCTGATCATGATGGCATATAGAGCTTCTGTCCACCATTCAACCGGGTGTACGCCCAATTTAATTGTTTTTGGTAGAGAAGTCAATCTCCCATTGACAGTCGAACTTGGTGTGTTCCCTAGTAGAGATGCGTCTGAATGTCCCATAGAGTACGTACAATGGGTTCAAAACACGCTGGAACGAGTCTTTCGTTTTGTACAAGAGAATTCAGAGGCTAGTGTCCAGCGTTGAACTTTGAGTGGTAGTATTTATAACTATGAAATTTTTCTTCCCCAGATCACACAGCACACAGTTGTGTGTTGTCTCCATTTTCTTCCAGTTCCAACTGATTATGTGTGGACACTGCTTAAAAGAAAGTTAAAACCTGATGCCGTTCCAAGCGTGTGGAAACAGACTCAAACCCGAAAACCACCAGTGAAGCATCCAGTTCTGTCGCCGCTAAAACGTGCCAATAAGTAAGTACATGTTTCAGACTGACAGTTCACATTTCATGATTCAGTAGCGCAGTCTTCACATAAATACAGGAATATGTTGATGTCAGGAAACTGTGTGGTTTACAGTTAAAATGTCTTCCAATACTATTTTACTATCATAAGCTGCAGTCCAGGCAAAGTTGCTTTACTGGCATGGAGAGAAGGGGGTTGTGGGTATGCAGCACTAATGGTGCTACATCAGCTCAAAAACACATCTTTTCCAGTCATACCACTCTGTTTCGCCACATTCCAGTCTCTTAACTGTCTCACTGTAACAGTATGAAGATCCCCCTGCCCGTTCATATGGTCACGATGGCTGGTTTTTCGAGGATTGGATGTGTTCAGGTGCTGTCAATTTTGAATCTGTATTTTGTCATGTGTAGATTTTTTTGCTGCTGTCTGATGAGTTTTGTCCAGTTTGGTCATTTTGTCTCAGACTGTACAGGGCTTAAAAGCCTGCACTGCAGGTATTTTGCACTATATATTTCACGGCTGTTTGGCCCAGCGCTAGAAGTGGCCACTTGCAGCCCGTGCGCACGACTTGTGACCCAGTTTCTCGGCTTGCCTGGAAAAAACTAAGTGGCCAGACTGAAACAGCCGTGATTTATTATTATGCACCCTTTTTTCCAGGAAGCTGAAGGCAAGACCAGATTTCAAGGATAACAGTGGATCCAGCAGCAGTGATGTACTTGAAGACCACAGCACTCGCCCAGTAGCAGCTGCATCTGCACCACAGGATGAATGTTCAACCACTACCAGCTGATCTTTGCGTGCTTCCTGCGGAGAAAGATTTGAGCCTCCTCAGTGTTAATTATTTTCTTAAATATAGGGGGTCAGATCTAGCGCGGCAGATTAAGTTTACAGTTGCCAGAGGGTCAGCAGGATTTCCCAAGGGGTCACAGAAATGATGAAGTCTTAGATGATCACATACTTTGTAACACACACACAATTAGAACGGATAAGTCTGTCAACAACAACTTTTTTACACAAGTTTTCTTTTAAAGTTTTTATTAAGTTGCTATTCTCTGCCTTGTGAGAACTCTTATAGACTGAATGTTTTACAGTCGTCTCTTCTTTTTCCCATGAAAGTATTGCACTGCTCTGTTGACAATTTTCTGACGGTCTGAGGCAGCAGCAAGAACAGACTTTATAAGCATCTTCTGATGTAGTCTTTTGATGCCAAGTCTGTTCCTGCTGGCATTTCTCAGTCTGTTCTGAGCAGAGAAACCTCTTTCACAAGGCACAGAGGTCAGGGGAACAGCAAGTACAATCTGTGCCAACACAGTAAAATCAGGAAACTGGTTCCCTGACCTTATGAGGAGAGAACAGAATTCCTGCAGGTTCATGTGCTTGTGTGCAGCAGCAAAACACTTGAACTGCAGGAAGTCCATTTTAGTCCTTTCCTCAGCAATGAGAGATCCCTGTAGTGTACCATCTACAGTGTGCTGCTCACCATAGATGCTGAGCAAAACCTCCAGCTTGTCTTCCCCATACCTGGCAAGTTCATAAGGGGTACTGGGAATACATGCTGGATTGAGTACAGCATTGAGACAGCCCAGGAGGTTCAACTGATCACTGGAAAACCGCTTTTCCAATTGATCAGTGAGTGCTTTGAGATAGTTTTCCCTCAGTCTAGAGAACTGCTGTTTGACATTTTCACTGATCTGAATCACCACACCATGAAAACTGCCATCTCCTGAATCTCTGACATGAGCATACAGGTCTTTCACTGTTTTACTATCCTCACATATCATGGCTTGGACAGACAAAACGGTAGCTGACAGCATGCTGATCATCCGGCCTATGTCTATTACATCCTCTTGAAAAACCTTGCTGAGTTTGGTAATGGCACTGAGAACATCCTTCAGCAGGCAAAGAGCAAGCAGAAAGTTTGGCTTTTTTACTTTCTTCAATATGCCCTTTGCCTCTGGAGTGTTCTTGACTGTAATCTCGTGCTCCAGTGCCAGAACTAGCACCGACCAGCATCCATGGAGAGCATCTACTGCCTCGTAGATACTCAACCATCTGACACTGCTGGGCCTTTTGAAACGCTTCACATTTGCATGCATGACTGCAGACAGTTCTCTTATTTTCTGGTATCTGGCAGGGGAATATGAAAAGAAGTTGTATATATTGTTCATGGTTGTCTGCAAGTCTGTCAAGAATGGGATGCCTTTAGCAGCATGAAATGCTGCTAAAGCTAGCCTGTGGGCAGCACAGTGAGTGGTGATGGCAAATGGCACACATCTTGTCAGTCTAATGCCCACCCCATTCTTTTTCCCAATCATGACACTGGCTCCATCTGATGAGAAGCCAACAACCTTTGACAAAGGAATGTTGTTTTTCCTCAGAAAGGAGAGCATGGCATCATATACTGTCTCAGCTTTCCCATCTGCAATTTCAATGTTGTCTCCAAAAATTATTTTGGATTTTCCATCACAAACAAATTTGACATACAAAATGAGTTTCTTGTGTGTGGCAATGTCAATGGATTCATCTACCATCAATCCAATGAACTGACTGGCAGCAATCAAATCAGTGAACTCATCCTCAGCTGAATCACAGAGTGCCATTTCCATCTCCTGAAATATCTGCTGAGACTGGTAGGCTCCTCCTGCTGACTTCAGTCCTTCACAGCCATGCTTCTCCTGAAAAGAGAAAGGGGTGGAGAGGGAGGAAAGAAAATTAAGTTTGAAATGTTAAAGCTGTTTACTTTCACATGCACGTATATATACTCACTCACTCAACTCTCTCTCTCTCTCTCTCTCTCTCTCTCTCTCTCTCTCTCTCTCTCTCTCTCTCTCTCTCTCTCTCTCTCTCTCACACACACACACACACACACACAAAGGAAAAGGAAGAGAGGCTAGAGACACGTACCATGTGTTGTACGATGGACTAGAATTTCACGTCTGGGATGTCCTCCTCGATCATCATTGTGGTCGTATCAATGAGCACTTCAACCGCCGGCGCCATTTTCTGCTTGTGTTTGACAAGCGCGTCAGGCAAACTTGTGACCGTCTGGCTGCTGCCTGATGAGGTAACTCCAATAGCTAGGCGATGATCGTCTGAAGCCTGATGACGAACAAGTGCAGAGCGCTGAAAATTTGTTGATCCTTTCACAAAAGCGTTTTTCGACTGTGCAACTTGGCATACAGCGCAGAACATCTGCCCATCCAAATGGCGTAGCCATGTAAATTGTCCGAGCCAGTCGTGCTGGAAAACACGCGTGGTCTTTTTTTCACTATCCGATGTGCTTGTAGGAGCTCCAGAGATTGTAGGAGAAGGCTGTGATTTTGAGCTCGAGAACCCGAATTTCATGAGTCCGGCCATGCTTTCGCCACAGGAAATGCCGATAACCACTTGACTTCGGCTCCGCCGCACAAGAGTTATATCTGTTAATTTTCTGTTGCTGCGCATGCGGTACTGTTGCTGCGTTGGTGTTCGGCGCTCTGACAATGGTCTGCTCGGCACGCGCGGCTGTGAAACGTTCACAATGACGCACTGGTGCGTTTTTCAGTGCGTAAAGATAAAGCTTAATGCATCTGAGTAAAATTACTTACGTCAGTCTGACGCAGAGCTCGGAACACTAGTGCGTCAGAGGTGGCTTTAGAGGGTCAGATACGCACATTTCTGCGTAATAATTATCACTGCTCCTAAATGACTGCATCACAGAGCTACAGCAGCAGCTTCTTGCAGCCCAGGCCCAGGTGACGCGACTACAGTTGGAGCGGTTTGGGGATCAGTCGATTTTCCAGTGATGACTACCTATTTGATACACAACTTTTAAAGTACTCTTTGACTACATTGAGACAAGTGCAGCAAGTATGAGGCAGCCATATTATAAATATGTTACAGAGGATGTAGCAGTGACGAACAGATCAAGGGTCATGCCACTGGCTGATGAACTGTTTATGTTTCTGGTTTCACAAGTCCTGCGTGTAAACAAGCAACAACTGTGATAATGGACATAATACTGCCATGGTGTAGCTTCTGTCACCTGCTTGGTGTTAAATCATTATAACTACTATATTTTATGAATATTTGTTAAGCAGCTGGGTGCTAAAGAGTAAATGAAGTTGTCTTTTGTTTTTTGGCATGTTGGTATCTTGCACTGAAAAGCCTCTGCTCTTGTCTTACTTTTTCAGCACTAACCTGAAACTTTAGTCAGTATACAGAATTTGGAATGGAAGTCAGATTGCGTATACCAGGTTAAATTTGCTTTTTGGTTTTTGAAACAGTTACTAAGAATCCGCACTTTACGGTGACACAAATTAAAATTTGTTATACATTTATCATAGTTTTCCAAATTCTGCTCATGTGTTGGTGCATGTGTAACAGAGTGAACCCGATGTTCCTCTGTGTACATAGGCCGATAGCACTTATGACCATTGCTTCTCGGATTTCACTCGTGTCGACTGCTAGCTATGACGTGCGCCGCTAGCGGTGCCCTGCCAAACGCAGCGTTAAGTGTTGTGTACGCGATGGTTTTGGTATTTAAACAGCGAGGTCACTGTATTGTTAAGGCCGATGGGAAAATGTAACAGAGTGAACCAGATGTTCCTCTGTGTACATAGGCCGATAGCACTTATGACCATTGCTTCTCGGATTTCACTCGTGTCGACTGCTAGCTATGACGTGCGCCGCTCGCGGTGCCCTGCCAAACGCAGCGTTAAGTGTTGTGTACGCGATAGCTCAGTGTACGTGTTGTATTGTATATCAGTTTTGACCGTGTATTGTAACCAAAATACAACACCATTGCTTAGTATTTAACATGGTTAGATTTGGCACAGGTAATAGTTTTTGTAATGCATATGTCTTTCGGTTAACTATAACCTATCAGAGTGATATTTGCGATTTAGCAGCCTTTTTGATTTTCTGTGGCACTCTGCACCGACGCGTGGACTTTGTACTGACGCGGAGACGGCAGCTTGCCTCTATAAGTACAGCTGCTCGCGTGGCAGACTTTTTTTTTTTACCAAACGTGCAAGACTCACAGTACCAGTACTTGTGACACTGCATGCCGTGCTAAGCCCAAGAGTGTCAGACCAAACAAGGTGCACGCTGCAACGCCTACACCTCTGCGTCGGTCTGCACGCTTGCGGCAGAAACCATTAAAACTTTTAGTAACCTTGACAGCTTGAGTGTGACCAGTGGGCCTTTAAAGGTATGCCTCTGCAACTTTAAATGCCCACAAGACATTCAAGCTTCAGTATTCCTCCAAGTGCATCGGATGCTTTAATAGTGTTAGGAAAATAGGACAAATTAATATTGAGTAAATTGTTTTGGGCTTATTGTTTTTTATTTAAAGAGACTGTCTTAGGTGAAGGATTGCTTAAGGTGATAGGTTAATTTAAAATTATTGGATTTTTAGTCAGTACAGTGCATCAGATTTTGATTTGTCATGGATTGGAATCCAAGGCACCGGTACTGTGTTTTCGAGTAGTACAATGCTTTGAATTTTGATGTCTTAGATGAATATTGGAAATCAAGGCATCTGTACATCTGTGTCTTTCTAGTACACAACAGCTGTGCAGTTGATTTCATTTTCAAACTTTGTCTGCTGCATAGGTATTTTTCCAAATGATAATATCCTATGTCAGTTTTCTGCTATGCATAACTTAGTTTGAAAATGACTGTGTGAGTCCAAGTCTACAGTATAATAGTGTAGACAAGAGAGCCTTGGTCAATAGTGCTATATTTGTGGTTTACCATGTGGATGGTACTGTTTGATAAAGTGTTTTGATGTTACATCATCATTGGGCCCAATGTGTTCTTGTATTTGTGTTTTTGGATCGATGGTTTTGGTATTTAAACAGCGAGGTCACTGTATTGTTAAGGCCGATGGGAAAATGTAACAGAGTGAACCAGATGTTCCTCTGTGTACATAGGCCGATAGCACTTATGACCATTGCTTCTCGGATTTCACTCGTGTCGACTGCTAGCTATGACGTGCGCCGCTCGCGGTGCCATGCCAAACGCAGCGTTAAGTGTTGTGTACGCGATAGCTCAGTGTACGTGTTGTATTGTATATCAGTTTTGACCGTGTATTGTAACCAAAATACAACACCATTGCTTAGTATTTAACATGGTTAGATTTGGCCCAGGTAATAGTTTTTGTAATGCATATGTCTTTCGGTTAACTATAACTAACCTATCAGAGTGATATTTGCGATTTAGCAGCCCTTTTTGATTTTCTGTGGCACTCTGCACCGACGCGTGGACTTTGTACTGACGCGGAGACGGCAGCTTGCCTCTATAAGTACAGCTGCTCGCGTGGCAGACTTTTTTTTTTTTACCAAACGTGCAAGACTCACAGTACCAGTACTTGTGACACTGCATGCCGTGCTAAGCCCAAGAGTGTCAGACCAAACAAGGTGCACGCTGCAACGCCTACACCTCTGCGTCGGTCTGCACGCTTGCGGCAGAAACCATTAAAACTTTCAGTAACCTTGACAGCTTGAGTGTGACCAGTGGGCCTTTAAAGGTATGCCTCTGCAACTTTAAATGCCCACAAGACATTCAAGCTTCAGTATTCCTCCAAGTGCATCGGATGCTTTAATAGTGTTAGGAAAATAGGACAAATTAATATTGAGTAAATTGTTTTGGGCTTATTGTATTTTATTTAAAGAGACTGTCTTAGGTGAAGGATTGCTTAAGGTGATAGGTTAATTTAAAATTATTGGATTTTTAGTCAGTACAGTGCATCAGATTTTGATTTGTCATGGATTGGAATCCAAGGCACCGGTACTGTGTTTTCGAGTAGTACAATGCTTTGAATTTTGATGTCTTAGATGAATATTGGAAATCAAGGCATCTGTACATCTGTGTCTTTCTAGTACACAACAGCTGTGCAGTTGATTTCATTTTCAAACTTTGTCTGCTGCATAGGTATTTTTCCAAATGATAATATCCTATGTCAGTTTTCTGCTATGCATAACTTAGTTTGAAAATGACTGTGTGAGTCCAAGTCTACAGTCCCCCACCCGGGTCTGCCCTGGGGGACTTGGGTGGGGTTAGGTATTTTTTAGTTCCCAGGGTCACCCTGGTCAGCCCCACAGGGTGGGTTTTTCTCTCTATTCTGGGGCATGTGTTTCTGTCTACCCTTTGTCCATTCACCTGTATTTGCCTTTTTAAAACTCTCCCTACTGTCTGCACTGCCTGTAGCTCTTGATATTGGATGTGTGTTGCTAAATGGTCTTAGCTTTATTTATGCCCCATGTTGTAGGTTTATTTAATGTATTTGACCGGCTGGCGACATACATTCAATTTTCTGTTTAGTTTTTTTTCACAAGCAGTGCAGGCACGTCCTGAGAAAGCCTTGTTGCTGTCGGGACGTTAAGCAATGTACAATCAATGTACAATCAACCAAGTCTACAGTATAATAGTGTAGACAAGAGAGCCTTGGTCAATAGTGCTATATTTGTGGTTTACCATGTGGATGGTACTGTTTGATAAAGTGTTTTGATGTTACATCATCATTGGGCCCAATGTGTTCTTGTATTTGTGTTTTTGGATCGATGGTTTTGGTATTTAAACAGCGAGGTCACTGTATTGTTCAGGCCGATGGGAAAATGTAACAGAGTGAACCAGATGTTCCTCTGTGTACATAGGCCGATAGCACTTATGACCATTGCTTCTCGGATTTCACTCGTGTTGACTGCTAGCTATGACGTGCGCCGCTCGCGGTGCCCTGCCAAACGCAGCGTTAAGTGTTGTGTACGCGATAGCTCAGTGTACGTGTTGTATTGTATATCAGTTTTGACCGTGTATTGTAACCAAAATACAACACCATTGCTTAGTATTTAACATGGTTAGATTTGGCCCAGGTAATAGTTTTTGTAATGCATATGTCTTTCGGTTAACTATAACCTATCAGAGTGATATTTGCGATTTAGCAGCCTTTTTGATTTTCTGTGGCACTCTGCACCGACGCGTGGACTTTGTACTGACGCGGAGACGGCAGCTTGCCTCTATAAGTACAGCTGCTCGCGTGGCAGACTTTTTTTTTACCAAACGTGCAAGACTCACAGTACCAGTACTTGTGACACTGCATGCCGTGCTAAGCCCAAGAGTGTCAGACCAAACAAGGTGCACGCTGCAACGCCTACACCTCTGCGTCGGTCTGCACGCTTGCGGCAGAAACCATTAAAACTTTTAGTAACCTTGACAGCTTGAGTGTGACCAGTGGGCCTTTAAAGGTATGCCTCTGCAACTTTAAATGCCCACAAGACATTCAAGCTTCAGTATTCCTCCAAGTGCATCGGATGCTTTAATAGTGTTAGGAAAATAGGACAAATTAATATTGAGTAAATTGTTTTGGGCTTATTGTTTTTTATTTAAAGAGACTGTCTTAGGTGAAGGATTGCTTAAGGTGATAGGTTAATTTAAAATTATTGGATTTTTAGTCAGTACAGTGCATCAGATTTTGATTTGTCATGGATTGGAATCCAAGGCACCGGTACTGTGTTTTTGAGTAGTACAATGCTTTGAATTTTGATGTCTTAGATGAATATTGGAAATCAAGGCATCTGTACATCTGTGTCTTTCTAGTACACAACAGCTGTGCAGTTGATTTCATTTTCAAACTTTGTCTGCTGCATAGGTATTTTTCCAAATGATAATATCCTATGTCAGTTTTCTGCTATGCATAACTTAGTTTGAAAATGACTGTGTGAGTCCAAGTCTACAGTATAATAGTGTAGACAAGAGAGCCTTGGTCAATAGTGCTATATTTGTGGTTTACCATGTGGATGGTACTGTTTGATAAAGTGTTTTGATGTTACATCATCATTGGGCCCAATGTGTTCTTGTATTTGTGTTTTTGGATCGATGGTTTTGGTATTTAAACAGCGAGGTCACTGTATTATTAAGGCCGATGGGAAAATGTAACAGAGTGAACCAGATGTTCCTCTGTGTACTTAGGCCGATAGCACTTATGACCATTGCTTCTCGGATTTCACTCGTGTCGACTGCTAGCTATGACGTGCGCCGCTCGCGGTGCCCTGCCAAACGCAGCGTTAAGTGTTGTGTACGCGATAGCTCAGTGTACGTGTTGTATTGTATATCAGTTTTGACCGTGTATTGTAACCAAAATACAACACCATTGCTTAGTATTTAACATGGTTAGATTTGGCACAGGTAATAGTTTTTGTAATGCATATGTCTTTCGGTTAACTATAACCTATCAGAGTGATATTTGCGATTTAGCAGCCTTTTTGATTTTCTGTGGCACTCTGCACCGACGCGTGGACTTTGTACTGACGCGGAGACGGCAGCTTGCCTCTATAAGTACAGCTGCTCGCGTGGCAGACTTTTTTTTTTTTACCAAACGTGCAAGACTCACAGTACCAGTACTTGTGACACTGCATGCCGTGCTAAGCCCAAGAGTGTCAGACCAAACAAGGTGCACGCTGCAACGCCTACACCTCTGCGTCGGTCTGCACGCTTGCGGCAGAAACCATTAAAACTTTTAGTAACCTTGACAGCTTGAGTGTGACCAGTGGGCCTTTAAAGGTATGCCTCTGCAACTTTAAATGCCCACAAGACATTCAAGCTTCAGTATTCCTCCAAGTGCATCGGATGCTTTAATAGTGTTAGGAAAATAGGACAAATTAATATTGAGTAAATTGTTTTGGGCTTATTGTTTTTTATTTAAAGAGACTGTCTTAGGTGAAGGATTGCTTAAGGTGATAGGTTAATTTAAAATTATTGGATTTTTAGTCAGTACAGTGCATCAGATTTTGATTTGTCATGGATTGGAATCCAAGGCACCGGTACTGTGTTTTCGAGTAGTACAATGCTTTGAATTTTGATGTCTTAGATGAATATTGGAAATCAAGGCATCTGTACATCTGTGTCTTTCTAGTACACAACAGCTGTGCAGTTGATTTCATTTTCAAACTTTGTCTGCTGCATAGGTATTTTTCCAAATGATAATATCCTATGTCAGTTTTCTGCTATGCATAACTTAGTTTGAAAATGACTGTGTGAGTCCAAGTCTACAGTATAATAGTGTAGACAAGAGAGCCTTGGTCAATAGTGCTATATTTGTGGTTTACCATGTGGATGGTACTGTTTGATAAAGTGTTTTGATGTTACATCATCATTGGGCCCAATGTGTTCTTGTATTTGTGTTTTTGGATCGATGGTTTTGGTATTTAAACAGCGAGGTCACTGTATTGTTCAGGCCGATGGGAAAATGTAACAGAGTGAACCAGATGTTCCTCTGTGTACATAGGCCGATAGCACTTATGACCATTGCTTCTCGGATTTCACTCGTGTCGACTGCTAGCTATGACGTGCGCCGCTCGCGGTGCCCTGCCAAACGCAGCGTTAAGTGTTGTGTACGAGATAGCTCAGTGTACGTGTTGTATTGTATATCAGTTTTGACCATGTATTGTTGGATTATTGTGCAATAAAGGATGTTCAAGAGTAAACAAAGTTTGTTTTCCATATTCTTTATACACTCAAACTCATCACACAAACAGCACAGCTAGTTTTGAGTGCATGCTTAAAAACAATAAAATTTAATGTACATAGTGCATGTCATTATTCTAAAACAATAACTACAAGTGCTAACTGTATTGCAAATGAGTTCATCTACAGTACTGAGCACCAAAAGTGGGAAAATAGGATGAAAAATTTAAAAAATGCTACAGATGAAACAATGCCTGTTTTAGACATGTCTGACAAAAGTCTAAATACAAATTGAAAAAACAAAATAAATAATCTGTTTTGTGTTGACACAATTGAGGATCGACTGAGGGGGGTATGATACCCGTTTCAGATGCACCATAGGGACACCTGCAATGCACCCACTCTAATTAAATGTAATATGCACCATTTTGTGAACATGTAATGTTCAATCAAAGAGTAAATATACTTTTTGAGGTGATTTTAGAAAATAAATCACCTAAACGAAAGGTTAGAGCTGCGTCAAAACTTGGGACACCGTAGCATCTGAAACATCATACCAAATCATTTCACCACAAAAGCAAGAACAGGTGTTTTCCAGTAGTTAAGCACAAGCAAGGTATAAAACAAGTGAAACAATATGGGAACCAAAAACAATAAAATTATAATAGTTGCATCTCCTAAATATTACAATTGTTAGTTATGACGTTTCAGATGTCGCGGGACACCATGAATGAAAGAACACTTGTTTTGACTTCTTATTAGGCGTCATTTCCGGTTGTTCCGTTCTGGGGGACATGCAGTCATTGATAGCATAAGATACCTCATAAAATATAGATTCGAGGGTTGCCCGGATAAACCTCGTATCTCCATTTCAGCTAACTTTACAGGAGAGCCTTTTGAAAGTTTGACATCTAAAATTAAATATTTTCTTTTTCTTATTGCCAAAAAATTTAGTGTCTACCAAAACTTTGTTCTCAGTCTTCTCTGCATCTTCATGTAAATGTTTAACTGCACAAGCATTAATGTTATAAATAATTTGATGCTTTAT
Source organism: Semisulcospira habei (assembly GCA_036245525.1). Taxonomy (NCBI): domain Eukaryota; kingdom Metazoa; phylum Mollusca; class Gastropoda; family Semisulcospiridae; genus Semisulcospira; species Semisulcospira habei. The sequence goes on from BTPG01000001.1 coordinate 319,114,623, forward strand.
TACATATGTAGCAAATGCGGGATTTATGTAGTACTAGGAACTGTAAACTCTAAATGAACAGTGTCCGTATAAACCTCGTAAATGCATTTCCGCTGTTTATACAGGCCAAATACATGGCATGTCATCACAGAACAGGGCTGTCTTTCAGTCGTAACTCGAGACGCTAGCAGGAATGGTTAGCAGGTGGCCAGCTCTAGTTCCTAAATAAAACTCGTAACTAGAACTACGGTTTCGTCGCGGCGGCACTTTTTGGAATAAACAGCCAGCGCAAAGCAATTATATGGATATGCGGTCTTAAGACAGGCCTGTGCATGCCTAGAATTTCCAACAACACCTAATGAAAGCCAGTACAACCAGTAACGTCTTTTTTAAAAGTCACAAAAAATGACTGAATCACCTCTTAGTAGAGTCTGAAAGTCGCATTTTAAAATTTATTTTCAACTCTGCTAATAAAGTTCGGGCGTAAAAGCTCTTCCTCTACTTCGTATTCCAATAACTTAATCATAGAGTGGTCTCTTTGCAATGTTGAGTGTTTCGTTATGAATTAATGATAATGACACACACGAAATGATAGTGTGGAAAGGAAACAAAGAGAGAGGCGGAGAAAAAGACACGACAGAATGGTTGCCGAATATTACAGTCCTTAAGTATGGGTTGTTGTGACAAGTGAAAAGTTAAGTTTTTTAATTTAACGCTCCATACAAAGTACAAAAAAAGAGAAAAACTCACTTGGTCATCACCATGACCGAAAGCCAGTGCCGCAATCTGATGTGTCTTCGTGTATGCAGCATGACGGTATCCAAGTCGCACATGTCAATCTATTCAAGTTACACATCAATGTATCAATAAGTCACAAAATGGCTTTTGTTTTCTAGTAGCAACCACGAAACATTTCACACTTAAAATCTCTTTTCGGTACTCGGTCAACAAAGTCAGTGGGATCCGTATGGATCTCACCTGGACCAAATATGGGGACAGGTTGGGATCAACGCGTTCCATGTGGGTCTCACCAGGGTCTGACCTGGACCCAGGTGGGACTCAAATACTATGCTAACATGGTATCCCTTGCCTATATCAAGTGCGTAATTTGATGTTTGATTTTCGATTGATGCATTTCCTGATTAAAAAAAAAAAATACTACATGTATTTTCCAGTAAGAGACACCGATATTTCAGCACACCAGTTTCACTGAGTCATCCACGAGATGTTAATTATCGTTCAGGAGCTGCTGTTGTATCAGAACAGCCTGACGTCAACAAAGTGGCAAAACTCTGTGCGCTTTGCAGGGGTTCTGATAATCATTTTTTTCAAGGATAACGCCGGATCGGTTCCTTAGAGCCTCTGCCAAAAAAGAGTATGATCGCAGTTCGCATCTTCCAGAAGTGTTGATTGTCCTGGCCTTGTGTTCACTCTGAGTCGGTGTCCACTTCATCGACGTCAGGCTGTGGGAGCCGATCTACTGTAGCTGAAGAGGCCGGAAGGCTTCTGTAGAACGCATGGTGCTCCTCAGGAATGATCCCAGACGAGCACAGGGAAAAGAGGTCAGATTTCTTGGCCTGGGAGATGGGAAGTTTGTGGCTGTACAGGTGTGGTATAGTTTTGATAGGGGCAGCACGGCCTCTCTTCCTTCCTCCAGCGACCTTGATGGTCTGGTAGTCGACCTGATCAAAGGAGGTCTTGAAAAATATCTCATCTCCTTTGCCTTTCTCAAAGTGAAATGCTTTTATTTTAAGCCAGTTCACTTTTTGTCCAGTGATGTCAGTCTTGGTGTTGCGTAGTGTTGAGGCGGCTAGTGTTTTGAAGTCAAGGATCTCTGTGTATTTGATTGGGACAACAGAATATGGTCGCGTCCTTCTGGCCATTCTTAGGATGATGTCCCAGCCGCTGGGCATATAGATGGGTGTGCTTTTCTTTGCAAATGTAATGGCTGCATGCATGGAGTCGCATTCCATCTGCGTATGCCCACTTTCCAGGTATTTGTGGGTTATGATCTTTATGCTTTCGATGTTTTGTACAGCATGGGATAAACCGGCTGCCAGGTATTGATTCCGATTTTGGCCTGGACAGCAGTCTGAATAGATTGTAACCTCCTCAACGCTGTCTGGGAGTGAGCTGAGGTAAAAGTAGAGGCAGGTTGCGATCTCATACGCTTCCCTTTTACCTTCCGACTCATCCCATGTGTAGCATTTGGCTTCCCCGTCAGCTAGTAAATAGATGGTAAAGTTATACACGGAGAGTTTCCTTTTATAGTATAAGTGGCTGACGAGGCCACAAGGAGCTTGCAGGACCGCCTGGAGATCCACAGTGACCACATGCTTTCGGCGATTTTCTTTGGCTTCTGCCTTGTCATTCTCTTTCTCAAGGCGTGCCTGCTTCTTTCTCTCCTGGTGTTTTTCAAACGCCTTCTTGTCATCTTCCATGACCAGCTCTTTCGTCTTCCTCATGGCAAAAAGCAGCACACAGCGCACACTGGTCCTTTATGGGGGCATGAAAAGATAAGTTATATTCAGTGTTAAAAACCTGTCTGTATTTCTTTGTTGACACTGGTTGATGGGCGGCCCTCCTCTTTGCACTGCTGTATGTACAGGTCGTGCATCTTTTTCACCGTCAATCCGGGCTGTAGATACTTGCGTTGAGAGTCTTTCCTGGTATAATGTGACTCTACAGCGGGGAAGGACTCGATGTGTTTTCCTACCCCTTCAAAAGCTTCTTCACTGGCCTTGTTGTATGGCTTGCCACTTCCTCGGCGTTCCTTGCCAGTGAAAGCTCCGTTCGTGCTATTCTTTAAAGCATGGTCAACATAGGCTTCACCAAGTGCCAGTGTCGCCAAAAAGAACATCTTGCAGACACGTCGCTCTTGACCATCAACAATAAAAAAAACAAGGTGCGGCATCTCTGGCGTTTCTTGGGCACTGGCTTATTGTCTGCACCCAAAATACGGACAGTCTCTCTTTCTCTAACATGAGCACAAACAAAGTCTTTTTGGCGTTCGTAAGTGTCTAAGGCATAAAATGTCTGAAAGAAGTCTTGCCGATACTCCTCTGAGATACGATTATTGCAGTCGTATCTGCACTTGCTACAGTCGGTCTGCTGGACACGTTTGGGAGGAACAGTCTTGCCAGCCTGAGATATATACTCTTTCCCTTGCAAATGCAATGATTTTCTTACGTTTTGTTTCCATGCTTCTGGTTTAGATTTTTTCTTCCTGGAAAGATTTTTCTTAGGAGGCGTTTGGAAGAACCCTTGTTTCCTGGGTGTGATATTTGTTTTGTCCTTTGACTGCTGTTTTGTTGGGGTGGTGTTCACACTGTCGTCCATGGTAGGAAAACTCAGCCCTTCCCCCAGGCTTTCCCCATCGGTCAGATTGTGGTCTTCATTTGGCGTCGACTGGTGAGTGGGTTGGAAGTCCTCAGCCTCACCATCAGAGTCAGAGTGAATACAGACGTCACCCTGAGGCCCTGGTGTCTGCTGTCTGGCGTCGACTGGTGAGTGGGTTGGAAATCCTCAGCCTCACTATCAGAGTCAGAGTGAATACAGACGTCACCCTGAGGCCCTGGCGTCTGCTGTCTGGCGTCGACTGGTGAGTGGGTTGGACGTCCTCAGTCTCACCATTAGAGTTGGAGTGAAGTCTCACCATCAGAGTCAGAGTGAATACAGACGTCACCCTGAGGCCCTGGCGTCTGCTGTCTGGCGTCGACTGGTGAGTGGGTTGGAAGTCCTCAGCCTCACTATCAGTCAGAGTGAATACAGACGTCATCCTGAGGCCCTGGCGTCTGCTTTCTGGCTGGTCTGTGGCAAGTGTCGTAGTGAGACGGCTCGTGAGCAATAAAGGCCAGTGTGATTGGTTCCGCCTGTTGACAAGCTATGGCAGCGGTGCTACCGCAGGACGGCATAAAGTCTAGGACAGATTTGAACAAATTGCTTGTGTAGATACGGACAACTCTCTGGGACCAGTCAGCCAACACCCGTGGCAGAAGATCTGCGGCATCATTGCTCCACTTCCCAGGCTGTCGCAGTTCACTGACATTCGAGAGGAACCTCATGAATATGTCATTTTCATCATCTCTGTCTACTGGAGCAATGAAGGGAACGCAAGTTCCATAATTGTCCTCAAGGTATTCACACAGACAGTTCCGCAGTTCCTCCCCTGATATCTCATCTAAATGGAAGGCGGAGGCTTCGAAAAAACAGTTTCCATCAGGATATATTTCTGTTTGAATCAATCCTTTGGCTGATAAGAGGTTGTCCAGGTGGGCTTGGTGTACTGCAACATTTTTCTCTCTTTCTTTTGTGTGTGCTAAACTTGCAGCTTGCGCCCTCATCATATCACTCTGTCGTTTGGTCTTTCGACGTCGTTTTCTGCTGGTCCGTTGGGCTTCTTCGACTGAGAAGCTGCTGTCGACGGTGTCAGATTCATGTTGTGATGTCTCGGATTCTTCTGATGGCAGAAATGTTGGGTCTGCAGAATCATCGGCAGCATCAGGCACTTGCTTCGAAATGAGGGGCTCGTCATCTGATGTGCTGAAGTCTGAATGTGAAGCCAGTTTCTTAATGAAGGGTTCGTCATCAGACGTATTGAAAGCGGTTTTTTGTTCACGAATCAGAGGTTCATCATCAGACTCATTAAATGCATCCATCACGCTGCTCAGCTGCTCGTTGTCGGTTGAGCTGAAGTAATCCGCTGATCTCTCAGCTGCTGCGACAAAAGATGTCGCCAGATTGAGATATACGCTGTCTTCAGCACTGCTCGGGTCCATGATGTTCACACCGGGTACTGATCTACAAGAGAAATGATATTGGTTCCGATCAGATACAGTTACATTATGAAAATGAAGACACATTTGAATGGTTTTGTTTTTAAAGATACTGCTATCCATTATACGCATTGTTGCAACAGATAGTATTGTTTGCCAGTCAGGCTTAAGTTATCATTATCCACAACGAGGTAATGACCCGACAATTTGAACAAGCTACCAGGGTGGGGTTCGAACCCATTACCCTCTCGCCCTCCTCTACTCAGCAGCGGCGCTCATGACTGAGCTGACGAGGCTCACGTAACAGATACTAATATCAATTTCTCAAACGCATATTTTTTTTTAGAAAGCTTATAAACTAATCGTGTGTGTGTGTGTGTGTGTGTGTGTGTGTGTGTGTGTGTGTGTGTGTGTGTGTGTGTGTGTGTGTGTGAGAGAGAGAGAGAGAGAGAGAGAGAGAGAGAGAGAGAGAGAGAGAGAGAGAGAAACAGAGAGAGAGAAAGAGAGAGAGAAAGAAAGAAAAGAGAGAGAGAAAGAAAGAGAAGAGAGAGAGAGAGAGAGAGACTGCTGAATAATTTTCACAAAAATTAATGATTGCTTACCTTCCAGAAGAAGATCTGCTGAATCTTGGCGAGTACAAAAGGTAAAAGGTGTAGCCAACGCAAGCCGATCTTTCGGGAGGGAGAAAAGTCAATGAAATGGGCAGTTTTAATTTTATGTGCTTGTGTTATACTTGGGATATTTCTAAATTCCTGGTGGGAAAAGTTCCGCTGTGATAAGTAAGCGACCACAGCTGCACTGAAGTCCTGTTAGGAGTGACATGTGTTGAAACGTGTCTTATCTCCTACACAGTCCAGATTCCCATTAGTTTTTTTACCCTGGTATTTGTTCAGGATGTGTCTGTTAACATGTTTAGGGTGCCTGCATACCTAGCAGATAATCACAGAACCTAAAGATCTCTAAGTATTACTGATAATGTTATTTTCTATTCAACAAAAAAGCTGCTTTTTGAATGAAAAACTTAGATCACACATACACACACACAGACACACACACACACACACACACACACACACACACACACACACACACACACACACACACAGCATGAGAGAGAGGGGGGGGGGGGGGTTAGGAGTTGGAGAGATTTGCAAGTACAGACGGATTTCTTAATTTCAGACTGATTCAAAGCGTTCCCCATCTCCTACAAGTTTCAAAATACTTTCTTCTAACTGTGATTGAGACCAAGAAATGGTGATTTTCATTCTACATAAAACTCGTAGACTGTTGTACTGTGATTAAACGCGCAGACAGCAGCAGTCGGGCCCTTTCCTGTGCCGATGTAAACAAAGCCACTTTTTCAACATTTTATTATCAGTTCACAATTAAATTCATCAAGCAGATAGCCCAAAATATACAAATTTATACATTAACATTATCTTAATGCATTGCAACAACAGAAATGTCACTACATGCCTTATTTTGATCGAAATCTGAATAGCACCACACTGACCCCTTTTGGTGCTCAGTACTGTAGATGAACTCAAATGTAAGCATCCATACATTCCACACTTCACAATGCAGAAGATGAATAACTGATAAATTACAACACTGCCAATAAGGTGCAAGCAAATTAATGATTAACAGACTTGCTTTTTTGTCATATTTTTGCTGACATTTTAAGTTGCAAATCATGGGCAATGACCAAACCTACTAAACATAGCCAGGATCCCAAAAACATGTACACAACTTTAATATATATATATATAACGGTAAAGTTTTCGGGAACGTTGCATTTGGGAATCTTAACATCTACTCGTATATATATACAAATTATTTTTCTCACATTTCAAGTCATATTTGGCATCAGCATGTGTCTTTTGGTGAAATTGCAAAATACCAGATTTCTGCATGAAGTGGAAAGGCATGTTCCCAAAAAGCTGTTGTGGGCATATGTTCCCGAAAACAACAATTTATGTATATATATATATATATATATATATATATATATATATATTATATATATATATATATATATATATATATATATATATATATATATATATATATATATATATATATATATATATATACATATATATATATACACAGTTCACAGTCATACAATGCACATTACAAATATTAAAAAAAATATACATGCTGGTCAAAACAGGAAAACTGAAAGAAATACAAAATCAAGCATAAGGACAAATGCAACTATATACATGTATACCACACACATATGACTTTGAGCACACATACGCACAAACACAAACTTGTATACTAATGCGCGCATTCACACATACACATGCACACACACACACACACACACACACACACACACACACACACACACACACACACACACACACACATGTATAAACACACACACATGTATAAACACACACACACACACACACACACACACACACACACACACTTATGTAAATGAAAAATATGCATGCAAAGAACATTGAAACACCCAAAGTTGAAAATGTGGAAAATCAAAATGCGCATAATAGACCAGACAAAAATAAAAATGTAAAAAATTAAAAACAAATAATAATAAAATCACATTTTTTTAACACAAACTTTCTATCGAAGTCCCCACATTCTACCCCCTTCCCCCTCCCCAAGATAACCAGTACCTGCACAAACTGTTTGAATGGAGATATTGAATGAGCTCGTAATCCAGCGTTGTACCTCTCCAACCTTTGAATTAGAATTAATTCATTTTTGTAAGTTTTGGAGCCACTATATACTCCCATCAAACATTCAGCCCAATAAGAGGCTGTCTGGAACAAAACATTTAGCCCTGGTAGAGATTTCGTGCCTTTCCGATGAGTGACTTGAAATATCAAATTCGTCACACGGCGTCCTGGGACTAGCGATGCCATGACTTGAAGCTTATAGTGACGTCATTTTGCTGCTCGTGCTATTCTTGTTTTTCAGAATTCCTATCGCTACACGAGCCCACAGAGCGTACTATTGGCGGGAGCCGCCGTGCGTCCGTCTTTATCTGTGTGTGCGCGACGTGTGTGTTGATCAAGCGTTGGCTTAGGGAGAAGGAGAATGGATCAGCATAATAAGCCTAAAAATAAGAACAGCTCTGAAAAGAAAAAACGCATGTGAGCTCCGTACAATACGGTGGACGTTGGGTTAAAATCGTCATCTTGTTGTGTGGGCATGCTATTGAATTTATCCCACCACGACCCGTCTAAAAAAGTCCCTTCAATAAATAAAAGGGACTTATTGAAATAAAGTCGTGATTCTGTGTTTGAGCATGGTATACTATACCCGCGCTAATGAAATGCTTATCAATAAAACCTTTATAAAATACGAAAAAGTTAGCGAATAAAGTTGACTTAAGAGTTGACTTTAACAACTTGACTGCCATTAAACGCAAAGTTTGTTTCGGAAATCTTTGTAAACTCAACGACCAAAGCTGCATCGTCTGAAGAACATGGATACATACTGACTCAGCAAGAGACATAGATCTTCATGAGCCCGCCCGATTGCGCGGTCTTAAGGATTTATGTCTCTTGCAGTTGAAGGAACTAAGACGAATTATTTTTAAGCGAGGGAAAAAACTAATAAAACAAACAAAAAAACACCTTAAAAACAACAAACCATTTTAATGTTTTTGTACAATTGCCGTTCGTAGTGGAATGCTATGATTTTAGGTAGAGGCTAAATGAGATATAGAACTCCTGCCTGTATCTGTTTGCCGTCAACTGGAAAGGGTGCGGTTAAAATATTTTTTTTCAAAACACAACACTGATAAGTCTGTTTAAATTATTTCAGGTGAACTATTTGCTGATCAATTGAAAAGACATAACTGTTTAATATTTTTTAGTTCCGTCGATGACTTAAATAAAATGTTACAAATCGTCCAAACTGGACAATTGTGGTTCCGAAATCATGTTGACTAAGTTGGACCAATAATCAGTGGGTTTTTTTTTTCGTCTGAGGTTAAGACACACCCTACTACTCATTTACTTTTTTAAACATCTTTAGATCTTGACATTTCCGTCACATTAAAGAACGAATCGTTTCACCGCAGACGTATTTCAGTTTTGGAATGTCAATACTGGTATTTTTCTATACTCCGATTTTAACCCCGTCATTGCAAGCGAACGCAAGCTAAGTTTACAAAGTCTTGTCGAAGTCTATTCCACATAAACCAGTCCACCCAGGGAACATGGATATAAGTGAGGGCAAGCAAGTGACAAAAAAAAAAAAAAAAACAGCATCTGCATGTTGTTTTTTAACTTTTGCAGTTAAGTGCTGCCACGGAAGGGGTTAAAATTTCCAATTCCGTCCTGCTTCATGCCGGGCGTGGTCCAGACTCATTTTGCTGTTAATTAAAAAATCCACTTAGATACGTTCTGTATTGGGTAAATATAAAAATATTCCATCAGTTCATAATTGTGTGTGTTTTTTTCCCTCAATATTTCGCGTGACTTATTACATTGATTTACGCTCAAATTACACTTGGGTATAAGAGACAAACGGAACGCACGCACGCTTTAGTCAAGCACACGCGATGCAGATCATTCTTTCTGTCTTCATCTTGTCTGGACACTACAAAAGAGGTAACCTAAATTTATCTAAACCTAAATAAATTGGTCAGTGTGTTACTGTGGCGTTGTCACACTATCACTAAACGTGGTAATGTCCGTGCATAGACACACAGTGTATAGTTCCTAATAAAACCGCAACTTGTAGATCATACGCACTGACCTTCAGTACACTGATGCCAAACATCCTTGAGATTTTGTAAACAGCGAAACAATTAAATAATAATAATAAACATAGCAGATGAAGCTATGACAACGGATCGAACTTACGAAGTTTGAGACAAAAACAATCACGGGCTACGATATTATTGTGTGGTAGTAATTTTTTATGTGTCTCATACGTGTTTCTGTTTTACTAGAGCTGTTTAACTACTTTCCTTGTTTCCCTCGACAGGCCTGTGTGTTTGCGTCGTGTAATCACTTACAACGGGAGACTCACTCTCGGATCTCGGAGTGGATACTGTGAAAATGCAGAATGATTGACCGTGCACAGTGACAATTTTGGCTGCTTTATTGCCAAGGAAAGAAAATACTTTGCAGATTTCGAAGATCTATCAGTTGTAGACTCACCTGATCTTTTTTGTGGGCTGCGTTGGCGTTTTCACAGACTGAAGTAGTTTGCTTCTGACAAGGAGATGGAACTTTCAACTGAAGCTACAACAAACACCTCGGGTTTACTTCACACTGTTCCACTGGCAGCTAGCCAATTTCAAATTCTCGATGATATAAGAAATGTAATGCAACAATTGTGTACGCCTTTGATCATGACATTTGGGACTTTTGGTAACCTGATGACCATTGTGATTCTCTGTCGGATGGGGATCAGTCACAATTCCATGAACTTGTTTTTCACAGCATTGGCACTCTCTGACATGTGTCTTTTGTACTCTGGTCTCTTTAGGGCTTGGGTGGCGTATTTGTCAAACTATTCTGTCGATATTTTTAAGTATAGTATTATTTTATGTAAAATGGGTACTTGGGCTTTGTACACATTTGGAGTATTATCAGCTTGGCTGTTAGTGGCCATGACGGTACAAAGATCTGCCTCTGTTGTCTGGCCGCATCGCATTAAGGTAATCTGTACCCCCCAAAAATCACTCATTCTCTTGTCGGGCCTGACTTTGTTTGTTTTTTGTCTTCATTCTCATATTATATACGGATATAGCCTGATTAGCGTTAGAAATGGCACGAGTGTTTTGTGTACAGGAAACACTGAGTACCGCCCCTTTACGCTTCAGGTTTGGTCAATTGTAGATCTGTGCATTGCTTCTCTGGTTCCTTTCTGTTTCCTTGCCATCAGTAACGCCATACTGGTATGGAAACTAACAGTGTCAGTGCGAGATGCCCGGATGAAGCTGGCGACAGGTCACACAGACCGAGTTTCAGATCGCCAAAAGAAAGCTTCGTCCATTACGAAGACACTTGTGATACTTTCAACAGCTTTCCTATTACTGTCATTCCCAATTACTGGCGTCATTATTTATGATAATTACTTTGTTCCAAATGAATATTGGGCAGACGCAAATTTTACTGCTGCAATGTATTTTGCCTACTATCTTGGTAATGTATTTTATTACACAAACAGCGCGGTAAATTTTTACCTGTATTGTCTTACGGGATCGAAATTTCGGAAGGAGTTTTTGCGACTGACTTGTTGTTTTAAAGAACATGGAAGCAGACCAGGACCCATGTCATATACACATAGTTCCCAAGTGAGGTCTCTGTCTGTTCAGTCTGCAGCACATAGAGGTAATAGCACAGAGGCTGAGGATGAGTTTTAATTAGAAAATTAATGCGTTCATTAGCCACATTCATTTTTATTTCCATTTCCATGTACAGCGCAGCCAGTGCTGAAAACCTGTAGGGAAACTGGGACTTTTTGATATTTTGTTATAGACCAGCTCAGGCAAGACCTGTTTCATGTGCAAAAAAGACAACAACAAACAATATGGGATAAACTATAACCCACAAAGTCTCTTCTATATGAGAGCTGTCCTCACTGTCAATGGTCTCTACCTTTGTCTTTGACCTGAATCTGATGTTGAATTATCTCCTGTCATGTCATACGCATAATTGATTTGTCAAACGTCATTTGTCATGACGTAAGTTTTAGTTTTTACGTAATTTTATATTTTATGATATGAATTTTACTTTCGCTTCATTAGCTTGAGAAAATGGTGACAAAACTAGAACTTCACGGTACAATTTAAGTCTTGCTATAATTTGTATGAAAGCAGGTTGACTTTACCTAGCTACATGATATACTACGTACACGGGTCACCTGCATGCTCTTCTGAAAGCGCGTCGATGTGTGTGTGCGGGTAAGCACTCCAAACATCTCCAAGAGGCATATCTCCTCATGCGCCTGGAGAGCGCAAGAGAATCTATTCCTCGTGGAGATGCGCGAATGGTTGTGTGTGTGTGTGTGTGTGTGTGTGTGTGTGTGTGTGTGTGTGTGTGTGTGTGTGTGTGTGTGAGAGAGAGAGAGAGAGAGAGAGAGAGAGAGAGAGAGAGAGAGAGAGAGAGAGAGATGATAATGATGATGATGATGATGATGATGATGATGATGATGAAACTTTATTACATAGCGGTAGAAGTTTTGACAGATACAAATACGTCATATTTCAAACTTACCCTTGATAACATACTACAACATGAAATATACTGAAGACAAGCCAACAAATATTTCAGGCAAACAAAGATCATAACTAAATAAGTACAGACACACGCAGTACAGAAAATGATACTAAGGTAACAATAAACAAAATAAAAAAAAATTGAAATAACACTCCTCAACACAAATTACATAGGAAAAAACTAACAAAAACATATCATAGCACAGCAAAAACAAGCACAAAGTACCAAGAATCAAACATACATACACATACGTTTACAGCCGTGTAAATGCACGCACTAACATAATTATATATATTTACATAACCTTTCATCAGAATGACAGGATAAAAAATTATATATCTAAGCAATTTCCATCAGGTTTATGTGTAGTTTTGTTTTAAAGGAGGCAAGGTGGGTTAGTGTTTTTAAATGTTGAGGAATTGAATTCCATAAAAGTGGTCCCGAAAAGGCTAGGCTTGATTTGAATAAGTCAATGCAAGGTAGTGGTAATGGAAGATACTGTTCCTCGAGGACCTTTCACACTATTGTTGTGGAGTAAATTTAGCTGTTAGATACTGTAGAGCTTTCTTTTGGAGAATTTTAAACTTAAGTATGCACTTGTTGTAAACGAGTTGTTGACGAAGGCCAAAAAGTTTGAGACTTTGCAGTTTTTCAGCAGTAGGAATGGGTCTTATATCTACATTGTTAATGGCTCTTTTGTATAGTGAATTTATTTTTTGGACATGCACATCACCGCTACCATCCCAAACAGTGCAGATACATGGGATCTAATGTGCGCATGCAAAAAAAACAACAACAAAAAAACCCCATTTTTTTTTCGTGTATTTATGTCACTCACACTTCTCAACTGTGATAAAAATATATATTTTTTGATATCTTCTTACAGATGTTATTCACATTTTTCTCCCAACTTAGCTGCTAATCTGTACGTATTCCAAGGAAGGTGCGTTCATGAACTTATTCAATAGGTTGGCAGTTAAGACTGAGCGTTAGTGGAGGGGGGTGAAGTTGGTGTTTTTTGTCGTGAGGTGATTAACATGCTCTTTGTCTTATCAGGATGTAGTACCATGTGGTTTTTACAGCACCAATCAGAAACTTCGTCAAGACTGGATTGGAAACGACGACTAATATCATGACAGTTCTTACCAGGAAAGTGAAGGCTTGTGTCGTCCGCAAGGAGATTACAATTAACGTTAGGGTCGGAAATATGTAAAGGAAGGTCATTTATGAAAAGTAAAAATAGGAGGGGTCCTAGAATTGATCCTTGAGGAACTCCAAATTTAACATGGCCTTGCATAGAGTACTGACCATGGATGTATACGTTTGCTTTCGGTCTTCCAAATAGGATCTGAGAATACTTATTTTAGTTTCGTCCATGTGGTATATTGTAAGCTTATGTAAGAGAATCTTATGGTCTACAAGATCAAAAGCTTTTTTAAGATCAAGATCAAAAGCTTTTTTAAGATGTAGGAAAACTGCTCCAGACAGAAATTTTTTTTATTAATTGACTCTAGCCAGCAATATTCTACAATATGTGTGAGTGCTGACTGGCATGAATGGGTCGGGCGAAACCGGCCTGATGAATGTTTAGTAAATTACCCTTCTCAAGGAAATTAAGAAGATGCTTGTGAATGTGCCGCTCTAATGGCTTTGACAAGGCCGAGAGCAAAGAGATCGGTCGGTAAGTATGAATATCTTAAAGGTTTTTAGTTTTGGGGATGGGAACTACCTTTGCTTTCTTCAGGACTGTATGAAAAGTACTTTTATTTATACACAGATTAAAAATGTATTTACATTTAAACGCAAAGTCACACGAGCCAACGGGAACAGCGGATACAGACGTTACAAAGACACAATCAGTGAATTTGACACAACACAAGGCGATGATAATACTGGTCTAGTGTCTATGCAAGGAATCGCCGCTGAAAGTGAAGAAATTGATTTAATGGGAAGACTCCTCCACGTGGACATTTTAAAACAAGAGTGCCATTTACTGAATGGATTTGATGTAAAAGTTAGACTTATCCCTTCCAAGAACCGTTTTGTCTTGATGGGTCACGACACAGCCGCTGTATAATTTTAAACGGTTATTATTACACAGGGTAGTTTGTTTGTTCGGAAAGTAAAACTGAACCCTGCTGTCTCTGTCGGGCATGCTAAAACCTTACAAAAGTGTACGGCCAAATATCCACTAAAGTGTACCGTCATTAAAATCACACGGGCTGGCTCAGGGCAGTCTGTCGGTCATTTTAGATAAGTTTTGTCCGAACTCCCCAACAGAGTGGTAGTAGGACTAGTAGAAAGCGCAGGCATTGACGGTGCCTAACAAAAATCTTTTTAATTTTCGACGTTACGGACTGACATTTGTGTCCCTGTATTTGGATGACAAGCAGATTCCGACCAAACCCCTGACTTTAAAAAAACGGCCAGTACGTGCACAGTTACTTTATTTTTGCTGCAGGAACAGGGCTTGCTAACAGTCAGCACGGCAATTGTATCAGTTACCAAGAGTTTCTGAAGGGCAACTGTTTATTAATTTGTGTTTTATGTGATTCCGAGTCTTTTGGATGGAAACCCAGTAGAGCTCATAAAAACAGGAAGTTTGCATTTAGAAATGAAATTTGCTAACCCAATAGCCAACGCCTTGCTAGTTGTTATTTATGGAGAACTCGATTAATTGTTGGAATTTGACCAAAGTCATCAAATTATTACCGACTTTTAATCGTGAATAATCGTCAGATAACACGCCTGTTGGCTCATCATACTACAGCCAGATGCACTTTTTGCGGTTTTTCCCCGCGTAACCAACTTACCCGGTACCGATTGCCAAAACAACACCATCATGCATTTGTGCTTAATACTTCCCCTACCGGTCACCCGGGCGAACACTGGGTCGGGATTTGGTTCGATTCTCGTTCTCACACGGCTGAATATTTTGACAGCTACGGTCTACCCCTGCGTCATCGCGATATTCAAGAGTTTCTTCTTAAAAACTGTAGGAATTATACATGTAATGTTTGCGTCCTTCAAGATGCATTAAGCTCTACCTGTGGGTTGTACATCATGTATTACATCATACGTAAGAGTTATGGTGATACAATGTCATGAGTTTTGTCTATTTTCAGCGCTTAATCACCAACAGCCAATGAGCGTAAAGTGGCTCAGTATTTTAAGCATCAGCTCGGAACTGGTATAAACCAGTTTGCCTAAAGAACTTTGGTTTAAAAACACAGTCGAAGGGCCGGGTTCGTTAGTATACCTCCAACCTCAGCAGCTAACATCAGCAGTAGCCCTACCTACACCAAGAAGCAAACATGGCAGCAGCGGCACCATCGCGGAGTGAAAGTTTGGCTTTAAGCGACTCTATGCTGTTTCCTTTGGGGCATAATATCTATGGCAATGTTAAAACTTGGCGAGGATCAGTAAAAAATCTAATTCGCACCGGCCTCCGTAGCGCAGTGGTTAGCGCGTCGGACTGGCGGCCGGGAGATCCGGGTTCAAATCCCAGCCAAGTCAAGCGGGATTTTTCCTACCTGGATCGGCTCCTACCCAGAGCGGGTGTGCTATGGACCCAATGGGAAGGCTGATGCCACGCAGCCGAGACTCACCCACTTCACGGGTTCGACTTTGGGGGTGTTACCCGGGTTATGACGCATCGCAAGGTGTGAATGATTACATGGCTGGCACCGCAGGTGTCTGCAAGTCCCAGGCCTGGTAAATACCAGGATATTTATGACAAGAAGCGTGAAATGCGGCCCTGTCACGCAGTCACTAACCACATGGACCACCATGGCATCATCATATCATCCTCATCATCATGCAAAAATGAAAAAAAAAAAAAACACGCTATTCCAGGTGCCTCTGACCCCTCAAGTCTCCGTCTCATGGTGACCTCAGCCCAGTCCGGCCTCTAGGAGCGATAGGTGCGCAGTTGTCTTCGGTCAGACCCTGCTGCTGTGCGTGGAAGGACGTAGTGGTTGACTCGCCACCTCTGGGGAGCTCTCACTCGTCGACTCAGTGAATAGCAAAAAAAAAAAAAAAAAAAAATGTCGTAAGTAGGAAGACCACAGAAGTGACTCGGCACTAGTGCGGAGTTTCCTCCTGAGGGAGTCGAAGGTCGAATTTTGGAAGGGACTGGGGCTTCCAGCTATCGCTGATTTCGCCCGGGGGGGGGGGGGGGGGGGCAGGGGAGGGGGGGGGGCTGGGGAGGGGGGGGGGGAAGGCCGTCTCGCTGTCTGTCTGCCGCTCCGTTGCGCAGTGGCTGATGTTATCGACGGGGCCGGGTGGTTGGTGGTGGAGGAGGCGGGTGGTGTGGCCGGGGGACCGTTGCTTATCGCCAGGCTGGTGGGTGGTGATAGGCCAGCCACTCCAAGAGGTCTTGCAGGAGTGGTGGCGGTGTTGGTGGTGTCGGCCGGGGAAACCGTGGCCGGTTGTGGTAGGGTCTGGGGAGGTAGGGTGGTGGTGGTGGCGGCCAGTCGATTCTTGGTCGAGGGGTCGGGCGCTGACGTGGACGGGCTGAGGGAGTCCCCTACTACCTGACATATATACAGCAGCGGGGCCGGGAGTCTAGCTGAAACAACTGGAAGGCCTGGCTGAGCACACTGGGGTTGATGGGGGTGAGCGGCGTGGGAGGAAGACCTATGAGGTCGACAGAGGAAACTTGGAAGCAGCAAACAAAAAACAAAAAAAAAAACCAAAGAACAAAAAAAATCTAATTCGCCATTATACCACTCGCCCTGATGTGAAAGGAAGAAAAGTCCTACCTACACGGCGAGGTGTTACACTCGACATGGCCGAGTCCCAGCGTTTGAGCAAAGTCAAATCAAGAGTGGTCGGTGAATTTAATAAACTTCCGCCATCACCACAACCACCACAACCGTGTCACCAGCATCCGCTCCAGTTCAGTACCCGATTCATCACAAGCCAGAGCTCGATTCCCACAGCACATTGACAATTTAATTTAACAGTGCTATTATCAATCAGTCGGATACCCGGTAGACTCTGAGGAGAAACAAGACAGTGGTGTTAAAACAGACCCTCCTACACCTGTACTGGATACCTCACAAATTTGCAAGTGGTTTCTGACTCTCAACTTGTCTCAACGTGCCCCGAACAATCTCACTCAACTCATGTCGCATACTGGAACTGAGAACGTGATCACCATGATTTTCACTTTAATGACTGTATCGCTGTTGAAATATAGCCTGTGTGTTTATGTGTTTCATTTTAACATTACTTTATAATTTTTGCATAGTTCAGTTGAATACACGCTCAACGGTTGTAACGCAGTGAATAAAATATGGAAAAAAAGAAGTCGATCATCTTGTGTACTGTATGAGTAAATATGCAAATGAATGCGTTGAGTGTGCGTGTAATTTTTGTTTTCTGAACTTTAATCACCAAAGAGAAAATCCCTGTGATGATCTTAAGCTGCAGTCTATTCTTCTCATCAACGGGATCATGAAGACTTAACACCTAACAGACACCGGTCACGTCGATAAGAAACTGTATTTAGATTCTGACTGTTACGTGGTGGAGTTGTAGTCGTAGTATGTTAAACACACCAGACGCACGCACGTAAGGTTCTTTTAAATAAACCTCATTCAGCTGCAATCCGTCACACGTGGCTTAAGGATGTAGACAATACTGGAGAAACAGTCCCAGCAATATTTTAATACAGCGATGCGATCTCCACACAATGCAGTTCAAAATGCACCAACAAATGATACAATGTCTGTTCTGCAATGTCCACACTCCATCACAAAGTTTCTCATACATAGCGTCTCACACAATGTACACCCTACACAGGCCACGTACCTACGCTAACTGTGTGTCTCTACAACTGACAAATTCAAGACAATGTACGCACATGCTTCCTAGCATGATCCTTTTATAGTGGAATGCTTTCCAGAAAAATCGAAGAAATTCGTACAACACAACCAATCAGAACAAAATACGCAACTAAAACTCCTAAATATCAATGAATAAACATTACACTAGAATATTCTGTAAAAATCTGGCTGCTGTTTATCAGCCCCTATGTTGGAAAATCCCGGCGCGC
This sequence comes from Semisulcospira habei, assembly GCA_036245525.1. Classification (NCBI taxonomy): domain Eukaryota; kingdom Metazoa; phylum Mollusca; class Gastropoda; family Semisulcospiridae; genus Semisulcospira; species Semisulcospira habei. The sequence goes on from BTPG01000001.1 coordinate 319,132,655, forward strand.
TATGACGTCACAAAAAGTAGGCCAGACAGGTCACGACCTTGCCCGCTTTCTTTGGAAAATACGCGACTGGTGTACCAATACTGACCGCTAAAATTAACGCGCGCAGTGAACAGTGATGAAAACTCGAGTGGTTTCTAGACTCTTCGGGACTCAACTCCGTGTGTCAAAAGATAATCAATTCCGCACTACCGTGCACGAAAGTTAAAGTCACCGAAAAAGGTACGTGATTCGTAATCATGATAGCTCAAATAAAAAACGGATCGTTTCCTACGATTAACACATGTATGCTCTCACAGGACAACACAACCACAATCGTAACATTACCCCCCTCTTTTAGAATAAAATTTCACAAAAATTTCTTTTCAAATCTCAAAAATACGGTTGTGGTTGTGTAAACCTACACAAAACCATAAATAATACAAATTTCACATCAAAATAAAATGAAATCAACTACACAAAAATAATTAACTCACAGTTCCTCTAAACTGTCTCGAATGAAGATATGTTCCTTTAAATTCTCATGTACAAATAAATATTTCTTTTAAACTGCTCTGGACACAAAATGTTCATTTAAACTGTTCTGCTCAGGTAATCTGCTCCAAAATTCTGCGAACCTTTGATAAAACGAAAATCAAAATCAAAGTTCACCTGGAACAATACTAAATCACAAGTTACAGTACACAGTTCACAGAGTTCAAGTACCGGTCCTGGGTCAAACACCGTCGATCCACAGAAAGTACAAAAGTCCCCACACACCATACTAGATCTTTCTGGTCTATTCCCGATGACCACTGGTAACCTGGAATCTCTGTCGACTTCCGGGTCCGGCGTTTCCTCAACATTCTCTCTCAGTCCTTCTCTCCTGTTGTGAAACAGACGACTTGGCTTGTCGAGAACCGGCTCGTTCGATGTCAAGTTGACCTCGTGCTGGACGGTGTCTGTTGTTCCCGGGTCAGGTGTAAACCGACGCTTGAACTCAGGACGCGCAATTCTTCTCGTCGAGTCTGGGTCAGATTCTGTCCGAACTGGATATCTTCTACATCGTTCTTGTGGCGAAGTTCGTTAAGGTCAAACAGGTTGTCGTCCTTTAGTCTTTTGTCATCAGCAAGACGCACTGATGCGGCCAGTTGTGTTTTGTCTTGATGACCTACCTTAATATACTTCTTCAGCAGATTAGCATGATAAGTCTTCACCTTGTTGTTGACCTTGACTCTGTAGTCGTTGATGCCAACCACCGTGTCGACAACGTAGGGTCCCTTCCAGTGCATCAGGAGTTTGTTGTTGTCGGTAGGAAGAAGAACCAACACCTGGTCACCTGACTGGAATCGTCGAAGTTTCACCTTACGATCATAGTAATGCTTCCCTTTGTTCTGCGCCTTCCCCAGATCTTCTCGAGCCATCCTGAGGGTATCTTCCAGCTTCTCTCTAAGGTCGAAGACGTACTGGTAGCTGATCTTCACCTCAGGCGCATCGATATTCTTGGTCCACAGCTCTTTCAGGATGTGCATGGACCCCCTTACAGTCCTACCGTTCAATAATTCAAAAGGGGAAAACCCTGTCGAATCCTGAGGAACTTCACGGTATGCGAAGAGTAAGGCATTGATATATCTATGCCACAACCTTGGCTGCTCAGCACACAGTTTCTTCAGCATAGCCTTCAACGTTCCATTAAACTTTCCAACCAGCCCGTTACACATGGGGGGATAAGGGGTGGTAGTAAGGTGTCGGATGCTCAATAGCCGGTTGACTTCCTCCATGCAGTCGGAGACGAACTGAGTTCCCAGGTCACTCATGATCTCTTCAGGAATCCCCAAACGGCTAAACATGTCGACGAGCGCCTCTGCCACAGTTGGAGTGTCGATCTTCTTTAATGGTATGGCCTCAGGATAACGTGTAGCGTAGTCCACCACGGTCCAGATATAGCGATGACCATCTTCACTTGGAAGGGATATTGGCCCCACCAGGTCAACAGCTACGCGCTTGAAAGGCATATCGATCAGGGGCATTTTCTCTAGAGGAACCTTGGGCACCTTTCCCTTGGAGATTGTCTTCTGGCATATGTCACATGACCTGCATAATCGGGTGACGTCACCTCCAATATCAGGCTAGTAGAAGACGGCTCGGATCCTATCGAGGGTCTTGATGATTCCCAAATGTCCTCCCAATATGGAATCATGGGCCAATTTCATCACCTGCATTCTCAAAGGTTCAGGAACTACTACTTGACGCACAGGTTAATCTCCATTGCTGTCGAATATCCGGTACAGGATATCTTTTCTGGTCTCGAAGGTTATCTCTTTTCCCTTTCGCGTCACGGGCTCGGTTTGACCTCGGAACTTGTCAAGCGTGGGGTCGGCCTTCTGCAGCTCCACCAGCCTGTCCTTATTCACCACGGCTGCTTCCGTGTTGTCCGCCACTTTTAAAGGAATGGTCTGGTGACTCTTCTTTGCTTGACGTATTGTGGTAACTGCACATGTTTCAGGTCTCCACTCTGGATCTGGATCATCTGCGTTTCTGGCACCATCAATGTTTCCGATGATGAGGTCATAGACTGGTGTCTTCACGCACAACGCCTTCACCTCTCCTCTCAGGTACGCAGTGTCGACACTGACATTAGCAAGGGGAATAATTCTTACAGTACCGTCGGCCAAAATGAGGGTGGTCCACTCCTGTAACTTCTGGTATTCAGTTACTAGGTCCTCTCTCACGATGATGCAACTACAACCAGTGTCTCTCAACACCCTCACTGATGCTTTGAAGTCTTTGGTGGGGCGCTTGCCTGCCACCGCTGCACTGAAATTATACACAGAGGTGTTAGAGGTTGGGACAGCCGCAGCTGCACCAGGGCCTGCAATCATTTTTTTTTTTTTTGCGTCCTGAAAGGACAGCCGTTTCTCCACACGCACCTGCTGAATCTTGCACTCGGATATCTAACGAGGGCATTTCTTGTCCGAAGCCATATGCGCCCCCTGGCAATTTACACACAGGGGGGGGGGGGGGGGGGGTGGCTGTGCAGGATTCAGCAGAGTGTCCGGGCTGAGTGCAACGGGCGCATGAAGCATCTGTCTGGAGGCATGTCTACTGCCCATGGCCAATCTTTTGGCATATTAAAGAACCGGAGGGGGAGAGGAACGTACTTTTTCACTCTCAAGAAGTAGTAACCTCCCCATATGGTAGTAGGAGGGGTGGGGTGCCAAACGTCAGGATGATGGTAGGGAGACGGATCTCCCCACCACTTCGCTTGAAAACGAAGCGCCTGGCGTAAGTCACCCCATGAGACTTAAAGTTTCGTAAAAGTTCATCTTCTGACAGTTCTGCCAAAGCTTGATCTTTGATTACGCCTCTTGACGAATTCATAGTTTTGTGGGGTGTGACCTCCACTGGAGTGTCTCCGATGGAAGAGAGCCTCAGTAGCCCGCTGGAGTGTGCCCTGTTAAGCCACTCCAAAAGCAAGTCACCAGACCTGAGGCGCTGGGCGTCAAGCCTGCCAACACGACTCCTGTGGGTCTCCCCCACCAGAAAAGGATGCAGCTTGGTAACAGGTTTCTCCTTCACCTTGCTATGGACAATGAGGAAGCGAGGTCATACGGCCGACGCCTGAGGCGTCGCTTCCTCACAGTCCGAGTTACTGTCATGTTCATTGTTGGTGGCTATGTGCCGCTTCTGTGCTAGTTTTTTGTTGTTTTGTTTTTTCCATATTATAATAGTAGAGATATTTATCCCCCAGGGGTCCCCGCCCGCCACCGAGCCCAACAAGGGAAAGTGCAAATGTCGGCGGGTCTCCAGGGAACGCACAAAGGAGACTGCCCTAAAGATATACTCAAGGGGGTAAGCCCGATTGAACCGTCTGAGCCACCGCCTTCTATCACACTGTTGAATGCAGGGAAATACTGGCGTAAAGCACCTAATCAGCAGCAGAAGCTAAAGCATGGTGCTCCGTATATCAACCCGCATGTCCAGTGGGATAGGGCTCAACGTGACAAGCGCCGATTGACAACGTGACAAGCGCCGATTGACTAGGCCGGTACGACTAGCCTCCCGTTTAGGTAAAAGTCAAGGCCAAAGTGGAGTGTTGGCACCAGTGAGCTGCAACCCAAAGGGAACCTCAGTCACCAGGATCCTCTTCTCCACCGACACGGGTCTCGAAGCACGGCAAACACTTGGGATCCAAAGGACCAAAAAGTCACAAGTATTTTTAAGGAACAATCCAACATGGTACGACATGGATTAGCGCAGCTCCTTAAAAACCGGACCAGTGAAAAATACTTAACACCATATCTGCTGACATCAAGTCCAAATCCTGGACAAAGATGCTCACAAACCAGATAGGTGAGGCTAGCGCTGGTAGAATTGTACAACAAACCAAGGGGAATCACTCAGCGCTGGACAGACGAACAGTTAGAAGGGATGTAGATGATCGTCTTGTTCTATACCTGCGTATTTCTCTGTGGGCTGGCGATTGGGTGCCTGATAGGCGGGGGCAGGGGATCTAACTGTTCGTCTGTCCAGCGCTGAGTGATTCCCCTTGGTTTGTCTGGACAAAGATGGCATCCCTCTGCTAGCCCACTAGGGACTGAGTGGGCTACCCACCCACGCCACGTGGAGGCCGGTGCCGAGTGGGAGAGAGAGAGAGAGAGAGAGAGAGAGAGAGAGAGAGAGAGAGAGAGAGAGAGAGAGAGAGAGAGAGAGAGAGAGAGAGAGAGAGAGAGAGAGAGAGAGAGAGAGAGAGAGAGAGAGAGAGAGAGAACAATGAATGAACAATGAACAATGAACCTTTATTTTCCAACGGTAGAAGTTATTGGTAACAGGACCAGTTTTCAAACTTGCCGTTGCTACATCTACTACATAAGTGACATAGACATGTAAACATACACATACCACACACTGCTGCATGCACTGCTACATTCGCTCACGCACGCACGCACCACGCACATACACACACACATACCCACACACGCACTCAGGTACGCACGCATGCACATCGCAACCCGCGCATGCACGCACGCACACACACACACACACACACACACACACACACATGTACACCGCAATTCAGTACGCATGCACACACGCACGAACACTCACACACACACACACACACACACACACACACACACTTACACACGCACGCACTCAGGCACATACGCACAAAAACAAACACACGCTCTCGGACACGCACTCCAGACATACCTACCCGCATACGCGTACGCACAAAAGTATAAAATGAGTAAAAATACAAAGTAAAGCAATAAACAAAGAATCATTAAGTACATTAAAGTTCATACAGCAAGGGCAAATATGAATGCAGGTGCTATCTCTCCCCCCCCCCTCTCTCTCTCTCTCTCACGCCGACACACACACACACATACACACACACACAGCATGCACGCAGAGAGAGAGAGAGAGAGAGAGAGAGAGAGAGAGAGAGAGAGAGAGAGAGAGAGAGAGAGAGAGAGAGAGAGAGAGAGAGAGATAGAGAGAGAGAGAGAGAGAGAGAGAGAGAGAGAGAGAGAGAGAGAGAGAGAGAGAGAGAGAGAGAGAGAGAGAGAGAGAGAGAGAGAGATGATGATGATGAAACTTTATTTTTCAACGGTAAAAAGTTTTGACAGAAAACAAATCGTCATTTTACAAACTTGCCGTTGCTAACTACAAGATAAAAAAGAAGGGAAACTACAAAATATATATGTACATACAAAACCCAATAGCATCATTATATACAGAAAAAAAATAATACTCATCACACACACATGCACAGACACGCGCACGCGCGCGCGCCGCTCACACATACACCCACACGCACAAACAAACACGAGCACACACACGCACATGCGCACACACATATAAAAACCATCTGTATGAAATACATGAGGTACAAGAAATATTACAGTACCTGAGAAACGTACTAAGTCTGACTCATCAGGTAATCAAAAAGTTTTGTTTTAAAACTTCCTGGTGAGGTAATAGTTTTCAAATGTGCAGGGATTGAATTCCAAGCAAACGGACCAGAGAATGACATACTAATTTTAAAAAGGTCAATTCTTGGCAGTGGAAGGGGTAAGGTATTGTTTCTTGAGGTCCGTTCACGTTCTTGGTGAGATATAAATTTAGTGATTAGATACTGGGGTGTCATATTATTCAGTATCTTATGCATATAGACGCATTTGTTTAATGTAAGTTGCTGACGCAGACCGAGAATGTTTAAATGTCTAAATTTGTCTGTAGTAGGGATGGGGCGTCTATCTATCATTTTTACAGCTCTTTTGTATATGGAGTTTAATCTCTTCATGTGGACATCACTGCAGCCGTCCCACACTGTGAGACATAATCCAAATGGGACTTTATATGAGCATGAAAAAACAATCTACGGGTAATTGCATCCGTTACATGTCTACGCTGGGACAATAAGAAAGTGTTTTTAGCAATGGTCTGACAAACAGCATTTATATGGGTCTCCCAGCATAGTTGTTCATCAACATGTATTCCTAATAATTTACGCTCAGTGACTTGTTCAACAGGTTCAGTGTGTAATTGTAATTGTAATGGCTGTAATCGGCGTTGATGTTTTTGCCGCGTGGCGATTAAGATACTCTTTGTTTTTGCTGGGTGAAGAACCATATGGTTCTGTCTACACCAGTCAGATACATCATTGAGACTGCATTGTAAACTATGGCTAATGTCCGTCGTTATTTTGCCAGAAACATGAAGACTCGTATCGTCAGCAAATAGGTTACAATTAGCGTCAGAATTAGTGATATGCAACGGTAGATCATTAATAAATAGTATGAATAGAAGAGGGCCCAAAATAGATCCCTGGGGGACGCCGTATATTACATTTCCTTGCTTAGAGTATCTTCCATGGGCGTACACCATTTGTTTTCTGTCTTCGAGTTATGATCGGATGAATGCTATAGCGGTTGCGTCCAAGTGATAAACGGTTAGTTTATTGAGGAGAATGTCATGGTCCACAAGGTCAAACGCCTTTTTAAGGTCTAAGAAAACTGCTCCTGACATCAGGCTTTTATTGATTGATTCTAGCCAGCTGTCTACAATATGTGTCAGTGCTGACTGACAAGAATGTTTCGGTCTAAAACCAGACTGGTGAATATTAAGTAATTTACCTTTTTCCAGAAAATCAAGGAGATGTTTTTGAATGTGCTTTTCAAGGGGTTTTGACAAAGCTGACAGAAGGGAGATTGGACGATAGTTATTAATATCTTCAAGATCTTTAGATTTAGGGATTGGGATTACCTTTGCTTCTTTAAGAATGATTGGAAATGTACTTTGCTTTATGCAGAGGTTGAAAATATATGTTAGTGATTCTACTGTATACTGTAATGAGATTTTTAGGGTTTCATTATTAATACCATCAATGCCAGCAGACTTTTTGTTGGGCATGCTAGAAATATATCTGCCGACTTCCGCAACTGTAATATCAGGGACAGTGAAAGTATTTGATATAGTTGTTTTTTTAAAGTGTTCTCTGAGAGAACTCGGCACTTCATACCGTTTACTGTTATTTGCAGCTGACAATGCCAATATTTCGGCTGTCGTTAAGAAATGGTTATTTAATATATCAGCTGACATATGAGATGGGATTTCGGGTGCTGATTTACCCTTCGTTATGACGTTCAGAGCTTTCCAAACAGATGCCGTGTCCTTTTTGTCTCGAATCATTTGTTGGAAAAAAGACTTCTTAGACGCTCTAACTAAATATTTGACACGATTGCGTTGTTTTTTGTATTCTTCGTACTTTTGCTCTTTTTTCAGTTTGTCTCTAAATGACATGGCCTGCTTGATATCCGCTGTTAACCACGGCGGTATGGTGGAATGTTTAACTCGTTTTTCACGTATTGGCGCATGTTTATTGAGGACACTGAGAAACAGATCCATCCAGCACGACAAGGCACTGTCAGGAGATTGCTGATCATAAACCTCAGTAAACGGAGCATTGTGCAGGTCCCACAGAAATTCGTCTTTATTAAAGTGTTTAAAGGAGCGATATTTTATAGTTTTATGTCTTTTAGTTTTTTGCTTGTCTAGTTTCATGGAGACGTTACAACATACTGGGTTATGATCGCTGACAGCTAAGGAGGGAACCTGCACATTTGATATTTTATCGTCATTTGTCACGTAAATGTGATCAATTAAGGTTGAGGATGTAGATGTGGTTCTAGTGGGTTTTTAAACTAATTGTTTAAACCGAATAAGGCTGTTGTTGATGCCCATGCAGCATGGTGCCCTTTGGGCTTAAGTAGGTCAATGTTAAAGTCGCCCAGAAGAACAATGTTATATTTACTTTGATTAACTTTATCCATCTTTTCTACGAAGTCATCATACCAGTCCCAGTTGGCTGCTGGATTTCTATAGATAAAGCCAACCAGGACTGAGGGGGATTTAGATGTTTTCACCTCGACCCATAACTTTCAACTTCGGCTGACTCTAAGTCCTGTCGTCGTTTAACGTTACTAATTATCGAATCATGTATATATACTGCTAGTCCAGTGTGCTGGGGACTTGAGGCATCTCTGCGGAGTACTGAGAAGTTTGGGCCTGAGATGGAGTTACAGTGACAGTGCTTTTGAGCCTCGACTCGGATACACCAAAAACATGAAAATGTGTTGGCGTGTTCAAGAACACAGACAAATCTGGCACCTTATTAACTAAATGGTAAATGTTGAGGTGACCAATTCTCAACTCATCAGGTCGTTGTGGGGCAGTTTTTACATTATATTTTGGTATGTTGGTAACAGAACAAACGTAGCAATAATATTCCAAAAAAATAATACAAATAATGTCAATGTATAAATGAATAAGAAAGCGACAAGAAAACGTAGGAAAAACAACAGCAACAACAATAAAGCAACATTAAAATGTTTTTGACTCTTGTGGTCAGAGTCCGCTGCGAGTTCGAATTGCTTGGTAATGTCAGATACAAAATAAAAGGCTCGACAGCTATGTAGAAAGAATCAGAAAATAAAGAAACACTTCCAAGCGCACCTAGGCACGCTCGCCCGATGCTGCAGTTCCTAACTACTAATATAGTAATAATCGCACATCAAAATAAAATGGACTTCTATAATTTAAAACAAAACAAAAAACAATAAAGTCACTGCGACTTTGAAATCAAGCACAGCTAACTACGGACAAAACAAAACCGCAGTCATTAAAGTCAAAAATATAATTCTAGATAAAAAAAAAAGCTCAATTCATCTCGACTCGAGGATTAATGTCACAAAAAGATCCACGAAACACGCACAATAGAACTTTTGCAACCCTGCGAGAAAACTACTAAAAAACAAAAACAAAAACTGTCTGAAATGCACGCTGTCAAATAAGAAGGGTGTGTCCTATGACTGTCTAACACAAGCTGTCAATCTAGAGACTCGAGTCCTAATGTCCGGTGCGTGGTCTCAATTTCTGCAGGAGAGAAAACAAGGCTGCGCAGTCACTTTCACTAAGCTGGGGCACTCCTGGGGGCGGGGATAGTGGGGGATATGGAAATACGGAGGGATTAGAGTACGGGTACACCGGTCGGCCGTCTGCTACGAAGATGGGGGGGGGGGGGGGGCCCATGGTTGGTGTGGAGTAACCGTAGGGTGGATGGCCGCTGTGACTTCTGTTCCGGAGCAGTTCCGGCCTTTGATCCACCGCTATGTTGGGTGACTAGCGGCGTGCAGTCGGCTTGACTGCAGTCTTTTTCCACAGTATGCTCCTGTCGGAATCGGGATGCAAGGCTGAAACTGACTGGGCGCTGAGAGCGTCGGTCTCTTTGAGGCTCTTTGTCTCTGGCACCAGACTTGCTGAGTGTGTCACCGTGCCCGGGCAGCTGTTCATGGTGGCGAGACTTTGGGTGATTTGTCTCTGGCCGGGCTGTGCTGTTGGAGGTGCGGCCAGAGTACGAACGCTTGATGTTGACAGCGAGAGCACTGGTGCCCCGCTTGTTGGGATGGATGGCGTCTCTGAACCAGCCGCTCTTTACCTCGCCGGTTCTTGTAGAGAAGGCGTAGTCATTGTCAACAAAGTTGACCTTGAGGGATGTGCACATTTCCCTGAGGCAGAGGTTGGTGTCAGTGATGCATGGCTCTGGCTGCTGACGCTGGATGTTCGTGGGCAGGATGAAAGACATGGAGATTTCTGCCTTGGGGAAGACTCGTCTGGTAGCAGAAATCACATCCTTCCAGCCCTTCTTGCCGATGACGAACCCACGCTTACAGTCGTTGATGCCAACGTGTATGACGATTGTGCTGACTGTATTCGTGGGTTCGGCATCATGAAGGCGCTGTAGAATGCCGGCTCTGTCGAGGCCCGACACTGACACGACCTGTGCCTTGTCAGTGCCAGTGACGGACATCAGCTTTCCGTGCAGACCGCGCAGGACAGAGTCACCTAAAAGCAGCGTCTGGGTGATAGGCTTTAGCTTTGGAATCCCAGTACGGTCGGTGGGTTTGTCAGAGCCTGGAGAGGGTCGGGGTGTTGGTACCGGCTCCTTGTGCTCGGGCGTTTGCCGGATAGCAGTGTTGTCGTGAGCTGGACGCAGGGGTTCTGATATGGTCGTGGTGGCAGGGGATTTGGAGGTGGCAGGCGCTTTTTCCGGTGCTTGCTTTGCCTCGGTGTTGGAGGGGTGAGAAATGCCTTTCTTGCTGCCTTTCTTGCCGGTCCTCGATCCCTCCTTCTCCCCCTCCAGCTGGGTGATTCGTTGTCGGAGGTGTCTAATTTCAGTTTGCAGCGCGTCCACCTCAATATTGTAGGCGTGGCCGATCTCTCCAACTGCTGACCGGAGAGCAGCTATCTCTGCCATTACGCGCTCCATGGCTAGGGGGTCCGGGTTGAGAACAACAGAGCAGACCGTCTGGCACGCAGACTCGATAACCATGACATCAGCAGGGGCGGGAGAGAGAGAGAGAGAGAGAGAGAGAGAGAGAGAGAGAGAGAGAGAGAGAGAGAGAGAGAGAGAGAGAGAGAGAGAGAGAGAGAGAGAGAGAGAGAGAGAGAGAGAGAGAGAGAGAGAGAGAGATGAAATGAAACGAAACTTTATTTCTCAACGGATAAAGTAATTAGCATGTGTGCCATTTTTCATACTTGCCGTTGCTACTCTACAAACATAGGATAATAATTGTAATACTAATAGTACCAAATTACACAAAGAAAACTTAGGAGACATTAAACATGAAGAGACATTAAATAAAATTCATTCATTCATTCGGTTATACAAAAGAAACGAAAAACAGAAAGTGCACGCAACGCACGCACACTGACACTTACACGCACGCGCGCACACAGAGACACGCGCTAATGATAACTTGACCTATATACGAAGCAAATCATTTGGATCATAGTGAAAATTCACTTCAGACAGCAACAATTATTTGGATTATCTGTAATATAAACTTGAATTATGTAATTAGGCGATTATTATTACTATTTACAAACCATACGGCAGCATGCACTGATTATACGATAAGCACATGTTTTATACGGATACTTGTGGTAGATTATGTATCAGCAGACAAGTACTTGAGGAGGCACTCCTTGAAAGAGGAGAGGGAGCTAGCGTGTGTTATACATGTAGGCAGTGTGTTCCAGAAAGATGCGCATGAGAAAGATACGCTGGTTTTAAATATATATATCCTGGGGCGAGGTGTAATAAAGTTTCGCCTTAAAGTAGAATAACCTGAACTTGCCTTGGTAAAGAGCTTACAAAGATATTCTGGGTGAATCTCATTCCAGATTTTATACATAACCACACCCTTGTTTAAGAGGTGATGCTTTTTCAAGTCTTTCGTCAGTTGTTAGGGCTGAATGAGGCAGGATATGTTTCGCTGCTCTCTGATGCAGGGATTTAAGCCTCTTCAATTGTATGTCACCGCTGCCATCCCATATCGTGGACGCATAATCGATGTGGGATTTGACATGTGCATTGTAAAATAACTTGCGGGCATCAACATCGATAAAGTACTTCAACTTTGAAAGCATAAAAACATTTCTAGCAACAGGTTTACATACAGCATTTATGTGTGAATGCTACTTTTCTGGTCATCAACAATTACACCAAGTAATCTGTGTTCCGTGACCTGATTAACGATGTTATTATGGATAGTCAGGCTGAGTGTAGGTGGCTTGAGCTGATGCTTCTGACGGGTTGCTATCGTCATGCATTCCGTTTTGGAAGGATTTAAAATCATTTCATTGTTTGCGCACCAAGTGGAAATTTCGCTCAAACGCTGCTGCAAACGGCCATTTAAAGAATCAATACTCTTGTCCGGGGTGTGAATTGTGGCGTCATCAGCGAATAAATCACATGAAATTTTGTCGCTAGTCAAATGTAGCGGCAGGTCATTTATAAAGAGGCAAAACAGAAGAGGCCTTAGGACTGAACCCTGGGGAACTCCCCGTATTACTAATCCGCTTGAGCAGTATGATCCATTGCCCATGACGCGCTGCTGTCTGTCGCTAAGATATGAGTCGAAAAGTGGAGTTGTGCCATGGTGGTAAAGAGATTTCTGGCTGTAGTTATTTGAGGAAGAAATGCATTTATTGCCAAACGAACTACCGAAGTACATATTTAGCTTAGAAAGTAGAAGTTTATGGTTCACAAGATCAAAGGCTTTTCGTAAGTCAATAAATACAGCGCCGGTAAATTCGCCCTGATTTATTGAGCGTAGCCACACATCAGTTAGACGTGCTAGGGCCGTGTGACGGCTGTGCTTTGGTCTGAATCCCGACTGAAGGGGATGGATTAATGTATGATTTTCTAAATATTCCAAGAGATGTTTATGGATATGCCGTTCAAGTGGTTTACTAAGGATGGACAATAGTGAGATGGGGCGATAGTTATTAACATCAGTCATATCTCTTGTTTTCGGGAAGGGTATAATAACCTTGGCTTTTTTAAGTTCCTTTGGGAAAATATTCGTTTGAATGCACAAGTTATAAATAAAGGTTATTGTTTCAATAACATAAGGAATAGCTAATTTAAGTATTTTGGGGCTGATTTCATCTGGCCCGGACGATTTCTTATTCTTTAGGAACTTGGATGGATATATCTGATACATTTGAATTGAGACGTGTTTCGGACAGTCCAAAAATATGAAACGGGTCTGCTCCGTTTAGATAAACACATATGTCAGGCAACTTATTGCAAAGATGGTAAATATTGAGATGACCAATGCGGAGATCTTTCGTCTTGAGTTTTACGCCTCTCATTTCACGCAAAGTAAATGTGTTTGTTGGAAAAAAAAGAAGAAAATCAACAGAATGTATCCGTAACACGTGCCAAAATAGAAAATAATAATAATAATACAAATAAAAAAGTATAAAATCATTAACTAAACTATTTTAAGTGCAATAAACACAATAAACAAAGACTAGAGGCGTAATCACTGTACGCAGGGGAATAGGCCTTCAGAAGGCTTACACACGTCCGTTGGGACTAAAATATCCCAGGTACCCTTTAATGTCTACACTCCCCGAATCAACAAAAGATTAAAATCCGGAGAAATTTAGTTTTCAGCAATTGTCACAAGTAACAGTGAGAGTCTGTGTGGCTGCAATTCGTGCAACTAATGAATATTAACACAGACAAACATTAGCATTGAAAACTGTAGTCCACACTTTTGACGGAAATATCGTCAATGAGACTGCAGAGCTCGCTAGAGAAAGTCCTTCAAGTGACTCCGTATACTGTGTAATTAATCTGTATGGTGAAGAACTACACTGGACGTCGTAAGCACTCGCTCTAAACACACAATGCGAGGCCTGTAATGTTTGGTTTTTGTTTTTTCTCATCAACAGTGATGGTCAAGTCACTGACGTCTTTGTGTCACGAAAGAAAATGACATAATCTTATTCTTTCCTGCTAGAGAATGCAAATGAGAAAAATAGTACACAACTTAAAAGAAAAGAAAATTCAAATGACGCAGAAACTATGTCAACCCGAGCAGTCACGAACACTGTTTCAAACGACAGTTTTATATATATATATATATATATATATATATATATATATATATTATATATATATATATATATATATATATATATATATATATATATATATATATATATATATATATATATATATATATATATATATATATATATATATGAACGGCACTTGGCACAGAATACACACGAGTGTCCACGTTCAGCTTGCAGTGTCCTACAACGCGAACCAACAAAATATTGCAGTCTGCGCTACAACAAACAAACATCCCTAACTTCCCTAATTACACCGGGGGAGCGGGGAGGGGCAAAAAGTGGGGAGGGCGGAGAGGGGGGGGGGGCGTGCGGCCAGGTGGAGGGTAATGGGGTGGAGTGGGGGTTACTGCTGTGAGTAGAATTGCAATATGGCTTGTGCAATGCTAACACTTTGCACCTGAACTTGATGTGAATCAAGAGGGGAGGCAGTGAGGGCTAATCCCCTCTTCTCCCATTCTCTGGTATTAGGCGCTGAAAGATGGCTCGCTGTCATAGTAGATGGTAAGGGAGGGTACTCCGTAGCAGCGGACAGTTGTGGCGGCCGACTATGTCTCTGTTCTTGACACAGAGGGGTGGTGGTGTGTACCCGAGACCTGCGAGAAGCCTCCAGGCCATTGCTGTTGGTCGCAGAAGACTCGCGCCTATCAGCGGCCTGACCAGGGGCTGGCTCAAGAGCGGCGGGGGCAGGCCCGAGCTGCTGGTGGTGTTGCGTAATACGCTTGTCCTCACCAGTGTACTGTGACCCGGGGAGAGGACGCGGATCGGAGGAGTGGCCACTGCTCGGCTGTCCTCACCCGGGGACGTCGGCGGCAGGTCAGCGCGTCGTATGTTCCGGGCCAGTGCACTAACACTGTGGTCGCTGGGGTGCAGCTTATCATAATACATGACCTGCTTGGGTGCACCTTTGCTTGACAGGAATTTAATGTGTGGTCGATAAAAGTGATCTTTTTCTGTTTGCACACAGTTTTGAGGGCTTTGTTTGAGTCGTGTGCAGGTCGGTGTAGGGGATGATGGCTGCCACGTGTCGGGAGGAGGGAAGACATTTGTAGTCTGGCTTTGGGGAACTTTGCTGACAGCAGGCCACAAAGTTTGAGCCAGGTCTGTTGGCTGACAGTCCCATCCCAGCAGCTGTTGATGCCGACGTGGATGGTGACAGTCCGTATATTAGGGTTCAGGGGTTGTGCACTCAGCCACTGACCCAGGTGATCCACCCTGAGGCCTGACACTGATACATTCTGCACCATAGTGTCAGCAGTCGTCATCCTCTTCTCATCGATGAATTTGGTGACAGAATCTCCAATGAGAAGAGTGTTTACCTCAGGGCGGATTTTCATTCTGCGGACTCTGTCCAGTGGTGTCAAATTGCTGTCCTGCTGCTTGTAAGTTTGCTGTGCCTTTTTCACGCCGGTATTTTGGGGCTGGAAGACAGCAGACTGATTATCATCCTGGTCCAACCCCTGGAACCTGTTTGATGTTGACACGTTGGCTAGGAATTCAACGCTGACAATGTCAGCATGGTTGTGCTGAAAAGAGGGTGCAGAAGTGGAGGGTGCTGGGGAAGGTTGTCGAGCATGAGGGTTTTATATCGCAATGGACTGGCTAATGAAAGTGTCAAGGCGTTTGTTGATTTCGTCTAGCTTTCCTGCATGACAGTCTCTGGAGGAAACGAGGTTTCTCATCTTTTTGGCGAGTATAGCGTGGTCGTTTTTCATCCCTGCTGTAGTTGTGTTCATCAACTCTCGCAGCCCTGTATCAGTAGCCTTGATTTCCTTTTTTTGGCCTTTACCTCGCTGTCGAGGACAAGGGATGCCAAGTTGTCATGTCTCTGTCTGAGGTGTTGTTGAAATAAACATTAAGTGTCCTCAGCAAGATTTCATGATTTATCAGATCGAACGCTCTTTTCAGGTCAAAGAATACCGTGCCAGTCATCTTGTTATTATCTAGCCATGAATCAACCATACGTACTAATGCTGAATGGCATGAGTGTTTAGGTCTAAACCGGGACTAGAACTTATTTAACAAAGACCGTTCTTCGAGGTACTGGAGGAGATGCTTTTGAATATGCTTCTCAAGTGGCTTTGATAAAACAGACAGAAGAGAAATGGGACGAAGGTTTGTCAGTAGTATCATTGGTCTTGGATACAGGAACAACTTTTGCTTTTTTAAACGCCACAGGAAAAGTATTGTACTGTATGCATAAGTTAAAAATGTAAGTGAGGGGTTCAACACTATAAGGCAGTGATATGTGGAGTATATAACCATTTATACCGTCCACACCAACTGATGTCTTGTTCTTAAGGCACGTTATATAACGCCCGACTTCGTGAACAGCGATAAAGGGGATACCAAACGTATCATCGGACGATAATCGTTCCTGGCAAAAACATGGACAGCTGATCCGATATTACATACGCTGAGGGATCAGGGCTGTTGGAAGTAAGTAGCTGTTCTGGAGCTGAGAGAAAGCAATTGTTTATGCTTTCCGCAGAGAATTCGTGTGGAATGATATGAGTCTGCCTGCGCATGTTGCTTGTTAGAGTATTCAAAGCAGTCCAAACAGAAGCAGGGGATTTTTCGTTCTCACTGTCTTTTCAACAAATGACTTTTGAGCTTATCGAACTAAGTACTTAACTTTGTTACGCATACGTTTAAACTCAGGGAAGTTCTTTTCTCGTTTAGGGGTGTTTCGTGCCTCCATAGTTTGTTTGATTTCCTCCGTTATCCAGGAGGGAGGCTCGCGGCGTCGGACTCGCTTTCATTCTTAGCGGCGCGTGTTTATTCAGCACCCCGAGGAACAGATCAAGCCATATAGTGAGCGCATTATCAGGGTCAGTGCAGTTATACACTTGATCAAATCCGGCATAGCTTAGATCATGTAAGAAAGCATTCGTATTAAGCTTTTTAAACGATCTGTACGTTATGTACGAGTGCTGGTCCCGACTTCGTTTTGCGGGCAGATTGCACGACCATGTACAGGCGATGGGAAAGTGGTCGCTGACGGCTAATGAAGAAACATTAGTTTCCGCTACTGCTGTTGGGTTATTAGTGTAAATGTGGTCGATGATGGCGGCAGCAGAGCGTGATACTCGCTTTGGAGATTTAATCATCTGCTTTAGCCCGAAAAGAGTGATCGCTGATTGCCATGTAGGAGTGGGTTTCAGCTTATCGATGTTAAAGTCTCCCAAAATGAGAACATTTTTACCGGTGTCGTTCACTTTATCCATCCCTTGTACAAAGTCGTCATACCAGTCACCAGTAGCAGCTGGATTTCTGCACACAAAGGCGACAAGGATTTCACCTCCAGCCACACACACTCCAGCCCTCTCGACTCAAGATCTTCAAGTCTGCGTACCATATTTCGGATAGAGCTATGTACATAGACAGCTATTCCAGTGTGTCCAGCATAGCCTGGGTCACGCCGGATTAGAGAAAAGTTAGGAATAAGTAAGCTAGCATCACTGATCTTTGGGCCCAGACGTGATTCCGTGAGACCAAAGAGATGAAGGTGCGATGGCTCATTTAAAAATAAACGAATATCGGGGACCTTGTGAAACAGGTGAAAAATATTAAGGTGTCCGATTTTCAGTCCAAGTGATTGTACGCTAATTGAAGCTTTCGGCATCGCTTCTCGCCAGTTCGCGTTAAGGTAAAAGTCACTGTAAAAATCCTCTATGATCTCAAAATGGGATCACATACACAAAAATGCACAATGATCTCAAAATGGGATCACACACACACACAGTACGGTTAAGTCTCTCGTGCCAAGTGAACTTGGAGTCCACCAAAGAAAACAAGAAAAGACAATTCACTTGCTAAAGGCCAGAAGGTCACTGTGACTTCCGTAGTCAAACAGTTCTCAGTGTGCTGCCTCAAAGGCAAACACACAGCCAATGTCAAAACAGTCTGTAATATTTCGCAGTTCCGATTACCAGAAATTAATCACTATTTACGTAACACGGTAAAAAAACTAAATAAAAATGTCTAAGTGCTACAGCACTTGTTAAAACACATCCACAGAAATTCAAACGTTTCTGTTATTATTTCAAATTAAGTCCACACAACCTATACAAGGGCTCACACACCTATGCACATAGGAACACACGCTATTGTCCGCGGCTCGCGGATTGCGGGTTGAATCGTAGTCAAGGAAATTTTTTTTTTTTTTAATGTCATAGTTTTAAATGCTGCACGCTTAACCAAATAAACTGAATGAGAATGGTCAGTATAAACGCTATGTACAGAGCAAGGGCCGGTGGGTCTTAGATCTACCTAACACACTCACTGGGCCGAGCAGACACAGATTAATTTCATTACACCACAGCTTGGGGCCTCAGACCACCCATCAAGTAGGGTAACTGCCAATGAGGGAAGGGTGGCGGGTACGGCTGGAAAGGCGGCTGGAAGACTGGATAAGGTGGCAGTCCGGGGTTTGTGGCCTGGGGCTAGGGAACGATGGGGCGGCCGTAATTCCCGTAGTAGGACGAAAAGGCGTGAGGATCAACGGCTACAGCGTCAGGTCGATGGTACAATGGCTGTAGGGAAGGAATGCTGGCACCAGTGGTGACATCTGCAGGTGAGTTCTCTGTAGTACCGGTGGCGCGAGATGTCTTGTCAACGGGAAGCTGGATGTTGTGGTTATTGGGGACGGGGACAGCTTGGCGAGAGACAACCGCCCTGTCGCCGTTGTTGCTGCTCGCCAACACTGAAGTCTCCCACCGGCGGGCACTTGCAGACTTTGTCTTCTGCTTGGTGCTGTTTGTGGGACCTGGAGTTAAGTCCCGGGAATTAGAGTCAGACCCAAAGAACTGGTGGGTAGGCTTGCTTGTACGTTATGGTCTGTTGGTTACCATGGTTACCACCCTGTTTATTTACGGGAACATAGTGTATGTCTTTGGACGAGCCTTGTTCACGCTGTATACGAGTGTTAGGCAGAGCTTCATCTTCGGCGTGATATAAAAACCGTTTCACCTGACGGAGCAGACACCTGCACCTCTTTCACTCAGATGCAGTTTGTCACTGCTAAAGAGAGCAGCAGCAACTTGTCCCTGTGGCGTGTAGAAGGCCTTTTCTTGGAGGATGAGCACTTTCTCACTGACACAGTGTTCGGCCAGGCGCTGTTTGACAGTTTCTTTTATTTGTAGTGACCGTCGATCCTGGGGGAGGATTGCTGTGTAAGCAACTGCAGCAGAAGGGTATGCACGGCGGACCTGCTTGGTGAGACGTTGGAAGCTCTGCAGAATCACCTCCGAGTCGTGGCCCGAGGCGCAGTCGATTGTACCCACGTGGACCACAACACGGTTGGTGTCCTCTAATACAATAAAATTAAAATAATATTTTTATTCACTGCATATGAAATGGGTCAACGGCTTTGGGTGATACTGGTAATGTGGAGACTTCTGGTTTTATTTTTGGAGTGTCTAATTTTTTGGACACTGTTCGAGTCTGTGGTTTATATTTTCTCCATAGCTTGTAACCTGTGTAACAAAATCCGACAACAAATCCAGCAACTATATATTTTGTTGTTTCAGGTTCAGGGTTAGACTTAGTTGATAGTCTCTCACTTTGATGAGGGTGTGAGTGTCCTGTCGGTGTTGGTCCTGACAGTCCTGGCAGTGCTGGGGTTGGTGCTGTTGGTGATGGGTCAGTTACATGAGCCTTTTCTGTTTGCGCTTAAAGCTGTAATTTTTTCTGCTTATTCCAATCGGCTAATCGTTTTCCTGCCTCTACCCTGCCTGGACTTTTAATTTTGGTCCCTGTTTGAACCTGTGTCAAAACAGGGTTCTGTTGTGGAGTCTTCTGGGTTTCGTCCATTTTCTACTGCAGTAAAATTTAATTTTGAAAAATCAATATGGCTCCCGGTAACAAGCAAAGTTACCACAGGTGCAAGGTAATTTCCAAACTTGTAAAACATGACGCATGCTAATTTACCAATTGAACTTGAAACAATAGGGTTGCTTTCAAGGTCGTGTGATAGACTGTCAGTGTCTACAGGTAGAAAGTGACTCACTGCTTTTGTGTATAGACAGACAAAAGATCGACTTAAATCACGAGTCATTAGTGAAGCAATATGATTTTCATATTTAGAATGTAGTTTAATTAGTTCATCAGCCGTGAGGGATTCTATATCTTCTGTTATGTATTGTTTCCCCAGATAAGCTTTTGATTTGCCTGAAACAATTACAGATAGAAGATGCTGTTTTTTCGAGTCTAAGTCTTTGTTTTCTACAGTGCTGATATCGTTTAGAAGAAGTAATTCGTCTTGGTTCATTTTATATAATATAATTTAAAACGAAAAACAAAAAACAAAATTGCAGGTAATTTTGAAATTTGTTATCAATCAAAATCATGTTTTTTCTAGGAAGTTACATAACAGTAACTTCATACGTTACCACCACTCAGCTATATAGTCAGTAACTTTTTAAGTTACCCCAAGTAAGGTCTTGTCTGTCCTATAAGGGCTATTATCGTCTCTGTCATATGCATCTAGCTCCACTGTTAGAATACAATTGAGAAAAAAAGTTTTTTCTTTGCCCTTGTATCTTAGTAAAAAAGACTTAGTATACGTGACTAGAGTCAAGTTGTTATTAATAAGTTATAAGTAATTAGGGGAAGTAATTAATAAGTTCTTATGGCAAGTAATTAATAAGATCTTATAAGGTAAGTGAGGCCACTTGGTAGTTTCTTATCTAGCTGTTTTTCAGTGCTGTATAGTGCAGAGTATGACCACCAATTGATTTTCTAATTCCTCAGAAACCAGTCATAAGTATATTAAGCCCACTTGTACGAATCTGTTAATGTCAGCTTTTTAAAAAAAAATCATGCTGTCCCCCTGTTCATTTTTGTCACTTCACAGCCATTGAAAGGCGATAGTTGTAAGAACCTTTTCATAAGCTTAGGCGCATGGCTTATTCATAAAAGCGTCCCCGCATTGAAAGGAAGTGTGTCCTTTAGCATACCTGAAATTGAATAGAAGGGTGGCACGTGACAGAGATTCATCAGTGTTTGTCTGCTGTCATAAGCATGGGCCTAAAACAGAGCGGGATAAAGGCATATGATCACTGACTTTATGACAGGCCTCTCTCTGTATAAGAAGTTAATGGGGTTTGGATGTGTGTTGTTCCATTCACTGTTCAAAACCAATTAGCATTTTGTGGGGGACACGATATCGATAATGAAAAATAAGACATATCTTGTCGTGTTTAGTCATATCATGGCATTTTTTTCATGCATACCGAGTCAGTCTGATGAATATCGAACTGCTTCAAAACGTTTTGAAAACTTTTTCTAAACCTAAAGGCAAATTATAAAAATTATGAATAAATTACCTAACAGGTTCAGTCATGACGTGGACCATGTTTGCCGTTAGTGGAAATAGAGCTATTGTGTGTGTCGGGGTGTTCATGTGTTGTGTCAGTGTGTTAGCGCATGTGTGTGTCAGTGTGTCTATGTGTGTGTGTGTGTGTGTGTGTGTGTGTGTGTGTGTGTGTTAGCGTGTGTGTGTGCGTGTATGTATTCATATGTTTGACAAGCATATAAATCTCCCAGTAACTGAAAATGTTGTGAAACTAGCCCTGTGACTTTATGTTTTCAGTACACGGTAGTCAGGTTCCGTCAATCTAACTCACAGTGAGAGACCAGAGTTAAAAGGCCTGTGTTGAAAAGGTGATACCTGTGTTATTTTAAATCAGTGACTCAGTCAATAAAATAGCTTTTGTTATGTTCAGAGCCGTATGCATACCAAGGGGAACGACTCAGCGCTGGACAGACAAACAGTTAGATCCCCTGCCCCCACCTATCAGGCACCCAATCGCCAGCCCACAGAGAAATGCGCAGGTATAAGACAAGACGATCATCTGCATCTTCAAAAAGATGCATCAGGTCTCTTATATAACCCATGTCTATATAATGCCAGCGCTAGCCTCACCTGTTCTGGTTTGTGAGTTCACAGCCGTGCATACACAAGGCCAATTCAATAGAGTTTACACTAACCTGTCCCCTGTGAACTTGCCTGCTCTACAAATTTCTAAAGATCTTTTCAAGCATGACATGTGTATGGGCACGGTGCAAGAGTAGTAAGCTTAGCCGGTTTTTGAGAAATGTATCTGACTGAGAAAATTGCTTTCCTGAGAAATCGACTCTGTCAGTATTGGGAGACAAAGAAGAGTAAGTTTCTAATTATTAATTTAGGTGGGGGTTGAAATGTCTTTTTTATTTTTCATAAGTGTACTATCAAGATTTGGTTTGATTTGAGAGAAACGGTCATGTGGGCGTTAATGAAGTTAATTAGTTAATTAATTAGTGTAAACTAAGACAATGACGAAGCTTCAGGATTCTCCTTATATATATATCTCTTCGTGGGAATGACATATGTATATTTCACGGGACTTTTTATTGCTAGAAAAAAATGACAGACATCGAAAATAAACTATTGAAAATATATTACTCTCCAATTGGATATTGGAAAGGTAAACCCGCGATAAAAAAAATACATGCGGCTGTGGGTGGAGATGTCACACTCAAACAAGTCAAACAATGGTTACAGAGACAAGCAATATGGCAGGTTTATCTTCCTGCGCCAAGAAAAATAACAAGACCTCATTTTGAAAACACTACTCCCAATGACACACATCAAATGGACCTCCTGTTCCTTCCGCATGACACAATAAGAAAAAAAGCATTACAAGTATGCACTAACTGTTGTTGACATAGCTTCACGGTATAAGGATGCTGAACCCATAACTCACAAAAATGCTAGTACGGTTGCGACTGTTTTATCAAAAATATATAGTCGAGGTGCTTTAAAATTTCCCCGGCTCATACAAGTCGATGACGGATCTGAGTTTAAGGGTGCCCTTAATCAGTTATTTGCAAAGCATGGCGTACTAGTGCGGTGAGGTATACCGGGTGGACACAGATCTCAGGCAATTGTTGAAAACTTTAACAAGTAATTATTGGAGAGAATTTTCAGCTCCCAGTATGCTAAGGAACTCATGCATGACACATAAAACACTGAGTGGGTAAAGAGATTACCGTCTGTGATAAAAGCAATGAATAATGAAGAACAGCGCTTGTGCCCTAAGCCCACCGATGCTATTAAATTAAAAACAATACTGTCAGGACCTCCGGCGTCAGGGTCAAAGATGGGACTAAAATCAATACTGCCAGACACAAGTTTGTTTACAAAACAGGTGAGATATTTATATCAGTCCAGTGAGTCTGAGAAAGACGTTAAACGCAGAGCAACCAACCCCATTTGGTCTACGTCTGTACACAATATTAAAAAATAGTCCCCGTCACTGTCGCATCAATATATTATCTATATGAGCCTGCCCCGCAGAG
The DNA here is from genome assembly GCA_036245525.1 of Semisulcospira habei. Taxonomy (NCBI): domain Eukaryota; kingdom Metazoa; phylum Mollusca; class Gastropoda; family Semisulcospiridae; genus Semisulcospira; species Semisulcospira habei. The sequence continues at coordinate 319,155,971 of BTPG01000001.1, forward strand.
GGCATTTGTCAGAGAAGAATTACAGATTATTATTACAGATTATTCCCCAGACACTGTTACTCACTTTTAATCATTTCAGTAACTAACTCATCGATTAATTCATTGACTACTTGTTCAGATAACTTAAGCTCATAATGGCCAGGCACATAAGCTTTTTCCTTAGTGTGAAACATACGTTTTGTGTCCCATACTGCCAGTGACATTTTATGTGTTTGGATCATTTCAAGATTATGTTTGTTTGACCTCAGTGACTTGTTTGAATAATCAGGCATTAATGCTCCATCTAAAACTTGTTTGTAATGTTCATGACGAATTTCTTTATTTTTTATCGCTGTTTTTATTTTATTCCTTTGGCTTTCGACTTACTGCCTTTCTGGTGCAGTATGGAATACATTTTTTACCTCAGTCAAACGTACTCAACTATCGGCACTCCATTCAGTTCATCTTTAAACTTTTCAGGCACTTTTTGATTTTGTGTGCTGTACAGCGGGTGGTCTTTAGGTCTATCAGACGTGTCATACATATGCTGTTCTGTTTTCATGTCTTCATAAAAGTCTTCAGTAGGACCGTCAATAATCATAGAGTCAGTGTCAGTGTATAACAGACGACATTCAGGATACTTCAGTTTAAAGTAATCATAGTAAAATTCAAGCATTAATAATTTTGATAACTCAAGTATTGCCAAACCAATGAATACTGGCTTGTCCTGTTTAACAATTTTTTTTTTTTTTGTTGAGTGACACTGCATATAATGACGGATGAAACTCTTTATACCCTGTGTACTGCGGCTTACCTGTAAGTTTAATAGCACCCAATTCAGTTGTGACCAGTCTCACATCTTTGCGGTGATGAGGATTTTCCATCGTCTTGCCAAAACAATCATTAAAGCTTATGTATCTGTGAACCTTCTTTAGTACTAACCCATGTCTAATGTAAAACTGCAGTAAGCGATAGTGACAAACGTAATTTGAATTTGTCATTCAAATTCGGCACAAATTTTGTGTCTTCTTTTTTCCCGTCAAAGACATTTTCTCAACAGCTAATGGATAATCATTATGGTAATCATGTAGATGGTGTGGGTACTCTAGGTCGACTTCAAAGATCCAACCCTTTGCATGATGCATAATATAGTTTTGTTAACCCTGTTATGTCATACTGTGACAAATCATGCAGAAAAAAAGTTTTTCAATGGCAATAATTAGGTCATCATGAACCCATACAAGTTACATGCATCCTTGTACAAGATATAATTTGATGACCTTGAGGGGTCAAATCCGGTAAGATATTTATTATTAGCTTTGGCATAATTATTTGATGCCATGCTAATGCCTCCTCTCAATCCGCGTTCCACCATTTCACTCAACGTGCGATCATACAACAGGTCTATAGATATCTTACTGGATTTCAAAAATGCATCCCATATCATGCCAGGACTAGTTATGTAGCAAGCCAGGTCAAGACTGTAGTGTACCAAACCCTTTTCACGGTAACTTTCAAAACGTCTGCTAGCAAGAAAACGTCAGCTTTCAAGTACTGATCGTGGTAATCACCAATCGTTTCACACCCTAGTTTACCCCATGCATCAAGCGCATGCTGGTATTCAGAGTCAGAAATACCTTTACCATTTAAGGTAGAATAAAATTTCTCTTTTGGAGGCAGTCTCCTTTCCTCAAACACAACCCACTCACTTATGTACTCATAGGGGTAGACACCTTTTTTTCATTAACTCAGGCTCAAAATATTTACTTGTTATTGGAAACTCAGTCTGTCCTTCTGCCAGACTAGTAATCCCTAAAGACAAATGTTGCATGGAGTCATAAAGCACTAATTTGTTGTCTAACCAAAAAGTATTTTTCAGTTGTCTGCGCAATACAACTAATGCTTTTGTAAAACTCATCTACAGCACACATGTTAATGTTTGAATCATATCCTTTGAGATTGTAAAAAAAAGATTGGTAACTTGTATGTCTTAGGATCTATTTTTAATAACAAGTTACAATTGTTATGTGAGGCACCTCTGTCGTGTCCAGTTATGTAATAATGGTCACGAACTGTATCATCTCGGGGAGGGGGGGGGGAGGGGGTTGTTCACATATCCAACACATCTCTGCTGTATTAAAAATTCAGTTTGTCTTCTTCTGTCATCACCAAAGGCATCTGACATGTTGTGAGATAATGCCCCCCACTTGGGTCTGCCCTGGGGTACTTGGGTGGGGTTGACTACTTTTTAGTTCCCAGGGCCACCCTGGTCAGCCCCACAGGGTGGGTTTTCCTCTCTATTCCTGGGCATGTGTTTCTGTCTACCCTTGGTCCATTCACCTGTATTTTCATTTTTTAAACTCTCCCTACTGTCTGTGCTGCCTGTAGCTCTTGATATTGGATGTGTGTTGTTAAATGGTCTTAGCTTTATTTAGGCCCCATGTTGTAGGTTTAGTTAATGTATTGGACCGGCTGGCAACATACGTTCAATATTCTGTATTTTCTTTTTTCTTTTCCACAAGCAGTGCAGGCAGGTTCTGCGAAAGTCTTGTTGCTGTCAGGACGTTAAGCAATGTACAATCAATGTACAATCATGTGAGATAAAGTACTACCTGACTATAATGTTGTCTCATTTCTGTTAAAAACAAGCATGCTGCACTTTCCCTCTGTAGATAACAGGCTCGGTATGCACACCATCTGACCTGACAAGAATGTATCCAAAAGAACACACCACTTGGTCACTTAACTTTACAGTCTTTGGTAATGATTCTGGAACAGGACCGTCATATGGCACAACCAGTGATTCAAAATCAGCATACACTACAAACGGCAACTTTTGCTGATTCCCATAATTCTTGAAATATACATGACTACCAGGATCTGGGTACTTAAGTATTGTTTGTATGTCATCAGGTGACCTGCAGTGCAGGACATGTTTATGCGACACTTTTATAGATGAGAATCTTTGTAAACATATTTCACACACTTCCTGTTTGCCATTGTGTTTTGATACATGATCATGAATTAGTCATGACATACTCCTGATAATTGTGTAGTGAAAGTTATTATTATCACCTATTAATAACATGTCAACATGTTTATCTTCTGACTGTCCATAGTTTGGGGCAATTGGCGATACTCTAATGGGTTGTAACTTATTAGGAGACTCATTATCCCTTACATACACATTCACAGAAATACCAGTATTTAGTTCTTCAAACAAGTCTATGTCTTCTACCTTAACAGGGAAATCAATAACACTGAATTTGAGTTCGTTTACAAATTTGGTGTAGTTAGATACGCGATCAGGTCTTGTTTCTAGAAAGTGTAGTTTAGCAAGCACATACCACGTGAAACAAACATATCTTTGTTCTGTATATTGACGAAGCTTTTTTGTTTGCAACCTCTGTTGGCAGTGGCAACCATGATTTGCCTAATATAGGATGATATCTTGACTGCTTCAATTGTAGTTCATATACATATACTTCGTGCCAACCAGACCCTTTCATTCTTGCACTGTCAATTGTTTTAACTCATTCTACCCCAACACCGAAATCTGCAAGTTTTCCCGTTGTCCTCTGAAGACTGCATTGAGGTGCAGGACACAGATCGATCGCGATAGTTCAAGGGTGATGCCAGAATAGCTTGGCGCCCATAGGCACCAAGCTATTCTGGCATCACCCTTGAACTATCATGGTCGATCCTTATCTTGTTGTGGTGTGTCTGGGGTAGAATGAGTTAAGGAAGTCAGGCAACAGCCTGTCTCTAAACACGTTCTCTAGTTCTCTTCTTGAATTGACTGTGTGTTGTCTTGTCAAGATATACACGATACAATCACTTCACCATCTATTCTGTTAAATTCTATTTTAGCAACAACCTGAATCTTTACACTGCCTGAAAGAAGATTATCTTGTATGACGAAAGAGTTTTCTATCGATTCATAGACATTGTTACTTTTAAATATAGGCAAGTCTGTTGTGTGAAACACGTTTCCTAAGCTTGGCGAGCCTGACGAGCTTTGGGCATTGTCCGTCATTTTTATTTGCCTGACAAAATAATAATGATGGGAGGACATTACATATCGACCGTGGTAGCTTTGTGCCTCTTTAGCGACCTGTTGGTTGTGACTTTAGTCTTGGGCCAGCATGGACCGACCGTTTCATCCGCCATTTTGCCTGTGTACCAGTACAGTCGTGAGTTTTTGACCGCTTTGCAACACACGGGTGTAAACCATGATTTGAACTTGAGCATGATCGATCTTTCTGAATGTGGGGGGAAGAAGAAGAAGCAGAAAAAGAGAGGGTCGAGAGGCGGAGTGAGGGAGAGACTGAAGAGACAGGGTAGTAGACACCCCCTCCCTACCATAACATTATCAAATGTCCGCTCCTTGCAGAATAAAATGGATGAACTAACGGCTCTAATGCAGTTTGACGGTGACTTTAGGCGGACTAATTTATTCTGTTTTACCGAAACATGGCTGACGGAGGACTCTGGGGAAGTGACACTGCCTGGTTTTACAACTGTACGGGCTGACAGGGACAGGGTTAAGATTCAGAAGAATGTGGGCGGTGGTGTGTGTATGCTCGTCAGCGAAAAGTGGGCTACACAGCTGACTGTCCGCGAGCGGGTGTGTACACGCAACCTTGAACTGCTAACCGTGTCGCTGCGACCACACTACTTGCCACGTGAATTCGGCCAGCTGACTATAATTACCGTTTATGTTCCGGGTCCCGACTTCAAAGCTGCAGCTGAGACGATCGCTGACTGTTACTCTAGAGTGGTATCAAACTATCCTGACCAGCCAGTATTTATTCTTGGCGACTTCAATCAGTGCGATCTAACACCACACCTCTCTCTACAACAGTACATTACATGTCCTACAAGACTTAATCGCACCATTGATCTCTGCTTTGGCAACATTGACGATGCGTTTAAGCCGTTGTGTAGGCCCTCACTGGGGCGCTCGGACCACAACGTCATACACTTGTTGCCAAAGTATAGACAAAAAATAAAGACGTCCAAGACTGTAACGAAAACCACACAGCTGTGGACACCGGACAGCATGGAGGAGCTCCGTGGGTGCTTTGAGGCGACAGATTGGGATATGTTTACTCATAACTGTGATGACCCTAATGAACTTGTTGAGACAGTCACTTCTTACGTAAGATTTTGTGAAAACACTGTAATTAAAACCAAGACAGTGAAAGTGTTTGCTAACAATAAGCCATGGGTCAGCAAGGAGCTAAAGGTGTATTTGAACCAGAAGAAACTTGCTTTCTTACAGGGTAACACTGATGAATTTCGGGAAAAGGAGAGGGATTTTAGAAGGGCTGCTAGGACTGCCAGACTGAACTATAAAAGCAAGATCGAAACAAAATTTTCTTCTGGCAACGCTAGAGATGCATGGAATGGTCTGAACAGCATGATGGGTAGGCAGCAAAAGAAACAAGCCAGGCTCTGCACTGGGAATCCAGTTGAGATGGCCAATGATCTAAATCGTTTTTACTCACGGTTCGATGGCAGAAACCTTAGTGATAACTGTGATGAATTGTGCCAGTCCATTGTGCCGGAACCTTTGTCAATTACTGAAGAGGAGGTAGTGAACATCTTTTCTAAGCTGAGTGCACACAAAGCACCTGGACCAGATGGGTTAGGTGGCAGAGTATTGAAAACCTGTGCAGGTCAATTGGGGAAGATCTTCACTACTATTTTTCAGTTCCTGCTTGATCATCATACTGTCCCTACGGCTTGGAAATCATCAATCATTGTCCCGATTCCTAAAAAAACGAACGCTCATGAATTCAACGATTTCCGTCCAGTTGCATTGACTTCTATTTTGTCAAAATGTATGGAAAAAGTGGTGAGGAGGCATCTGTTAAATGATGTTGCCGAACTACTGGATCCATTCCAATTTGCTTACAAAAACCATAGGGGTGTGGAGGATGCATGCCTTACTCTGTACAATCTTGTATTTCAACATCTTGAGAAATCAAAGGCACATGTGAGAATTCTTTTTATTGACTTTTCTAATGCTTTTAATACTGTTGAACCACTAATGCTTTTGCAGCGTATGATGGACTTTAATGTGAACACAAACATTATTCTGTGGGTGCGAGACTTTTTGAAGGACAGGCCACAACGTGTAAATGTACACGGCAGTCTGTCTGACCAAGTGGTGCTAAATTCAGGCTGCCCTCAAGGTTGTGTCCTCTCTCCGACATTGTTTTCTATATACACAGACCATATGCGTTGTCACACTGCCACTTCTCATCTCTTAAAGTTCTCAGACGACATGGCCCTTGTACGCCTACTCCAAAAAGAAGACAGTTTGGCCGAGTACTTTGCACAGATAGCAGTATTAGAGTCATGGTGCAAAGATAGTTTTCTGGAAATGAATGTACAGAAAACCAAGGAACTCGTCATTGATGACAGGAAAGTTGATGATATTTTTGTACCTGTCTCAATTAATAATCAACCTGTAGAGGTGGTCACTGAATTTAAGTACCTTGGCACAGTCGTGGATAGTGGGCTGTCCTTCACTGGAAACACTGATCTGATGGTGAAAAAAGCAAACCAGCGTCTGTACCTTCTTAGGAAACTGAGAAGTTTTGATGTCAGTTCCAGGGTTTTAGAATCCGTTTATAGAAGCCTGATCGAAAGCATACTGACGTTTAACATCACTGCTTGGTATGGCAATCTCAGTATGAAAAACAGGGGCAGACTGTCACGTATCGTCAGAACAGCTGAGAAGATCATTGGCCTAGGACAGTACCCAGTAGATGATCTGTACCATAGAGCTGTCCGAAGGATAGCTGCTAGCATTGTCAATGATCCTAGTCACCCACTCTCTGATCAGTTTCAAATGCTACCATCAGGCAGACGTTTCAACATGCCACTTGCCACAAGGAATGTTTTTAAGAAGTCTTTTATTCCAACTGCTGTCTCGATTTTGAACTCTCGTTTATAACGCCGCGATAAGTATGATCTACTTAACATTACCTCCCATCTTGTGACAGATTGCTTGTGATAGATTGCTGCAATGATAATTTTTCATGATATGCTTTTGCAGCGTTTGTTAATGTCTTATATTGTTGTTTCATGACGAGCCGAAAGGCAAATTTCTGTCGTGCCTGGACTCAAACAGACAATAAAGTTGTATTGTATTGTATTGTATTGTATAATAGAAAAATATTAACGCTGACTCTGTATGTGTAGTACCATTTTATTAACTGTAAGCCAGTTAATAAAAACATTTAGTTTACATAGTTGTTTAAATATGTTATAACAAAGTATCTCAAACCAGTTGCAGTTTGACCGCCGTGAGATGGCCTTAGTCGCCTGCTCGGCGTTAAACCCAAAATAACTAACTAACTAACCAGTTGCAGTTTGTATCATTAACTTTAAAGGAATGTGTCTTAAAGTCAACTGTCATGCACTCCACAATTGGATGCTCATCAACAAATTCCAAACTTTTGTAATAAAGTGAATAACATCGCACACTATCTGATGAAATGGCCTGTTTTTTTCGGCCGGCCGAACACACTCTTTTCTCACAACAAGTCAGTCAGTTTTTTTTGTGTTTAAGAATAAGGTGTGTTTCGAGGACGTTTTGCTTTTGAAGCCGGTACTCCTCTTATCAGCGGACCAAACCGTTTGAGACATCCACATTCACAGCAATTTTTGGCTGTTGTTGTTTCAGTCTCCTACATTTAGCCATGATTTACTTATAGGGTCAGATGTGCTTGCCCCTTGTTTAGGGGCATGTTTGCTAATTGTTTTTTTTTTAACGTTTTTCAAGATTTTTCTTTATTCCTCGTCTTATTTGACCCAGGGTGAGAAGCTTAGTTTGGTTTGCTGGGTGAGGTTTTCCACCTCGGGTCGACACAGTGGGCTGATAGGTTGGTTAGCGTGGTTTACACATTCTCCCCCGCTCCTAGTTTGGTATGGAACAGGTTGAGTTTTTCAATTCTTTCAACTGCGTTATAGCAGTTTTGTTGCAATGCAGAGTGTTTCCCCTTTTAATAGTCCTTTGAGGACTTGGTGGGTGGACCGACAGGTGCTGTAGGTACTGATATGTTTCAGTTGTGCACTCTGGCACTTCGTGGCGGTGAAGATCGCCTTGTCCGTAAAGCTATGGACAAGGCGATCTTTCGCCACCATGACGTAGCAGATAATGTAACAGATAATAATTACTATGTAAAACATAATGAGACCCATGATATACCACCAGGGTATTATGAATTTTGTACTTTAGCTAACTGATTTCAAAGTGAATTAAAAATTAAAGCAACTTTAAATCCAGCCAACTTACACGTTACATTAGAATTTCCGAGTGACATGCGTTGACCTGTATTTTCATTCAAACTTGCATTTTTACTTAGTTTAAAAGTTACACTTGCAGATGATAATCTTGGTGATGATTGGATATTTATGGATCCTCGTAGTACAGATTTGACAAAAAAGCCAAATAAACAAAATGTAATTGGAAGATATCCTGTCAATTTGGCAGTACACACAGTATTAAATGTTCATTTGAAAGAACTAAACACAACTGAAAATGTACACAATGTTAAGCCTTCAACTTTGTTGAGATGTATGTCAGCTGGAACTGCACCCTATTGCGAAAGTGTGGTTGTTAGGTTTCCTAATTTACAGTGAAAATGGGTTCCAGTTTTGTTGAATCGTTGTGTTTATTTGTTACTAATTAGGATGGCACACCAGTTCTGATGCATGATTTTAGTGTTGTGTTAGAAATAGAAGTTAAATAATTTTATTTTTGTTTATAAAATGAGTGTTGGTCCAAAGCCGAAAATTATTCCAGTTGCGTGTCCGATAACAGAGTTGAAAGATTTGGCTGACGTGCAGGATTTTGAAAAGGAAGGTGAAATTGGAGAGGTGTATGGTTTTGAACTTGTTTCTAATGGCATGTACAAGTGGAAAGTAATAGATGACATAAAGGACAGAACAGATAGACCGATTCCTAAACTTGGTCAGCTGCGTGATGTTACTGTACCTACTCCTGTAAATAATGTGCCCTACAACTTAATAAATGTGGGTAATAAGTGGGTAGTTTCGCTTGTGCCTGCACCTGCACCTACAATTGACTGGGACACAAAGTTTGAATTTATTAGTCCTTATGTATACACTGATGATGTAGGAGCCTTAGTATTCATTAAAGTTGTTAACTCTGGACTGCTGATTGTGAGTCTTGTTCCGATCTTTACTTTGGACAACAATAGAAGAGATAAACTAAAAGTGCAAGAGTATGAAAAATGGAGGTATCTTCTTACAACCAGAAGGGGCAGATCGGATACAGAAGTTGTGTTTGTACCAGCAAACTTTACCATTGCAAAAGAAGCGATAATAGTATTTGAAATTACCATGAGATCTGTAGCTTCTGTAAAACAAGCTGATATCGCACAGGGAATCAAACTAATGTGGGATGGCACAGTGCAAGAGTCAACGAAGGTCTTTATTGCTATTAGAAAAGGTGTAGATGTAGATGTATCGAGCAGTATTCCGACTGTGAAGGTGGTGATCGATAAAACTATTCTGGTTTTTCTAAGTTACATAAAACTGGAACACATAGATCTTGTTTCATTTTATTACGCTAGCAAATTGAATAGCCTTAAAGAGTTGCAAACTGTAATTGCAGATTAAATAATTAAAAAAAATATTTGCCAATAAAAAATGGTTAACTTGTATCTGCAACTACCGACTGAGACACTTGCGATGACTAAGATGCTTGTATCTGATAAAACATTACAGACTGACACATTCCGATTAATAAATATTACAGACGCATTGAAATATTTGAAAGGTGAGGAGGCCAAATACTCCAGGTGTACAAGGTGGTATAAAACCGTTTTCAATTCTGTACAAAACACATCTATGGCTGTGGGTGTGGTTTAAGCTGGATGTTCTGTAGGGGGTATTGTTTTGATATCAACTGGAATCGGAAATTTAATTGGAGTTTAATTGAAGGAGCTAGCATTGCCACAGTTCTGCTATGCTTTGGTTTGGAAGGCCTTAACAAAAGATTTCATACAAAATTGCAGAAGCATGAAGCATTGAGTACGCTTGCCGGTGCTAAGTTGAGTAGTATGTAACTTGTTATCAGTAAATCTATGAAAGATAATTTTTTTTGTTGAAAAAATTGTCCGAGTATCTGTTGACTACAGTCAACTTGTTACAAGAACTTATAAAAACTTATGGTAAGTAATTAATAAGTTCTTATGGTAAGTAATTAATACGTTCTTATGGCAACTAACTTTAAGATTACCTCTGCAGGTTCCTAAAAGTTGGTTGCAACTTGTTGTGAAACCTCTTGGTAATTGACGGCTTTCCTTTCAAAGAAGCATGCTGTCCCCTGTTCAGTGTATTAAGCTGTGATTAAAAAGGCAACAGCTGTGAGAGGCTTTTGTTGGCTGACCTTTTCAAAACCTCAGCCATGTGGCAGCTTATTTATAAAAGTGTGTGGCAAGGCCTGAAAAGAAATGTGTCCCCCTAGCATACCTGAAATTGAATAGCAGGTGACAAAAGCTATGATCGCATAACAAAAGGGTATTTAACTGTGGCGGGTAGCAAAGATTAGGCTACACAGGCATCTGTTGACATAACCACTGACTTAAAACATGACAGGTAAAAGTACATGTTATACTGACTTTATGACAGGTCTCTCTTTATGAGTTAGGCTGACAGAGTTTAATGACATACATTTCCCATGCCATGACTGGGCTTGTTAGGTCGTGTAGAGAAATTCAACCCCTCCACCTGCATTGAAATTTATTCATAACGCAACAGCAAATTTGATTGCACCTTTCAAACCTTTGAATCATCAGACTGATATGCACAAGAACGACTCTGTATGGACAAGAAAAATCTCATAACCTCAAGATATGTCTAAACACATCCACATATTACATTATCAAAAATCGTGACCCCAGCAAATGCAAATAAGTTTTAACCCGTTGAACCATGGCAAACCGTTGCAGCGTTTTCAGGTGTTTCGAATCACGCACGCGGTGATGCACATCATCGCTCGCATGACCTCGGTGGCCGCGAGGTAACTGGGTCACATCCTTTTTACTTAACTGATATCCTGGCAGTGCCAAAGTGTGTTCCTCTTGCAGTTTTTGAATTACCAGTGTGTAATTTTGTGATAATGTCGAGTGATTTTGAGAGTGATGACGAGATGTGGTCGGACAATGAGTTTTGGGATGCCAGACAGTTTGACTTGTTGGACAGTGATATATTTGACCCACCGGCACTAGACGCACGTTTTCATGGTCAGCAGCCCGTGAATGACACTGACACCGACAGTGACATTGAGCTACAATCTGACGAAAAAGGCGATGATTCTGCCGCTTTTCTACCTGGTGCCCACCTTCATCTGGGCTGCTGATTTACCGTGGCATGGTGGACACCAGTGATAACAATTGGGATGTATATTGAATGTATAGACACGGTAGTATTGTTAGCGACTCACAAACTAATGTGCATATAATTGTGACAGCAACTGAAGACAGTTAGTGTTGTGTAACATTTTCTCTTGAGTGCTATGGATATGCCGTATCAACGACAGGTGTAGAGAAGGATATCTAGAGAATAGGTAGGGGACAATACAGTGTATCAGCATGCTGGCAGTGCATGGGCAGTAATGTGGCACTGTGACTGACATCATAGTTAGTGTTGCATGGAGCTAGATAATTATTCTCAGTATGAAGCATACAACTTTTTCAGGTTTTTCTTCACCTGTCACTATTTTCGTCACCAAGCACTGTGACACAGGGGACACAGTCTTATAACATAGACAAAACAATAGTCTGTCCAATGACAAGTCTGTACATATATACGTTTATGATGATATCTGCAATAGTTATTTTTTTTTATTATTTTTTTAATCTGAGGTACCCATATCTAGACTAAATGCTCTCAAATAAAGTCAGGGCTGAAGGGTATACAGTCTTGTTATATACACAGGGTTCAAAGGGTTAACAGTGAATGAAAAAAGAACAACACCCACACACAGAGAGAGACAGTTGACTGAAACCATGTGGAATCATGTCTTCAGTTAATTAAACATTCCTGAGTAGTGAGTGTATTTACCCTGGGTTACCTGCACTGGATTAACGGGGTGATTTGGTGATGGTGGGGTGGTGATGGGGGGGGGGGGGGGGTCGATGCGGTTATTGTCAAAAATGGCGTTATTTATCGATCGATGCGCCATTATTAATATTTTACGCTTTCGGATTCTCTCTTTGTTTATCTCTCACGTTGCATCCCCTACAGAACCCCATCATGCTATATACTGTTGAAACGGCCTTTGTCAGTACTTTCCCGCGGTACACATCCCGCCTAATAATACACAAGTGCAAGTGCAGTTTTGAAAGGGATGGGGACTTCCAGCTCTCGCTGATTTCGTCCAGGGGGGGTTGGCCAGGGAGGGGGGGGGGTGTATTTTGGCTGTCTGTCGCTGGTGTTACGCATCACCCAGTGCTTCCTTCATCATGGCTGCCCGCGCCGCCGGTGGCTGGGTCGTTGGGGGGAGAGGAGAGCCCGTGTTCGCGCGGGTGTCCGGATCCCTGTCTTGTTTGGTTGGTGGTGGCCTTGTTGTTTCCAGCTTCCCTTTCTGGTAGTCACAGTCCAAGGCCCGGTTTTTTTAAGCCCTGACGCCTATCACCCGGCTTGTTTGAGGGGGGTTGATTCTTACTAACCCCCCCCCCCCCCCTATAAGTGTTTCTGTATTATCTCTGGAGGCGGGGGGGGGGGGGGGGGGGTGTTGTACCCTCCATTGCCCAGGGAGTGCATGGACGAAGGATGCTAAACCTCCCTGGGAGCCCTATTTATTTTGATGGGTGGCGTCCGTACGCAGGCGAGCGGGGAGTCACGCGGTGTCGGAGTTCCATCGAGGGTACCTCGCCCACCCTGGTTTTGTCTAACCCCACTATCCCGCAGAGTGGACCTTCCAGGAGTGTCCTCCTCTGCGTCCCAATACCGGGAAGATGGACCCCGGAGCCGGCCGCCAGCCCCCGGGCGCGTCTCACCGAGGGACTCGGTGTGTGTGTGTGTGGGGGGGGGGGGGGGGCTCAGGTGCCCACCGCGGGCCCCCGGGACCCTCTCCCCGCTAGGAGGGGGGCAATTGGTTAAAAAGCCTTCGGGCAGAGACCTATGGGGCATTCCCTCCGAACTTCTGTGAGGGGGGGGGGGGGGGCAATCTTAACGTACCGGGGACGGAAAAATAAAGGAAAGTAACATATACATAAAAAAGGATGATGTGATGATTGGCTTCCAAGCTCCCCCCCCCCCCACGCCAGAGCGGACCCCCCGATCCCGGCGGTGGCCTCCGCCGGGTCGGGGGACCCCACCCGCGGGGCAGGGGGTGGGGATGGGGGGGGGGTGAGAGGGGGCTTCCAGAGACCGGGTGATTGATGGTGATGGGGATGATGTGGCACCTCTTTAGTAACCCTGGGGGGGGGGGGGGGGGGGCGGGTGCTGGGCCATGGGATGGAATGATGATGCTGGTAAGGGTGACCTGTGTTTTGGCTGTTTGGCCCTATCGGGCCTACGGCCACACATCGCGAGTGGATAGTTGGAGGATAAGTGGGGAGGGGCCGGTGGGGGACGGGGTCCGCCACCACGTGACTCTAGGAGGGTATTATCCTGTTTGTGAGCCGTCACCCATTAACTATGTTTATAAGAAGTGCATTGACGATGGATGATAAACCTCCTTTGGTTGGGTCTAGTTTATTTAAGTGGTTGCCCCCCTCGACCAGGCTGGACTCCAGCCGCCCGGATTTACCTGCTCTTCGGGTTGCTCCCCCCTGTGTTCCTTCCCGGGTCCTATCCGTTTCGGCCCCGGGTGGCCCGGCGGAGGATTGGGACCCTTCGTGGCGCCCCGCGGTTTCCGAGCATGGCCCGCCGTGATAATGCCTGACCACTGCGCGGCCACCGCTGGGCTCCCCGCGGTCCCGTCCCCGCCGGGTAGGGTCGGGGAAGGTGGAATGGCAAAAAAAAAAAAAAAAAAAAAAAAAATTGGGGGTGGGGGGGGGAGTGTGGATGAGATAACTCTTTATTATCTGGGGGAGTGGGGGGCGTGTGCTCGGACCATGAGATGAGGGGATAGGAGATGATGGGTTCACCTTCTCCCCCCTCCCGCCCCCCCCCCCCCGGCCTTTATTGGGTGGGCGGCGGGGCGAGGCGGGCGTCCCCAGAGTGGATAGATACAAGAGGCTATGGGGGTGGAGTCGTGAGAGCAGGCACCGGGAAGTTCTGGGAGACCTGACTCAGGAGGGTTTCCCACTGTCTATGGTGCTATCTTTCTGAGCGCCCCGGTCGGGCGGCCCGGGCGGGGTGGTTGTGATGGGGGGAACGGGAGGATGAGCGTGACGGGGGGTGGGGTACAACCTTTATTACCTTGGGAGTTCAAGGGCTGGGGGGCGGGTGCTTGGACCATGGTCGATGAAGGGGAGTGGTTGGTGATGGGGGGACCCCTTCAGTCACTCATTCATGCATTCTTCAGTCTTCCTTCTTTTATTTCCCTTGCGTACACTCAGTCTTTTTTCCTCTTCCAATTCATGCTTACTTCCGTTATGCCCGGCCGGGGGACTTCGGGCCCGGGGGTGCTCGGACGACGACGAGAGCTAGCCCCCGAACTTATCGCCATAATCGTGAATCATGAGCCTTCCGTGCTGTGGGAGGGGGGTAGGTGTGGTTCTTCTATGTTTGGTTATATGTACTTAACTAGGGGGTGTTCGTTGAGTAGGTGTATTGTGTGTTTGGTGGTATTGCACCATGTTGTTGCGTCGGGGTTTTTGAGGCCTTCTAGGGTGAGGGGTGTGTTAAGTTTATCTGCTATTGTGGTTCTGGTTTCTTCTATGTTTGGGCAGTCTAGCAGTATGTGTTCTGTGGCAAGAGTGAGTCCGCATGTGCACATTATTTGGGTTGCCGGGTGGACTAGGTATCTTTCGCCCCCTAATCGGATTCGTGTTTGTTACGTGGTGGAGTTGTAGTCGAAGTATGATAAACATACCAGACACACACGCACGTAGATAGATAGACCTCATTCAGCTGCAATCCGTCAACCGTGGCTTAAGGATATAGACAAAACTGGAGTAACAGTTCCAACAATATTTAATTCAGCGATGCGATATCCACACAATAATGCACTTTCAAATGCACAAACTACTGAATACAAAGTCTCTTTTGCTATGTCCTCACTACGACTCAAAGTTTCTCATACACAGCGTCTCTCGCAATAAACTGCGTATCTCTACGACTGACAAAGCAAGACAATGTACTCACGGGCTTTCCCAGCGCCCTCCTTATATACACTATCAAAATCTAGAATCTTCTACGGAAAACATGAAATCAACCAGCCAAAACGAAACGCGCAGTCGAAACTCATTAACATGAACTTTCCAGAAACAATATAACAGCTACAAAAATACGGCTGCTCACTTCAGCTCTAAATTCTAGCATATAATAAAGACACGTAAAAGTATGGTATCCCTATCTATGATAGCTCAAAAAGGTACGAGAACATTCACCAAACAAAATAAAAGCTGCTCACTACACAAGGAAAAGTAGCGAAAATGTTGCGATGTCACCTAACCGACGTGACACTAACGAGGCCACCAGACAGTGCGACCTGTCTACAAGGTACCGGACTAAACACAACAAAACGAAATCGGCTCTACTCACGAACAAAAGAAAATCTTACTAAAAAGGTACGACATCATAACCGTGATAGATCAAATAAACAACATATCGTTACCTACGAATAACCCATGTACGCTCTCACAGGATAACACAACCACAATCGTAACATTACCCCCCCCCCCCCTCTTAAGAATGAAATTTCACAAAAATTTCTTCTCAAATTTCAAAAATACGGTTGTGGCTGTGTAAACCTACACAAAACCCTAAATAAATATAACTACACATCAAAAATCAAATTAAAATAAACGTCTCACAGTTCCTGTAAACAGTCCTGAGCATCGAAATGTTTCATACAAATGTTCTGGACACAGAAATGTTCATTTAAACTGCTCTGCTCAGGTAATCTGCTCTAAAGTTCTGCGAATCCTTAAGTTAAACTAAAAATAATGTCAAAGTTAGTTTCAGGAACATCACCAAACCATAAGTTACAGTTCCCAGTTTAAAAGTCACTGGTCCGGGGTCGAACACTGTCAGTTTAGGAAAAGCGTTACAGTTTATACACACCAAATTGGATCTCTCTTGTTCCTTCGCGATAACAACTGGCGATCTGGCATCCCTGTCGTCTCTCAGGTCCGGCGTCTCTCGAACATTCCTTCTCGGTCCTTTACTCGTGTAGCGAAACAGACGACAGGACTCGTCGCAAACCGGATTGTCGGATGTTAGATTAACCTCGGGCTGGATGGTGTCTATTTTCCCTGGGTCAGGTGTAAACTGATGCTCGAACTCTCGAGTCAGGACACACAGTTCTTCACGTTGAGTCTGGGTCAGATTCTGACTGAACTGAATATCTTCTACATCCTCTTTATGTGGGAGTTCATTAAGGTCAAATAGGTTCTCGTCGTCTAGTCTTTCGTCATCAGCAAGACGCACCGATTCCGCCGATTTTTGTTTGTCTTGACCTCTCTGTACCTCCACCAGCCTTTCTTTATTTACCACTGCTGCTTCCGTGTTGTCCGCCACTTTTAGAGGGATGGTCTGGTGACTCTTCTCTGCTTGACTTCTCGTGGTAACGGAACATATTTCAGGTCTCCACTCCGGATCTGGATCGTCTGCGTTTCTGGCATCATCAATGTTTCCGATGATGAGGTCGTAGACTGGTGTCTTCACGCACAACGCCTTCACCTCTCCTGTCAAGTATGGGGTGTCGACACTGACTTTGGCAAGGGGGATAATCCTTACAGTTCCGTCAGCCAAAATGAGGGTGGTCCACTCCTGTAGCTTCTGGTCTTCAGCTACTAGGTCCTCTCTCACGATGATGCAGCTACAACCAGTGTCTCTCAACACTCTCACTGGTGTGTCGCCGACGAATCCTGACACCACCGGCATGTTCGGCACTTCATTCTCAGGCAGCGCGATGTTTGAGACTGGTAAAAATGTAGTCCCATCTCCTACTGGGATGCGTCCATTCTTTCTGAAAGATTCGATCAGTTCTGGTGTCCCTCGCTTTTCTCTAGACTCAAAGTCATTGGATGACGTCACATCATTAGCTAATACAGCGGCAGCTCTGTGTTGAGACGTGGTACTGCTTCTGCCTGCTATCCCACGATCTTGGTTGGATCTTCTGATGTTGTCGCCTCGGGGAACATCTTTAGAAGGACACCGTATCGCTTTGTGACCTTTCTTTCCACAGAGAAAACATGTCAGGTTCTCCACCGGTTTATAACTCAGGGTGTCTCTGACATTATAGATTTCCTCTGCTGGTGGAGACACACGCTGTGGCTTACTGGACCCGAACTTCATGTTGTGAGCGTCAAGGTATATTTGAGCGAAGTCGGCCAGGGCCTTTAGTGACTGGTCTTTTTGCTCTCTAAGGTGGGCGGCCAGGTCCTTAGAACATGCGCTGAGGGCTTGTTCTTTGATGATGAGGTCGCACAGGTCTTGGTACTCTCTGTTTAGGCCAGCCAGCTCTATCCATTTCTCCAGGTAGCTTCTGATTCTTTCAATGAATAGGCCAGGTGTTTCTCCTTCTTCAGGCTTGCAGTTCCGAAATCGTTGCCTGTAACCTTCTTCAGTGAAGTCGTACTGTCTCAACAGGGCGACTTTCAACTGAGTATAATCTTCGGCTTCTTCTCTTGGTAAGAGGGTGTAAAATTCAAGCGCTTTGCCAGTTAGAAGTGCGCTCAGTTTAATAGCCCAAGTCTCTTGTTTCCAATTGTTGCTATTTGCGAAGCGCTCGAATCGCTCCAGATAAGCGTCCATCTTATCTGAATTTTCAATGAAAGGTGGAAGTTTTGGGGCACGGGCTGTTTGTTCTCTGCTCGCTAATGCTGTTGCTTCATTAGTTCTCTGGTTCTGTGCCTCAATCTCCATCTGCTTTAGATGAATTTCGTGTTGACGCTGCCTCTCCGCCTCTTCTCTCTCCTCTTCTCGTTGTTTCTCTGCCTCTCTTCACTGTTTCTCTGCTTCTTCTGCTTGGATTTCGAGTCTCCTGATTTCATGTTCTTTGGCTCTTTCTTCTCTTTCCAGTCTCTCCTTTTCTTCTTTCTCTCGTTTCTTTTCTTCTTTTTCTTCTCTCTCCAGTCTCTCCTTTTCTTCTTTCTCTCGTTTCTTTTCTTCTTTTTCTTCTATCTCCAATCTCTCCTTTTCTTCTTTCTCTCATTTCTTCTCTTCTTTCTCTTCTCTCTCCAATCTCTCCTTTTCTTCTCTCTCTCGTCTCTTTTCTTCATTCTCTTCTCTCTCCAATCTCTCCTTTTCTTCTCTCTCTCGTCTCTTTTCTTCTTTCTCCTCTCTCTCCTTTACAAACTCGAGGAGTTGAGCTCCTTCGAGTCCACATTCCTTTCCAATTTTCAGGAATGTCTCCAATTCCGATGTCGCCATCTCTGCTTTTCACTGCTGGCTGTTTTCTCCTGCTACCCTTTCCACTGAACCAACTGAAGAGATCTCGTCGGGGTCGCCAAAATGTTACGTGGTGGAGTTGTAGTCGAAGTATGATAAACACACCAGACACACACGCACGTAGAGTTCTTTTAAATAGACCTCATTCAGCTGCAATCCGTCAACCGTGGCTTAAGGATGTAGACAAAACTGGAGTAACAGTTCCAACAATATTTAATTCAGCGATGCGATATCCACACAATAATGCACTTTCAAATGCACAAACTACTGAATACAAAGTCTCTTTTGCTATGTCCTCACTACGACTCAAAGTTTCTCATACACAGCGTCTCTCGCAATAAACTGCGTATCTCTACGACTGACAAAGCAAGACAATGTACCCACGGGCTTTCCCAGCGCCCTCCTTATATACACTATCAAAATCTAGAATCTTCTACGGAAAACATGAACTCAACCAACCAGAACGAAACGCGCAGCCGAAACTCATTAACATGAACTTTCCAGAAACAATATAACAGATACAAAAATACGGCTGCTCACTTCAGCTCTAAATTCTAGCATATAATAAAGACACGTAAAAGTATGGTATCCCTATCTATGATAGCTCAAAAAGGTACGAGAACATTCACCAAACAAAATAAAAGCTGCTCACTACACGCGCACAAGGAAAAGTAGCGAAAAATGTTGCGATGTCACCTAACCGACGTGACACTAACGAGGCCACCAGACAGTGCGACCTGTCTACAACGTACCGGACTAAACACAACAAAACGAAATCGGCTCTACTCACGAACAAAAGAAAATCTTACTAAAAAGGTACGACATCATAACCGTGATAGCTCAAATAAACAACATATCGTTACCTACGAATAACCCATGTACGCTCTCACAGGATAACACAACCACAATCGTAACAGTGTTAGCCGTGACTGATCTCTCCTTTTGCCTGAACCCCCACCGGGTCTGCCCTAGGGGACCTTGGTGGGGTTGTCTACTTTTTAGTTCCTAGGGTCACCTTGTTTAACCCCTGCTAGGTGGGTTCTACTCTTTTGGGGGTTTGCATTTCTGTCTTTCTGGTCCATTCATCTGTATTTTTCTTTTGCAATTCTCCCTCCTGTCTGCGCTTCTTGCAGTTCTTTTCTTCATTTAGCGCAGGCACGTCCTGAGAAGGCCTTTGTCGCTTGCGGGACGTAAAGCATTCTATACTATACTATTCTATACTATCCTTTTGCCTGAAAAGAGGATGGGTGTCAAATGTTGGTTAAGTACCCTCGTTAGATTTTTGCGTCTTCCCCTTTTGGTCTGATGGAATTCTTTTTCCCATAGGTTTTGGAAGGCGGGTCGGAGTGCTCTTGACCTTTCGTTTGCTGAGAGAGGTAGGTTGAAGAAGGTCGATTCTTGGTCGAGGCCTTTCTTCACTACCCTGTCTGCTCGCTCGTTGCTGGGATCCCCACATGAGAGGGGACCCACATGATCTTGATCGATTGGCCGCGTTCTGCGAGTTCGGCTGCTCGTAGCCTGATCAGGTAAGTTAGATCCTCTCTGCACGAATCGAGGTTTTGGATCGCTTGAATTGCGGATAATGAGTCCGTCACTATGAGTATGTGTTTGGTCTTTTGTAGGTCGCTTTTTATCGCCTTAATGGCTCCTAGTATGGCCGTGAGTTCGGCCGTAAAGACTCCTGTGTGATCGGGTAGTTTTATGGCCCGGTCCGATTTGTTGGGGACGTGGATACCTAGTCCGGTTGCGTGAGTAGTTGGGTCGTGGGACCCGTCTGTATAGATGAGTGCGTAGTTTTTATAGGTGGTGGTTCTTTTGATGTCAAATTCTGTTTTCATTTTGGGCCCGTCTGCTGTTTTCTGGTATTTGGTTAGGTCCAGGTCTACCTCTATTTGTGGGAGTTTCCATGGTGGTACTGTGATTGGTGTGTTGGGTGTTCTCTTTGGTAGTTTGAGGTTTATGGTGTTTTCGATCGTTTGGACGACGGTTTTAATTTGCGGCGTCTGTGTGCGTTGGCCTCTGTGTTTGTGGTCCGTGTTGAGTGTGTGTTTGGCCGGGTGGTCTTCCGGCATGGCTAGTGTTTTATAGTATTGGTTGGCTGCTTTTTCCTTTATTGTAAGCTTTACCGGTTTTTGACCACTTTCAGCCAGCACAAGCAGGTTGGGGGTGTCTGGGGACCCCCAGGACCACCTTCAAGGCTTCCGCTTGTACTGACATCAGTTTTTTTGGTTAGAGTTTTGTTAAGATTGGTGAGAAGCGGGGCTGCGTAGAGTAGTCTGGACATTACGAAGGCATGGTATAGATTTAGTGCCCCAGTCGGCTTCGCTTACCTTACGCATTAGGTTTATACCTTTCCTGGCAGATTGGCATATTTGGTCGACATATGGTGACCAGTCATTGTTGTTTGTGAATGTTACTCCTAGGAATTTGATTCTCTGGCAGTATTCTATATTTGTGTTACCAATTTGTAGAGTAGGGATAGGGGCTTTTGTTTGAAATTTTTGTTTTCGGTTGGTCCTAAAATCGATCGCTTGGGTTTTGTTGGGGGAAATTTTGAGGCCTGCTCTTAGTAGCCAGTTTTCTATTCTTGTTAGATCTTGTTGGAATTCTTGGAATCCTACTAATTCCCAGTTGAAGTTTCTTTGCCTACTCTTGATTTTCCCTATAAGAGAGGTGTCGTCGGTGAATTGCATTATTTTGTTGTGTCTGACGACGTGTTGTAGACCTGTGAGCAGGAATGTAAATAAAATGGGGCTGAGCACCGATCCTTGTGGTACTCCGTTATCTAGGGTGTGTTCTTTTGATATCGCGTTGCCTATTCTTACTGTTATTTTTCGGTCTGCCAGGAAGGATTTGAGAAAGTTATACATTTTGTTTGTTATTCCGAGGTCGCCCAGTCTGCTAAGTAGTTTTTCGTGCCAAACCATGTCATAAGCTTTCTCTATGTCGAGGAAGCTTCCTATGAGTTCAGTTCCCCTCTCTCGGTGGGTATTTAGGATCTCTTGTTGTAGAGTGGTTAGATGGTCAAGTGTACTGCGCTTTTTCCTAAATCCACTTTGCTGTGGGGGTAGGATGTGGTGTTTCTCGCAGTGGGACATGAGTCTGTATTTGAGTATTTTTTTCTAATGTTTTGCCCAGCTGGGATGTTAATGCGATGGGTCTATAGCTGTCGGGTTGGTGTGTTGGTTTTCCTGGTTTCGGGAGGGTGATGACTAACGCTTTTTTTCCACTGCGTGGGGAATATCCCTTTAGAGTAAATGTCGTTAAAGAGGGTAACTATAGCTCTTTTCATGGAGGGGTGGCTTTTTGTATCATTTCGTACGTGATTTGGTCTATGCCGGGGGCTTTACCTTTCCCCGCGGTTCGTAGGGCTTGGGTTAATTCTAAGATTGTTATTTCGCTATCTAGCTCGTGATTATTCATCTGGTATGGTTGTTCAAAGCACGTACTCAGGTGGGGTTTGAGGTCCCTAAATTCTGGTGTTAGGTTGTCGTTTGAGCTAGCTTGGCTAAAGGTGTGGGCTAGTACATTTGCTTTTTCTTGGTCCGTGGCATACACTCTGTTTTCTGTTTTTAGTGATGGCATGCTAACCCTCTGACCTTTTATTTTATCCCAACTTTCTTTGATCCTGGTTTTGGTATTGATTGTTTCTGTAAAGGCATGCCACTCCTCTTTTTTGGCTTCTTTGATCGTTCGATCTGCTATGGTTTTGGCACGTTTGTATTCTATTCTATTTTCGGGCGTTTTGTGTTTTTTCCAGAGTTGGAGCTTTCTTTTTCTGTTTTTTACTTCTCGATCACAGGCCTTATTCCACCAGTATTTCCCTGGCCTCTCATTATCAGCTCTGCCAGGTGTGCACTCCTTGATTGTTCTGATGATGTGGTCTGTGATGTGGGCCGTTTTCTCGTCTATGTCATGACTCTCACCCCAATTAGGGGTGAACCTAGTCAATTCGTGGTATTTTCCCCAATCTGTCCGCTTGGTGTTGATTTTTTGCGGGGCCCCTGGGTTTGGTGGTAGGGGAATTTTGTTTTTATCCGTAATTGTTATCAGTGTCGGAAAATGGTCACTCCCTAGGTTATCACTATTTACTTGCCACTGAGTTTCCACGGCGATGGTGTTGGTGGTTATGGCTATGTCTAGGGCATTCATGGTGTCTCTGTTCCCCTGGACGAACATGTGGGTGGGCTCGCCTGTATTTAGGATACATCGTTGGGTCTCATTTATTGCTGTTTCTAGTTTTTTTTTCCCCTGCTGTATCTGCTTTTATTTGATTTTCGTCCCATTGGGGGCTTTGGCGTTAAAGTCCCCTACCACTACGTCCCCTGCTAGTTGTAGATCTTTAAGGTGTTCTATTGATATTTGGCTATAATCTCTCTCGTTTGGAGTGTAGGCGTTTACTATTTTAAGTTTGCAGTTGGTTGGTGTGGTTATCTCCCCTATTATGGCATCTATCTGTGGGTTTAGAGTATGGGTTATTTCTGTGATCGCTATTTCGGTTTTGGTGTAGATGGCTACGCCTCCTCCTTTTTGGTTTATCCTACTTTTATAAATGAGTGGGTATTTGTACCCCTTTATTTGTGGGGGTTTGTCCAGGAAACCCGTCTCCTGGAGGGCGAGGATTTCCGGGGGGGGGGGGGGGGGGGGGGGGTTGGGGGTTAACCAGTTTCTGAATTCGTCTAGTTTAGATTGGAGGAACCTGTAGTTCCATTGAAGGATGTGGAGGCCTGCCATCTTAGAACTGTAAACTTGTCGTTAGATTTTGCATTAGGCTATGGAAAAGCCCTATGAATTGGTTTAACGCTCTGGTGTCGCCGGACCTACTCATTCCTGTGGTGACCATGTTCCCCCAGGCCACCATGGCGATTATGTGTTGGTGTAGGAGGAACATTTCCGGACTGCGCGTCGGGCCGTCTGGTCGCGCCCTCCCCCCCCCCCCCCCCTCTTCCCCTGGTTGATATGTGGGGGGCAGGTTGGTCCATTCCACGATGGGGTGGCGGGCTGCGGCCGTCTCTTTTCTGGCCCGTTCTTTGTTCAGCCCGGGAACGCTCTCTCTCTCTCTCTCTCTCTGTTTTCGAGGGGGTGTCCCAACCGTCGGGTATAGTTTGACTGGTGGTGGGGTGCCATGCTGTCTCTCCCCGCTGCTTGGGGGGAGGGGGGAGGCGGTAACAGGACAGACTCTCCCACTGTAGGTGGAGGGGGGGGGGGGACCCAGCTATTACCGCTTCATCCGGCATTGGTCCCCTCCGCTCGGGCGGGGTCCCGGGTCTTTCGCCTGGCACTATCTGTTTGCGTGGATCGTTCCTGTTGGCTTTGGGTTAGTTGTCTTTCGTTGTTTGGTTATTTGAGTGCCCTTGGGTCCTTCTGGGAGTTTGACGGGTAATTGCCGCCTCAGTTTGGGTCTACGGGTAGACTATCCATGGGTCTTTGCGTGGCGTTACCTGTATTCTGTATACTATGGTGGAGTCTCCCTGTTTCGGGTGGTGGTTTTACGGTGGGGGTGTCTTTCGCTGTTGAGTGCCTTAACATAGGACATTAATTGTCCCGAGCTAGCTAGTCGGACGGCTCTGTTATGATCCCGTCTGAGTTCACAGCCTCCATAGTTGGCTGAGTGCCCTGGGTCTTGGCAGTTGGGGCAAAAGTACTCTTCGGGGCGGTTGAATTTGCACTTATTGGTGGGGTGGCCCTGACTACATTTTGCGCATCTTGTGTTAGCTTGGCAGGATTTGGCCGGGTGCCCAAAAGTCTGGCAATTCTGGCATTGTAGCGCTTTGGTTTTAAATCTGTCTATTGTGAATACTTCTCCCCCTACTTTGATGGATTTGGGTAGCGTCTCTCCCGGGAACTGAAATAGTAGCGCTCGGATGGCTTGTCCGTCCCGCATGGTTAACCTCTTTAGTATTCTGGTTCTAGGGTGGGCTATTTTGATTTCACTTTCAATGCATGTCAGGTCTTCTTCAGTGGGTACAGGTTTTTGGACGCCCAGTGCGCGGACCTCTCCGGCCCCCGCTCCGGGTGAACATGTTACTTTGATTCCCCCTATTGTGTGTTTGCTAGTAGCCTGTCTTTGTACTTCACTGGTGGGGCAGCCTATGAGGATGCGTCTACCAAAAGCGATTCTCCTTGTCTCGACCGGCGGACCGAACGCTTCCGTGAGTGCCTCATTTAGTTTGCTAATGTTCATGGTGAACAGAGTGGGATCTTCTTTCTCTGGCATTGTCATGATTATCATGATTGGGAATGCGAGCATTTTCTTTTCGGTGACTTTGTGGGCCCTTTT
>BTPG01000001.1:319183284-319444866 GCA_036245525.1 Semisulcospira habei
TGTGTGTGTGTGTGTGTGTGTGTGTGTGTGTGTGTGTGTGTGCGTGTCACGTGTGTGTGGGGACCAATTGTCAACACAAGATGAATAGGCTAATAATTCTACTAATGGCAGAAATGGCTCACATAAACAAACAGTTTAAAATGAATTTATTCCTTTTTGTTCAGATGCAAAGGAGTGGATGATCCCCGGCATTGTAAGTGTGTGCATGCGGAATGGACCGAAGACAGAGTGCAGCAAGTGAAGTGAGCAGCATGAACGCTGGGTATGTATATACCTTATTTTAAGCACTAAACAGAATCATGCACATTCATATGTTGTGTCTAGTGAGCAGTGACAGTTTATTTTCATTGACTTCATTGTTGTTTTGTTTCTGTTTTCAGTATCAGCCAAGAATGCTGACACGCCTCTCAAAACACTACCAGGCAGAGGGACTGATGCCAACACGACAAAAGGTGGGGGGCAAAAGAACAACACCCGCAACCTGATGCTTCACGACACAGGCTGCATGGTGTGATTCATAAAATAGAAAGAAATAAGAAAATGTTCCTAGGACAACGAGTAACTTGATGGGATCAAATCTGTTGGACATTTCAGGTTAAGTCACCAGCATCCAGGAAAGATGTTTTACTAGATGACCTTCATCAACACTAAAGAGGAGAAAGTGTTGGCTGTTCCTGGCCGTGTTGTTCAACTTCCCCGCATGCCAGCCATCATACCAGCTCCAGGACTTTCCAGAGACATACAGCAGTAACTGTTTCAAAACATTCAGGACTTCGCCCGAGACGACAAGTGTGACGTGTGCCCTCCTCCCTCGCGGCTTATTTCCAGTGTGCAAAGACAACTGTGTCTCGTTACTGTTGTAACCGGACTTGACCAGCTAGCTTCTACCAGCCTGGCTGGCTTGTTATCAGATGGTCAGACCTCGGTGGACTGCCCATCTAACGTGCAAGTCGGTGCCAGTCTAGTTTTTAGCTTTTCAGAGTCCGTATCCCTTTTTCGGTTTAGGTAAGGGCTGGAGATTGCTGTGGAGTGTAGTTCAACTACTTAGTCTATCTTGTCTTTTACACTGGTCTCGCATGCGCACTCATTAATGTGTGTCTGCCTCGCGTTGTGTTCAAAATACTAAATCGCGCAATGGACCTACCACAGTATCCAGAGAAACCCTAGTTGATATGATTGTAGTGACTGTGCGTGCGTTGCCATGTGTGCCACACTGAACTGATAAGCTAAGTACGTCAACAAACTCTCAGCATGTTCTCAGTCTCACACACACAAGTACACACACTCTTGCGCTGCCATATCACACAAACGTGTACAGACATCAGTACTGACTCGCATCCTCGCATCCCGCATCAACCTCTGACTCTCAGTGATGAGATTTCTATAAGTGCTTTAGGTTTATTTACAGCACATATATTTCATTATCAATCATACATATATTTCATTATCAATCATCATATCAGACATGTCAAAAAGCCATTCATTGTAAAACAAAACACAAGCATACAGACGCTCATAAGACACCTGAAACCATAACTATGCTTACGTACTCATTAGACCCTATGCACCCAAAACTATGCTAGCCTATGCATACGAGGTAGTGCTTGTACATATTTAAGGGTGATTGTGCAAAACGTTTTCAGCTCTGAACATTTTTGTCAATATCATTGCGACGTGGTAAATATCTTTTATTTGCTTTACATTTATTATTTCCGTGTAGGCGGGCCGCGTTCTAGTAATGAGCAGATAAAAGCCAGTCCCAGTCAGAGTGCTAGCAACAGGCTGTGTGTACGCACATAGTAACATTGCGGTAGCGGGCATATGAGCTAATTAAGAGAGAGAAAGAAAGAGAGGTTTGAAGTATTATTAACACAATGACTGAGTTAACCCCTTAAATTATTACTAAGAGGAGGTACATAAAATTGTGATTGTTTTAAAAAGCAATGATTTAGGGGTTAACTTCCGACGGTATTTACTCTGTGTGGGGAACATGACTGATGAGGGTTCTAAAAGTAATAATTAAGGGGGTTAACTCAGTCATTATGTTAATGAAGCTTCAGTCCTCTCTTTCTTTCTCTCTTTCGGCCCGGAGCTCACGAATGTAGCACACCAAAAAAAGTTCAGAGTCAATTAGCGATGCAAAATTAGGCGATTTCGTCACTAATCAAAGTTCTACTGTTTGGATTTTACTACCAGTGTCTTGGCCTATCTACGCTGATCATAACGGTGTAAATTTGGACTTTGTGCGACCACAGACTTCTGCCATCTGACTGGTTTTCCTGTATCGCCATTGAACTGAGTACGACAATCGTCGGTGTGACTGTTAGTACAACACTGCCAGCTACGTGCACTGTGTAGTACTGTGTATTACTGTGTAGCACTGTTGTGTCAATCGAACTGTGCTAAGATGGCAGACAAAGAAGCTCTATCCGCATATCCACTCGAGGTCTCTGGAACTACACCACCTTTAGTTACTGTCAGTGACATTCAGCGTATAATCGACAAGCAGACACAGGTGATTGACGAGAAACTGGGGTCTCTTCGTGCTGACCTTTGTGATGTGCTGACCTCTATACAGGCGATTGGCACCGACATTGCTGACTTGAAGCAACGCGCTCGCAGCCTGGAGGACACCTGCAAGGAACTGACTGAGAAGCAGGAGGAGGTTTCCGAGTCTGTAGAAGACTTGCAGGAGGACATGGAAGATCTGCGGAAACGCTACGAGGAAGAACTAGACAAGCTAGAGGCGTTCTCACGTAGGGACAATCTGCGACTCTTTGGAATCGTGGAAACGCCAGGCGAGACCTTCGATTCCTGCGCCACCAAAGTACTGGAATGTCTGCAGGGCACAGTGCCAAATAAAACCTGGACTGAGGACGATTTGGTACGCGCACACCGGGTGGGGAACAAACCGGACTTTGCATCTGTAGCAGCCAACCGTGCCAGAGCCAACAACAAGCCCCGCCCCATGATCGTGAAGTTCGCGAGATGGAGGGACAAGATGGACGTCCTGACCAAGGGTCGTGCTGCACTCAAGCAAAAGGGGGTTAATGTTGCTGGTGACTTAACCAACCGGCAACATAAACAGATCAGACTGCACCGGGAGAAAGGAATGCGGGCGTACTACAAGGGAAACAAGCTGGTCGTCGCTGGACCCCTAGTTCAACGGAACCACGACACCGACAACTTCGGCCGCCGTCATGCGACAGACAACAGCGTCGACAGAAGACCGGACAACCGTATCCAAGGACTCGGTGCTGCCGCAGCTACTGGTCAGCAGGTCAACGCAACACCGGCACGTGCGCCACACGTGGTGTCCCCGTTACAGCCTTCACCTAAACCAGCGAAACGGCGCCGGCCACACAGTTCCCCTACAATTGAGGTCGGGGACGAATCCAGTGACCCGTGATATGTCGGCCAAGCCGCGTCTCCCACCTCAATTGCACGGGATGTGTCACCGATGCGCGCGTGTGTTGTAGAGCAGCCAGTAGATAATGTGTTGCATACACTTACCTTTCTGTCATGGAATGTTGATGGACTGTGGAGCAAGCTATCTGACCCAGACTTTCTACAATATGTAAGTAATTATGACATTGTGTGTTTGTTTGAAACATTTTTAGACAATGCTTTCGTCCCGCCTGACTGCTGGTCTGATTTCACGTGTTTTTCCTTACCTGCAGTCAAACTGTCACGTCAAGGAAGAAGCTCGGGAGGTGTTGTTGTGTTAGTAAAAAATGTGTATGCCAAGTTTGTTTTCCAAGTGAACATGACATGCGCTCAAAGTGTCTTTCTCAAACTTGACAGATCATTGTTTGGTACTGAATGCGATGTGCTTTTGGTCGCGTGCTATGTTCCGCCCAAGGATTCACCATTTTATAGACAATTACCGTACGACTGCCTGTTGGAAGAATTAGAACAGTGTCTTGCTAGTGCCCTCGAGCAATTTGGAGACATTCATTTCCTAATGTGTGGTGATTTTAATGGTAGAACTGGGGATTTGCAGCCTAATCCATATTTGTTTCAGCTTGATCCTGATGAAACACTACTAACTAATACCGCTCTATTTGAACCTTCACGATTTACTGAAGATATGACTGTAAATACATTTGGAAGAAAACTATTAGATTTGTGTGCATGTTTTGAACTGATGATTCTGAATGGGTTCTGTAGCCCTGATCTGTCAAAGCACCTGACATTTATTTCTCCCACTGGTTGTAGTATTAATGATTATTTTGTTGCATCTCCTGACTTTATTTGTTTGTGTGACAAACTTGAAGTTGGCGAGAGGATAGAGTCTGTACACATGCCACTGGTCCTTACTGTGTCTTGTGTACGTGTATCACCCCACAACGATGTTTCTGATGATGATACGCAGTGTTTTTCATTTGATAAGATTATCTGGGAACCTGCTAAGGCCCAAACGCTCAGCGACAGTTTAACTACTCCTGCATTCCAGGATGCTCTAGTAGCTGCTACTGCTGAGATCGATGATGATATTAATAGTGCATTAGACATTTTCACATGTGCTATCAAAGACGCTGCTAGTTGCATGACAAAACAATTTCATTCCTCCACAGGCAATACACACAAAACAAACACCGCTAGTCACCCCTGGTTTGACCAGGAATGCAGAAATGCAAAAATGCGAACGCGTAAAGCCTTACGTACATACACAAAAAATAAAACCATGGAAAATAAAGCATCGTTTGTTAATGAGAGAAAACAATACAAGAGATTACTTAGAGCTAAAGAAGTTAATTTTAAGAGGGAAGCTGTTGACAAAATTCTTGAGTATAGACATAACTCTCAGGCATTTTGGAAGGAAATAAAGAAGTGGAAAAGAAAACGTCGTTTAAGAAACAATATAACAAAGAAGCAGTGGTTTGATCACTTCTCTAGCATTCTAAATGAAAACATAGCACAGCAAGAGAATAATGATGATGTATATTTTTCAGAAGACTCTGAGTCTGATGAAGCCTTATTTCATGACCTAGATATCAACATAGAAGAAGCAGAAGTTATTGCTGCTATAAAACATGCCAAAGCAGGAAAGGCCCCCGGGCCTGATGGAATTATAAATGAAGTTCTTAAAGTCTCCAACCCAGCTATCATCTCCTTTCTCACTAAGTATTTTAATGCTCTATTCAACAAAGGGTTGTTCCCCAGCGAATGGTCTAAAGCTATTATTTTCCCACTCCACAAGAAAGGAGATGTAAATAATCCAGATAATTATCGTGGTATTGCTCTCATTAGCTGTGTTAGTAAACTGTATACCTACATTTTGAACAGAAGGTTAACAGACTGGGCTGAGGAACATAATATTCTGTCTGAAACACAAGCCGGGTTTAGGAAATCCTACTCTACTGTGGACCATATATTTACACTTTATGCTATTGTTCAAAAACAACTTCTACAAAATAAGAAAGTTTATGTGGCTTTTGTTGACTTCCGCAAAGCTTTCGATACTGTTAAAAGAGGTGTGCTTTGGAATATTTTATTGAAGGCTGGAGTGCGCGGCAAAATGCTTTCAGCTATGAAGGCAATGTATGACTCGGTGAAATTTTGTGTTAGAGACAGCCTGAATTGTACAGCGTATTTTGAGTGTTTCCAAGGTTTAAAACAAGGATGTTTAGCATCGCCGACATTGTTCTCCTTTTTGATTAACGAGCTTGCTGTGTACATTATTGAAAATGGTAAACATGGTTTCCAACTAAAAGCCGATGCAGCAGAACTGTTTTTGTTGATGTTTGCAGATGACATTGCTTTGTTTTCATCAACCCCCAATGGCCTTCAGACTCAGCTGAACAATTTATACAAAGAAGCATCTAAGCTTGGTTTGTCTGTTAACCTAGACAAGACAAAAATAATTGTGTTTCGAAATGGTGGGTATTTGTCAAAATATGAAAAATGGATTTACGGGGGAACGAGGGTAGAAGTTGTCAATATGTATAAGTACCTTGGGTTAAACTTTACCACACGTTTGAGTTTAAACACATCCGTTGATGACTTAGTGACTAAGGCAAAAAAATGTGTAATCGATATTTTCTGTATGTTGAAGAAAATTAACTGCGCTAGTCCTGATGTTTTTTCAAGCTGTTTGATGCGCAGGTTGTCCCAATTTTGTTGTATGCCTCAGAAATTTGGGGTATAAACGAGTGTGCCGAAATTGAAAGAGTCCATACATTTGCATGTAAACGTTTTCTTAATGTCAACTTCCGCACACCGAACCTGATGGTTTATGGTGAACTTGGTCGATATCCCCTGTCAGTATTAACGTCAGTAAGATGTGTTTCCTACTGGCTTCGACTCTGCGCTTTACCTGTTACTAGATTTGCAAATATGGCTTATCATATGCTTAAGGATTTAGACGATAAAGGGAAAGAAACATGGGTGTCAAAGATAAAGAATTTGCTTTTCCGAAATGGGTTTGGTCATGTATGGATTTCACAAGGTGTTGGAAACAGGAATGCTTTTATAAACAAGTTTAAACAAAGGATGGTAGATTGTGCCAAACAAAACTGGTCATCAAAGCTTTCTGAGAGTGAACGTTTTACTGTGTATCGTAGTTTTAAACATACACTTGTCCAAGAAAATTATTTTGAACTGGTTAAGCCAACCTATGTCAAAAATCTATACATTAAATTTAGACTTGGCATAACCGAATTGCAAAGTAACAAACAAAGATATAGTACTCCCAATGCTCTAACGAAAGTGTGTCCATTGTGTGCCAAGGCTGTGGAAGATGAAGTTCACTTTATGTTTTATTGTCCATTCTATGATGAACTGCGAGCCAAATACCTATGTAAGTTTGACCTTGTGGAACTCAGAAAGAAAGAATTGTGTATCCTAGACACTACCAACCCGCAGTCTATTGCCGATTTAGCAAGATTTGTATGTCATGCTTTTAAACTCCGTAGCAGCATGCTTGTATGATTCCACGTGCAAACTGTGGTTCTTACTCCGACCTGGTCTGTGTAGTACACGGCTGTGGCCTGGATTTGGATACCGCATTTTACATGTAGGTCAAAAGTGGCTATTATGTGCTGGCGTAGATCGAATGGAAATGTGTGTGTGTGTGTGTGTGTGTGTGTGTGTGTGTGTGTGTGTGTGTGTGTGTATGTGTGTGTGTGTGTGTGTGTGTGTGTGTGTGTGTGTGTGTGTGTGTGTGTGTGTGTGTGTGTTGATATAAACATCGCCTTATGGCCTTTATATACACCTGAATTATAAATTATGTAATGTCTCACTCCATTGTATGGACAATTTGTCTGAACAATAAACTGTCTGAGTCTGAGTCTGAGTCTCTTTCGGCCCTGACGGGCGGGTTATGGGGGACAGGGAAATCTATTGCCTATGGAGTACGACCTGAACACTGATCAACTCAGGCGCACTCCAACTGTACCACTTTGATTTACCAGGACCTTTCAACGGACATGTTATTGAACAAATCCGTTTTTCCCCCTGGATTGTGAGTCCAGCTACCGAGGCCGGGACGGGATTTGAACCCACGACCCGGCGATTCCCTTCACTCTCCTGCTCCAAAGTTTAACCGCCTGAGCTATTGCGTATTCTCCTACTTGCTTTTGCTAGGCACCGCTATTTATACTCTCAACCTTAAGGGTGTGTTCGGCGTGCCTCTCGCTGATTGGCTTGGTACTTACTCGCTCTGGCACTAGCAGCATTATTGACCACTGGACTTGCGGGCAAGCTGGGGGAAATTGGTACTACTGTACTAAAACACTGAACCAAATTATCTCCCCTGCTACACTGTGCTTGTGTGATACTGTGCTTGTGTGGTGAAGTGTGCTGTGCTTGAGTGGATAATTGGATACTGAAGGTGATGTATTTGGTGAAGTGGTATTCTGCCTGTAGTACGTGAGGACTTTCCTTTTTTACATTTCTTCTGCAACCTGTATGTAAAGTGTGTGTGTGTGTGTGTGTGTGTGTGTGTGTGTGTGTGTGTGTGTGTGTGTGTGTGTGTGTGTGTGTGTGTGTGCGCGTGTGTGTGTGTGTGTGTGTGTTTTAAGTTGTTGCATGGTTACTAATTTATATATGAATGTGAAACTACTAATTATCAGTTTGTAGATTTGTTTTTAGCTTTTGTGACTTCATTTTGCAGGGTAGTGGTAGTAAATAGTATTCAGTTTAGTCTGGGACAACTGACTGTGACTTCTGTTATGCACAATTTAGCATAATATCTGTCTAGTGTCCTTTCCAATTTGAATCAGTTATCAGTGGGTATGAATGACAAATAATGAAATAAAATTCATATACTGGATGTAAGTTTTATTCAGTCTTTGTAATGATGGTTTTTATTTTGCCTTGGTGATGGTGGTTTTCACATGCCTTGAACTCGTCCGCAGTTTAATTTTAAAGTACATTTGCCACTAAATATGAGTGCTACAGAGCATTTTCCTAAATGTTCTTCTTAAGTATGTTATAGAAATATACTTCTATGCTCAAACAGAGTTGAAATTTATTTATACCTTGAGTATAGCAAAATATGAAAATACATTTGTTTTTCTCCAAAATCTGACATATTTACATTTGGTATGGCACTTTTAAGGGATATTTATCATAAGATCCAGGTAAGCTGGCAGCTTAATGTGAAGTTTTACACATGGTTATAGACTTGCTGAAACACCATGTAAAATATCAGGTTGATTGGTTGACTTTGAACCCCGTTGCTAAGGTAGATGTGCAAGACATGCACACAGAAACTTCGCAGGCTGTTTTCTCAAAATGGCCACCGGAGGCTTTAACAACTTTAAACACAAATAACTTCTACAAATTTTGCACTACAGCATTCAGTCATCAAATTAATCAGCAAACTCTGTAGTTTTCAGAAATGTCAAAATGCAAGTTAAGACTGATTTTGTGACTGAGAGAGGGTCACATGTCACATCATGCATTTGCATATGATATTCAACTCCATGACTCATGTTAACCTGATCAGATTATGGACACAATCCATCAGGAGTGTGTCTCGGAGACTAAGATGTGGATGACGTCAAACAAATTACAGTTGAATAACGGAAAAACTGAGGCCGTCATCATTGCTTCCCCGAGGTTGACGAAGACGCTGACACTCCCCCAGTCATTACAAATCTGTGGCGCCACTGTCTCCTTCTCCCCCCATGTAAGAAATCTGGGTGTCACACTTGATGGTAGCCTTCCATGCACCTTCATGTGAACAACGTTTGCAGATCTGCCTATACTGAACTGCGAGCAGTACTCGGACAGTGATCGTACCCAGGTAGTAAATTCTGCTGAGGGCAGGAGACCAGGACCTGACCATCCCACTCAGAATTCAGTTGGTACCATACGCCAATCCTTACAGACTTTTCCTGTCCGCCGTTGGGAAACAACCCACAATACTCGGTTCTCACCTCCCAAGAGCAGTAACAATACCAGTGACATTGGTCCCTCAGTCTCTGGTGGATGTCAAGCTACCACTACTGTGGGCATCCAGTCTTACGAGGAAGAGAGTGCGCCGATTGCCAATGAAGAGAGATGAAATATAGAGAGGACACCGACACCTAAATCAATAATGCCGTATCGATAGTTCTAAATCAGGGTAAATTACGTACGTAATTACGTTACGGTCCATAATTTCCAATCTCCCATCAGCACAGTTGGCGTTCCTCAGAAATCGTGATTAGATAATTTTCAGTGCAAACAGGGTAGCTGATTCATTCCAGGTAATATTATACGTCAGCTAAATGCGCAAAAGAAGCTTCCTTGTTTAACTGCACCATTGACTTAAAACGGGTTAGGTAACACACTGGGGGGTTGTCAAGTTTCAAAACAGGCAATGCTGTTTCCTTTTTAGGACTAAACCTGCCTCCCCCCCCACCCCCCCCCCCCCACATACACACACATCCACAGCCCCCCCCCCCACACACACACACACACACCTTCCCCCCCCCCCTCCCACACACACACCTCACAAACCACCCAGCACCCCTACCCCCAAGAGAGAGAGAGAGATATAGAGAGGACAAAAGCAACATTAACACAATGACTGAGTTAACCCCTTAATTATTACCTTTTCAACCCTCATCAACCATGTACCCTGCACAGAGTAAATATCGTCAGAATTTACCCCTGAAACATTTCTTTTTGAACAGCCACCATTTTATGTACCTCCACATATTAATAATTAAGGGGTTAACTCAGTCATTGTGTTAATAATACTTTTGTTCTCTTATATCTCTCTCTCTCTCTCTTAATTAGCTCATATGTCCGCGACTGCAGGGTTACTATGTACGTTCACGCCGCCCGTTGCTAGCACTCTGACTGGGACTGGCTTTATCTGTTCATGAAAGGACACGGCCCGTCTGTGCTGAATTAAATATGCACAACAGTTAAAGGATATTCACCACGTCGCAATGATATTGACAAAAAATTTCAGGACTGAAAGCGTTTTTCACAAGCACCCTTAATAATGTACAAGCAATTACTCGTATGCACTAAATTTTTTAAATGACCCCGAGATATGCCTAAACACCCCTCTGAACCCGGAACATGAAACAGACACTTAATCTTTGCCACGTGCCAGTTGAATGCCTTTTGTGAAACGATCATAGCACTTGACACGCTGCTATTCAATTTCAGGTATGCTAGGGGACACATTCCTTTCAATGCGGCATGCTTATATGAATAATCTGCCACACGACTGCCGTTTTTGAAAAGGTCTAACAACAAAAGCCTGTCAAATACACTGAACAGGGGGACAGCTTACTTTTGAAAAGAAGGCCGTTAATTAACAAGAGGTTTTCACAGGTCAGCTCAATATACAAAACAGATTTACTGACAAAGGGACAATTGTGTTCTTAAAGTTTTTTTTTTTTTTTTAATTACACTATAAAATGAACCAAGAAGAAATTCTTTTGTTGAGTGAAATAAACTCGTTAGAAAAGAAAGAATTTGACTCTATAAAACAAAGACTTCTCTCTGTAGCTCTTTCTGGCAAATCCAAAACTTATCTCGGAAAATGCTATTCCTCAGATGATATTGAATCTCTCACCGCTGACGAGATCATCAAACTACACGCAAAGTACAACAATCACATCGCTTCACTAATGACTCGTGATCTTAGTTGGTCTCTTGTCTGCCTGTATTCAAAAGCAGTGAGTCACTTTCTGCCGGTCGAAAAAGACAGCATGTCCCATGATCTCAAGAGCAACCCCATAGTATCAGGCGCAATAGGTAAATTAGCATGCCTAATGTTCCATAGGTTTGGCACATACCTGGCGCCTGCGGTAGCTTTGCTTGTTACTGGCAGCCATATTGATTTTACAAAATTAAATTTGTTTGGAAAAGAAAATGATGGATGAGATCCAGACATCCCCACAACCGAACCCTGTCCCTGACCCTGTCCCGACACAGATTCAAATGGTGACCAAGGCTAAAAGTCTTGGTAGAATTCAGGCGAGAAAAAGATTGGCTGAATGGAACAAACAAACAAAATTACAGCTACAGGCACTAACTGCAGAAAAGGCCCATGTAACTGACCCACCATCAGAACAGTCAGGTTTGTTAACAACTCCATCGGTGTCACCCCTGTCTCTCCCACATCAAAGTGAGAGACTAACAACCGAGTCTAAACCCAAAACAACAAAATATATAGTTGCCATATTTGTTGTTGGATTTGGTTTTGTAGGTTACACGCTATGGAAAAAAATAAAACCGCAGACTCGAACAGTGTCCAAAAAATCAGAAACTCTAAGAACAAAACCAGAAGTCGCCACATTACCAGTAATATCCAAAGTTGTCGACCCATTTTTTATGCAGTGAATAAATAAAAATATTAATTTAATTTTTATTGCATTAGAAATGAACGAAACAAAAAATTTAATTAACCTTGTCTATCACTCTGCCGTAATTAGTGGACTAGCCATTGCTTTCTCTATGCTGGGAAAAAGTCTTCTCAAAATGAAATCGGCTGATCTGAGTAAATTAGACTTTGAAGACAGTGCTAAACTAATTGTGGTTGTAACAGCGTCAATTGCCACAAAAGACTTTCTCGTCAAGCAAGGAATTTTTCCCGAAAATGTTTCTATGTAAATAAAATAAGTATGGTGACTTTAGCTATCATGATTGGATGAGCCATGGTCAATGCACTTGCATTTAGTGGGTCAAATTATCTCTGTCAAAAGTGGGTAGACAGGAATCTGCAGAATAATTAAAGCAACACAATGAGGCGTCTGAAAAATTTGCACAAGCTCAGCAGGAATACGAAAAGAAAAGAATAGAGAAACTTGATTTTATCAATGAAAAACTCAGACTTGAAGGTCACGCACAGCGTACATTTTCAAATGCCGATGATGCAATCCGTGAATATTTTCTCATTACAGGCAATGACATGTCCATTCCAAAGCCGAAACTTAGTGACTACTACCAACCCAGTTCACAACAAAGAAATGGAGAGATAATCTTTGTTCTAGTGGGAATGACATTTGTTTTTTTCATGGGGGTTTTATTGCTAGAAAAAATGACAGACATCGAAAATAAACTATCAAAAATATATTACTCCCCAATTGGTTACTGGAAAGGGAAAACCGCTATTCAGAAATTACATGTGGCTGTGGGCGGTGATGTAACACTCAATCAAATAAAACAATGGTTACAGAGACAATCAATTTGGCAGGTTTATCTTCCTGTACCAAAAAGAATATCTAGACCTCATTTTGAGAACACAACGCCAAATGACACACATCAAATGGACCTCCTGTTCTTACCGCACGACACAACAGGGGTTTTATTGCTAGAAAAATGACAGACATCAAAAATAAACTATCCAAAATATATTACTCCCCCATTGGCTATTGGAAAGGAAACACCACGATTAAAAAATTACATGCCACTATGGGTGGTGATGTAACTATCACGTCAAACAATGGTTACAAATGCAAGCGATTTGGATACCTTCCAGTGCCCAAAAGAATATCAAGACCTCATTTTGAAAATATCACACCAAATGACACCCATCAAATGGATCTCCTGTTCTTACCACATGATACAATAAGAAAAAAGCGTTACAAATAAGCACTAACTGTTGTCGACATTGCTTCGAGGTACAAGGATGCTGAACCCATAACTGACAAAAACGCTAGTATGGTTGTGACTGCGTTAACAAAATATATGGTCGAGGTCTCTTAAAATTCCCCAGACTTGTTCAGGTTGATGACGGATCTGAATTCAAGGGTGCAGTTAATCAGTTATTTGCAAAGCATGGTGTACTAGTGCGGCGCAGCATTCCAGGTGTTCACAGATCTCAGGCAATAGTTGAAAACTTCAACAAGCAGTTATCAGAAAGACTTTTCAGCTATCAGGATGCTAAGGAACTCATGCATGACACACGTAACACTGAATGGGTAAACAGATTACCGGATGTGATAAAAGCAATGAATAACGAAGGACATTCAAAGCCCACCGATGCTATTAAATTAAAATCAATACCTCCGGCGTCAGGACTGCAGGCTTTAGGGACAGGGTCGGCCCCACCACCAGACACAAGTTTGTTTACAAAGCAAGAAAGATATCTATATCAGCCCAGTGAATCTGAGAAGGGCGTGAAGCGTAGAGCAACCAACCAGATTTTGTTTACTTCTGTACACAATATAAAAAAAATAATCCCTGGCGCTGGCCTCGTCGATATATTATTTGTATGAGCCAGTGCTGCAGAAGGCATTTGTCAGAGAAGAATTACAGATTGTTCCCCCAGACACTGTTACTCACTTTTAATCATTTGGCCCATTCGGCTATTTGGGCCATTTCAACTACTAACTTGTCGATTAATTCATCAGCTATTTGTTCAGTTAACTTAAGCCTCTAATGTCCGGGTGCATAAGCCTTTTGATTGGTGTGAAACACACATTTTGTGTCTCCTACCGCCAGTGACTTCTTATGTGTTTGGATCATTTCAAGATTATCTTTGTTTAATCTCAGTGACTTGTTTGGATAATCAGGCATTAGTTCACCATCTAAAACTTGCTTGTAATGCTCATGACGGATGTCTTTATTTTTAATCACTGTTTTTTTTTTTGTTTTTGTTTTTTTTTATTCCGTTGGCTTTTGACTGACTTCCTTTTTGGTGCAGTATGGAATACATTTTTTACCTCAGTCAACATACTCAACTATCGGCACTCCATTCAGTTCGTCTTTAAACTTCCCTGGCACTTTTTGTTGTTTTGTGTGCTGTACAGTGGGTGTTCCTTAGTGTAGTCAGACGTATCAGACATGTGTAGTTCTGTTTTCATGTCTTCATAAAAGTCTTCAGTAGGCACGTCATTGATCATAGAGTCATTGTCAGTATATAGCAGAAGACATTTAAGATACTTTGGTTTGAAGTAATCATAGTAAAATTCAAGCATCAACAGTTTTGATAACTCAAGTATTGTCATACCAATGAATACTGGCTTGTCCAGTTTAACAATCTTTTGTTTTAGTGACACTGCATACAATGATGGATGAAACTCTTTATACTCTGTGTACTGTGGCTTGCCTGTAAGTTTAATTGCACCCAATTCAGTTGTTACTAGTCTTACATCTTTGCGGTGATGAGGATTTTCCATCGTCTTGCCCAAACAGGCATTGTTTATAAGCTTAAAGAAGTCTTTGTCAAATGCAGTATTGCCATCTGTCGCATGAAGAGTTGTGTTCTTCATTATGTAATCTTTCATGAAAGCACTTTGATCAAAGCTTATGCCTCTGTAAACTTTCTTTAGTATTAACCCATGTCTGATGTAAAACTGCAGTAAGCGATAGTGACAAACGTAATTGAATTTGTCATTCAGATTCGGCACAAGTTTAGTATCTTCTTTTTTCCCCATCATACTCATTTTCTCAACAGCTAAAGGATAATCATTATAGCAATCATGTAGATGGTGTGGGTACTTTAGGTGTACTTCAAAGATCCAAACTTTTGCATCATTCCGGTCATGATTTATAATATAGTTTGTTAACCCTGTTATATCATATTGTGTCAAATCATGCAGACAAAATTTTTTCAAGGGCAATAACTCACACATCGCGTAACCATACAAATTGTTCACGTCTACGAACAGGATATAATTAGATGACCTTGAGGGTTCAAAGTTCGGGTCATCAATATATTTGTTGTTGGCTTTGGCATAGTTGTTTGCAGCTATACTTATGCCTTCTCTCAATCCAAGTTCCACCATTTCATCCATCGTACGATCAGACAACAGGTCAATAGATATCTTACTGGATTTCAAAAATGCATCCCATGTCATGCCAGGACTAGTTATGTAGCAAGCCGGGTCAAGACTGTATAGTAACAAACCCTATTCAAGGTAACTTTCAAATACTTCTGCTAGCAAGCAAACGTCAGCTTTTCAGTACTGATCATAGTAATCACGAATCGTTTGACACCCTAGTTTGCCCCATGTATCAAGCGTGTGTTGGTATTCAGAGTCAGAAATACCTTTTCCTTTTAAGGTAGAGTACAATTTCTCTTTTGGAGGTAGACTCCTTTCCTAAAACACAACCCAGTCACTGATATACTCGTACTGGTAGAGATAAACAATGAGAGAGTACAAGCCCACCCCTCCCATAATTAATAAATTAATTTGATTAGCTCGGTAATTAGACAAACCCACTCCAACAAATACCTCTAACAGCTTTATCTGTCTAGCCGTATTAGTACCATTCCAGAAATCATTAAAAGCTACGTTTTTTTTATCAGCTGTCAACCCGTGATTATTAAGGCATATCCCCCACCCACCTATGATGAACTAATCGATGAATTAGTTAGTGAAATGAGTAACAGTGTCTGGGGGAATAATCTGTAATTCTTCTCTGACAAATGCCCTTTGTGGTGCAGGCTCATAAAGATAATAAATTGATGCGTTAGCACAGGGGAATATTTTTTTTTAATATATTGTGGACTGACATAGACCATATTGGATCAGTTGCCCTGCATCTGACATCATTCTTGGCCTTACCGGGATGATATAGATATCTTACCTGTGTTGTAAACAAACTTGTGTCAGGCGGTGTTGTTTTTATTTCTGGTCCTGAGGGTATTGTTTTTAATTTAATAGCATCAGCAGGTTTGGGGTGGCCTTCATTATTCATTACTTTTATCAGAGATGATAATCTCTTAACCCACTCAGTGTTACGTGCGTCATGCATGAGTTCCTTAGAATACCGATAGATGAAAAGTCTTTCGTATAATTGTTTGTTAACGTTCTCAACAATTGCATGTGATCTGCGCAGGCCTGGTATGCCTCTCCGCACTAGCACTCCATGCTTTGCAAATAATTGATTAACTGCACCTTTAAATTCAGATCCGTCATCAACTTGCACAAGCCTGGGAAATTTTAAAGGACCACAACTATATATTTTTGCCAATGCTGTGGCTACTGTGGTAGCATTCTTGTCAGTTATGGCTTTGGCATCCT
Source organism: Semisulcospira habei (assembly GCA_036245525.1). Classification (NCBI taxonomy): domain Eukaryota; kingdom Metazoa; phylum Mollusca; class Gastropoda; family Semisulcospiridae; genus Semisulcospira; species Semisulcospira habei. Next base: position 319,199,712 of record BTPG01000001.1, read on the forward strand.
TGTACCTTGAAGCTATGTCGACAACAGTTAATGTATACTTGTATCGTTTCTTTCTAATCGTATCATGCGGCAGAAACAATAGATCCATTTGATGGGTGACATTTGGCGTAGTATTTACAAAATGAGGTTTTGTTATTTTTCTTGGAGCAGGTAAATATGCTTGCCAAATTGCTTGTTTTTTGAGCCACTGTTTTATTTGTTCGAGTGTAACATCACTGCCCACAGCCACATGTAATTTCTCTATTGCAGTATTTCCTTTCCAGTAACCAACAGGAGAGTAATATATTTTTGATAGTTTAGCTCCGCTGTCGGTCAATTCTTCCAGAAAATAAAAACTCCAGTAAAATATACAAATGTCATTCTCACTAGAATAAATATTATTTGTCCATTTCTTTGTTCTGGGCTTGTTTGGTTATAGTCACTAAGTTTTGGTTGTGGGATGGTCATGTCTTCGCCAGTAACAAGAAAATATTCTTTAATCACATCATCGACATTTGAAAATGTATGCTGTGTGTGACCTTCAAGCCTGAGTTTTTCATTGATGAAATCAAGTTTCTCTATTCTTTGCTTTTCATACTCTTGCTGGGCTTTGGCTAGTTTTTCAGATGCCTCATTGTGACGCTTCATTTCTTCTGCTGATTCCTCTCTACCCATTTTTGAAAAGAGATAGTTTGTTCCACTGAAAGCAATTGCGTTAACAACAGCCCCACCAATCATAACAGCTATAGTTGCCATATTTTTTATTTACATAGAAACATTTTTTCTGGAATAATTCCTTGCTTGACAAGAAAGTCTTTTGTTGCAATTCACGCTGTTACAACAGCTACTAATTTAGCACTGTCTTCGAAGTCTAATCTGCTCAAGTCTGCCGATTTCATTTTGAGGAGACTATTTCCCAGCATAGAATAAGCAATGGCTAGCCCACTTATTACAGCAGAGTGATAGACAAGGTTCATTATGTTCTTTGTGTCGCTCATTTTCTTATGCCACAAAAATTAAAATAATAAATTTATTTACTGCATGTAAAATGGGTCAACAGGTTTTGATGTTGCTGGTAATGTGGAGACTTCTTCTTTTGTTTTTGGAGTGTTTGATTTTTTGGACACTGTTCGAGCTTGCGATTTGTATTTTTTTTTTTGTATAATTGGTAACATACGTAACCAAATCCGACAACAAATCCAGCAACTATATAATTTGTTATTTGAGGTTTAGACTCAGTTTTTTGTCTCTCACTTTGTTGAGGTGGTGAAGGTGTTGGTCCTGACGGTAGTGACACTGGTGCTGGGGCTGGAGCTGTTGGTGATGGGTCAGATATATGAACCTTTTCTATCGATGCTTGAAGCTGCAATTTTCTTTGTTTGTTCCATTTGGCTAATTTTTTCCCTGCCTCTATTCGACCTGCGCTTTTAGTTTTAGTCACCGTTTGAACCTGCATCAAGACAGGATTCTGTTGAGGAGTCATCTGGGTCTCGTCCATTTTTTTCTAATTTAAAATTTATTTTCGAAAAATCAATATGACTCCCAGTAACAAACAAGGTTATGACAGGTGCAAGGTAAATCCCAAACTTGTAAAACATGAGGCATGCTAATTTACCATTTGAACTTGATACTATGGGGTTGCTTTTGAGATCGTGTGATAAGGTGTCAGAATCAACAGGTAGGAAGTGACTCACAGCTTTTGTGTATAGGCAGACAAGAGATCGACTCAAATCACATGTCATTAGTGAAGCAATGTGATTTTCATATTTAGCATGTAGTTTGATTAGCTCGTCAGCGGTGAGAAATTCTATATCTCTGTCATGTATTGTTTTCTGAGAAAAGGTTTTGATTTTCCAGAAACAACTACAGAAAAAATGCGTTGTTTTTTAGAGTCTAATTCTTTGTTCTCTACAGCACAGATATCACTTAGAAGAAGTAATTCATCTTGGTTCATTTTATAATGAAATATAATATTTGTTTATGCTATAATTAATCTAACTGTGACTGTTGGTATTTTAACTAGCCTTTGTATAAAGAAGTCAATAACAGCATTAATTATTTAGGTGGGCATGGGGGATCTGCCTTAAAAACGTAGCTTAAATAATTTCTGGAATAGTACTAATATGGCTAGACAGATAAAATTGTTAGAGGTATTTGTTGGAGTGGGTTTGTCTAATTACCGAGCTAATCAAATTAATCTATTGATTATGGGATGGGTGGGCTTGTACTCTCTCATTGTTTATCTCTCGAGTAGACTCCTTTCTTAATTAACTCTGGCTCAAAATATTTGCTTGTTATTGGAAATGATGACAGACCATCTGCCAGACTAGCAAGACCTAAAGACAAATGTTGCATGCAGTCATAAAATGTTAATTTGTTGTCTAGCCTAAAAGTCAAGTACTTCTCAGTTCTCTGCGCAATACAACTAATGTTTTTGTAAGACTCAACTACAGCACGCATGATAATGTGTGAATCATATCCTTTGAGATTGTGAAAAAAAAATGGTAGTTTGTATGTCTTGGGATCTATTTTTAATAACAAGTTACAATTGTTATGTGCAGCACCTCTGTAACACCCAGTTATGTGATCATGGTCATGAACTTTATCACCGCCAAGGGCTTGTTAACAAATCCAACATGACACGGCTGCGTTAAAATTCAGTTTGTTTTCTTCTGTCATCACCAAAGGCATCTGACATGTTGTGAGATAATGTACTACCTGACAATACAGTTGTCTCATTTCTGTTAAAAACAGTCATGCTGCATTTTCGACCCTGTAGATAACAGGCTTGGTATGCTCACCGTCTCACCTGAAAAAAATGTATCCAAAAGAACACACCACTTAGTCACTCAACTTTACAGTCTTTGGTAATGATTCTGGAACAGGACCGTCATATGGTACAACCAGTGATTCCAAATCAGCATACACTACAAACGGCAGCTTTTGTTGATTCCCATAGTTCTTGAAATATACTTGACTACCATGATCTGGATACTTAAGTACTGTTTGAATGTCATCAGCTGACCTACATTGCAGGACATGGTTATGCGCTACTTTAATGGATCAGAATCTTTGTAAACATCTTTTACACACTTCCTGTTTGCCATTGTGTTTTGTTGTATGCTCATGAATTAGTCGTGACATACTCCTGATAATTGTGTAGTGAAAGTTATCACCAGAGCTTATTAATAACATGTCAACATGCTTATCTTGTGACTGTCCGTGGCTTGGGGCAATTGGCGATGCTCTAATGGGTTGTAACTTGTTAAGAGAGTCATTATCCCAAACATACACATTCACAGATATATCAGTATTTAGTTCTTCAAACAAGTCTATGTCTTCTATTTTAACAGGGAAATTTATACCACTGAAGTTGAGTTCATTTACAAATTTAGTGTAGTTAGATACGTGATCAGGTCTTGTGTTTACAATGTGTACTTTGGCAAGCACACACCACATGAAACAAAAATTATTTTTTTCTGTATATTGATGACAGCCTTTTTGTTTGCAACCTCAATTGGCAGTGGTAACCATGATTTGCCTAATATAGGATGATACCTTGACTGTTTCAGTTGTAGTTCATGTACATGACCTTCATGCCAACCAGACCCCCTTCATTCTCGCGCTGACAATTGCTTTGAGGAAGTCAGGCAACAGTCTGACTCTAAACACGTTTTTCAATTTTCTTCTTGAATTAACTGTGTGTTGTCTTGTCGAGATAAAGGATGCAATCATTTCACCGTCTACTCTGTTAAATTCTATTTTAGCAACAACCTGAATCTTTACACTGCCTGAAAGAATATTATCTTGCATGACAGAAAAAAGAGTTTTCTATTGATTCATAGACATTGTTACTATTGGATATAGGCAAGTCTGTTGTGTGAAACACATTACATAAGCTTGACAAGCCTGATGGGCTTTGTGCATTGTCCGACATTTTTATTTGACCCACAAAATATTAAATAAAAAATATTAACACTGGCGATGTATGTGTATTACCATTTTATTAACTGTAACACAGTTAATATAAACATTTAGTTTACGTAGTTGTTTAAATATGCTATAACAAAATTCCTGTAACCAGCCCTGCCGGTTGCAGTTGGTAGCATTAACTTTAAAGGTAAGCATCCTAAAATTAACTGTCATGTACTCCACATCTGGAAGCTCATAGGGGGCTTCTGTGACTCCTATCTAATTATTGCTGATCAAATACTTCCAATCTATTATATTTTAATAACATATACCATCAATCTAACAAAACCCCATAATAATTATCACTCGCTGTAAATCTAATTATATAGCTGAGTGAGAGCTCCTCAGAAATGACGAGACAATTTTCAGTGCAAACAGGATAGGTTTACATGATTCACATCAGCTAAGTGTATAAGCCAGCTTCCCTGTTAACTGCGCCATTGTCAGATTGAGTAACACTGGATGTAGTCAGATTTCAACACTGGTGTACTGCAGCAGGAGATGGGTTGATCATAAGTGATAATTCAAAGGTAGTGCCCCCCCAAAAAAAAAAAAACACGCACCACCCCCACCCTCCACCCCACCCCACGCACACACACAGACGCCCCCCCCCCCCCCGCCCCCCCAACATGCAATGAAAATATGACTGCTTCACGGACTGATTGTGTGTGTGTGTGTGTGTGTGTGTGTGTGTGTGTGTGTGTGTGTGTGTGTGTGTGTGTGTGTACAGTACCATCCTGCTTGCTACTAATTAACTATATATATATAGGTCACGTGTTCTTATATATGTATGTGTGTGTGTGTGTACAGTACCATCCTGCTTGCTACTAGTTAACTATATATATAGGTCACTTGTTCTTATATGGGTTAACTGACGACGGCAATGTGAAGGTGTTTCTTGATTCAAGTCCAAACAATCTCGCGCTATTATTCATTCGAATGTCAGCATTACACAGCAAATAACACTGCAAGACGTTTCTGTCTTAGCATGACAGAAAGGTGAGATCATGCTATAAAAAGACCTCACATGCTATTACGCACTATCATTTTGCATGACTTGTCAATTCTAGGCGAGTATAGATTTCAACCCAGTGCATTCATAAAACGGGCTCAAGCCACTTTGCCTCCAACTGTGCAGTTGTTTGAAGACATTGCGTCAGTCTAATTTTATTGGCTTAAAAGATTTTCCCAATCGATGCTGAGAACTTTCTAAATAAGACACAGCTCCTAACATGTACTGTCATACCATGGTACAACACGTTGGAGAAGACGCAATTTTGCAAGCTGGCTAGCATTAGTGACAGAAAAGGTAGAAGACTCAATTTTGCAAGCTGGATAGCATTAGTGACACAAAAGACAGTTGTCTCAAACATGAATTAGAACCCCTGAAAGTTAAAGCACAAGAGTTAAGAGATCAAATGAGTGATATTCTTAGCCCGGAGTGTTGTGTGTTTGTGTTTTTTCCTAGGATGCACCGACAGCCCAACAAAAACACACGGATTTTGACATGTGGTTTTGTGCAGTGTAGAAGACCACAAAAATGTTTCATCCAAAATGGGCTGTCAAAAGTTAAATGCACTCTTCTGACGAGGCTAAGCTAAAGCCGAAACAGCCTAACGAGGTAAGTGCCCAAATCTTTTTTTTTATTTTTTCATTTAAAATAAAGCAAGATGAATTACTCCTTTTAAGCGATATCTGTGCTGTAGAGAACAAAGACTTAGAGTCTAATAAACAAAGGCGTCTTTCAGTAGTTGTTTCTTGAAAATCAAAAGCTTTTCTCCGTAAACAATAGATGACAGAAGACATAGAATCTCTCACCGCTGATGAGTTAATCAAAATTCATGCTAAATTTGAAAATCACATTGCTTCACTAATGACATGTAATTTGAGTCGATCTCTTGTCTGCCTATACACAAAAGCTGTGAGTCACTTCCTTCCTGTTGATACTGACACCTGATCACACGATTTAGAAAGCAACCCCATAGTTTCAAGTTCAATTGGCAAATTAGCATGCCTCATGTAGTACAAGTTTGGGAATTACCTTGCACATGTGGTAACCCTGCTTGTTACTGGGAGTCATATTGATTTTTCTAAAATAAATTTTAAAGCAGAAGATAATGGATGAGACCCAGACGACTCCACAACAGAGTCCTGTCTTGATGCAGGTTCAAATGGTGACTAAAGCTAAAAGCGCAGGTTGAATAGAGGTCAGGGAAAAAATAGCCAAATGGAATAAACAAAGAAAATTGCAGCTTCAGGTGTTAACAGAAAAGGATCATGTAACTGACCCGCCGTCAACAGCACCAGTGTCACTACCATCAGAACCAACGCCTACACACCCCCAACAAAGTGAGAGACAAACTACTGAGTCTAAACCCGAAACAACAAAAATATATAGTTGCTGGATTTGTTGTCAGATTTTGTTATGTAGGTTACCAATTATACAAAACGTACAAATCGCAAGCTCGAACAGTGTCCAAAAAATCAAGCACTCCAAAAATTAAAGAAGTAGTCACCACATTATCAGCAACACCCAAAGCCATAACCCATTTTACATGCAGTAAATAAATTTATTATTTTAATTTTTGTGGCATAAGAAAACGAGTGATGCAAAGAACATAATGAACCTTGTTTATCACTCTGCCATAATAAGTGGACTAACAGTAGCTTATTCTATGATGGAAAAAAAGTCTTTTTAAAATGAAATCGGTAGACTTGAGTAGATTAGACTTTGAAGACAGTGCTAAGCTAGTTGCAGTTGCCACAGCATCAATTGCTACAAAAGACTTTCTCGCCAACAAGGAATTATTCCAGAAAATGTTTCTATGTAAATAAAAAACATGGCAACTATAGCTGTTATGATTGGCAGTGCCGTTGTTAACACACTTGCTTTTAGTGGATCAAATTATCTCTTTTCAAAAATGGGTAGAGAGGAATCAGCAGAAGAAATAAAGCTTCACAATGAGACATCTGACAAACTTGCACAAGCTCAGCAGGATTATGAGAAGCAAAGAATAGAAAAACTTGATTTCATTATTGAAAAACTCAGGCTTGAAGGTCACGCACAGCATACATTTTCAAACGTCAATGATGCGATCAAAGAATATTTTCTTGTTACTGGTGAAAATATCACCATCCAACAGCCAAAACTTAGCAACTACTATCAACCAAGCCCAGAACAAAGAAATGGAGAAATTATTTTTGTTGTAGTAGGAATTACATTTGTATATTTTACAGGACTTTTTATTGCTAGTTGAAATGACTGACTTTGGAAATAAACTACCAAAAATATATTACTCCCCTATTGGCTACTGGAACGGGAATACCGCAACAGAGAAATTATATGGGGCTGTGGGCAGTGATGTTACACTCGAACAAATAAAACAGTGGCTGCAAAAACAGGCTATTTGGCAAATATATTGATCTGCCCCCTGAAAAATAACAAGACCTCATTTTGTAAACACTACACCAAATGACACCCATCAAATCAATCTATTGTTTCTGCAGCATGATACAATAAGAAAGAAACAATACAAATATGCACTAACTGTTGTCCACATAGCTTCAAGGTACAAGGACGCCGAACCCATAACTGACAAAAATGCTGTAACAGTAGCCACTGAGTTAACAAAAATATATAGTCGAGGTCCTTTAAAATACCCTAGGCTTGTGGAAGTTGATGATGGATCTGAATTCAAACATGTTGTTAATCAATTATTTGTGAAGCATGAAGTGCTAGTGCGTCGAGGCATACCAGGTGTGCACAAATCACACTCAATTGTTGAAAACTTTAACAAACAATTATCAGAGAGACTTTTCAGCTATCAGTATTCTAAGGAACTCATGCATGACTGTGATGAAGCTCTATGCTCGTGCATAGTGCTCATTCATTAGGGTAAATACGGTACGGTTTTTGTTAACGAGTAGGATTAGTATGGTACGGTTTCTGTTAACGGTTTGTTGACGGCACTAGACGCACGTGGAAATCTGTAAGACATGGTTAGCACAGGATTTTTAGTGAGTTCTGTTTAGTGAGTTCTAGGCGGAAGCTGTGACTGTTAGAGGTCTAGATCGGTAGTGCGGGCTGTCTTGTCGTATGGAACGGTTGTGTTTGAGTTACCTAGCCCGCATTCCAAGACTCTGAAGCCTAGATTTCAGGTATGTTTCTATAAAATTTATAGAATTTAATGTAGTATTGATAGTTGTTTAGTTAAAGACAGTATGCGTGGTAAGATTAATGTGGTTGTATAGTGGTGTTCCGGTTTGGTTTAGTTATAGTATGTTTAGAATTCGGTGAAGTAACCAGTGTTTTTGTATACAGTTGTTTACCGAGTTAGATGACTAAAGGAATATGAAGTGTGTATGTCTAAGCCGCTATGAAGATAGTACGTGGTTGGCTAAGCATAGTCTTTTCCAGTGTATAGAGTAATGTATAGCAAGAGTGTTAGGCTATAGTCTGTTTCAAGATAGTGACAGATAGTTTATGAAGCACGTGTGTGTGTGTGAATGAACGTGTGCCGGAGTTATTTGTATCAGCCAGGTTACGTGACGTTTCTCATTGATCCAATATGTTGTGTGTTTAGCAAGTGTTACGTTGGGACTTTTGTCTATTCAGAGTTCTTGTAACAAGAGTGGAAAGACGGACGCAGAGACGTCGAGTCGCAGGTGTGACCTACGTGAGGTCATCCCTCCAGCTCTTCTGAGAGTGAGTCTGACTGGGGACCAAGACACCCAAGTCCAAGCGAGAACCGAGTACCGTACGAGAACAAAGACGTCCATGCCCAAAGAGAGACAGGAGGGCAACAAGCGTACGACGAAGGACTTTCACGCCTAGACGTGAGAAGGACCAACGTAACCAGGCAACAACATCAAACAGGTTGGAGGCAATGTGAGACTAAGACCTAACCTGGCAAAGATATTGTGATACGTGTGTGGTGTGATAATAGAACAGTGTATATAGTTGATAATCATTTAAGTCGTTCTTTTCATTTATAGTGTATAAAGGTTACTTTAGAAAGGGAGCCCGTGTGTTGTGTTTTACCGCATGAATGCGCCCGTCTGAGTCAGTGGCGGTGTATGTGTCTGTTGCGTGAGAGTCTGTGCGTACGACTGTGGGGAAGTCTGCGTGCGTTACAGTGGTGACCCTGATTTAGCGGTAGGTTAGAAGTATTTGCGAGCGATAGTGAGTAGCTATTTTAGAGTAGGATTTGTTGCTATGTGCATGTTGTTGTGCTAGATTCCCCTCTCCGATTCTAGGGGGTAAGATCCGTTATTTCTGTAGTTTCGGGATCTTACGAGGAGCTAGTTCTTGTTTCTTCCTTTTGTATAGGTAGTGTTCTTTTTCCTTGCTCTTCTTTCTATCGTTCTTATTTTTCGTTCCATCTGGACGTCAAAGTAGGTCACTGTTTTCTCCATAGTTTTGTTGATTTTGTTGTAAGTTCTCATTTTAAGTTTTGCCATTGATTTGGTTGTGGTATTTGTATTTTTTACGTGCTCAAGTTTGGGAAGTTGTAGTAAATATGGAGGTAGACCCGGTAGAGGTACTTTGCGTTTTCGACGCGGTGATCGAGGTAACAGCAATGGCGGTAGCGATCCGTACGCATGTGGAGGGACTTCTTTGCGTGGGTATGGTCGTGGTCGTGTTGCGAGTTCGGACACGCAGTGTTTTTCTTGTCGGGGGTACGGGCACTTCAGTCGGAGCTGTCCGTACTACAGTGCAGGCGCGCAGGGTTATCAGGAGCACGGCCATCTGGCTCATCCGTATCCTGGCGTCACTGGTCGGGTAGATGGGGCTGTGCAGCTCACTCACACGGCCAGTGTTGCAGTTCCTGTCGCGGAGGAGCCTCAGCTCGGGGTTGTGTGCTCGGCTGATGGCGGAGGGTACTTGCCGGTAGTGACGGGGGTGGTGAACGGTTTCCTCGTGTCTGTTCTGCGCGACTCGGGTGCCACGACCGCGGGGGTCAGGCGTAGCCTTGTTAGACCAGATCAGTTCACAGGGGAGACGCAGAGGGTAATTTCGTTCGGAGGAAAGGTGGAAGTTTTCCCTTTAGCTAGAATAGAGGTTGACACCGAGTTTTTCACAGGTGATCTGGTATCGTGTGTCATCGACGAGCCAGTAGTGGATTTGATTCTCGGCAACATGAAGGATGTGGAACCAGTAGTTGGTATGTAGTAAAACTGTTGCCGCTAGGGTTTCACGTGAAAGAAAAACAGAAGATAGTGGTAGAAAACCCTTTAAAATAGAAACAAATAACGACGTTTCGGATCAAAGATCCTTCCTCAGGTGACATGGAAACAAACGTAGAACAGAAAAGAACACGACATAAAGAAAAGACGTCATCCTGTATAGAGAGAATTTAGAATGACGTATAAAAAAAATAATAAAAAAAAACCCACACACACATAATGATGCAAATACACATGCACAAAACACGTATCACAAAACTTACGTCTATATACATACACGTCACTGCATACACTCGCATTCACTCGTGCCTGCTGCAGCTCACGCGCGCGCGCGCACACACACACACACACACACACACACACACACACACACACACACACACACACACACACACACACACACACACACACACTCAAAGGTAGCATCCAGTATCAACAGTGAGGTCAAGTCTGGCACCAACTACCCATCAGGCCGAGCATACCCCTAGGGGCGAATGTTCAAACCGTGCGGATGGTAAGTGCCAAGCCTGTCCGCGAAAAAGGATTCTGTCATTTTGCGGCGGATGAAGTGGGATGTATTTTGCCAAAGGATGCGTATGCTCAAATGTGTGAGGCTATGAGGATGTCGGTTGAAATGACGTCCAACCTGGTTGTTGTATCCGAGGCGGATCGAACGAACATGCTCCTCGCAGCGTTCAGGGAGTGTACGGTATGTCTCCCCCACATACAACATCTTTGGGCAGTGAGAACATGAGATGACATAGACAATATCCGATGACTGGCATGTGAATGATCGGTGGACATAAAAAGATGACAGGGGTCCGGTGATGACGGGGGATGTGTTGATGTACGGACATGCTTTGCAGTGTGGTTGCTGACAAGGGTGTGTGCCAGGTGGTAAGGTGTTAGATGCGCGAAGTGAACTGTGAACAAGATGATCGCGTAGGTTAGTGTCACGTTTGTAAGCGACCAGCGGAGGCTCAGGAAATATGTCTTTCAATACTGTGTCATTCTGAATGATGTGGAAGTTCCTGAGGAGAATGTTTTTGATGGGGATGTTGTGAGGATGATACGTGATACACAGGACCGGCCAGTCCTCTGCAGCACTGTGGGTTTTCTCCCTCAAAGCTTCACTTCTGCTTCATTTCAACCAACCTCCTCATAGCCTCACACATTTGAGCATACGCATCATTTGGCAAAATACATCCCACTTCATCCGCCGCAAAATGACAGAATCCTTTTTCGCGGACAGGCTTGGCACTTACCATCCGCACGGTTTGAACATTCGCCCCTAGGGGTATGCTCGGCCTGATGGGTAGTTGGTGCCAGACTTGACCTCACTGTTGATACTGGATGCTACCTTTGAGTGTGTGTGTGTGTGTGTGTGTGTGTGTGTGTGTGTGTGTGTGTGTGTGTGTGTGCGCGCGCGCGCGCGCGTGAGCTGCAGCAGGCACGAGTGAATGCGAATGTATGCAGTGACGTGTATGTATATAGACGTAAGTTTTGTGGTACGTGTTTTGTGCATGTGTATTTGCATCATTATGTGTGTGTGGGTTTTTTTTTAAATTATTTTTTTATACGTCATTCTAAATTTTCTCTATACAGGATGACGTCTTTTCTTTATGTCGTGTTCTTTTCTGTTCTACGTTTGTTTCCATGTCACCTGATCTTTGATCCGAAACGTCGTTATTTGTTTCTATTTTAAAGGGTTTTCTACCACTATCTTCTGTTTTTCTTTCAGTAGTTGGTATGTTTGGAGCGTTTCAGCAGGCTCGGGTAGCTCACCAGGCAGTCGCGTTCGTCGCGACGAGAGCGCAAGTCAGGCGCGAGGGCGAGCAAAAGGCGGCACTGCCGTGTGTGGCTAGTTCGCCTCTTAACGTTATCTCGCCTGCCGAGCTTGGTGAGTTACAGAGGGCAGATAAGTCATTACAGGACTGGTTCGGAAAAGCGGCAGCGGGTACGATCAAGGAGAGTGGGGTGAACGCTTATCGGTTTGTGGTTACGAACGGCTTGTTACACCGTCATTTCTGGAGGGAGGGCGCGCCGAGCACGGTTCCGACAGCCGTGCAGGTCGCGGTGCCTTCTACGCTGCGTGACACAGTGTTGTTGGCGGCCCATGACGGGGTGTTGGTGGGACACTTCGGCGTTAAGCGAACGCTGGGGCGGGTCGTCTCCGATTTTCGTGGCCAGGGGTGTCGACTGACGTCGCACGATATTGTCGCTCCTGCGACATTTGTCAGAGGACAACCCCGAAGGGCCGGGTTCCCAATGTGCCACTTCAATTGATGCCACGAATTGAGGTGCCTTTCGATCGCGTGGCGGTGGACATTGTGGGGCCGTTGTCGCCCCCGTCGGAGGGTAACCATCGCTACATTTTTACCCTAATTGATGTGGCGACGCGGTACCCGGAGGCTATCCCACTGCAGAAGATTGATACAGTGTCGGTGGCGGAAGCCATGTTTTCAATCTTCGCTCGAATGGGCTTCCCGAAGTCGGTTCTGAGTGACAGGGGCACCCAGTTCACATCCGACATGATGGGCGAATTCCACCGTATGCTGGGGGTCAAACGAGTTTTGACCTCGCCATACCACGCCCAATCTAATGGGATGGTCGAGCGGTTTCACGGCACGCTAAAGCAGTCACTAAAGAAGGTCATTCAAACACGGCCACGGTCCTGGCACCGTTACCTTCCGGCGCTGCTGTTTGCGTATCGTGAGCTCCCGAACGAGAGCACGGGGTTTTCCCCATTTGAGTTGCTCTTTGGTCGGCGAGCGCGAGGGCCGATCGACTTACTTGCGGACGCGTGGTCTGGGGATAAGGACGCGGGGGAGAGCAAGACCATCTTTCAGCATCTGCTGGACTTGAAAAAAATCGTCAGGGAATCTTGCGAGATAGCCCACAGCAATGTGGATGCGGCCCGAAAGGTGCAAAAGCACTACCGGGACAAAAGCTCCAAGATGAGGCGGTTTGCTCCAGGAGAGCAAGTCTTGCTCTTTTCCCCCGCAACCACGCAGGCGCTCGTGCCTCAATGGCAGGGGCCGTACCAGGTTGTTCGTGAGTATGGTCATGACTACCTCATTTCTGTGCGGGGAAAGGAGAAGATCTACCACGCTAACATGCTGAAGAAATACCATGATGGGTCGAGGCCTGCACTAGCGTGTTTCGCGGCTGGGGCAACCGAGCCGTTTTAATCACTTGTGGGGGACGAGTTCGAGTTTTGCCCGCAGGCCGCGATAGAGGGAACCGGACGTGTGGACGAGGCTACCGGTCCGCGTTTTCCATGGTGGCCCTGGTGGCGTGTTATAGACTGTTAGCCCTTTCTTCTGTTCTATATAGTCAAAGTTAGTCCTTTCCTGTTTCGGATAATATTACGTCGAGTAGTCTTAAAAAGAAACTCGGTCGTTTCTTTTTTTTTTCCCGAGGAAGGGGGAATTGTGATGAAGCTCTATGCTCGTGCATAGTGCTCATTCATTAGGGTAAATACGGTACGGTTTTTGTTAACGAGTAGGATTAGTACGGTACGGTTTCTGTTAACGGTTTGTTGACGGCACTAGACGCACGTGGAAATCTGTAAGACATGGTTAGCACGGGATTTTTAGTGAGTTCTGTTTAGTGAGTTCTAGGCGGAAGCTGTGACTGTCAGAGGTCTAGATCGGTAGTGCGGGCTGTCTTGTCGTATGGAACGGTTGTGTTTGAGTTACCTAGCCCGCATTCCAAGACTCTGAAGCCTAGATTTCAGGTATGTTTCTATAAATGTAGTATTGATAGTTGTTTAGTTAAAGACAGTATGCGTGGTAAGATTAATGTGGTTGTATAGTGGTGTTCCGGTTTGGTTTAGTTATAATATGTTTAGAATTCGGTGAAGTAACCGGTGTTTTTGTATACAGTTGTTTACCGAGTTAGATGACTAAAGGAATATGAAGTGTGTATGTCTAAGCCGCTATGAAGATAGTACGTGGTTGGCTAAGCATAGTCTTTTCCAGTGTATAGAGTAATGTATAGCAAGAGTGTTAGGCTATAGTCTGTTTCAAGATAGTGACAGATATGGGGGTGATACGAAAATAGTTTATGAAGCACGTGTGTGTGTGTGAATGAACGTGTGCCGGAGTTATTTGTATCAGCCAGGTTACGTGACGTTTCTCATTGATCCAATATGTTGTGTGTTTAGCAAGTGTTACCTTGGGACTTTTGTCTATTCAGAGTTCTTGTAACAAGAGTGGAAAGACGGACGCAGAGACGTCGAGTCGCAGGTGGGACCTACGTGAGGTCATCCCTCCAGCTCTTCTGAGAGTGAGTCTGACTGGGGACCAAGACACCCAAGTCCAAGCGAGAACTGAGTACCGTACGAGAACAAGGACGTCCGTGCCCAAAGAGAGACAGGACGGCAACAAGCGTACGACGAAGGACTTTCACGCCTAGAAGTGAGAAGGACCAACGTAACCAGGCAACAACATCAAACAGGTTGGAGGCAATGTGAGACTAAGACCTAACCTGGCAAAGATATTGTGATACGTGTGTGGTGTGATAATAGAACAGTGTATATAGTTGATAATCATTTAAGTCGTTCTTTTCATTTATAGTGTATAAAGGTTACTTTAGAAAGGGAGCCCGTGTGTTGTGTTTTACCGCATGAATGCGCCCGTCTGAGTCAGTGGCGGTGTATGTGTCTGTTGCGTGAGAGTCTGTGCGTACGACTGTGGGCAAGTCTGCGTGCGTTACAATGACGCACGTAACACTGAGTGGATTAAGAGATTACCATCTGTGATAAAAGCAATGAATAATGAGGGCCATCCCAAACCTGCTGATGCTATTAAATACAAAACAATGCCATCATGGTTAGAATCAGGTCTAAAAACGACATTGCCTGACACAAGCTTGTTTACAAAACAGATAAGATATCTATATCAACCTGGTAAGGCTGAGAATGATGTCAGACAAAGGGCAACTGATCCAATATGGTCCACGTCTGTCCACAATATAAAAAAGTCCCCGGTAACCCATCGATTTATTATCTATATGTGCCTGCTCCACAGAAGGCATTAATTTTGCCAGAGAAGAATTACAGATTATTCCACCAGACACTGTTACACATTTTTAATCATTTCATCAACTAATTCAGCGATTAGTTCATCTACTAATACATCAGCTAATTCTTCAGATAACTTGAGCCTGTAATGTCCAGGTGCATAAGCCTTTTTCTTAGTGTGAAACACTCGTTTTGTGACCCCAACTGCAAGTGACTTCTAATGTGTTTGGATCATTTCAAGATTATGTCTGTTTGACCTCAGTGTCTTGTTTGGATAATCACACATTAGTTCTCCATCTAATACTTGCTTGGCAGATGTCTTTATTTTTTATTGCTGTTTTTTTATACCTTTGGCTTTTGACTGACTTCCCTTTTGGTGCAGTATGGAATACATTTTTGATCTCAGTCCAACATAGTCGACTATTGGCACTCCATTCAGTTCATCTTTAAATTTCCCAGGAACTTTCTTGTTTTGTGTGCTGTACAATGGGTGATCCTTAGGGTAGTCAGACGTGTCATACATATATAGTTCTGTTTTCATGTCTTCATAAAAGTCTTCAATAGGCACATCAATGATCATAGTCAGTGTCAGTGTATAACAGTCGACAGTCAGGATACTTTGGTTTAAAGTAATCATAGTAGAATTCAAGCATCAATAATTTTGATAACTCAAGTATTGCCATACCAATGAATACTGGCTTGTCCAGTTTAACAATCTTTTTTTGAATGACACTGCATATAATGACGGATGAAACTCTTTATACCCTGTGTATTGTGGCTTGCCTGTAAGTTTAATTGCACCTGATTCAGTTGTGAGTAGTCTCACATCTTTGTAATGATGAGGAGTTTCCATTGTCTTGCAAAAACAGGCATTGTTCATAAGCTTAAAGAAGTCTTTGTCAAATGCAGTGTTGCCGTCTCTTGCACAAAGGGTTGTGTTTTTCATTATGTAATCTTTCATGAAAGCACTTTCATCAAATTCAATACCTCTGTGAACTTTCTTTAGTACTAACCCATGCCTGATGTAAAATTGTAGAAAGTGATAGTGACAAACGTAATTGAATTTGTCATTTAAATTTGGCACAAGTTTAGTGTCCTCTTTTATTCCAGTCATACTCATTTTCTCAACAGCCAATGGATAATCATTGTGGTAATCATGTAGGTGGTGCGGGTACTCCAGGTCAACTTAAGAGATCCAACCCTTTGCATCATTCTGGCGAAGAGTCATAATATAGTTTGTTGAGTTTGTTAAATCACACTTTGACAAATCATGCAGACAAAAGTTTTTCAAGGGCAATAATTCACACATCGCGAATCGGTACAAATTGCTAGTGTCCACGTACGTAAAAAATGACCTTGGCCTTGAGGGGTAAAAGTCAAGGTCGTCAAGATATTTGTTGTTCGGCTTTGGCATATTTGTTTGCAGCTATACTAAAATCTCCCTCAATCCAAGTTCCACCATTTCACCCATCGTATGATCAAACAGCAGGTCTATATATATCTTACTAGATTTTAAAAATGCATCCCATGTCATGCCAGGACTAGTTATGTAGCTGGCTGGGTCAAGACTGTAGTGCAACAAACCCTTTTCACAATAACTTTCAAATACTTCTGCTAACAAGCAAACGTCAGCTTTCAAGTACTGGTGATGGTAGTCACCAATCGTTTTACACCATAGTTTACCCCATGCTTCGAGAGCGTGCTGGTACCAGAGTCAGAAATACCTTTTCCATTTAGTGTAGAATAAAAATTTTCTTTTGGAGGTAGTCTCCTTTCTTCAAACGCAACCCAGTGATCAATGTACTCGTAGGGATAGACTCCTTTCTTGATTAACTCCGGCTCAAAATATTTACTTGTTATTGGAAACGATGACAGATCTTCTGCCAGACTAGCAAGCCCTAAAGACATATGTTGCATGGAGTCATAAAATGTTAATTTGTTGTCCAGCCTAAAAGTTAAGTATTTCTCAGTTGTCTGGGCAATACAACTAATTTTTTTGTAAGACTCATCCACAGCCTGCATGATAATATGTGAATCATACCCCTTGAGATTGTGAAAAAAGATAGACATCTTGTATGCCTTGGGATCTATTTTTAGTTTTAAGTTGCATTCACCATGTTTGTTTGGCATCCTGTCTCGGAAGACAATGGAGTATATGCACTTGCTGGGTCAGTCACTGGAGTGACCTCTCCAGGGTGCAAGCCTGGGCGAAGTGTATGGAGATCCTGGGGTGCCCAGTCGTCAAGATCCCCATCTCGGCCTCGCTGATGTATCCAAAGGAATGCAAAGCAGTACGTTTGGCACCAGTTTGGCTGCAGGAGCTGCCAGAACAGTGCGTGAATACAGGCAGCTGTCTGCCTTCGGGGCTCCACTCCTGATTTGAAGGGTTTACTCCCCCACATTTGGCCGTTGGATCCAACCTGATCTCCTCCGTCCTCTAGCCGTTGGCTGTCAGAAACAGCTCATCCGCCTAGTGGTGCAATGTGAACACCACCCCCTCACGTGGTTTAGCCCACCAGCTGAGGTGGTTTGCCAGTGTGTGGCGCTTGGAGCCAGCACGTGAGAGATTAAGGAGATGGATGAGGACCAGTGATGCCCGTCCGTCCTATGTAGGACGCAGCTGCCGAACAGCAAAGGTTCTACCTCTATCCAGAGCCCCCTACACCCCATGTGCAGCACCTCTGTAACACCCAGTTATGTGCTCATGATCATGAACTTTATCACCTCCTAAAGATTGTTCACAATTTTAATTATTTGGGTTTAATGCTGAGCAGGCGACTAAGGCCATCTCACAGCGGTTGTTCACAAATCCAACACATCTCTGCTGTATAAAAATTTAGTTTATCTTCTTCTGTCATAATCAAAGGCATCTGACACTTTTCCAAATAATGTACTACCTGACTATACAGTTGTCTCATTTCTGTTAAAAACTCAGCTGCTGCATTTTCACCCCTGTAGATAACAGGTTATGTATGCTGACCATCTGACCTAACAAGAATGTAACCAAAAGAACGCACCACTTGGTCACTCAAATTTAGAGTCTTTGGTAATGATTCTGGAACACAGCCCTCACATGGTACAACCAGTGATTCAAAATCAGCATACACTACAAACGGCAGCTTTTGCTGATTAACATAGATTTTTTAAATATACCTTGCTACCAGGATCTGGATACCTAAGTACTGTTTGAATGTCATCAGGTGACCTGCAATGTTTAACATGTTTGTCTGCTACTTCAATAGAGGAAAATCTTTGTAAACGTGTTTTTTTTTTTACAAAATTCCTGTTTACACTTGTGCTTTGTTGTATGCCCATGAATTAGACATGACATAATTGTGTAGTGAAAGTTATCATCAGAGCTTATTAATAACATGTCAACATGCTTATTTTCTGACTGACCGTAGGTTGTGGCAAGTGGTGATACTCTAATTGGTTCTAACTTGTTAGGGGACTCATTATCCCATACATACACATTTACAGATATTCCAGGATTTAGTTTTTCAAATAAGTCTATATCCTCTACCTTAACAGGGAAATCAATACCACTGAAGTTGAGTTCGTTTACAAATTTGATATAGTTAGATACACGCTCAGGTCTTGTTTTTACAAAGTGTAGTGTAGTAAGCACACACCGCAAGAAACAGAAATTATCATTGTTCTGAATATTGACAACAGCCTTTTTGTCTGCAACATCTTTTGGCAGTGGCAACCATGATTTACCTAATATAGGATAATATCTTGACTGCTTCAATTGTAGTTCATGTACACGACCTTCATGCCAACCAGAACCCTTCATTTTTGCTCTGTCGATTGCTTCTGGAAAGTCAGGCAACAAATTTTCTCTAAACACGTTTTCTAGTTCCCTTCTTGAATTAACTGTGTGTTGTCTTGTCGAGATATAAGATACAATCACTTCACCATCTACCCTAGTAAATACTATTTTCGCAACAATCTGAATCTTTACACTACCGGAAAGAAGATTATCTTGTATCACAGAAAAAGACCTTTCTATCGATTCATAGACACTGTAAGTTTTGGATATGGGCAAGTCTGTTGTGTGAAATACGTTTGTTAAGCCTGATGAGCCTGACGAGCTTTGGGCATTGTCCGTCATTTTTATTTGTCCATCAAAACAATAAATAGAAAAATTACTCTATGTGTAATACCACTTTATTGACTGTAACGCCTACAATAAACAGATTTAGTTTGCATAGCTGACTGAATATTTGTTCACACACTGTCTCAAACCACTGATCATCAACTTCAAAGGTGTTTGTCTTAAGATCAACAGGCATGTACTCTTCAAATGGTAGCTCCTCAAATATTTCTAAAGTCATTTGATATGACACAGAAATCATCACCAATGATGATATTGGTGTTATGTCCGGCTGCCTCAAATCTGTTCTTATCTGATCAAAGTGCTGGATATATCTGAAGCACTCTGTTACATCGATCATGTTAGTACTCAAACCAAGGGGAATCACAGCGCTGGACAGACAACAAGACAACAGTTAGATCCTCTGCCACCGCCTATCAGGCAACCAATCGCCAGCCCACAAAGAAATACGCAGGTATAGAATAAGACAATCATTTCCATCCTCTAAAAGAATGGATCAGGTCTCTTATATAACCCATGTCTTTCTCCGGAACTTAGGAAGTAGGCAGGAGAAACATACATACACAAACATGAAGGTGCGCTACTATATGTGGTCGGGTAAATACCCTGATTTCCCACAGTAGATGCACAGAACATTACACAACAATGTAACGATACAAATTTTGCCTCGAGTTATACGTGATACTCACAAACCAGATAGGTGAGGCTAGCGCTGGCAGAATTGTCAGTACTCAAACCAAGGGGAATCACAGCGCTGGACAGACAACAGTTAGATCCTCTGCCACCGCCTATCAGGCACCCAATCGATTGGGTGCCTGATAGGCGGTGGCAGAGGATCTAACTGTTGTCTGTCCAGCGCTGTGATTCCCCTTGGTTTGAGTACTGACAATTCTGCCAGCGCTAGCCTCACCTATCTGGTTTGTGAGTATCACGTATAACTCGAGGCAAAATTTGTATCGTTACATTGTTGTGTAATGTTCTGTGCATCTACTGTGGGAAATCAGGGTATTTACCCGACCACATATAGTAGCGCACCTTCATGTTTGTGTATGTATGTTTCTCCTGCCTACTTCCTAAGTTCCGGAGAAAGACATGGGTTATATAAGAGACCTGATCCATTCTTTTAGAGGATGGAAATGATTGTCTTATTCTATACCTGCGTATTTCTCTGTGGGCTGGCGATTGGGTGCCTGATAGGCGGTGGCAGAGGATCTAACTGTTGTCTGTCCAGCGCTGTGATTCCCCTTGGTTTGAGTACTGACAATTCTGCCAGCGCTAGCCTCACCTATCTGGTTTGTGAGCATCGATCATGTTGTCCATCATTTTTATTTGTCCGACAAAATAATAATATAAAAATATTACTACTGGTGCACCTTGTGTAATTCTACTTTATTAACTGCAACACCTAAAATACAAACATTTAGTTTTTTTAGTTGTTGGTGCATGTGTTCACACACTTTTATGAACCAGTCATCATCAACTTCAAAGGTATTTGTCTTAAAATTACCAGCAATGCACTCTCCAAAGGGAAACTCATCATCATATTTCAAAGTCACATTATATGTCACATATATAACCGCTGGTAATGCTATTGGTGTTACAGCAAGTGCAAATGGGTTTTTGTAATGTGTTCTTATCTCTTCAAAGTGTTGGATATATCGAAAATAGTCTGTAACATCAACCACTTGCGCTTGTCTGTCCATCATTTTTTATGGACAAACAAAAAGACTAAATTAATTTACTAACCCATACCCTGTAGGCTGATCTGTCTTTAAAATAAGCTTTAGATGCTTAGTCGATTTCAGTTTGTTTTGCACAATGTCTCGTTCAAGTTTGTTGGGGATGACATCGTTCTCTCTGAGACAGTCCTCAAAGCTGTCATGATCCTTACAGTAAAACAAACAGATAAACTTTAACTGCTCTCGAAAATCTTTCAGAACAGCATTATATTTTTGAGTGAGAATCCATACACTGATGTTTACGTGTCTGCCACTAAAGGACAGTTCTGCCAGAGTGTTTCTCTTCTTGACAATATCTTTTTTTCTGCAGAGCAGTCATCAACAATAAACAAAGTTGGCTGTCTTTGAAATTTCTTGTAAAAATACTGCAGCCAGTCGTTCAGTTTTTTCTCAGGGTCAAAATTTACATATTTAGTATGTAAATGTTGTTGTCAGTCTGAATGAATAAACGGTTAAGATAAGCTTTGTTGTGTTCGATTGTAGGACAAAATATCACAATGTTTTCGAAATAATTTATGTATCTTGTTTGTAAGAGATCAAGAACAAATTCAGTTTTACCACAGCCTGTGGCACCATCATCAAGTTTATTTTAAAACACAATATAATTTTAATACAAGTGTCCACTTAGTCTGCTTTCTTGAATATTGAGTTGGGCATCATAAATTACATACAAATATATATTTATTGCTCCAGCGGTTTCAGTCTTTTTTGGTATCTGAATTGTGATCTCATCACTGCCGTTTTCGACAGTACAACCTGACCCATGTAGGTAGTCATCACCTGTACTAAGCAGGTCTAGCAAAAGTGCATACTTGTTTGTCAGGTATTGACTGATTCTACGTCATACAGATGTAGATCTTTGGATGCCATGTTTGCTGGTTTTTCTCAAGCCGTCCACCCGACCATTTTACAATCTCATCATAGTGCTGATAAGGTTGCATTCCTGATGCAAAGACTTGATTAGGGCGACCTTCAATAGTGCAGGATAAATGTGTAATCTTTGGATTATAGAATTTTTCTGAATCCCGTTGGTATGGACTTGCTGCTTTAAAGAACAACATGAGTATGCCTTTTAGTGACATAGCAGGCGTGTTTAGGTTGATGTTCCAAATCTGGTCGCTTTTGTCTTTATTAATTAAACTGTGTTTAATAACATGGTCATAATAAATCGGCTGTATTGTCTGGTACTGATTTAGAATTAGAGTAGCTAGATGAGCATGTGTGACAATTTCATATTCCAAGGAGATGTTAGAGATCTTATATGTTGTGTCTGTGTCAGTTGACTTGGTAACTTTAGAGTAGTCATTGAAAATTAGTTCAAAACTCAGTCATTCAGTGCTCCTTGATAATAAGGCAAATGCACTGTTAGGATTTCAAATTCAAGTGGAATGCAAAATCTATTTCCATATGTTTCTGCCACAATAACGTCCTTGGTTTCTGTTGTTGATTTATCCTCTGCATTGATTCTGAGTTTGGCAACATTACCAGACTGTATACCTTGGTAAATATGGTCTCCTCTTTCTTCTCAAGTGAGCCAAAGGTCTTTGTAGCAGTAGAATACATCAGCATCATCAAGAATAAACACTTCCTGTCCTTCAAATTTAACTTTACTAGTTTTAATAATTGTTCAGCCAATGTCGTTAACTAGTGTTCTGTTTGGTCGTCTGATGTAAGTTCAATATTAAAAGCAAGGCATGCAATACCAGGAACAATAACATCACTGGGGCCTAGGTTAGGAAATTTGACAGTAAGGATTTGGTTTTGATATATGGAGCTAGGATTGTTAGTGATGACAGTTGATAGCCTAATGCCTTTAACACCAAGAGGTTCACGTAGGTTTCTGTATGGATCTAACTTTGATCCATAGGCCAATGTCATTTTATTATGCAAAAATAATAAACAAAATTAATAAAATCAATGGCCGCGGAGGGATTTGATGATGAAGATTTTGAAATGGATGCCATGGATGACTATGATACTAGTGCAACAGATATGACTGCTACAAGTAATACTTCTAGTTTACGTGATGAACTTTTACAAAGGAAAGTTAACTCGTTTTATGATCATGTTGGTGACCGCCCAGAAGTTATAGACCCTAATCAGTTTGAACTTGATAACAAGGGCCATTTATATTTAAATACTGTTGACAGAGGAAAAGTACAGTTGACTAACAAAAGAGATCCTGCTAAGTTTAAAGCTTTAAGTACAATCAAAGGTGAAGGTGGTGTTGGCTCCTTGCGTCAACTTGGTATTGGATATAAAAAGTTGACACCACAAATTGCTAGTGCCCTCCATGACATGCAAACAAGGTTGCCAACGGGACAAGAAATTGAAATGACTGAAGTAAAAAGACTGCCAGAAATAGCAAACAAGGTAATACACGAAACCTCATTTACAGAAGGGCAAATAAATGAGGCTATGAAAACAATGGGTGACTCTCCTTTAACCATGCAGGAGTTAGCAGGGTTGGATAAAACACTGCAGTCAATAAGAGGTGAGCTGGTGAATAATGTAGCCAACTTGATAAACACATAGAAAAAGAAAAAGAAAAATTAGGTAAAGCAGATGATGAGAATGATGACATTGAAATAATAGAAAGAATACAACACAGATTAAATGATTTGCAGATAGAAAGATCCGCGTGACTAGAAGTAAATTAAACTGGAAAAGAAAAACTGAAAACACAGGTCAACAGGATTAGAGAAACTATTCAGAAAATTTTTCACGTAGACACAACTTTGGCTGAGAGATTGAAAACACTTTTCAGAGAGCAGGGTATTACTATTGCTAGTTTAATTACTGCTCTTGGATTTATTATCAGTACTGTTGTATTAGTTGTAACAGGTGGTGGCAGCCCTCCTCCACCAGCACCTCCAGCCCCGGCTCCATCAGACCCAAATGATTTACAGGCGTGGGTAAAAAAAACAGTTGTCTCATATATCAGACTTGCTTAAGAAATTGGCAGTGAAAGCAATGGATGCTTTGCCTGGCATAATAAGGAGTATTGTCAGTTGGTTGATCAGTACAGCAGCAAAGGTAGTAGGGTTTATGGCAGAGCACGTGTGGGTCTTTTTAGTGACAGTAGGAGGGTTAATCATCAGTTATTTAATGAAACAGGTAAAGAAGTAATATTCTTAATCCAGTAAGGCCTATTACCAATGCAGTTTTCTCTGACTCATGTGTGTTTACTGGGGTTACTGGCTGTTCAGGTGCTGGTGCTGGTGCAGGTGTCGGTGCTGATGCTGGGTTTGTTACTGACATTACTGGTGTTACTGCCTGTATGGGTGATGATGATGTTACTAGTGTTACTGGTGTTATTAATGGGTTTAATGGTTGTAGGTGTGTGGTTGTTGGGCTCAAGTTTACAGATTGATTGAGTCCTAATTTCTGATCACGCCCTGCAACAATTATTTTGTTTTTATAATTTGTTATTGTCCCCATTTGTAGTTGAAGGTCAGATGGTAACATGTATAGCCCAATGCCAACTACAAAGTCAACTTTTGATCTGGCATATCTGAGAACGTCTTGATAGCGGTGTATGCTTGATGGGAGATATACTACTGAGTTGATCGAGTCTTCCAGGTTTGCAAGAATTTTTTTTTGTGCTTCAAATTTACCACTCCCGTTTAAGATATTTGATTTTGTTTGAGCTTATGCTCCTAGTATACACCACATGTACATTCGATAGATTTATTTATGCGCTCAACTCCTGCTTGAGTAAACCAGTCACTCCTGTCTCAGACAAATGTGATCCAGGCATTAAATAATAATAATAATTACGGTATTTATAATGCGCTTATCTTATAATAATTATAACTCTAAGCGCGCACTCACAACTCGCGCACGCATGCGCACGCTTTAGACGACTCACGTACAACAAATGGTGAAATATATTGCGACAGTCATCTTTTGTGGGGAGTGTGGTGATATAGTGCTAGAACTGTTGAAAGAGGTGAGTTTTGAGGGCGGACTGAAAGGAGGAGAGAGAGTCTTTCTGACGGAGAGAGAGTGGGAGAGTGTTCCAGGTGGATGGACCATAAACTGAGAAGGCGCGGGGGCCGAAAGTGCTGAGTTTGGTGCGGGGGATGTGGAGACGGAGAGGGTCAGAGGCGGAGTGGAGGGAGCGGGAAGGAGTGTAGGTGTGAAGTAAGTTGGAAAGATAGGCAGGAGCGCAGTTGTTCAGGGATTTGTAGCAGAGAGACAGAATCTTGTATTGGATACGCTGTGGGATGGGAAGCCAGTGAAGAAGTTTGAGCAGGGGTGTGATGTGGTCGGATTTTTTCTTTCTGAGGACGAGGCGGGCAGCATTGTTCTGGATGCGCTGGAGAGTGGAAGTGGTAGAGTGAGGGAGGCCAGAAAGGAGAGAGTTGCAGTAGTCAATGCGAGATAGAATGAGAGAGACAGCAAGTTTGGTGGCAGCTTTGGTGGTGAGGTATTTTCTGATCTGACTGATGCGGCAGAGGTGAAAGTAGCATGCCTGGGCAGTGGCAGAGACGAAGCTGGTCATGGTAAGAGAGGAATCAAGAATAACGCATTAGACTGTTTCTGTTCAATTGAGCCTAACCAGATTTCAGATTTTTGTAAAAATGAAGTGTAACTGGGGTAGTAATCTTAGGGGTATTGTCTGTGACTCATAGCATAATACAATGTACCCCTGCCATTGTGATCATCAAGTTTTTGTGTAAAGTCATACTTTGTACTGATGTTAAATTCGTTAGAGATGCGTTCAAATTCTTTCATATCCATAGGGTTGTTAAACGGGTTAAAACTGGATTCAGTGGGCAGTGGGGTATGCAGTTCTGACAGTATTCTTCTAAGCTGGTAATACGTTTGAAAATGATACACAGGCCTAATCAGTTTGTTTGAGTGATTCAAGTGGTCTGTAACAGAAACACCGCAGCCAGTAGTTGAGCACAGTATGGCAAAGTTAAGTTGATTTTGAAACATCTGTAGTGGGCTTGAGGACCACTTTCTTGCAGTTGCATCATCTGTTATTGGGGGGGGGGGGGGGGGTTAGGTAATGATCATAGGGATTTGGCACTTTCACTTGAAATAAATCTCCTTCGGACAAAGCTATATCGAGCAGATTTAGTTGAATTATTTTCTGATCATAAGTAGGTGCGACATTGTACTTTGCATCCACGTTAAATTTAAATGCATTTACAGTGGTAATTGTGGGTGATTTAAATTCCATTATGCTTTTTTATGTGATAATAAAAATGTTTATCAGCTTAACAAAACTTGACACAAGGAAACCAGCGTGGTTAACTAATGGGATTGATAATCGTGATGGTAGTAAGGCTGTAGCTATCCATGAAATGTTCTACACAGTAAAGTGGTTTAATGTAACAGATGATACAAGTTTTCATGTAAGTTATAGCATCACTGGTAATAGTGGCGTGGGCACTAAAACACACTTTATACCATCTGGGTATTATGACGTTTGTACTTTGAATCGTTTCAAAGTAAATTAAAAATTAAAGCAACTTTAAATCCGTCTAAGTTGTTACATGAGAATTTCCTGTAGGTAGTCAGCCTATAAATTCAAGTGAACTTGCATATTTGCTCGGTTTAATAGGCAGACTTATAACTTCTAAGGATGAGAATTGGGCAATGGGTTTTGGAAGTGATAATATTGAGGGTTGGTCACTTACAACAGTTGAAGATAAAATAACTGGAAGATATCCTGTTCATTTGTCAGTACATACAGTGCTAAATGCTCATTTAAAAGAACTGAACATGACTGAAAATGTTCACAATGGAAAGTCATCTACTTTGTTGAGATGCTTACCGACTGGAACTGCTTCCTATTGTGAGAGTATGGTTGCTAGATTTCCTAATTTGCAGTTAAAAAAATTAGGTTCCAGTTTCTTTGAATCAGTGTGTTTTTCTGTAACTAATAAGGATGTAAACCAGTTTTAATGCATGATTTTGGTGTTGGGTTGGAAGTTAAATAAATTTTATTTTTGTTTATAAAATGAGCGGTCTTGGTCCAAAGCCAAGCATTACACCAGTTGCCTGTCCAGTAATAGAGTTAAAAGATTTGATTGATGTGCGGTGTTTTGATGAAAAAGGAGATGTGGGAGAAGTGTATGGTCTTGAACTTGATTCCAATGGATTTTGCAAGTGAAAGATAATCGATGTCGTGAAAGACGATGCTGAAAGACAGCTTCCTAAACTTGGACAACTTCGTGATGTTACTAGTCAGAGTATTCCTCAGCAAAATGTGCTCTACATTTTTAAAAATTTTAATAATAAGTGGGTAGTTGTTCCTGCTCCTGTTCCGCCTGAGCCTGCACCTGTACCTCCACCTGCAATTGATTGGGATATAAAGTTTGAATTTATTAGTCCTCATGTATTTTTTACTGATGAAGGTGCCTTAATATTTAGGAAAGTTGTTAACACTGGGCCGTTACTTGTGAGTCTTGTTCCGAGCTTTTTCGTAGACATCAGTAGCAGCAGAGAAAAGCTTAAACTACATGAGTATGGAAAACGAAGTTATCTTCTTACAAATAGAAAGGGTAGAACAGATACTTCTGTTGTGTTTGTACCAGCAAGCTTTACCATAGCTAGAGAAGCCACAATAGTTTTTGAAATTCTCATGATTTCTGTGGATTCTGTAAAAGAAGCAGATATTGCACAGGGAATCAAACTTAAGTGGAATGACACAGTAAAAGAGTCAACAAAAGTCATTATAGCTATTAGAAAAGCATAGATATAGACGTATTGACTAGTAATCCTGTTGTTACAATAGTGGTAATAAAACAACTCTAGTTTATCTACGCTTCATTAAACTGGAACACATAGATCTTATTTTGTTTTATTATGTTAGCAGATTGTATACATTTGAAGAGTTGCAAAATGACAGGTTTTTGTCTTGCACAACAGGAATTTTTATGGTCACTTATTTAACAGGTCATTAGCCAAACAGAACAAAGATTATCTCCCCGTTTCTTTGTTCTGGGCTTGGTTGATAGTAGTCACTTAGTTTTGGTTTCGGTATAGACATGTCTTCACCTGTGACAAGATAGTATTCCCTGATTGTGTCGTCTGTATTTGAAAACGTATGTTGTGCATGGTTTTCTAGACGGAGTTTTTCATTGATGAAATCAAGTTTCTCAATTCTATTCTTTTCATACGCCTGTTCTGCCTGTGCTAATTTTTCTGATGCTTCATTATGACGCTTCAATTCTTCTGCACTCTCTTCTCTACCCATTTTAGAAAAGAGATAATTAGAGCCACTAAATGCGAGGGCGTTAACCATCGCACCTCCTATCATAATAGCTATCGTCGCCATAGTTTTTATTTACATAGAAACATTTTCGGGAATAATTCCCTGCTTGACAAGAAAATCTTTTGTCGCAATCGACGCTGTAACAACTGCAATTAGCTTAGCACTGTCTTCCAGATCCAATCTACTGAGGTCTACAGACCTCATTTTGAGGAGACTTTTTGCAAGCATAGAATACGCTACTGCTAGTCCACTGATTACTGCAGAGTGATACACAAGATTCATTAAATTCTTTGAGTCGTTCATTTCTTAGGCAATAAAAATTAAAATAAATAAATTTATTAGTGCATGATAAATGGGTCGACAACTTTGGGTATTGTTGGTAATGTGGAGACTTCTGTTTTTGATGATGGAGTGTTTAATTTTTTGGTCACTGTACGAGTCTGTGGCTTGTATTTTTTGTATAATTGGTAAGCTACAAAACCAGATCCGACAACAAATGCGGCAACTACATATTTTGCTGTTTCAGAATTAGACTGGGTTGAAGGTCTTTCACTTTGATGTGGGTGTGACAGGGGTATTGAGAGCCCTGCCAGTTCTGATGGTCCTGACAGTCCTAACGGTCCCAACGGTGTTGACGGCGGGTCACTTACATGAGCCTTTTCTGTTTGCGCCTGTAGCTGTAATTTTTTTTGCTTGTTCCATTCAGCTAACCTTTTCCCTGCCTGAATTCTGCCTGCATTTTTAATTTTTGTCACTGTGTGAATCGGGGTCTGGGCAGGGTCCGGGGCAGGGTTCATCTGTGGGGTCGTTTGGGGGGTCGTCTGTTGGTCGTCCATTTTTATCAACAAAAAAATTTAATTTTGTAAAATCAACATGGCTGCTAGTTACAATTAATGTTACCAGAGGAGCAAGCAAATTACCAAACCTGTAGAATAAAAGGCAAGCTAATTTACCAATTGCACTCGTTACAATGGGGTTACTCTCGAGGTCATTTGTGAGATTTTCAATGTCTACAGGAAGGGCATAACTCACAACTTTTGAATACAAGCAGACAATTGATTTGCTCAAATCACGGGTCATTAGTGAAGCCATGTGTTGTTCGTATTTAAAATGAAGTCTAAATAAATCATCAGCCGTGAGGGATAGTATATCTTCAGTTGAATATTGCTTTCCGAGATATGTTTTGGAATGACCAGAAATCACTACAGATAAAAGTCGTTCCCGCTTTGAATCTAAGTCTATGTTTTCTACAGCGCTGATATCTCCCAATAATAATATTTCATTCGAATCCATTTATAATGCAATTTATTTAAAAAAAAATTAAAAACACATTTGTTTCTTTGTCAGTAAACCAGACACGAGTACATTAAGCCCTCACATGTAGAACCGTTTTGTAAATGATTGCTCTCTTTTTGAAAAGTAATATGTCCCCTTCTTGAACTTTGACATAACTTAGCGATTTGAAAGGCTATAGCTGTGAAAGGCCTTTTGACGGCTCAGAGCACAGCCCTTGAAAAGGAATGGAATGCCACCGCTATTGAATAGCGCGGTGTGAGGCAACACAAAAGGCGATCAACCGTGACACCACCTGTCATGCTTAGGCTTACGATAATTGTACAGACATGAGTGTGTGTGTATTTGTTTATGTGTGCATCTGTTTGTGTGTGTGCATCTGTTTGTGTGTGTGTGTCTGTAAGTGCGTGTGTGTGTGTGTGTGCATATGTTTGTGTGTTTGTTTGTTTGTTTGTGTGTATGTCTGTTTGATTGTGTGTTTGTTTGTGTGTGTGTGTGTGTGTGTGTGTGTGTGTGTGTGTGTGTGTGTGTGTGTGTAAGATATTACTTGTTGGTTTCTTATCCAACTGTTTATAGTGCAGAGTATGAACACCATTTTGATTTCTCGGGTACCAGTCATGAGTATATATGAAGTCTTCAAACATGCTGTCTTCTTATTGACACCTCTCAGCAAATAGCCTTTTCAAATAGCTTTCAAAAGCCGGCTTATTCATAAACTGAAGTGACACCTCTCACAGTTGAATAGCGACGCGTGGTAACGATAAAGCAAACACAGGTGGCTTGCAAAGGACATGCGCTACAGAATAACTTACTCGCTGAGATCCCTTCATGAATATCAAGATAGGGGTAGTACATATGAAAAACTATCTAGATAGGTGTTGTGAATACAGACTTAAGCATGGCGCATATCAATCTAGCAGCTATGAATATCGATATAGGGATGGTACATATCGATATAGTTATGAATACATTGTAAGTGTTATGAATATTTTATTCTGGTCTAGAGTGCTGGCGACGGGCTGTGTTTATGTACATAGTAACATTGCGGCATCGGACATATGAGCTAATTAAGAGAGAGAGGAATACTGAGAGAATTAAGGTATTATTAACACAATGACTGAGTTAACCCCTTAAGTATTATTTTTGATTTTCATAAAAATGTGGCTGTTTAAATAATAATGATTTAGGGGTAACTTCCAATGGTATTTACTCTGTGCTGGGGACATGGATATGGATGGTCTAAAAGATATAATTAAGAGGGTTAACTTAGTCATTGTGTTAATGAAGCTTTAATTCTCTCAGTATTCCTCTCTCTACAGATCCTCATGAGTCACCTCTGCCCGCAGGTTCATGAAAATCTACGCCTCTGACTGGTGCCATTCATGCTCATGTTTCTCAAACTGAATCTAACTGAAAACAGCCTTGACTGTAACCAAATGGCAGGCAAGCACCGCAAAAACGTAAACAGTGAGAGTCTGCAGTAAACAGTCGGAGTCTGCGGGCCAAGTTACCAAGATGTGTTGACAAGTTTGACAACTGAGCAGACTTCTAGACCACGCCCACAAACGGCACGTGTGACTGAGGTAGAACTGTACATCGCAGTTGATAACTTGACAGTAGCTCGTTCAGTCGATATTTGTTTATTTTACTGGAGTTTTCAATGCTAGAAAAAATGGCAGCCGAAAATAAACTATCAAAAATATATTACTCACCATCAGCGTATTATAAAGGAGCAACCGCTATTCAGAAATTACATGCCGCTGTGGGCGGAGATATAACACTCAATCAAGTCAAACAATGGTTACAGAGACAAGCAATTTGGCAGATATACCTCCCTGCTCCAAGAAAGATATCTAGACTCCATTTTCAAAACACAACACCAAATGACACACACCAAATGGACCTCCTGTTTCTTCCACATGACACAATAAGAAAGAAACGATACAAGTACGCATTAACTGTCGTAGACATAGCTTCAAGGTACAAAGACGCTGAACCCATATCTGACAAAACAGCCAGTACAGTTGCTACTGCTTTATCAAAAATATATGCTCGAGGCCCCTTAAGATACCCCAGACTTGTGCAGGTCGATGACGGATCAGAATTTAAAGGTGCAGTTAATCAGTTATTTGCTAAGCATGGCGTACTGGTCAGACGAGGCATTCCAGGCGTACACAGATCACAGGCAATTGAAGAGAACTTTAACAAACAGTTATCAGAAAGACTTTTCAGTTACCAGTATTCTAAGGAACTCATGCATGACACACGTAACACTGAGTGGGTTAAGAGATTACCACATGTGATAAAAGCAATGAACAATGAAGGACACCCAAAGCCTGCTGATGCTATTAAAATGAAAACAATTACACAGCCAAAAACAGGTCCAACCCCAGCACCAGACACAAGTTTATTTACCAAACAGGTGAGATATCTATATCAACCAGGGGAAGCTGAGAAAGACGACAGACGCAGGGCAACAGACCCCATCTGGTCAACATTCGTTCATAATATAAAAAAAATAATCCCCGGTCCAGACGCAACAATATATTACCTGTTTGACCCTGCACCCCAGAGGGCATTTGTCAGAGAAGAATTACAGATTATTCCCCCAGACACCGTTACTCATTTCAGTAACTAAGTCGTCAATTAATTCATCAACCAGTTCATCACAAATGTCTTCAGATAACTTGAGTCTGTAATGACCAGGTGCATAAGCCTTTTCCTTACTGAAAAACACACGTTTCGTGTCTCCCACTGCAAGTGACTTTTTATGTGTTTGTATCATTTCAAGATTATGTTTGTTTGATCTCAGTGACTTGTTTGGATAATCAGGCATTAATGCACCATCTAACACTTGCTTGTAATGTTCATGTCAAATGTCTTTATTTTTTATTGCTGTTTTCTTGATACCTTTGGCTTTTGACTGACTACCTTTTTGGTGCAGTATAGAATACATTTTTGATCTCAGTCCAACGTACTCAACTATTGGCACACCATTCAGTTCATCCTTAAAATTACCAGGCACTTTTTTGTTTTGTGTGCTGAACAGCGGGTGGTCTTTAGGGTAATCAGACGTGTCATACATGTGTAACTCTGTTTTCATGTCTTCATAAAAGTCTTCAGTACACACATCAATGATCATAGAGTCAGTGTCAGTGTATAACAATCGACAGTCAGGATACTTTGGTTTGAAGTAATCATAATAAAATTCAAGCATCAACAGTTTTGACAACTCAAGAATTGCCATACCAATGAATACTGGCTTGTCCAGTTTGACAATCTTTTTTTTGAGTGACACTGCATACAATGATGAATGAAACTCTTTGTACCCTGTGTACTGTGGCTTGCCTGTAAGTTTAATTGCGCCCAATTCAGTTGTGACCAGTCTCACATCTTTTCTGTGATGAGGATTTTCCATTGTCTTGCCAAAACAGGCATTGTTCATAAGCTTAAAGAAGTCTTTGTCAAATGCAGTGTTGCCATCTCTGGCATGCAATGTTGTGTTCTTCATTATGTAATCTTTCATGAAAGCACTCTGATCAAATTGAATTCCTCTGTGAACTTTCTTTAGTACTAACCCATGTCTGATGTAAAACTGCAACAAGCGGTAGTGACAAACGTAATTGAATTTATCATTCAGATTTGGTACAAGTTTGGTGTCTTCTTTTTTCCCTGTCATACTCATTTTCTCAACTGCTAAGGGATAATCATTATGGTAATCGTGTAGGTGGTGTGGGTACTCTAGGTCGACTTCAAAGATCCAACCCTTCGCGTCGTTTTGGTCAAGATTCATAATATTGTTAGTTATGTCTGTTATGTCATACTGTGACAAATCATACAAACAAAAGTTTTTCAAGGGCAATAACTCACACATTGCGAACCCATACAAATTGTTCGAGTCAAGGTACGTATTGAATGACCTTGACCTTGAGGGGTCAAAGTCAAGGTCATCAAGATATTTATTGTTGGCTCTGGCGTAGTTATTTGCTGCAATACTAATCCCTCCCCTCAATCCACGTTCCACCATTTCACCCATCGTACGATCAGACAACAGGTCTATAGATATCATACTGGATTTCAAAAATGCATCCCATGTCATGCCAGGACTAGTTATGTAACAGGCAGGGTCAAGCTTGTAGTGTAACAAACCCTTTTCACGGTAACTTTCAAATACATCTGCTAGCAAGCAAACGTCAGCTTTCAAGTACTGGTCATGGTAGTCACCAATTGTTTGACACCCCAACTTCCCCCACGCATCAAGTGCATGCTGATATTCAGAGTCAGAAATACCTTTTCCAGTTATTGTAGAATAAAATTTCTCTTTTGGAGGTAGTCTTGTTTCCTCAAACACAACCCAGTGATCAATGTACTCATACGGATAGACACCTTTCTTAACCAAGTCTGGCTCAAAATATTTACTCGTTATTGGATACTCAGTCAGTCCTTCTGCCAGACTAGCCAACCCTAAAGACAAATGTTGCATGGAGTCATAAAATGCTAATTTATCTAACCTAAAAGTCAAGTATTTCTCAGTTGTCTGGGCAATACATAGACGACCCCGCCCTCCACGAGTCGCCTGCTGCCTTGCAGGCCTGGCCGCTTGGCTGCGGAAAGGCTAAGGGAGGAAACCCCTGACATCAAAGCCCCCGTGTCTCCGGGGAAGGCTTTTGAGCCAGAGACTAGGACAAGGACAGTCTGATATAAAACCTACGACCCGAGGACCTCGATGCCATCGTCCCAGCTTGCTAGGCCATGGCAGATGAACCAAGGGTTTAAAGGGTGGGGCCAGTACTGCGCACACTGCACTCTACCAAAAGCTCCACCGCGCAGGCTTTAGGAAACGTCCACGGACCATGACACCGACCATTCCAAGTCCTGTAGCGACGGGCGAGGGGCGAATCGGCAGGTGAAAGATGTCACTGGAAGCCGCAGTCTCAAACCTGCATGCAGGCGGTTCAGGATATTGGTCGCCTGATGTTGACCTTGGGATGACAACATCACTCGGCACACCCTGAACGAGCAAGCAGCCTTCTCTAGGGACAGCACTGCTTGCTCCACACGGAGAGGGGCCTAGAAAAGGTGGCCTAACCAAAGCTCGTCCCCTCGCAACCCCAGTTGGCTAGCCGCGGTCAACGGGCATCTTCTCCTGCGGTAAAAAAACAAGAAAGAATAACGGATCCACTCTCATGACGACCACGACCGGACTCAACGTAGCATGCTGGAACGTCCGAACCATGCTCGACAAAGCAGACAGCGGACGCCCTGAACGTCGCTCCGCCCTCATTGCCCATGAATTGCGGAGGTTAAACATCGACATCGCCGCGCTCAGCGAAGTACGCCTTCCGGACGAAGGCAGCCTCCAAGAACTTGGTGCTGGGTACACCCTCTACTGGTCAGGCAGGCCTGCATCAGAAAGACGGCTCTCAGGCGTGGGTTTCATGGTCAAGACATCCATTGCGACTAAGCTGGAAAACCTACCAACGGGCCACTCAGACCGCATCATGTCCATGCGCCTCCCACTGAGACACCAGCAACACGTCACCCTTCTCAGTGTGTACTCCCCAACCCTCCTGGCAGAGCCTGCTGAAAAGGACAAGTTTTACACTGACCTGCGCAGCCTCCTACAGAGTACCCCTGCAGACGACAAAGTCATCATCCTTGGCGACTTCAACGCCAGAGTGGGCCAGGACTCTGAAGCCTGGAAAGGAGTCCTCGGCAAGCATGGCGTGGGGAACTGCAATGACAATGGCCGCCTACTGTTGGAGTTCTGTGCGGAGCAGCAACTGGTCATCACCAACACTACTTTTCAGCAAAAGGACAGTCGAAAGACCACCTGGATGCATCCTCGCTCCAAACACTGGCACCTTATCGACTATGTCCTAGTGCGTCAGAGGGACCGCAGTGACGTCCTCCTCACCAGAGTCCAGCGCAGAGTGCCACACTGACCACCGCCTTGTCCGCTGCAAACTCAGGCTCCACTTCAAGCCAAAACCCAAGAAATGGGGGCCCCCCAAGAAAAAGCTTGATGTTGCCAGCCTTCAGCGTGACGATGTGAAAGCTGCCTTTCAGACAGATTTACAGCGCAGGCTCAAAGACACAGCGGACCCAGTAGACTCCTCCCCTGAAACACTTTGGGAACAACTGAAAACTGCTATTGCAAAATCCTCTGCAGAAGTCTTGGGTTTCGCCAGAAAGAAGAACAAAGACTGGTTTGACGAAAACGATGTAGAGATCCAGGAACACCTAGCAAAAAAAAAGAGCCGCCCATCAGGCCCACCTAGCCCAGCCTTCCTGCCCTGTGAAGAAGTCTGCCTTCCGCCTCGTCTGCAGCAGTCTCCAGCGCAAGCTCAGAGATCTCCAGAATGAGTGGTGGACCAGACTTGCACAGAGGACCCAGCTTTGCGCTGACAATGGTGACTACAGGGGCCTCTACGAAGCACTGAAAGCAGTGTATGGCCCCAGGCACCTGGTACAAAGTCCCCTGCGAAGCGCGAATGGCCAGGCACTCCTCACAGATAATACCTCCATCTTGAACCGCTGGTCGGAATACTTTCAGAGCCTCTTCAGCGCTAAGCGCACTGTTCAAGAAGCAGTCGTCCTACAAATCCCACACCTCCCAGTAAAGGTTGAATTGGACGAACCGCCCACCGCTGAAGAGACCCTCACAGCCATCCAACAGCTCAAGAGTGGCAAAGCAGCAGGCATTGATGGAATACCGCCAGAGATCTGGAAACATGGAGGCACAGCACTGCACAACAAGCTCCATGACCTCTTTCTCTGCTGCTGGGAGGAAGGAACACTACCAAAAGATCTCCGTGATGCAGTCGTTATCACCCTGTACAAGAACAAAGGCGAGAAGTCTGACTGTTCCAACTATCGGGGAATTACCCTGCTGTCCATTGCTGGGAAAATCCTTGCAAGGCTCCTCCTGAATCGGCTGGTACCTGCCATCGCAGAAGACCAACTCCCAGATGGCCAGTGTGGCTTCAGAGCAAACAGGAGCACCACCGATATGGTCTTTGTGCTGAGACAGCTACAGGAGAAGTGCCGCGAGCAGAACAAAGGGCTGTACATAACATTTGTCGACCTAACAAAAGCGTTCGACACTGTGAGCAGGCAAGGCATGTGGCAGATCCTGGAGCGACTTGGCTGTCCCCCAAAGTTCCTCAACATGATTGTCCAGCTACACGAGGACCAGCAAGGCCAGGTCAGACTCAACAATGACCTCTCAGAACCATTCCCTATTCTCAACGGCGTAAAGCAGGGCTGCGTGCTGGCACCGACCCTCTTCACCATCTTTTTTAGCATGATGTTGAAGCAGGCCACAGTGGACCTCAATGATGACGATGCAGTGTACATCAGGTATCGTCTCGATGGCAGCCTGTTCAACCTCAGACGCCTGCAGGCCCACACGAAAACCCTAGACCAAATGATTCGTGAGCTGCTTTTTGCTGCTGATGCTGCCCTCGTTGCACACACAGAGAGAGCCCTGCAGCGCATCACGTCTTGCTTCGCAGATGCTGCCCAGCTCTTTGGACTCGAGGTCAGTCTGAAAAAGACAGAGGTCCTCCATCAGCCGGCACCCAAGACAGTGTATCGCCATCCTCACATCACCATTGGCGAGTCTGAACTAAAGTCAGTGCACCAGTTTACTTACCTTGGCTGCATTTTCACGTCGGACGCCAAGCTGGACAAGGAGCTTGACAGCAGGCTGGCAAAAGCGAACAGCGCTTTCGGGCGACTTTTCAAGCGGGTGTGGCACAATCAACAGCTGAAAACAGGCACCAAGATCAGCGTGTACAGAGCTGTGGTCCTCACCACCCTGCTGTATGGTTCCGAGTCCTGGGCCCTCTACCGCAGCCAACTACGACTCCTCGAACGCTTCCACCAGCGCTGCCTGCGTACCATCCTGGGCATTCACTGGAGTGACTATGTCACCAACGTCGAGGTCCTTGAACAGGCTGAAACTGTGAGCATCGAGGCTTTGCTGCTGCGGACACAGCTCCGCTGGGCGGGGCATGTCTCCAGGATGGAGGATCATCGCCTACCAAAGATCACCCTGTTCGGCGAGCTTGCTACTGGACACCGTGACAGAGGGGCACCAAAGAAGAGATACAAAGACTGTCTCAAGAAGTCACTTAGTGCCTGCCAAATCGACCACCACCAGTGGTCTTCGCTTGCTGTGGACCGTGACACCTGGCGCTCCACCATTTACAAGGCAGCTGTCTCCTTTGAGGACTCTCACAGAGCTAGCCTTAAGGACAAGCGGCTCAGGAGAAAAAAACGAGATGCCACAGCTCAGAACCCTGGCCATACCTTCCCCTGCAGCCACTGCGGTCGAACCTGCCTGTCTCGGATTGGCCTCCGCAGCCACGAACAAGCCTGCAGACGTCGTGGGCAACTCCTATAAAATCTTCGTTCGCGAAGTCAAGCCAAGAGAGAGGAAATGCTATTGAAGAGTTTGCGCTGACTCAGGAATGGCATGCTTTGGTTTGGAAGCCCTTAACAAAAGATTTCATACAAAGTTGCAGAAGCATGAAGCATTGAGTAAGCTCGCAGGGGCTAAGCTGAGAAATATGAAACTTATTATCAGTAAAGCGTTGCAGGACAATAATATTGACGATCATGAATTTAAGAGAGTGCAGGATGATTTGACCAATTACAAACAACAGAAATCTGAAATTTAAAATAAAATGCGGAGTCAATCGTGTATGTTGAAGAAATAAAGAAATATTTTTTAAGAAGGGAAAAAGATAAGGGTAGAAGAAACTATGAAAAAAGTTCAAGGACTTTTAGGCAAGTAAAGATCAGTTTGGGTAATCATTCATTATTTCTGAAATACTCTTCACAAAGAGATGTCATGCCTTTCTTGCCTGCCCATTTGATGCCATCAGCTCCAACCCCAGAGTATTAATGAAAAAATTTGGAAAATCTGTCTGAGTATCTTGTTCACTATGGTCAAGTTCTTGTAAGAACTTAGGACAAGTAATTAATAAGTTTTTTTATTTTAAATCACTTTAAAAAACTTATGACAACTAACTTCAAAGTTACTTAAAAGTTGTAGATAACTTTAAAAATTTGTTATCAGGTAAAATCATGTTATTGTAGAAAGTTACATGAACAGTAACTTCCTAAGTTTACCAAAGGCAATGTCTTGAAAAACTGCGCAGTGGGAGACAAAGTGGCTTGAGCCCGTTTTATGAATGCACTGGGTTGAAATCTATACTCGCCTAGAATTGTCAAGTCATACAATATGATAGTGCGTAAAAGCATGTGAGGTCTTTTCATAGCATGATCTCACCTTTCTGTCATGCTAAGACAGAAACGTCTTGCAGTGTTATTTGCTGTGTAATGCTGACATTCGTATGAATAATAGCGCGTGATTGTTTGGACTTGAATCAAGAAACACCTTCACATTGCCATCGTCAGTTAACCCATATAAGAACATGTGACCTATATATATAGTTAACTAGTAGCAAAGCAGGATTGTACTGTATATACACACACACACACACACACACACACACACACACACACACACACACACACACACACACACACAATCAGTCCATGGAGCAGTCAGAAATTCATTGCATGTTGGGGGGGGGGGAGCGTCAGTGTGTGTGTGGGGGGGGGGGGCTAGGGGGGGGGAGCATGTGTGTGTGTGTGTGTGTGGGGGGGGGGGGCACTACCCTTGAATTATCACTTATGAATAACCCATATCCTGCTGCAGTACACCAGTGTTGAAATCTGACCACATCCAGTGTTAAGCTTACAATGGCGCAGTTAACAGGGAAGCTAGTTAGTTAGTTAGTTATATGGGTTTAACGCTGAGCAGGCGACTAAGGCCATCTCATGGCGGTATGGGTAAAAATCTGGTCAGCCAGACTAACAGCAAGGTCTTAAGACAAGATGTAAATATAGCTTAAAAATGTCAGGCTAAAATATCGCACATGTCTTTAGAAGAAACGTCTACAGACTCTCAAAAAGGGCAAATAAAAAAAAAATCACATAGTCTATGAATGCTCAGATCTTGTTAAAAATATTGCATACTCTCAAGAAATTGAAGATTTTGTCCCAGGGAACATCCCGGAACAAAACCTTGAAGGAGTCTGCTGTGAAGTGTTTATATCTCGTGTCAATTAGACCAGCACAATACAGCAAAAGTGTTGAACAGAAAACTGCTCATCACAGGTAAAACAGCATGTACGCTCATGCTGTTTAAGTAAGTAAGAGTGCGTAACATACGTGTGCTCGATGTGGAGCCGAGTAAGGACAGTCTCCTCACGGCGGCTGCCACAGCGGAAAGGTTAGACTATCGGACACCATAGGAAGAGCTTCATGAAGCTTGCTCCCTTCCTCTTTGTCCCATTCGGACTGCCACGCGCGGGCTATGTACGCACTAATAACAGGTTTAAAATCACTATAAACAGTCTGTGTGTCAGGGACAGGGTCACTGCCGGCACTGTTGGCAGCAGAATCTGCCATTCTGTTGCCTTAAATGCCCACATGGCCCGGGACCCAAATAAAAATAATGTCATAATATTCCTTCATCAAGTCTGCGTAGAGCTCTCTAATCTGCACCAGCAGTGGGTGGTCTGTTCCCGCGCCCTGAAGGGCCTGCAGTGCAGAAAGAGAGTCAGACAGAATCAGGAAGTTCCTTTCCCGTGACTGATAGGCATGCTTGAGTGCCAGCAGAATTGCCTGCAGTTCTGCACTAAATATAGAGGAATGGTCAGGAAGCGGAGCTTAAATGGGCGTCTAGGATGGCGACAGGACACTGCAGCCACAGCCACTCTCCCATCATCAGACTTGGACCCATCAGTATAAAGACGACAATAGCCAGGAAAAATTGAAAGGAGTTCATTGAGGATATGTTGGTATATGGCTGGTGGAGTACAATCCTTCTTGTGGGCGGTCAAATCCAGCAAGATGTCAGGAACTGGTAGTAGCCAGGGTGGAGTGACGTGTTGCAGAGATTCCGAAACTTTGTCCAGGTCCACTCTGGCCACCTGCAGATGAGGTAGGACACGAATGGAAAGTGGACGGACAGCTCCCGGATGGGCATCGTAAATCTCTGCAAACGACGGGTTAAAAACACAATCATAGGCAGAATTGTCTGGATGGGCCTTCAGCTTCAGAACGTAGCTGAGCATGAGGCGGATGCGGCGGAGCCTGAGAGAAGGCTCCCCTGCCTCGGCATACAGACTAGGAACTGGAGATGTCCTGAAGGCTCCCAGACATATGCACAGACCTTAATGGTAAATTGTGTTCAGACGCTGTAGAACAGACTTGGAAGCCGAGCCATATACCACAGAGCCGTAATCCAGTTTGGACCAAACAAGGGCCCGATACAGTCGAAGTAAGACAATGAGGTCTGCGCCCCAGTCAGTACGACCAATGACACGGAGAATGGCAAGGGCCTTCTGACAAGAGGTTCTAAGGTAGCAAACATGGTTGCAGAAGGTCAATCTTTTGTCAAAGATGACCCCCAAAAACCTTGCTTCTTCGGCCACCTTATTTGGCACTCCAGCAATGCTCAGGCTAGGTTCTGGAAAAAAATTCGTCTGCTTAGTAAAATGCACACAGACTGTCTTGGAGGGCGAGAACTTGAATCCGGTGAGAGACACCCACCCCTGGATGCGATCAACGCACAGATGCAAGCGCCTCTCAAGGGACGTAAGTCCTCGACCTCGTGCACACAAAGCAAAGTCGTCCACAAACAAAGAGCATTCAGAATCATCCTTGATGGCCTTTACAATGTTATTTATTTTAATGCTAAATAAAACAGGAGATAGAATGCTGCCCTGCGGGACACCCATCTCCTGTTCAAAGAAGTCGGAGAGAGTGGAGCCCACACGGACATGGAACGACCGGTTAGACAAAAATCTGTGAATAAAAACGGGTAGGTGCCCTTTAAAACCCATGTCCGACAAATCAAACATTATACCATACTTCCAGGTAGTGTCATATGCCTTTTCAAAATCAAAGAAAATTGCATAGACATGCTGCTTGTTGACAAAAGCATCTCGGATAAAAGACTCAAAGCGGACTAGATGATCAGTTGTACTACGGAAGCGCCGGAAACCACACTGGAGGTCTGTGATGAGACCCTGTGACTCAAGATGCCATACCAGGCGGGCGTTGACCAAGCGTTCCATAGTTTTACATAAACATGATGTCAAGCTATTGGCCGGTAGTTGCCCGGGTCGGAAGGATCCTTACCCGGCTTGGGGATTGGCACAACCACAGCCTGGCGCCAAGATGGTGGAAAATGACCGGTTTTCCAAATATGGTTAAAGGCCTTGAGAAGTACAAGGAGTGAATCCTCAGGCAGATGTGTTAGGGGCTGATAATGAATGGTATCTAATCCAGCAGCTGAGTCAGTACATTTCTGCATGGCTTGCAGAAATTCTGAAAACATAAAATGGGCATTATAGTCTTTCGAGTTATCCGATATAAAATCACAAGTACAAGACTTTCGCTTCTCCTTCTGTTGCTCTGTTGAAGAATTATGGGCAATGGTAGAGGCAAGCAAATTGGCCACAGCCTTTTTATCCGTGACCAAACTGGCACCATCTCTAAGATGGCCAACAGAAGCCGAGCCACCCCTGCCCCTAATTCTTCGAACAGCCTTCCAGACTTTTTGGGATGGAGTCCTGGAAGATAAAGATGAGACAAAGAGTCTCCAGGAAGCACGGGGTTCACGTTTAAAAATGTAACGGGCTCTCGCCCGCTGTCTTTTAAATGTTAAAATATTTGCTTGCGACGGATTACGAAAAGCACGTCGCTGAGCAGATTTGCGCATTTTTTGGGCTTGCTGCACTCTTCATTGAACCATGGTACTCTCGGCTTCCGAGGGAGTGATGTGAAAGTTCTTGGGATGGCTTCACCTGCTACGGCCAACAAAATAGAAGTAAAAGAAGAAACAGGTTCTTCAGCTGACATGACCACCTCCTCTGTAAGACAAGACTGACAGAGGGAGGCGAACAAAGGCCAGTTAGCCTTCTTGAGATTTCAGCGCCCCACTGGCAAATCCTCCTCACAGCTGACCGATGACAGGACTACTGGGAAGTGGTCACTACCATACAGGTCGTCGTGAACCTTCCAGTCAAAGTCCAGCATGAGAGATTGATTGATTGATTGTACATTGCTTAACGTCCCGACAGCAACAAGGCTTTCTCAGGACGTGCCTGCACTGCTTGTGAAAAAAAACTAAACGGAATATTGAATGTATGTCGCCAGCCGGTCCAATACGTTAAATAAACCTACGACATGGGGCCTAAATAAAGCCAAGACCATTTAGCAACACACATCCAATACCAAGAGCTACAGGCAGCGCAGACGGTAGGGAGAGTTGAAAAAAGGTAAATACAGGTAAATGGACCAAGGGTAGACAGAAACACATGCCGCAGAATCGGAAAGGAAACCCACCCTGTGGGGCTGACCAGGGTGACCCTGAGAACTAAAAAGTAGTTAACCCCACCCAAGTCCCCAAGGGCAGACCCGGGTGGGGGTCCAGCATGAAAGAAGGATCACACGCAGTGAGGTCTAGAATAGAACTAGATCCTGAACCTGAGTTAGAGTATATAGGTGAGCCATCGTTAAAGACACATAGGTTAAGTTGAGAGAAAAAAACATCTTCTAACATCTGACCTCTGCCATCATAGTGGTCACTACCCCAAAGGTAAGCGTGACCATTAAAATCCCCCATGAGAATAAAGGGAGGGGGCAGTTGATCTACTAAGTGAAAAATAGCATTACTGCAGACCCGCAAGGATGGTGGCAGGTAAATACTGCATATGGTTATGGTCTTCTTCAAGGTAACCTGAGCTGCGACAGCCTGAAGAGAGGTGTCGATGCTAACGGGGCTACATAAAATTTGGCTACAAATGAGAAGAGCCACTCCACCCGAGCGCCTCTCCGAATCAGAGCCTTTATGTATAACATTAAAACCATTAAAGGACACAGGGTCAGAAGTCTTCAGGTAAGTCTCCTGAGGAGATATTGCTGAAGGGTTATAGAACTTGACTAAAAGACGTAATTCCTCAAAGTTAGCTTGAAAACCACGACATTTCCACTGAAGCAGAGAGTACATGATTATGTCTTTTCTGGGGGTAAGGAGTTTTTTCCCCCTTTTTCCTTTGCCTTGGAAGGAGTTGAAGAAACAGAGGGGGCCGGCTCCCGGGCCTCCTCTGGTTCCTCGGAGATGAAGGGGGTGGAGCCGCGCAGCATCAGCAACGACAACTTCCACCCCCTCCATCCGCTCCTCCAATGCAACATATTTGTTTTGAAGGGGGACATCAGTGTTCCCCTTCTGGGCCCGTGCGCACAGCGGTCCCATAGATTTCTTAGACTTCTGTTCCTGGGCAGCGTTCCTGCCGCTAGAGTTAGCGGCCTTAGAAGGCTAACCAGAGCCAGAAGCTGTTGGCGTTGACAAACTAGCAGTTTTGGGTGGGGGCTGAGGCCTAGGGGCAACAGAAGGCGGCACTACCGGACCAGCAGTGTCCGCCTTCTGCGTTCCCTGGCTCCTCGTCACCACCGGAGGAGGGTTACTCTCCAGGGGCGAGAGGAGCCGAGGCTCCGCCCCCAACCATGAAGTTGGGTTTGACATGACAAGTCTTTGGTGGGGCGCTTGCCCGCCACCGCTGCACTGAAAGTATACACAGAGGTGTTAGAAGTTGGGGCAGCCGCAGCTGCACCAGGGCCTTCAACCAGTTTTTTTGGCGTCGAGAAAGGACAGCCCCTTCTCCACGTGCACCTGCTGAATCTTGCACTCGGATATCCAACGAGGCCATTTCTTATCCGAAGCCATATGCGTCCCCTGGCAATTCACACACAGGGGGGCTGGCTGTGCAGGACAGCAGAGTGTCATGGCCTAGTGCAACGGGCGCATGAAGCCTATGCCTGACGGCATGTCTTCTGCCTATGGCCATACTTTTGGCACTTAAAGCACCGGAGGGGGAGAGGGACGTACTTTTTCACTCTCAAAGAG
Organism: Semisulcospira habei; assembly: GCA_036245525.1. Lineage (NCBI taxonomy): Eukaryota > Metazoa > Mollusca > Gastropoda > Semisulcospiridae > Semisulcospira > Semisulcospira habei. The sequence goes on from BTPG01000001.1 coordinate 319,244,253, forward strand.
TAGTAACCTCCCCAGATGGTAGTAGGAGGGGTGGGGGTGCCAAACGTCAGGATGATGGTAGGGAGACGTATCTCCCCGCCACCTCGCTTGGAAGTGAAGCACCTGACGCAAGTCACCCCTTGAAACTTAAGGTTCCGTACAAGTTCATATTTTGACAGTTCTGCCAAAGCTTGATCTTTGATTACGCCTCTTGACGAATTCATAGTGTTGTGGGGTGTGGCCTCCACTGGAGTGTCTCCGATGGAAGAGAGCCTCAGTAGCCCGCTGGAGTGTGCCCGTGTATGATACTCCAGCAGCAAGTCACCAGACCTGAGGCGCTGGGCGTCAGGCCTGCCAACACGGTTCCTGAGGGTCTCCCCCACCAGAAAAGGATGCAGCTTGGTAACTGGTTTCTCCTTTACCTTGCTATGGACAATGAGGAAGCGAGGCCATTTGGCCGACGCCTGAGGCGTCGCTTCCTCACAGTCCGAGTCACTGTCATGTTCAATGTTGGTGGCTATGTGCCGCTTCTGTGCAAGTTTTGTTTTTTGGGTTTTTTCCATATTATAATAGTAGAGATATTCATCCCCTTGGGGTCCCCGCTAGACACCGAGCCCGACAAGGGAAAGTGCAAATGTCGGCGGGTCTCCAGCCGACGCACAATGGAGACTGCCCGAAAGATATACTCAAGGGGGTACGTCCGTTTGAACCGTTTGAGCCACCGCCTTTTATCACACTGTTGAATGCAGGGAATACCGGCGTAAAGTACCTAATCAGCAGCAGAGGCTATAGCATGGTGCTCCATATATCAACCCGCATATCAACAGTGGGATAGGGCTCAACGTGACAAGAGCCGATTGACTAGGCCGGTACGACTAGCCTCCCGTTTAGGTAGAAGTCAAGGCCAAAGTGGAGTGTTGGCACCAGTGAGCCGCAACCCAAAGGGAACCTCAGCCACCAGGATCCTCTTCTCCCCCGACAGGGGTCTCCAAGCACGGCAAACACTTGGGATCCAAAGGACCAAAAAGTCACAAGTATTTTTAAGGACCAATCCAACATGGTACCACCTTGGTTAGCACAGCTCCCTAAAAACCGGACCAGTGAAAAGAAATGAACAACATATCTGGTGACATCAAGTCCTAATCCTGGACAAAGATGGCACCCCTCTGCTAGCCCACTCAGTCAGGGACTGAGTGAACTACCCATCCACGCCACGTGGTGGCCGGTGCCGAGTGGGCTAACAGGGAAGCCGGCTTATACACACTTAGCTGACGTGAATCATGTAAACCTATCCTGTTTGCACCGAAAATTGTCTCGTCATTTCTGAGGATCTCTCACTCAGCTATATAATTAGATTTACAGCGAGTAATGTGGGGTTATGTTAGATTGATGGTATATGTTATTAAAATATAATAGATTGGAAGTATTTGATCGGCAATAATTAGATAGGAGTTGCAGAACCCCTTATATATTATCTCTATATTGCAATGAGAATTAGTTTTATTTTCTTTTGACACGGACAGTTTAGTTTAAATTAATGGTATCTGCTTGAAGTTTATGTTGCTATAGCCGGAAAAATGTTAATTAGAAATTCTAAGATGATAGACTAAAATGACAGATATATAACATATATAACCATCACACAACATATATTTCATAACTTTTCATAACAAAAGAAATCGGAGTTTTTACAAAAGCACAAAACATGCACTTCATTCTACTTAATATGATAATTCTGATGACAACAGGAATGATTAACCCTTTGGCTGTCTGTATTGCACTATAAGTCGCAATGATTCATGCAGAAATCATCACAATGTCAGGCAGTACTGATAGCCAGATGGTTAAGCAGCTTGCAGAGAAACTAAAACTATATTAATCACTGTTAATGTGTGTGCGTGTGCTCGCTTTGCCGCCTCCCTCCTCTGCTTATCCCCATCGCGATCGATTGATCCAGCAAGCCATTTAGCTACAACGTGATCTATGTCTGTGTTTGTTGAACTGCCATGACGCCTTCTCACACCATCTGAAAATAAAATGCATGTCTGATTACTGAATCCTGTGGAGTTGACCTTTAAGAGAGGTTACTGAAACTGGTGTTTATATAGGTCTTAGAAAGTACCCTTGGGCCAAGTCTGAACATTACAGAAGACTGTGGCGTGCTTAGTCTGAGAAAAATACCCATGCAAGTTTCATGACAGGCAATGGCTAAAACCATCGGACAGATGACCCAAAACAAAGACTCACTTCAGCCATTTTTGCAATATCCATGCAGTCACTTGAATGATGTGATCCCATTTTGGACTTCATTTTTCTTTTAAGTCCCTTCTATTTATAGAGGGGACCTTTTAGTATGAATCGCGGTGGGCCGAATTTAATACCATCTCCATGATGTCAAAGGCGGGCAGGCTAAACCTCTAACAATTAAAGCAACAAGATAAAAAATACGATATGTCTAGTTACGCTAATCTCGCTGCTGAACATACATTTGGTGCGAAGCACCGTATGTGTGTATGTATGTAAACAAGAGAATTTCTGATATTTCTGTACACACACGCTTGAAACTTGGCGAAATACTTTCTTAAGGGGATGGCTAAGAGAGCCTCCGAACGCCTCCGAGCATATTGTAATTGAATGACTCATTTAAGACATAAACAACCATTTATAGGAAGTCGGTTGACCAAGATTAGAGACCGTAATTTTTGTCATATTTACTTGAACCTTTGCATACAGCTAGTTTGGAGGAAGACGTTAGTTGAGTTCGGTAGCCAGCTTTGTATCCTTTCAACTTCTTTATTAAAAAATTAATTCTTTTCAGAAAAGAATTAAAACACTAAAAAACCTTTACTTCTAGAGAAAGTCAGTCAGTGGCGGTGACGTTAAAGAGGCAATTCCGTTGCCACGTAGATACTGACATAATACTATAAATATAATAATTATTATATTTATAAAGCGCAAACTCCCTGCAGTGCAGACTCTAACATATAAATAGGCTCTAAAATATGACTTCATTCTATCTCCCTCTCAAACATGCGCTCATCTCAGGGAGGAATGGAGGAATAGATCCTCATGCGCCATCCAGGCGCATGAGGATCTATGCCTCTTGGAGGTGTTTGGAGCATGCAGGTGACCCGTGTACTTTGTATAGTATTATCATGTAGCTAGGTAAAGTCAACCTGCTTTCACACAAATTATAGCAAGACTGAAATTGTACTATGAAGTTTTAGTTTTGTTGCAATTTTCTCAAGCCTATGAAGCGAAAGTGAAACTCATATAATCAAGTAAAATATAAAATTACATAAAACTAAAACTTACGTCATGACAAATGACGTTTGACAAATCAATGACGCGTATGTCCTGCGCCCCTTATAGAACTCACTGAGGTATTGGCAGATCTGCAAGACTTTTTCAAAAGGAGAAAATTCAACATCAGAGTCAGGTCAAAGACAAAAGGCAGAAACCACTGACAGCGAGGACAGCTGTCATATAGAAGGGACCTTGTGGGATTTGGTTTATCTGAGTTTGTTTTTAATAGGAATGAAACAGAGCAATACTTAATTATAATTTACCAATGATTGCGTTGTGCAGGTTACACAGTCTGCTGAAGGCTTCTTTCCCCTTTTTTTTTTCCAGTGAGGTTGTACAGTATCGAGACACTTGTACTTATCAAAAGTTGCATTGTCCTCTGTACACAATCTTTAAAGTCCAAGCCTCCAACATGGGATAAGTACAGAATCTGCAGACACACATGAAAAAAATAAAATGGTTTTACAAGTAAAATTTGTCAAAAAGAATCACAATGAAAATTTACCTTTCTCTGTAGTTTCCCTACGGATCAGTACGGATAAAAGCAAAGTGATGATCAACACCACAAGCAACAGCAGCAGCAACATTCACATGAATGGCCAAAAGCTAGAAGAGGTCAATAGCTTCAAGTACTTGGGAGCCACCCTGTCCAAAGACGGTAGTTGCATAGCAGAGATCCGTATCAGGATAGGTACAGCAACATCCGCAATGGCGAGGCTGGACAGGATATGGCGAAGTAACTCCATCAGCTTCACCATCAAGTACAGGCTTTACAAGTCCCTCATAGTGTCTATTCTACTCTACGGCTGTGAGACTTGGACACTGCTTGCAGACTCAGAAAAGAAAATCCAGGCCTTTGAGAACAAGTGCCTGAGGAAGTTGCTCCACATCTCGTACCGCGAGCACAAGACCAACGAATTTGTACGGAGCATCGTCACTTCCCTGGTGGGCCCACATGAACCCCTTCTGGCAACCGTGAAACGGCGCAAGCTTGCTTGGTTTGGCCACGTGACCCGACACAACACCTTGTCCAAGACTATCCTCCAAGGCACTCTCGAAGGAAGTCGTCGGCGAGGTCGTCAGAGAAAGAGTTGGGTCGCAAACATAAAAGAATGGACCGAACTCGAGATGTCAGACTTGCTTGCCACCGCCCAAAATAGAACTCAGTGGAGAGCACTGTCTGCTGCTGCTGCCTTTCAGTCCCCCCAACGCCCAGTTCGGGCAAGGGACTGATGATGATGTAGTTTCCCTGCATAGAGCAGAAAGCATAAAACGGAACACCTACAGCTACATAACTAAATTCATCAACCCAAGCAGCACACCACAAAACAAGAAAATGCAAACACTATTTAGATTTCAAATGTATAATTACCATATTGTTCCTGGTCACCGCGTTGTCCAGGACTGTTGAGGCGCTCCAGCTCTGCACGATCTTGTAGTGGGAATTCCTGATATTTCTCCTTCCAGCCCAGTACAACTCATCTTTAAAATCCATATTTTCTCAAGAAGTTTAAAATTGTACTATACACATATGTATACCTTAATCAGCAAGAGTGCACATGGTTTCAGCGAATGAAATGTAGAAGAAAGAAAGCTGGAACTTGGTCTGGCAATGGAATTTGTAGCCTCAATCTGCAGTCAAATTTGGCGGAATAAATTGCACGAGGTGCTATACCGGCATGCAAGGCAGTGTCTTACAAAACATAGAATGCAGCAAATAAATGTTATAGAAGTTTAAAATTGTACTATACACATATGTATACCTTATTGAGCAAGAGGGCACATGGTTTCAGCGAATGAAATGTAGAAGAAAGAAAGCTGGAACTTGGTCTGGCAATGGAATTTGTAGCCTCAATCTGCTGTCAAATTTGGCGGAATAAATTGCACGATGTGCTATACCGGCATGCAAGGCATTGTCTTACAGAACATAGAATGCGGCAATTAAATGTTATATATACTTTTTTTTTAAATCACAGCGTGCCAAAACTATGGCAAAAGATTGCTTTGAAATTTTAAATCTAACGGACATTTATCTTAAAAATAAATAAATCTGTCAATGTTGCGATTTACTGGCTCGCCTGTCGTGTGCCAACATTTGCAGGCGAAGCAGCACACGGGCACGGCACATCCTCCGGCGGCTCGCGTGATTGTTCCAGCTTGCACCAAGCTTGATTATACCGGCGCGCGCGCTGACTCACACGTTACCGGCGTGCATTTTGGTTTCAGCATGGCGCTAAGCTCTCGCTGTCGGCCACGGTACACAGTGCCGTTTCCGTACTGTCCAGTCTCTTAGCCTTAGTCAGTCCCAGGCATCCCCTAATTTTTCAATCCCCTAAAAAACACTGCCGCCTACCAGCTGCACATTTGCCATGCACAAAATACAAAATAAACAGCACATTGACAGTCTCATTTCTTGACTATGAACCTGATTCCTTACCAACCCCACACCCAAGCACAGCTGAAATCAGCGTGACCCTCAAATCTCTACGTCAACAGCAACTCAACGTAGGCCCACAATTGTCCACTGGATAAGCTCAGGATGGTATGAATCAAAGCACCAAACATGTCTCCTCTTATCTAACCATAAATTTCCAGTAAATTCTAACATTCAGCACTACTACAAATTTTTAAAGAGGGCAAAAAGTTATTTTTAAAAACACTGGTCCTCTTACTGCCTCAACTGCCTAATTTAAATATGTAACGTGACCTGTTACGACACGAGATTTTTTTCGTCTAATCTTGTAGGGGAGTTATTTTAGAGGGGTGGCAGGATTTACTTAGTCACCGGGTAGTGATAGCGTAGGTGTAGTATTTGGCCTGTACACGAGTATTTGCCGCCGTGTGAGGGTTTGCTGGATGACGTAAAGCACGTGGTCGCTCAGTCTGAACGCAATCGGGTGGTTAGTGTTCCACGTGTTCGTACATCCCAAGACTTGGTGAGCGTTTTTTTTTTTTTTTGCTAAACTAACGGTATCTAAATTACTAGTCAGTCGCTTTTCCACAAGCGAACGAGTCAGTCGCTTTACCAGCAAGTCTCCGAGGGTGGTTTTCCAGGCGTGGTTCGCCATTTGCTGGAGGCCACAAGCAGCTGTGTCGGTCTTTTGTATCGTCCCTGCGATACGGTTCTGGATTGGCCCCAGAGCCGGTATCCGAGGAAGGAGAGAGAGGAGAGCTGCGACGACTTTACCCCTGGCTTGTCTTGTCTTGTTTGTCTTCGTCCTAGCCAGGGCGTCTTCACGGATGACAGTAAGTACACGTAACAATTCACTAGTGGCCATTTGTTCGGGGAAGGGGGGGGGGGGGGAGGGGTTGTTTGTGTTTGCTTGTTCTGTATTATTATTAGTTTGGCTAGTGTGTATTGGGGGCAGGTGTAGGATAAAAGAGAATAGAATGTAGAAGTGAATGCCGTTTGTTGTATGTTGTAATATTTAGAGTATCTAGTGGTGGATTGGTTTTGGGGTTTAACGCCGAGCAGGCGACTGAGGTCGTCTCAGTATTTATCGTCGGAGGGTGTATTCGGAAGCGAGTCACGTGATGACGTGTAAATATGTATTTTGAGGTTGCAGTTATTGTTGTGGGAGAGAGGTGAAGAGAATATGTTGAGGTTAAATCTATTGTTGTGGGAAGCGTGATGCGATTGTTAATATGTATTTTGTTGAGGTTGAGTTTAAAGTTGCGGGAAGGGTGATGTGGTTATTTTGTTTATTTTTGGTAGCTATTTATATGAGTATTTTTGCACCTGTGTTTTAGTGCATCTTTAAATCCAAAGAACTAACCTGCCTGTCTGCCACCGTGCAATAGTACTGCGTGGAAGCTGACTGTGTCACTCCGCCTTGTGGGCTACGATGCTGGACCTGGGTGCCTTAGTGAGTCTCGCAGCACGCCTCATATTTAGTCAGGTCGGGTCGTCCCATGTAGTTCTTTCTAACCTGTTTACGTGAAGTTTTGTATAATTAGAATGTTGTAAAGAACGTTAGTCTATTTCATATCCTCGTAGTGGCAATATTGCGAGAGGAGCTTTGTTACAGTGACATTTGAGTTTTTGTGTTATTTAACTGTGTTACGGAAGACCTTATCGCGGAAGCAAGAGCGTCGAGTTGAGCTGCACTTAACAGTTGTGCTTCCGGCGAGAAGGTCCCGTGACGTGAAATATATTGGTTATTCAACTTTCAGTTATATTAAGTTAGGGACATTTGCTCCGTTTGCCTATGTGATATTGTTTAGTCCCCAGATTATGTGATATTGTTTATTCTGAAACGTTGCTAGTTGAGGAACTTGTGTATCCTGAGACGTGCTAGTTAAAAGGGCCTTGTGCTGTTAACGGCTAGTTTGCTAGAACATTAGTTTAATTCGAACTTGTCGTTCGTGCTCCCACTGAGGAGGTGTAGCAGCTTTTGAACAATGTTCTTTTTTCTCGATCTTCGCTTGTTCTAGTAGGCTTATTTGGTTCATTTAGTTGATATTGTGCTATGTGAACTATTGTATTACTTAACGAACCACGTGCTGTGATAGGCTCTCCGCGGAGGCAAAGGCGTTGGTATAACTGGCGTTGGCACTTGAGGCTTGTTCTTCCTGCGGGGTCTAGTGGCATATGGTTTAAGCATTTTAGCCTGTTTTCTTTTATATTATTAGTAAGGATAGTAGTTTATTTATATATTGTTCAGTTGTACTTTAGTAGGGATATTTAGCTTATTATATATTTTGTTATTTCGTATTGTGTATAGTGGTTATTTGGAGTGGAGAGTTTGGGCTTGTGTGAGTGTGAGGTGTGAATGCATGGTTAGGACTGCGCGAGAATAGTTAGTTATTTGTTAAAGTTTTATGTAATAAATGTCATCGCCCTTGTTCCTCTGGTGTTTGTGTTAGGTTTGTGTTAGTGTGGGTTGGGTGTATCTCGAGCGGTAGCGCTCATAGTTCGCACCCCGGTAGCATACTTGACACTCGCATACTGGCCCAATATATCAGACATCATCCAGCAATGGACCAATATTTGCCCAAGATACTGTGCATGCTGGGAAGTTGGCTGCCCTTCAAATTGCTTGTAAAAGAGACTGCATGTTGTCATTTAGGTTGCTTTTTTTCAGGGTTGACTAAATAAATGTTATGATCTGTCCAAATAAATAAACGGTTGTGAATGTGATAAGCTTTGTTGTGTTTGATAGTAGGACTGAATACCACAATGTTTTCAAATGGTATATGTATCTTGTTTGTAAGAGATCAAGAGCAATTTCAGTTTTTCCACAGCTTGTGGGACCCCAAAACAAACCACAATGAGGGTCGAGTGTCAGCAAGTTCATTTTAAAACACAATATATATACACGTATCCACTTCGTCTGCTTTCTTGAATGTTAAATTGAGCATCGTCAATTAGATATAGACAAACATTTATGGCTCCTCCTGTTTAGCTCTTTTTGTGAATTTGAATTGTGATCTCTTCACTGCCATTTTCAACAGTATGACCTGACCCGTGTAGGTAATCATCATCTGTACTAAGCAGATCTAGCCAAAGTGCATACTTTTCTGTCGGGAATTGTCCAATCCTTACGTCATACAAATGTAGATCTTTGCATGCCATATTTGGTGGTTTTTCTCCAAGTCTTCCACCTGCCCATTTTGTGATCGCATCGTAGTCTTGATATGGTAGCATTTCTGATGCATGCACTTGGTTAGGACGCCCTTCGATTGTACAAGATAAATGTGTAATTTTTGGATTGTACAATTTTCAGACTCTCTTTTGAATGGATGTTTTGGTTCAATAAACAACATAAGAATTCCTTTTAGTGACCTAGTAGGCGTGTTTAAGTTGATGTTCCACATTGTATCAACTTTGTATTTGGGTATTGTATTGTTTCGTATCACGCGGTCATAATAAATTGGAAGTTTTGATGGATACTGATTTTGAATTAGTGTAGATGGTTTAGTGTGTGTGACAATTTCGTATTCCAAGGAAATGTTAGAGATCTTGTATGTCGGGTCTGTGTCAGTTGTTTTAATAACTTTTGCACATTTATTAACAGTTAGTTCAAAGCTTAGACGGTCATTTAGTGCTCCTTGATAATAAGGCAAATGTGCTGTGAGGATTTCAAATTTAAGTGGAATGTGAAATCTATTGCCATATGTTTCAGCCAATATAACGTCCTCAACTGCTGATGTTGATTTATCGCTTGCATCGATTCTAAGTTTGGCAACGTTAGCAGACTGTATGCCTGGGTAAACATGGTCTTCTTTTTCTTCTCTTGTGAGCCACAAATCTTAATAGCAGTAGAACACATCAGCATCATCCAGACTAAACACTTCCTGTCCTTCAAGTTTAACTTTAATTGTTCTAACAACTGCTCTGCCAAGATTGTCAACTAGTGTTCTGTTTGCGTCAGATTCTGATAAATGTTTGATATTAAATGCAAGACGAGCAGTAGAAGGAACGATAACATCATTGGGACTTAGGTTTGGAAACCTAACAGTAACTGTTTGGTTCTGGTCTATGGTACAGTGGAGTCCAGTTAACACGAACTCACATTACACAAATTTCCGGTTAACACGAACCGATTTTGCATTCCCGGCTGACAGCCTTCTTATACTGTATTAAAATTTCACTAATAACCCAAAATGCTTAACACGAAATTTTGCTTTACACAAAGCTGATTTCGGTTCCCAACCAGGGAAATTTCACTATAATTCACATGTTTAACATGAACACAGATTCCATTCACCGAAAACCAATTCATGTTTCACTCTCGCACTGTAGTACATGACAGATCAGAGCGAACTCTACTCTGTGATTGGCTGAATAGCATTCGGCTATTGTAATCCGTCTTCTCATTGGCTAGTGTTTCTGAACTGTATTCATGTTGTTTGCATCATTCGCGTACCAACACAACCCTTTTACCGATGCGGGATTGTACTTCAGCCTGTGCTGCTTTACCTGATGGATTGTAACTTACTATGGATTTTACCTGATGGATTTTACATTAAATACGCGAGCTGAACTCGTTTCCGTGTGTTTTCCTAGCTAGCTGAAGGTATGCATATAAAGTACGATAATGTGCACTTTTAACCTCGTACTCGTTCACCAACACATCTCTTACACACTTTCTCCTTGGGCCATGATCAATTTTGAGGCCATATTGGTTAACACGAAATACGTTTAACATGAAGTGATTTTCTGTGTCCCCAGAAATTCGTGTTTAGTGGACTCCACTGTACTGGGATTGTTTGTGATGACAATTGTTTGTCTTATACCTTTAAAACCAAAAGGCTCACATAGTTTTCTATATGGGTCTAACTTTGATTCGTAAGACTGTCATTTTATTATGCAAAAATAAAATAAAAAAATTAATAAAAACAATGGCAGTGGGAGGATTTATTCATGATGATTTTGAAATGGATATCATGTATGATTTTGGTAGTACAACAGATATAACTGGTACAAGAAATACTTCTAATTTGCAACAGGAACTGTTACAAAGCAAAGTAAACTCATTTTATGATAGTGTTGGTGCCCGCTCAGATGTAACAGATCCTAAACAGTTTGAATATGATAAAGGTCATTTATTTGTAAATACAGACAGAGGTAAAGTACATCTAACCCATAAAAACAACCCTGCTAAGTTTAGAGCTTTAAGTACAATTAAAGCCAAAGATGGTGGTAATACCTGTTTGGCAAGGTACCTTGGCATTGGGGGGGGGGGGGGGGGTCCCCTTGTCCTTTGGACCCCACCCGGGTCTGCCCTGGGGGACTTGGGTGGGGTTAGGTATTTTTTAGTTTCCCGGGTCACCCTGGTCATCCCCACAGGGTGGGATTTCTCTCTATTTTGGGGCATGTGTTTCTGTCTACCCTTTGTCCATTCACCTGTGTTTGCCTTTTTAAAACTCTCCCTACTGTCTGCACTGCCTGTAGCTCTTGATATTGGATGTGTGTTGCTAAATGGTCTTAGCTTTATTTAGGCCCCATGTGTTAGGTTTATTTAACGTATTTGACCGGCTGGCGACATGCATTCAATGTTCTGTTTTTGGTTTTTTTCACAAGCAGTGCAGGCACGTCCTGAGAAAGCCTTGTTGCTGTCGGGACGTTAAGCAATGTACAATCAATCAATCTTGTCCTTTGGTACCACCTCGAATTTGTTACTGCTCTTCATTACGTGCAAACAAAGTTGCCAACGGGAAAAGAAATTGAAATGACAGAAGTAAAAAGACTGCCAAAAACAGCAAACAATGTAGAACAATGAATCTCATTTACTGGTGAAGTAATGAAAACAAAGGACGACCCGCCTTTAACCATGCGGGATTTAATGGGGATAAATAAAACACTGCATTCAATCAGAGGTGAAATGGTTAGTTATTTGGGTTTAACGCCGAGCAGGCGACTAAGGCCATTTCACGGCGGCGAAATGGTAAATAATCTAGCCAACATAGGTGAGCTTGATAATCAAATAGAACTAGCAACAGCAGATGAAGAAAACTATGACACAGAAATAAAAGAAAGAATACAACACAGATTAAAATATTTGCAGACAGAAAGATCAGCATGGCTAGAAGTGATTAGTATTGGATAAGAAAAACTGAAAACACAGGTCAACAGGATTAGACAAACTATCCCAAAAATACTTCACAAAGACACAACTTTGGCTGAGAGATTAAAAACACTTTTCAGTGAGCAGGGTATCACAATTGCAAGTTTAATTATTGCTCTTGGATTTATTATCAGTACTGATGTAATGGCTGTAACAGGGGGTGGTGGTGGTCCGGGTCCAGCCCCAGCCACAGCCCCAGGTCCTCCGGCTCCAACTGACCCAAAAGATCTACAGTCGTGGGTAAAAAATCTAACATTTTAACAAAACAAAGCAAACAAACAAACACACCAATTATCACACATAATTATCAGACCTGTTTAGAAAATTGGCTGTGAAAGCAATGGATGCTTTGCCTGGTATAATAGGGAGTGTTGTCAGTTGGATGATCAGTACATCAGCAAAGGTAGTCGGATTTATGGCAGAGCATGTGTGAGTCTTTCTGGTGACAGCAGGAGGATTAATAGCAGTTTATTTAATGAAACAGGTAAAGAAGTAATATCCCTAACCCAGTAAGGCCTATTACCAATGCAGTTCTCTCTGACTAGTGTGTTTACCAAAGGCTGTACTGGTGTCCAGGGTGATATCATTACCAGAGCTGGTGTTATTAATGGTTTTGGTGACTGTAAATGTGTGGTTGTTGGGCTCAAGTTTACAGATTGATTGAATCCTAATTTCTGATCATGCCCTGCAACAATTATTTCATTATTATTATTTTTTATTGTCCCCATTTGAAGTTGCAGGTCAGATGGTAACTTGTATAACCCAATGCCAACTACAAAGTCAACTTTTGATCTGGCATATCTGAGAACGTCTTGATAGCGTTGTATGCTTGATGGGAGATCTACCACTGAATTAACAGAATCTTCTAGGTTTGCAAGAAACTGTTTATGTGCTTCAAATTTGCCACTCCTGTTTAACATATTTGATTTTGTTTGAGCTTGTGCTTCTAGTATACACCACACATACGTTCTGATAGATTCTTTTATGTGTTCGACTCCTGCTTGAGTAAACCCGTCACTCCTGTCTAAGACAATGCAGTCCAGGCATTAGACTGTTTCTGTTCTATTGAGCCTAACCAGACTTCAGATTTTGATGAAAATGACGTGTAACCAGGGTAGTAATCTTGAGGGTATAGTCTGTGGCTCATAGCATAATAAATGTACCCATGTCATGGTGATCATTAAGTTTTTGTGCAAAGTCATACTTTATGCTAATGTTAAATTCATTACAAATGCATTCAAATGCTTTCATATCCATGAGGTTGTTATACCTGTTGAAACTGGATTCAGCGGGCAGTGGGACATTGAGTTCTGACAGTATTCTTCTAAGCTGATAATATGTGTGGAAATGATAGACAGACCTTATCAGTTTGTTTGAGTGATTCAAGTGGTCTGTGAAAGAAACACCACAGCCATTAGTTGAACATAGTATAGCAAAGTTGAGCTGGTTTTGATACATCTGCAGTGGTCTTGAGGACCACTTTCTTGCATTTGCATCATCTGTTATTGGCGGGTTTAGGTATTGGTCAAAAGGATTTGACACTTTCACTTGAAATAAATCTCCTTTGGACACAACTATATCGAGCTGATTTAGTTGAATTATTTTCTGTTCGTAAGTTGGTGCGACATTGTACTTGGCATCCATGTTAAATTTAAACGCATTTATAGTAACGATTGTTGGTGATTTAAATTCCATTGTGCTTTTACATGAGATAATAAAAATGTTTATTACCTTAACAAATCTGGACACAAAGCAAACCAGTGTGGTTAACTAATGGGATTGATAATCGAGACGTTAGCAAGGCTGTAGCTATCCATGAAATGTTCTACACCATAAAGTGGTTTAATGTAACAGATAACGATAGTTATGATGTAACTAGAACTATAAATGGTACAGGTATTCTTTATTATCGTTTATGGCGTGGGTATTATGACTTTTGTACTTTAGATGAATATTTACAAAATGGATATAAAATTAAAGCAACTTTAAATCTGGCTAACTTACTTGTTATATTAGAATTTCAGGAATGTAGTCAGTATTCATTATCATGCAGACTTATAATGCTACTTGGTTTTTTAAATGATTGCGACATAGCATTTTTAGATAAAGATAAAGATGAAGATTGGTCATTAGTTGGAAAAGATATAAGTCCAAATAAACTGAAAATAACTGGAAGATATCGTGTTCATTTGTCTGTACACACAGTACTAAATGTTCATTTAAAAGAACTAAACATGACTGAAAATGTTCACAATTTAAAGCCATCAACTTTGTTAAGATGTGTGTCGCACGGCAGTTTACCCTTCTGTAAATTGCTCTGTTTAGTTGGGCTCTGACTCGGCCGTGACCAACTTCACTGATAAGTGTGTGCTGGTCACTGCCGGCTCAGTGGAGCTAGAGGCGGGAAGCGTAGCGCTCTTTGTTTCTTGTTGAAGGCTGTCAGGCATGTGATCAGTTTAGCCTGTTTATAACTTATTATTACCGTGGCTCAAAAGTTTCAATCGTAAATATCATTATGTAATACTATGCTTGAAAATGTCCTCTTCAAGCTCATGTAAGTTTCTTTTGTAATCAGCTTCGACTTCTGTGGTTATTACGTGATTAAAATGTGTGTAGTTCGAGAAACTTTCCATCTGCGGTAGACAGTGCGAGTTTTCAGTGCCAGAGTATCACTATGTGTTTGTGCCCTTATCTGATGCATTATGAAAAGTATTGCGTATTAAAGCCCTGGAGAATGAACATTCCTTTCCAAGACATTTGGAGGCCGTGAATTCTTTGTGTAGACTTTGTGGTAGAAGTCAGTCAAAGACAAAAACAAACCCTTGTATGTGTGCACTAAATACACCATAGATATACTTTCGTGTTACAACATTGATGTGCTCAACGACCAGGAAGGAAAACATTCTAAAACAATTTGTTTCATGTGTCATACTAAGCTTGTCAGATTAAGTAAACAAGTGGAACACACAAGCTCTACAGACATTCACATTCACACACAAAAAAAACCCTCTACAGACATTGGTGACAAAACGTGTGATCTTTGGGTAGCCTTTGATGAAACTCTTTCTGTTCATGACTGTAAAACATGTAGTCATTTCAAGCGGCAGCAGTCAAAAGGTGGCCGAGCGTATCCAGCCAAAAACAAACTAGCTGCAGCCAAAAGAAAAGATCTTGATTATGTAGGAAATTCTCCGTCACAAAGTTTAGATGCAGGATCATAGTGACCCTGTAGACACACTCATTTTAAGCCATTTTAATGTGACACTAAGCTGGAACTGAATCTCTAAACAGCAAATAGTTGAACCTCTGCTTTGTGTATTTTTTTTTAAAACTGTGTTAAAATTGTGATATTGTTAAAAACATTGACTGAATCCGTGAAATTCGCATACTTTATGTCAGCGTGCTCGGAATGGATTACCGTTTTCACTTGGCCCACCAAACCGGCTGTAGCAGGACTCAGGTATGTTGATTGAAGTTTTTAGCATGGGATATGTCAGTTAAGACATCTGTTGACAGCACTGACTTTGTCTGAATTTTCCAGAAACTTTTGTTTATGAACAGTGATGTGATAAAAAGTTGAAAACTAATGGAAGACTGCATCTAATCCTTCTCCTAGTGATACTTTGAGCCAGTGCGTGACAAACATCCATGCAGATTACCCCAGCATGTTTGGTGTCCAAAGAGAGTACAATTTCACCTCTACAAGACGACGTATGTTCAAATAATCACTCATAACTGCAGGTCAATTAATTCCGGTTTACAGACAACATCTGTAATTTACAGCTTATTTGCCGATGTATGCAGCAGAGGCTAAGAGATAATCGGGGTCAAGCACGATAGTACTGTAAACAAAGATGGCTGCTGCACTATTCGCATCCCCAGCGGAAGCGAGACCACATAGCTGGTGCCTTATCAGTGATGGTATTTAGCGCGCTGATAGTAAGGGGAAGGAGGCTGCCTTGCTATCTCAGTGCTCCCGCGAAGCCGATCTCTGTGTGCTGGCGTGCGCTGGCAGGCAGCCAGCTGAAAAATAAAGAGCATAGGCTAAACTGCCGTGGTCGACAGGAAATGCACCCTATTGTAAAAGTGTGGTTGTTAGATTTCCTAATTTGCAGTTTAAGAAATTAGGTTCCAGTTTCTTTGAATCCCTGTGCATATCTGTAACTAATCAGGATGACAAACCAGTTCTGATGCATGATTTTAGTGTTGTGTTGGAAATTAAGTTAATTTTATTTTTGTTAAATAAAAATGAGTGTTGGTCCAAAGCCGAAAATTATACCAGTTGCCTGTCCGGTAACAGAGTTGAAAGATTTGGCTGATGTGCATGATTTTGATAAAGAAGGTGAGCTGAGGGAAGTGTATGGTTTTGAACTTGATTCTTTTGGCATGTACAAGTGTAATGTAATTGATGACATGAAAGATAGCACAAAAAGAATGATTCCTAAACTTGGTCAGCTTTGTGATGTTACTGTACCTACTCCTCCTGTAAATAATGTGCCCTACAACTTAACACATGTGGGTAGTAAGTGGGTAGTTGCTCTTGCGCCTGTTCCGCCTGTTTCTACACCCGCAATTGACTGGGACATAAAGTTTGAATTTATTAGTCCTTATGTATATACTGATGATGAAGGAGCTTTAGTATCCAGAAAAGTTGTTAACTCTGGGCCATTGATTGTGATCCTTGTTCCAAGTTTTGCCTCAGACAACAATAGCAGAGATAAACTAAAAGTACAAGAGTATGGAAAATGAAGGTATCTTCTTACAAATAGAAAGGGTAGATCAGATACTTCTGTTGTGTTTATGCCAGCAAACGTTACCATAGCCAGAGAAGCGACAATAGTATTTGAAATTATATCATGAGATCTTTGGCTGATGCCAAAGAAGCAGATGTTGCACAAGGAATCAAACTTATGAGGAATGACTCAGTAGCAGAGTCAACAAAGATCTTTATTGCTATTAAAAAAGGTGTTGATTTTGTTGAAGTTTCGAGCAGCAATTCAGCTGTAAAGGTGGTGGTCGATAAAACAACTCTTGTTCGTCTAAGTTACATAAAGCTGGAACACATAGATCTTGTTTCATTTTATTATGCCTGCAAATTGTTTACTTTTGACGGGTTGCAAAATGTAATCCCTGATTAAATAAAATATTAAAACAATTGACAATAAAAAAATGGTGAACTTGTATCTGCAAATACAACCTGAGCCGACTGAGCCAATAGCATCCAATAAAACATTACAGGCAGACTCATTCCGATTAAATAATATTACAGATGCATTGAAGTATTTGGAAGGAGAACAGGCAAAATACTCCAGGTGCAAAAGAAATTATAACACAGTTTTAAATTCTGTACAAAACACATCAATGGCTGTGTGTGTGGTTGCTGGTGGTATTGCTCTTACTGCTACTGGAGTGGGGAGTGTCATTGGAATTGCTATAGAAGGCGTTAGCGTTTGGGCATGTCTGACATGCTTAGGTTTGGAAGCCCTTAACAAAAGATTTCATACAAAGTTGCAGTAACATGAAGCATTGAGCACTCTTGTGGCACGTGGCAACGATTACACAGGCATGTAATGCTTTTCACCAGTGCATATCTGTTGACATAACCACTGATTTAAAACAGAGCGCATAAAAGCACATGTTAAATTGACTTGATGACAGGTCTCTCTCTGCGTAAGGAGCTAATTAGGGTGGGGGGGGGGGGTGGCTGTGTTGTCCTTTATTTCCATTCACTGTTAAAACCAATTTGCATTTGTTGGGGTCATGATGTTTGATAATATAATATGAGGTAGCTATTTGTACATTTCTTGAGGTCAGGATTGTTTTTGTGTGCATATAGAGTCAGGTCTGGTGCATATCGATCTAGCAGTTCAAGGATTTGACAATTTTTGTCAATAACATTGCGACGTGGTGATATCCTTGTAACTGTTGTGCATATTTAACTCAGTGCAGACGGGCCGTGTTCTTTCATGCACAGATAAATCTAGTCCCAGTCAGAGTGCTATCAACGGGCG
Source organism: Semisulcospira habei (assembly GCA_036245525.1). NCBI lineage: Eukaryota > Metazoa > Mollusca > Gastropoda > Semisulcospiridae > Semisulcospira > Semisulcospira habei. Next base: position 319,262,119 of record BTPG01000001.1, read on the forward strand.
GCGTGAACGTACATAGTAACCCTGCGGTCGCGGACATATGAACTAATTAAGAGAGAGAGAGAGATAATGAGCGGACAAAAGTAACATTAACACAATGACTGAGTTAACCCCTGTTGGTATTACTATGTGGGGAGGTAATAAAATGGTGACTGTACAAACAAAAATGTTTTAGGGGTAAATTCTTATGGTATTTACTCTGTGCGGGGTACGTGGATCATGAGGGTTCAAAAAGTAATAATTAAGGGGTTAACACAGTCATTGTGTTAATGAAGCTTTTGTCCACTCATTATCTCTCTCTCTCTCTCTCTGCAGTAGTTCTCCCCAGCCTCCTCTACAGCTGTGAGTCATGGACGCTGTACAGAAAGCACCTCAAGCAGCTTGAACGTTTCCACATGAGATCCCTGCGCTCACTCATGGGCATCAAATGGCAAGACAAGGTGACAAACCTGGAAGTCCTGAACAATGCTGGCTTAGTGAGTGTTGAAGCCTTGATCTTAAAGACACAACTCCGCTGGACAGGTCATGCCATGCGCATGGATGTTTCTTGCATGCCACCCCAACTCCTGTATGTTGCAATCTCAAAAGGCCACAGGAAGCAAGGACGGCCAAAGAAACGCTTCAAAGACTGCATAAGAGACAGCCTCAAGCACTGCGTCTTCCCAGGAAAGGAACTTAAAGCACAACCACAAGACAGATCCGGCTGGCGTGCCGCTTCCATGAAAGCCTGCATGCTTTCTGAACACAATCGGCGCGAACGGATCACCAGTGCCAGAGCTCGCAGAAAGACAGCGTCGACTCTCCCCACAGCTACGTTCCAGTGCCCCCATTGCCCTCGCAGGTGTGGCTCCAGGATTGGCTTGGCCAGCCACACCCGCACCCACAAATAGAAGTCATGCACAATGACCAAATCATCGGTTTGTATGGTCTACCCATTATCTAACGGATTGCCAGCTTACCAGCTTCTCAGCAGTGGAGTGCTTTCTGACGCTAGTGTTGCTCTAGCAGGAATGGCCCCGGAAATCTAGTAAGTGATAACAGTAGAGGCTAGAATGCTGCGTAGATACATTAACTTTTCATCCCACAAAAAACCGACATGTACAACAGATTGAGCTTCAAAGTTAACGCTTTATTTTGTCAGTGCATGTTTATTGTATTGCAAATATGAAATGTAACTGCTCTTGAAAGTGTGCTGGTAGTAAGCTGCATGGGCATGTTTAGTATGAAAAGAAAGCAAATTTTATTAGCTACAAATTTACACTCATGTCATAATGACATTCTTGAGAAAAAGAACGCATTTTGTGAATGTTCAGTTACGAACACTTTTCAGCGTTTCCGCTGCAGTGTTTCGGTATGCCTCTGTCGGCACGTACACATAGTGAAGGGTAATGCAAGAGCACCCCTTTATAGGACCATGAACAGCTCTTCGACTCTACCTGAAGAGGCGCGCGCTAATGATTAATTGCCCCCAAGCCCGGCCTTGCCGCAGATGGCTTATCTTGTACTCAGTGGCCCCCCGGTCCGCTCCTTACTAAAAGTGTGGTTCTGCACAGCCGTGTACTAGCAGTCTGCACTCGCGCTATTTTCCGTGAAGCACAGGCTGTAAGCTTGTTGGACCCTCACTTAAAAAAGGGCAGATCTAAAAATCTTCCCGCCATGAGAGTGGGTCGGTGTATTCCTAACCCGTGGAGGCATGCTTGACGCCATCTGTTAGGAATAAAATAAAGACAAAATTGAATTTTTTTTCGATTACTGCGTCTGCGAAAATTTATGTTTTATTACTAGTGCTGTTTTCATAGATGAATTAATTATGATTAAAAATGTTGAAGAGGTGCAATGCTGGCTAAAGGTCTACTCATCCAGCATTTTCCTTTAGTCACGGCTGCGAACCTCTTAAGCGTACAGGGTCAAATTTTCTTGACTTTTACTAAGCGCACACAGGCAGGAAACATTGCCCGCTACAATGTAGCTGATCACTATTCGTACTCTTGCTTGTATATTTCCCACAGTACCAGAGTGGTGTAGGTTCAGTTATGTTGTGTAGCTCTCAGGTAATTGGTTGAAGAGTATATACATCCGGTCTGCTAAAGAATGAAAAATCACGCTTCTAATTCGTATTTACTATTCTAAATGCCCCCTGATATACCTCTATTTCTTCCTTTTCCATTCAGGGATGAACGGGAAAAGTTAACGTTTAAATAAGGAAATACGGTGTCGCTGAAATTGGTGCGTACAGTAGCCCTGGGAAATAGAATTTGCACTGGTGCATGAATAAAAATAATCACACAAATCACTTTGCATGCTCCTAAATTCATTACAAATATGCATTTTTCAGGTAAATATGCACATCAAAATAATGTTTGATGTACCCAAAATATTGTTGAAGTAATGCCCAACCACTACTGAATACGAAATACATATACATACATTAGTACAAACGTCATTGGCCAGCTGCAAAAAAATAATGTTTAGAACCTATCACTTTAATTGCCGCCATCTCATCAAACTGTCGTGCGTTTAGGGGTTACGGTGGCGTGCGCTTAATAGAGGCAAGATTTTACTGACTGCGTGCGTCGGAGAGATAAATGCAAAACATTAAGTATAAACAAAGAAATTTACGGACTCAAATGCGAGTCAACTGATATTCACAAAACTGCTATTTTATGACCAAGAGTGCTCCAATTACAGTACTTTCGGACAGCCTCCGGGAGACGTCTCGCATAGAAAATATCCTGAGTATGAAGCTTGTACTTCTACAAACACCGACACTATATGGTCACACACACACACACACACACACACACGCACACGCACGCACACACACACATGCACGCACGCACGCACACACACACACACACACACACACACACACACACACACACACACACACACACACACACACACACACACACGGCGCTACGTTGTATAGCCTGCCGTACCGAATCACGACGTAATTTCTGTTTCAAGAAGCAGTAGGCCACGTCTCCCCTGACGTCACTGGCATTAATCACACACACTACAGAACATCCGCCACGTCCCGTTTCAAAGTTGTTCCTATTTTATGATAGAATCAACGATGCAAAGAACTGCGGAACTGACAAGCAACACAGGCATTTCATTTCTTTATTTTCACTAGATTACTGAAATAACAAATTACCACACGGATATTTTAGTTGGTATCTGTTTGCCCAAAGGCCTCATGTACTATGGTTAATGTTCAATCGATTTTCATATAACAGTGTATGTTTATGCATGTATCATCGGATCTGATGCATCCGCTGCAAGGGTAACATTTTCTGCGTAATATACGTGCTGACTTTGCGGTACTGATAGTTGTCACTTACCATTTAAGGTTTGTATTGATTTTTATCAAATATTTGTTACATTTTAAAAAGTTTGTACTGGGCATCTGCCACCACTAGAGTGACACTTTAGTGTATATATGTGTGATGGGGTGATGAATCAGTATGAAATGAGGATGTTTGTTGATGTTGGATGTTTGGACTTAGGTTAACAAATCAGAGACATGCTCATGTTTCGTCAGTTTAATTTTATTACACCAGACATCAGAAGTACACCAGAAAGCAGTACAGGGTCTCCATAACCCGCACAGTTTAAGCGAAGCTGAGAACTTTTCCTCCAGTTCAGTGGTGCCGAGAAGTTAAAAGTGGGTCACTGGTACTATTACAGGTACTGATAGTGCTACTGTGGATCTCGCGTGTCTTGTAAAAAAAAAAAAAAAAAAAAAAAAGCGCGCTCGAAGCACGGGCGGTACTATTTATATACGCATGCTGGCTCTCGGAGCACATCATGTCCTCGTCAGTACAAGAAATCGCGAGTCTGGCATGGTGAAAATGGCAAATCTGTGTTTTTTGCCAGCCCTAAAAAATAGAATAACTTTTGAACTACAAAATGCACACATACGAACTTTGAATAGAAAAGTTAGGAAATTTTACCAACTTTACTCTGGATCTAGTTTGGTGTTAAGGGCTGTTAGCGAAAATTTTATATTCATTCTTAAAGTGTCGCAGAATGGCCACAGAAGACGAAAAGGTTACTATATCAAATTATCGCCCTGATAGGTTACAATTAACCAAAAGACGTATACATCATTACACACTATTAACCGAGCCAAATCTAACCATGCTAATACTAAGCAAATGATGGTGTATTTTGGCTACAAATTACTGTCGAAAATGTAAAAGAAACATAACACGTACACTGCACTATCGCTTACACAAGTCCTGACGCTGCATTTGACAGGCACCGCGAGCGGCTTTCGTCATAGCTATAAGTCGACAAGACAGAAAATTCAAAAAGCAATGGTCATAAGCGCTGTCGGCCTATGTACACAGAGCAGCAATCGGTTTGCTCTGTTACATAATTATGTATGTAGTACCCACTCCATAAAATTTCCCTTCTTTGACACAAGTAGGCCTACTGACATACAGTATAACAAGCAAATTAATTTTCGTGAACTTGATCGATATACTTTCCTTCCCATAATCCCCTGCAGACTAGAAAAATTAAATCTTGATGCTTGCCTCTGTCAAAGAAAAAACAAACGCTAAATATACTGTCACATTAGCAAGCTCCCTATGCGCACTAGTAATGAAATACTTCTTAGTGTGTACGTTCGCTCGAAATTTCTTTCCCATACACACCAATCGAATCGCCATACTATTGCGATTGACGACACTGATGTCCGCTATTCATAGTGACAACTTTAGAAAATGACTTAATAAACAAACATGTTGTCATTTTCCGTCATTATCCGCGTTCTAATTACAAGTAGATTTTACTCAACAACACACACGATTATAGACAGCACTGATGTCCACACAGTCAAACGAAATCTCCGCACTGAGTCGGTCGACAGTCCCCGTGAATTCGCAAAACTATTTGTGCCGGTAGTCTACATCCACCCCAGGGCTAACACAGAACGGGCAACTCAACACATCTTCGATGTAACGCAGACATTGGATGCAATTTCACCCGCTGCTCCAAGTTTAACTTTGGTGATTTTAACCTGTGTGTTCTAATGAGAGTCCTGCACACCTACTGTCAAAACGTCACGTACGCTACACGTTTTCGGACGACCCTTGACCTCTGCTGTGGCACAGTTCCCAGTGCATACAAGTCTTTCGCCACAGTGCCTATTTGCAAACGTCTGCTTAAACAGATCAAACCCTGCAGAGAGAGATTTTGGTATGGAGCACGGACAGCATTACTACACTCCAGGGCTGACTAGACTGTACGCACTGGGACCTGTTCCGTGAATCTTGTATGAGTCTGGATGAGTTGACAGATGTGGCCACAAGTTATGTTTCTTTTTGTGTCGATACAGTTGTACCTGTTAGGAAGTACCATGTGTATGCCAGCAACAAACCTTAGGTCATCAAAAGTGTTAAACAAGCTCTTGACGACAAGAAAAGAGCTTACTTTGAGTCTGGTCCTGCAGAGAGAAAACAGATTCAGAGAGTAGTGCTGTCTGAAATACGTAAAGCTACGGACAATTACAAAAACAAAATAGAAACGAAATTTAAGACAAGTGACTTGACAGCTACCTGGAAGGGTATCAAAACAATGACTGACATTCAGAGTAAAAGCCGAACCTCCACTCGATTGACGCCTTTAGGTGATAAAAACGATGGTGACTTTGCGGAGGAATTGATTACATTTTACGGTCGCTTTGCCACCCATGACTTTAGTTCTGTGATTGATAACATCAAAGCTTCCTCAAGATCAGACGAAACCGTCCAAATCAGCAAGTAGGATGATGTGTAATGTTTTTGAGCATACAAACACAAGGAAGAGTGCTGGCCCTGATCACATCTCTGGCCACGTTTTGAGACATTGTGCTTCGCAGCTTTGTGACATTTTCCATACCGTCTTTCAAGCCTCTCTCGAACTGCAAAGGGTTCCATCCATGTGGAAAATGCATATTGTTGTCCCAATTCCTAAAAAAGAACCGCCCTTCTGTACTAACGCTTTTGCGTTGACATCTCTCGTGATAAAAACCTTTGAAAAATTAAACAAAGCTCACCTCATGAACTGTACAGCACATTTATTAGACCCTCTGCAGTTCGCGTACATGCGTGGAAGACGGGTCTAGGATGCCACGTTGACCTGCACCGTACCATGCTAAGAACTTCACAATCCTTTGAATGTGGGTGACATAGTCGCCCATGGTTTTTATATAGGCAATGTACCGTTTATCCTTATCCGTTGGGTGTGGGCGCCTTAGGCGCCCATGGTTTTCATATGGGCAATCTGCACAATTGTTATATATCTACCCTTAAATGTAAAATTATGTCTCTTCTCATGGTGAATCCGCAGTAGCCATTCTTCAAACCTAAACATAATGCTTCCAAGACGTCGTGAACTTGATTGACAAATTTGATAGGCCCTATTTTGGAGCACGGTATTGAAATAATACAAATGTCAGCGGAAACCTCGTATCTTGCTCTATTAGAAGGTACCATTATTTGAAATGTCCAAAACCACACTTGGTCACCTTTTTGTCAGAGCCTAACACAAAGTATGGTGCTTGTTTGAAAGTTGTATACAACACACATAGAGATTTGTTGTCATATTTCTGGATGCAAACGTGTATGTGATTTGTATACACGTATGCAGCATACTGGTTTGTTCCCAAATTCGAGGACAGAACGTTTTCATCCATCTAGCGTTTCCGCTTGGACAGGGGGGTATTGTCAACAGCAGCTGAAGCCAGGAGCCATACGCACGCTGAATCATTAAAAGTAGTGGTCATTAGGACGAAACGGTCATTTGTAAATGGACCATTTGTACAAAATCTAATTTAAGGGCTACTTTATTTTTTGACTGGAGGGAATCCCTTCCGCTTTGACAAGTGGGCGCATGAGCAGTTTGTGCTTCATAAACAGCTATGATGGAAGATGGAAAGAAGCACACGTGGATGTCGTGGCACAATGTTTATGAAGAGCATATTGTAGTCACACACCACGTGAAACAATACAAATGAGACTGTTATAAATATTTGTTTGCTTAGAATGTTAGAAACAACTCTTAAGTACCGCCTTTGCCTGTCAGCATGTATCTAATCGTATTATCATTACATAGCAGGATACAGTAGCAACAATGGAAAGACAGTGTATCAATAATTACTTTATGTGGTAAATCCCGTCAACGATATAATAGTTTGTAATGCCTAAATTTTGCCTAATTTTCCAAACATTTATACATTTATTCAATTAAAAATAAAACTGATCTGTCTGATGTATGTTTGCAAGGGGTTTATTTCTGAATCCCCTGGGGACATCGAACTAAATTTAAAACACAAAATAAACAGACAAACTAGGTAGATCTAAATACAAAATAATAATAATAAGAAGAAGAAATGAATCGAAAATACACACAATAAGTTGTGCAGACAAACCTTAATTAATAATAATTTCAAACATAAACGAATTGCAATTTGAAAATACAATATTCCCAGATTACGAGACATGATCGTATCAGGACGGGTGCGATAGCAAAGGAGCTAAAAGCCGCAGTGTAAAGCCACTTGCACAGATTGACCTTGACCCCACCCGTGCATGCACACTAAGTTTTAACGTCCTAGCTTACGTCCGCTCTTTACAACACTGCTTGGAAGGAAAGTGTGTAACGTGTGGTCGTCGCATTGACCACGACAGAGACAGATGAGCAGAGAATCTGCATCAAATTTTGCAAAAAGCTTGGCGATACCTGTGCAGAGGCCTACGCAAAGTTGCAGAAAATGTATAGAGAGGAGTGTATGGGCCGAGTGTACGAGTGGTTCAGACGTTTCTAAGATGGCCGACAACATGTCGACAGTGACGAACGGTCTGGGGAATCAGCAACCAGCAGAACTGAGAAAAAACAAGGGGATTGTTCATCATGAGTATGCTCCACCTGGTCAGACAGTAAACAAGGATTACTACTGTGACATGTTGCGGCGTTTCCGGGATGGTATTCGTCGGAAAAGGACAGAATTGCCTGCGTCCAGTGAGTGGCAATTGCACAATGACAACGCACCTGCCCATTCAGCGCTGCTAGTGCAACAGTTTTAGCCAAGCACAACGGCCCCCAGGTCCGACAGTCAGCGTATTCCCCAGATGTCACCCCATGCGACTTTTTCCTCTTTACAAAAGTCAAATCCCACTTGAGAGGAAGAAGATTCCAGGACGTTGAGGAAATTCAAGTGAATGCAACGAGGCAGCTAACGATTATCCCAGAAAACGTGTTTCAGGGCTGCTTTCATCAATGGAAACAGCGCTGGATTAAGTGTGTGGCTTCCGAAGGGGACTACTTTGAAGGAGATTAAATGCCACATTGGTACGTGTAGTAGTTTTCTTTTTATAGCACCAGTCCTGGTACTTATTGATCACACCTCGTATATCAAATATCGTACTTATATTGTTAAAAACAAACACAGACTGAAGTAATTTGGATTATTTAAAACTAAAAATATTTGTCAAGGCACACAAACAAATTATGAAATACGTGTAGTTTATAAACTGCATGTCGAAGTAAAACAAATTATGATTAACTTGAAACAAGCAGTATGGTTAAAATGCAGTCCGTGAGACAAGATTATGTAAGCTGTCATAAGAATATGTTAAATAACACAGAACGTGTATATCTTTTATAGCTACATGAATTAGTTTGATTTTATAATGTACTAACCCTAACCCTAACCCTGTATATATTTTATAGCTAAAAAAATAAGTGTGAATTTACGATGTACACACTGACAAAAAAAAACACTACACGCACAGACATTCACATGCTCAGACAAACTCATGCACAAACATATTAACCACCCACATAATCGCCCATTAGGATCACTAATGGTGGGGTACAGCTGCATTAAATTTAATGAATCATTAGGCAGATAAATAAGTTATGCATTCCGTTAAACGGCAGATTTGTGACCACTAACAAAAAATGGTTCATTAGCACGGATAATGACGTTGACATGCATACGGACCCTGGTGTTTTGTGATATTAACCCTGACTGGAGCTAAAGCTGAAGAACCGATGATTGCCAATCTAGATGATGCATTTCTGACATCTCAGGCAGTTGGATTACAATCTGCAACGCCGTTGTGAAGAATATGGGCAAAATGCTCCTCCAGAGGATCTTGGTTGAATTTATCTGCAAGGAAAAATGGAGCGCCCTCTTTCACGTGGAAATGTAAAGCCTCAACAACAGAATGGACAGCTATTTTTAGGCCTGTCAAAGTTTGGTGGCTGAGTAACACTTTGTTCTTCTCCAACTTGGAGAAACCATTTCTGCCCATCACACTCTACTCCCATTCGTTTAAATAACCCCAAAACTCTGTCAGCAAATAGGTAAGCCTGGGGTCGCCCTGGTCTTATTATATTCTTTTACATCAGCATTTCTCTTCTGAACTGATTCCTCCAAATTCGTAGAATTCAAACGGTCAAAAATTTAGTTCATATGTTTGTTAAACTCTACAGACTCTTTAAAACTGTCATTATAGCTTTGTTACAAGCAGTTTGCAACACTGCTGCTGAGGATACGGGCAGCCAAATTGACTTTCATCTGATTGTAAGCTGTCAGATCAATATGTGATCTGGACAACTGGTGAGCTGCGCTGTACACATTTCCTTCAACATGTTCCTCATATAGTGTCACAATATGTTGACAGCTGATGTCACGTCCGTTCTTCCACAACAGTCTAGTGTTCCGGTCGCAGACTGAATTAGCAAAACATTTTTTTTTTTTAGTTTTCAAAAGATGTGCACATCAGAAATGAAGATCAGTTTTCCCTTGGGAAATGCGTTCTTATTCCAACAAAAGTTCGTCAAATCCTCGTTCGCAACTTTATTCAGGTTAAAGGACCTGCAGTTTGCGGAAAAAAGCCATCACAAATTATGAAAAGTACTTTCAGTCCACATGTTATCTCAAGGATCTGAACCGCTTTCCACAGGATTGGAAACAGAAATTCTGCAGTAATCCCGGTTGTTGAACGGGATGCAAATGGGAAGCGCAGACTGGAGGTGGTGTCACGCACCATCAATACAAGGATACTGGTTGCAAGCTGCTGCTTTTTGCATTTGACCCCATTTGAAAAAACTACCAGCTCATTTGCAGTGTCGCCCAAGTTTACGTAGCCAACCAGCTGTCCATTTTGTCGGTCGTACACCAGGCCTTCTGGAATATGTATTTCATCCTGCAGAAGGCCTACGTAACTTAGCCAGGACTCGCTGAGCATTTTCAAATTGTCGGCCTCCTTGATCAAATGTTGCACCATCTCTGGCACAAAACCTGTCTTACTCAGCATACAGTTTGAGTAGTCAAAGAGTGTGCGGTCTGAATGAAGATTGACAAATCCCATTTCCGTCATGGCAGTGTGTGCGACGGCACTTCTGCTCCTAATGTACAGGCAACACCTAACACTCTTTTCAACATCTTCCTGGAAAGAATCACGACAGACGCTCTGAAAGATCATGAAGGAACTGTCAGTATTGGAGGCAGAACAATCACGAACTTGCGCTTTGCGGACGACATTGATGGCCTTGCAGGAACAGAGAAGGAGCTAGCTCAGCTAGTGGAAAATTCACGAGCAGTTGTTGGCATCTTTCTGTCTCGAAAGACAATGGAGTATATGCGCTTGCTGGGTCAGTCCGTTTTTACGATTCGCAGTGCCTGCTGTGACTAATTAGTCCAATGCTAGAGCGGCAGTGTCTGTTGCATTTGCTACACGTGAAGCTTGTGACTGTTGCTGTGGGCACTGGCTCTTCTTTCTTTCGTCTGCGCTGCCTCTTCTCCTCCCACTGGTTTTCTCTCCTTTCCCTCGCTCAGCTTTATGCTGGTCTTTACTGCGAGCCGCCAGCTGGCACGATCTGCGGTGGTGGCATCTAAGTCTGCGGGATTCAGGCTTCCAGCTTTCAGATCACGCTTGCAGACATCCTTGTATCTAAGCGCTGGTCTGTGTGTTGGTCTGGTGCCGGAGGCACGCTCACCATACAAGATGTCCTTAGGAATCTGACCATCCTGCATGCGGCAGACATGACCGAGCCAGCGTATGCGTCTTTGTGAAAGGAGTGCGTGTTTGCCTGGGCCAGAACTTCAGTGTTTGGAACACGGTCCTTCCAAGTGATGCCCACGATTCTCCTCAGGCTGCGCAGTTGGAAAGAGTTAAGTCTGCTTTCTTGACGGGTGAACCAACTCCACGTCTCGCTGCTGTAAAGAAGAATGCTGAGCACACAGGTCTGGTGCACTTTCATCTTAGTTTTGATGGTAAGCAAGCTGTTGTTCCACACTCTCTTAGTCAGGCGAGCCATCGCTGTTGATGCCTTGCCGATTCTGGAGTCCAGTTCGTTGTCCAGATAGAGGCTAATGGAGATAGTTGAGCCAAGGTATGTAAAGTTGTCCACTACCTCGAGGGTGTGATTGCCTATAGAGATGCAAGGGGTGCTGCTGACATCCTGGCCCATGATGTTTGTCTTCGTCAGGCTGATGGTCAGCCCAAACTCATCGGTGGCGCGAGCGAAGCTGCTGACGAGACGCTGTAGTGCTTCCTCATTGTGTGCAGTCAGGGCAGAATCATCAGCAAACAGCATCTCTCTAATCAGGACCCTGCGCACCTTGGTCTTTGCGCGCAGACTTGAAAGGTTGAAGAGGCTGCCTTCACTCCTAGTGTGGATGAAGACGCCATCTTCTGACTGACTGAAGGCATGACGCATCAGCAGGGAAAAGAAGATGCCGAAAAGTGTAGGGGCGAGTACGCAGCCTTGCTTCACGCCGCTTCTGAGGATGAGCCATCATACTGTATGGTACCTTTCATTTCGTCATGAAAGGATGTGACCACTTTTAGAAGCTTGGGGAGGGTGGGGGGGGGGGGGGCATCCGATCCTGTGTAATAGGGTGAAGAGACTTCTTCTGCTGACCAAGTCGAAGGCCTTGGTCAGGTCAATGAAGGCGGTGTAAAGTGGCTGTCTCTGCTCCCGGCATCTCTCCTGCAGCTGTCTCAATGAGAAGATCATGTCGACTGTTGATCTCTGAGATCTGAAGCCGCACTGCGCCTCTGGGTAAACGCGTTCGGCCAACACTTGCAGTGGTCAGCACCACGCGGGCGAAGACCTTCCCCGCAGTGCTCAGCAAGGAGATGTCTCGATAGTTATTACAGTCACTGCGGTCTAATTTGTTCTTGTAGAGCGTAATGATTTTGGCATCCCGCATGTCCTGAGGGACTGGAATCCAGCACTGAAGTAAAAGCTCATGGAGGTGACTGTAATAACTATCGAGGCATGTCCTACCTCTCCGACAGACAGCAGTCCGTCACCATCCACAGCGTCTACTCCAACCCAGTCACGCTCTCCTGCGGAGTTCCACAGAGGTCCGTCCTGGGCCCGGTTCTTTTCACACTCTACACCTCTCCCCTGTCCAACATCATTCAGTCTCACCACATACACCACCACCTCTACGCTGACGATTAACAACTGCTAGACAAAGACAAACTCGACAACACTCAGACACTACGGACTCGCAGTGTTGACTGCTACGAAGACGTGAAAAACTGAATGACAGCAAACAAGCTTAAACTGAACGACGACAAAACGGAAGCCATACTGATAAGCACTCGCCAGAAACTTTCCCAGCTCCCTCCCTCTCTCCACCTTCAACTCGACAGCACCCCCATCTCCCTCCATGACTCGGCCAACAACCTCGGCGTTATCCTCGATTCCTCTCTTTCCATGACCAGCTTCGTCTCCGCCACGGCCCAGGCATGCCATTTAGACCTCCGCCGCATCAGTCAGATCAGAAAATACCTCACTACCAAAGCTGCCACCAAACTTGCTGGCTCTCTCATCCTATCTCGCATCGACTACTGCAGCTCTCTCCTTTCCGGCCTCCCTCACTCCACCACTTTCACTCTCCAGCGCGTCCAGAACAATGCTGCCCGCCTCTTCCTCAGAAAGAAAAAAATCCGACCGCATCACTCCCCTGCTCAAACTCCTTCACTGGCTTCCCATCCCACAACGCATCCAATACAAGATTCTGTCTCTCTGCTACAAATCCCTGAACAACTGCGCTCCTGCCTATCTCTCCAACTTACTTCACTCCTACAATCCTTCCCGCTCCCTCCGCTCCGCCTCCGACCCTCTCCGCCTCCACATCCCCCGCACCAAACTCAGCACTTTCGGCCCCCGCTCCTTCTCAGTATACGGTCCGTCCACCTGGAACACTCTCTCTCTCTCTCTCTCTCTCTCTCTCTCTCTCGAGAGAGAGAGAGAGAGAGAGAGAGAGAGAGAGAGAGAGTCAAAAACATTTTAATTTTGCTTTATTGTTGTTGCTGTTGTTTTTCCTACGTTTTCTTGTCGCTTTCTTATTCATTATACATTGACATTATTTTTTATTATTTTTTTGCAATATTATTGCTACGTTTGTTCTGTTACCAACATGCCAAAATATAGTGTAAAAACTGCCCCACAACGACCTGATGAGTTGAGAATTGGTCACCTCAACATTTACCATTTAGTTAATAAGGTGCCAGATTTGTCTGTGTTCTTAAACACGCCAACACATTTTCATGTTTTTGGTGTATCCGAGTCGAGGCTCAAAAGCACTGTCAGGGATAACTCCATCTCAGTTCCAAACTTCTCAGTACTCCGCAGAGATGCCTCAAGTCCCCAGCACACTGGACTAGCAGTATATATACATGATTCGATAATTAGTAACGTTAAACGACGACAGGACTTAGAGTCAGCCGAAGTTGAAAGTTTATGGGTCGAGGTGAAAACATCTAAATCCCCCACAGTCCTGGTTGGCTTTATCTATAGAAATCCAGCAGCCAACTGGGACTGGTATGATGACTTCGTAGAAATGATGGATAAAGTTAATCAAAGTAAAGATAACATTGTTCTTCTGGGCGACTTTAACATTGACCTACTTAAGCCCAAAGGGCACCATGCTGCATGGGCATCAACAACAGCCTTATTCGGTTTAAAACAATTAGTTAAAAACCCCACTAGAACCACATCTACATCCTCAACCTTAATTGATCACATTTACGTGACAAATGACGATACAATATCAAATGTGCAGGTTCCCTCCTTAGCTGTTAGCGATCATAACCCAGTATGTTGTAACGTCTCCATGAAACTAGACAAGCAAAAAACTAAAAGACATAAAACTATAAAATATCGCTCCTTTAAACACTTTAATAAAGACGAATTTCTGTGGGACCTGCACAATGCTTCGTTTACTGAGGTTTATGATCACCAATCTCCTGACAGTGCCTTATCGTGCTGGATGGATCTGTTTCTCAGTGTACTCAATAAACATGCGCCAATACGTGAAAAACGAGTTAAACATTCCACCATACCACCGTGGTTAACAGCGGATATCAAGCAGGCCATGTCATTTAGAGACAAACTGAAAAAAGAGCAAAAGTACGAAGAATACAAAACACAACGCAATCGTGTCAAATATTTAGTTAGAGCGTCTAAGAAGTCTTTTTTCCAACAAATGATTCGAGACAAAAAGGACACGGCATCTGTTTGGAAAGCTCTGAACGTCATAACAAAGGGTAAATCAGCACCCGAAATCCCATCTCATATGTCAGCTGATATATTAAATAACCATTTCTTAACGACAGCCGAAATATTGGCATTGTCAGCTGCAAATAACAGTAAACCGTATGAAGTGCCGAGTTCTCTCAGAGAACACTTTAAAAAAACAACTATATCAAATACTTTCACCATCCCTGATATTACAGTTGCGGAAGTCGGCAGATATATTTCTAGCATGCCCAACAAAAAGTCTGCTGGCATTGATGGTATTGATAATGAAACCCTAAAAATCTCATTACCGTATACAGTAGAATCACTAACATATATTTTCAACCTCTGCATAAAGCAAAGTACATTTCCAACCATTCTTAAAGAAGCAAAGGTAATCCCAATCCCTAAATCAAAAGATCTTGAAGATATTAATAACTATCGTCCAATCTCCCTTCTGTCAGCTTTGTCAAAACCCCTTAAAAAGCACATTCAAAAACATCTCCTTGATTTTCTGGAAAAAAGATAAATTACTTAATATTCACCAGTCTGGTTTTAGACCGAAACATTCTTGTCAGTCAGCACTGACACATATTGTAGACAGCTGGCTGGAATCAATCAATAAAAGCCTGATGTCAGGAGCAGTTTTCTTAGACCTTAAAAAGGCGTTTGACCTTGTGGACCATGACATTCTCCTAAATAAGCTAACAGTTTATCACTTGGACGCAACCGCTATAGAATTCTTCCGATCATATCTCGAAGACAGAAAACAAATGGTGTACGCCCATGGAAGATACTCTAAGCAAGGAAATGTAAAATACGGCGTCCCCCAGGGATCTATTTTGGGCCCTCTTCTATTCATACTATTTATTAATGATCTACCGTTGCATATCACTAATTCTGACGTTAATTGTAATCTATTTGCTGACGATACGAGTCTTCATGTTTCTGGCCAAAAAACGACGGACATTAGCCATAGTTTACAATGCAGTCTCAATGAGGTATCTGACTGGTGTAGACAGAACCATATGGTTCTTCACCCAGCAAAAACAAAGAGTATCTTAATCGCCACGCGGCAAAAACATCAACGCCGACTACAGCCATTACAATTACAATTAAACGCTGAACCTGTTGAACAAGTCACTGAGCGTAAATTCTTAGGCATACATGTTGATGATCAACTGTGCTGGGAGACCCATATAAATGCTGTTTGTAAGACCATTGCTAAAAACACTTTCTTATTGTCCCAGCTTAGACATGTAACGGATACAAATACCCGTAAATTGTTTTTTCATGCTCATATAAAGTCCCATGTTGATTATGTCTCCACAGTGTGGGACGGCTGCAGTGATGTCCACATGAAGAGATTAAACTCCATATACAAAAGAGCTGTAAAAATGATAGATAGACGCCCCATCCCTACCACAGACAAATTTAGATATTTAAACATTCTCGGTCTACGTCAGCAACTTACATTAAACAAATGCGTCTATATGCATAAGATACTGAATAATATGACACCCCAGTATCTAACCACTAAATTTATATCTCACCAAGAACGTGAACGGACCTCAAGAAACAATACCTTACCCCTACCACTGCCAAGAATTGACCTTTTTAAAACTAGCATGTCATTCTCTGGTCCGTTTGCTTGGAATTCCATCCCTGCACATTTGAAAACTATTACCTCAACAGGAAGTTTTAAAACAAAACTTTTTGATTACCTGATGAGTCAGACTTAGTACGTTTCTCAGGTACTGTAATATTTCCTGTACCTCACGTATTTCATACAGATGATTTTTATACTGATGTGTGTGCGCGTGTGTGTGTGTGCTCGTGTTTGTTTGTGCGTATGGATGTATGTGTGAGCGGCGCGCGTGCGTGCGTCTGTGCATGTGTGTGTGATGAGTATTATTATGTTTTCTGTATAAAATGATGCTATTGGGTTTTGTATGTACATATATATTTTATAGTTTCCCTTCTTTTTTATCCTGTAGATGTTAGCAACGGCAAGTTTGTAAAATGACGATTTGTTTTCTGTCAAAACTTTTTACCGTTGAAAAATAAAGTTTCATCATCATCATCATCATCTCTCTCTCTCTCTCTCTCTCAGAAACACGGTCGCCTCGGTCTGTAATGATGTCTCCAGCGGGTGATCTTATTGGTGTTTGGGCCAAATGCTTTCTTCATGCCCTCATACATGGCGCCCGCCGTGAGATGGCTTTAGTTGCCTGCTCGGCGTTAAACCCAAATAACTAACTAACTAACTCATACATGACGCGGATATTCCCAAAGTCGGCGGAGAGCTGGATGCACTTGCAGAGATTCAGCCAATAGTCGTTGGCGCATTTCATGGCGATCCGCTGAGCATTACTTCTGGCCTTTCGGAGTGCAGCTAGTGCCTGCTCTGAAGGTTCGCACTTGTAGTCTAGCAGTGCTGCACGTTTGGCTGTGATAGCTGGTTCAAGTTCGGTTATTCCTGCTTCGAACCAGTATGGGTTTTTCTTCTCCCTCTTGCCAAAGGTTGCCGTGGCTGAATTGTAGATGGCGTCACGAATGTGGCTCCACCTCTCTTCAGCGTTGTTTCATGGGCAGTCTTTGAGTCTTCCATGGCACTAGCAAATCGTGTGCAAACTTCTGGTACAGATGTCGTGGATGTGTTGATATGTGGCCGTCTTTTCTGCTTGGAGATGTGGCTCCGCTTGGGGTAGAGACGTACCTTGCTCCCAACCAGTGAGAGGTCAGTGTCACAGTCGGCGCTGTGATAGCTGCGGGTAGTAAGAACGCAGTTCAGCAGCGTTCTTCTGGTACTGATGAGATCTAACTGGTGCCATTTATGTGATCTGGGGTGTCGCCAGGACACTCGGTGGCAGAGTTTGGTAGAGAAGAACGTATCTGAGATACACAGGTCGTGGTACAAACAAAATTCTAGCAGTCTCTGTCTATTTTCGTTGAGCTTGCCGATGCCAAAATGACCAGTGCCTAGGAGTTGTGGTCGGCTTCAATCCGGGCGTTAAAATCGCCGAGTAGGAATAGGTGTTCTGTGTACGAGCAGAGACACTGTCAAATCACAGTGAACTGACTCGGCTGCAGTGGCTGGCATCCAGATCTTCATAAGACTCGTATTGATAGGCCTTCCTTCCAACGACCAAGAGAAATAGTTGGCACGGCTCCATCCGTGTTCTCACGCTTCTCAGGAAATTTAGACTAGTCTTGATACTCGGCATCAGAAGGATTTTCAACAGGCTCAAGAAGAAAGACTCCCCATATCCAAGCAGGTTTAGGTTCGGCAGGTCTGAACACAAAGGAACAGATAATGAGTGTACATTGCCATATATGGTTGTGACAAACATCAACTCAAATAACATTCTCATGAGCCCCTGCAGACAGCAAGGGCTCCACCGCCATCCGCTGGAGAATATCCAGACCTCCCCCAAGGGGGGGTGCAGAAAATATTTCCAAACAGATATTGGACCTGCTGAGTAGATTTTTGTTTTTGCCGTCTACGACAGGTTTCGCCCCAAGGGGAGGGGGGGGGGGCTCTTTAGGTAGGCATGCGGCGTAACCTGAAAATGCAAACACAACGCATGTACTAGAAGCCGCCTTCAGAATTTACTGGTAGCACCACTAGTACAGCGCGGATTGCATCCCTAAAGCTTTATGAGGTGTTGCAGTGGAAGAAGACAGACACATTTTGAAAAGGCAACACCTAGGCAATTGTGTGGTGCAATTATTCTTTACTTTTAACAAATGCGTCGCCCAAAGCCAAAAATGCACTCAATCAGATTAGCTCCAGGTGTCGTAATTTTTCATTAAATCCTGAGAATGTTCTTGCTGTGCGCTAATGCCATGGAATTCCAGGCTGGTAAGCTTGCATTGTGTCATCAGTCTATCAGCTGCCCTTTTTGTGACTGCATCGCTCACTAGATCCTGTGAGCGGTCGTAAGCTGCAAAAACAAATTACTACCCAGTAGGTCCACGATCTGTTTGGGAATATTCATGTACTACCCCCTTCTCGGGGGGAGGTCAGGATATTCTCCAGAGGATTGCGGGGCGCCTGGGCGTAGTCTTTATTGCTATATGCAGTAGGTGTTCAGTGGAGGGCTCAAAAAGATAGGTCTGTCATTCCCTCTCTCCCACTACCATTTCTTTCTAGATCTAGTGAGCGATGCAGTAACAAAAAGGGCAGCTGATGTCCTGATGACACAATACATGATTACCAGCCTGGAATTTCATGGCATTAGCACACAGCAAGAACATTCTCAGAATTGAATATATATATATGTTGTGCTAATGCCATGGATTTCCAGGCTGGTAAGCTTGCATTGTGTCATCAGGACATCAGCTGCCCTTTTTGTGACTGCATCGCTTACAAGATCTTTTGAGACTTCCACTGAACACCTACTACATAAAGCAGTAGGGACTACCCCCATGCGCCCTACCATCCGCTGGACAATATCCAGTCCACCCCCCAACGGGGGATTCTAGAAAATATTCCTTAACAGATATTGGACCTGCTGAGTAGATTTAAAGTTTTTGCCACCTACGACAGGTTTCGCGTGGAATTCCATGGCATTAGAACAGTATTCTCAGAATTTAATGAAAAATTATGTCCCTTTAAGCTAATCTGATTGAGTGCATTTTTTGACTTTTGGAGACGCCTTTGTTATAAGTAAAGAATAATTACACCACAAAATTGCCTAGGTGTTGCCTTTTCAAGATTAGTCTGTCTTCTTCCACTGCATCACCTCATAAAGCTTTTAAAGATGCAATCCGCGCTGTGCTGGTGGTGCTACCAGTAAATTCTAGAGGCGGCTTCTAGTACATGCGTTGCGTTTGCAATTTCAGGTTACGCCGTATGCGTACCGGAAGAGCCGCCCCCCCCCCCCCTTTTGGGGTGAAACCGGTCGTAAAGGGGAAAAACCTGAATCTACTCAGCTAGCCCAATATCTGTTTGGGAATATTTTCTAGCATCCGCCCTTGGGTGGAGGATTGGATATTCTCCAGTGGATGGCGAGGCGCCTGGGGGTAGTCACTACTGCTTTATTTGATAGGTGTTCAGTGGAAGGCTCAAAAGATCTTGTAAGCGACGCAGTCACAAAAAAAGGGCAGCTGATGTCCTGATGACACAATGCAAGCTTACCAACCTGGAATTCCATGGCATTCGCACAGCATTCTCAGAATTGAATGAAAAATTACGTCCATTGGAGCTAATCTGCATGCATTTGTTTGCTTTGGGCGACGCCTTTGTTATAAGAAAAGTATATATATATATATATATATATATATATATATATATATATATATATAATATATATATATATATATATATATATATATATATATATATATATATATATATATATATATATATATATATATATATATATGAATAAATAAACCAGTGAAAGAAAGCTGGCACCACACACTCCAAATATTGGTCCAAGCGGCAGTGAAATACTGAAAATGTGAAGAAAGGATCCACAGACACCACGTAGTTTAGAAGGAGTTACACTTTTATTCTATGCACAAATTTTTGCCCTCTCAGCGAGGGCTTCTGCAGGGGAATGCCCAGGTAACAGGTAACTAGGTAACAAAACATAATTTACGTGTGAGAATGTAGTGCGTCGAAATAGATACAGAATGTACACGCTTGCACTTTCAATTTCTAAAGTATCGTAATACTTTTACATATGTAGACTAGAGTACAAAAGCACGTGCACAAGTTCGTGATATTAGTGCGTCATTACTGATGACATGAAACGTTTATGAAACACGAATATTGACATCCAGTGTGTGGAGGAAGAAATGTTGCAATAAAATAGTTACAATAATAACGTCATCATCAACAGTGCCACCATCATCATTAGTAAAATTCTCAAACGTGCAGTCAAGAAAAATCTAAAAATCACACACACAATTACAATGTTCGTATTATGCTTACGGTATAGTTCGAATTAAAATACACGTGCATAAATTCAAGTACGTCATTCCTGTCAGTCCATAGTTAATGACTCATGAGCATGACGTACTAAGTAAAAAATGCACCTAAAATATAACACATTACTATTTATTATATTTATTATAAGTAATGCTTAGAATCATTCTCAACCGCCTCAAAACTTTCGCCGAGGAACTGCTGGCAGAAGAACAGGCTGGCTTCAGAGTTGGAAGAAGCACTGTAGAGCAGATTTTCAACTGCCGCGTCCTGATCGAGAAACATCTGCAGCATCAGCGCGAACTCTACCACAACTTCATTGATTTCAGGAAAGCATTTGATCGCGTCTGGCACGACGGACTCTGGCAAGTCATGAGATCGTTTAACATAGAGGAGGGACTGATCCAAATGATAGAAGCGCTTTACAAGAACGCCTGCAGCGCGGTTCTACTTAACAATCAGTCAGGCGAGTTCTTCAGGACGACGATCGGTGTCCGTCAAGGATGCCTGCTCTCTCCTGTCCTTTTCAACATATTCCTGGAGAAGATCATGCAGGAAACCCTCCACGACCACCATACTTCAATCTCTATTGGTGGCAGATCCCTGTGCAATCTTCGATTCGCAGACGACATTGACCTCATGGCAGGCAGCAATAGTGAGCTCCAAAACCTGACAGACAAACTTTCAAGTAGCGCAGGGTCTTATGGCATGGAGATCAGTACGGATAAAAGCAAAGTGATGATCAACACCACAAGCGACAGCAGCAGCAATATTCACATGAATGGCCAGAAGCTAGAAGAGGTCAATAGCTTCAAGTACTTGGGAGCCACCCTGTCCAAAGACGGTAGTTGCATAGCAGAGATCCGTATCAGGATAGGTACAGCAACATCCGCAATGGCCAGGCTGGACAGGATATGGCGAAGTAACTCCATCAGCTTCACCATCAAGTACAGGCTTTACAAGTCCCTCGTAGTGTCTATTCTACTCTACGGCTGTGAGACTTGGACACTGCTTGCAGACTCAGAAAAGAAAATCCAGGCCTTTGAGAACAAGTGCCTGAGGAAGTTGCTCCGCATCTCGTACCGCGAGCACAAGACCAACGAATATGTACGGAGCATCGTCACTTCCCTGGTGGGCCCACATGAACCCCTTCTGGCAACCGTGAAACGGCGCAAGCTTGCTTGGTTTGGCCACGTGACCCGACACAACACCTTGTCCAAGACTATCCTCCAAGGCACTCTCGAAGGAAGTCGTCGGCGAGGTCGTCAGAGAAAGAGTTGGGTCGCAAACATAAAAGAATGGACCGAACTCGAGATGCCAGACTTGCTTGCCACCGCCCAAAATAGAAGTCAGTGGAGAGCACTGTCTGTTGCTGCTGCCTCTCAGTCCCCCCAACGCCCAGTTCGGGCAAGGGACTGATGATGATGATGATGAATATTTTTACTGTTACGAACATCATCATCGTCATCAATATCGATAACATACTCAGAACTCACACACAAACAAAACTGACAAACACATCAAATGTGGTAAAAACTCTCATGCAAATCACATTTTTAGTATATATATATATGGACCTAACCGAGCACGCGCCACAAACACCACTCCCCCTAGCAATTGTTGCTGGGTGCCACAAGCATTCCTGTCCCTTGGGCAATATGGCGGACGATAGCGCGCGTGATTCGACTGAATGCGTTGCAAATTCTACAAGCTTACATTTATGCCAGGACACAAATACATGTCAATAACGGCTCTAGATCGAGGCAAAGCAAGTTTGCGTCACGTTTCATTGATGCTATTCGTATTTATCACACAACTGGCAGTGATTCCGTTCAAGTTGCATCGGCATTGACCGGTCGCAGATCTACAACAACGCGGCGCCGATCCACACAAACTGTACATTGAAAATGAGCATCAGCAAGCACAGGCCACAGAAGCTATCAGTGCCCGCAGAGCCGGGTAGGTGTTTTTGTTATTGGTGTTGCTTAAAAAAAAAAATTGCACACTTATCCGAGCTATTTAAGTCCATCTTGTCTCATCGTAGCAGGATGGCAGTGCTGCTCAGCGCTCAACATTGCTGGCTGTGTTCAGTGTTAGGCTGAGCTGATTACTTTCACTCACAAATAGAATTGATGTGCGTGTGTGTGTGTGTGTGTGTGTGTGTGTGTGTGTGTGTGTGTGTGTGTGTGTGTGTGTGTGTGTGTGTGTGTGTGTGTGTGTGTGTGTGTGTGTGTGTGAAAGAGAGAGGGGCGAGTGGGAGAAAAATTATTAATAAATAACCATGCATGTATGATTTGTATTTCAGGTGCAACGGTCACTGTCCTCATGTCATTTGGCTTCAGAAATCTCTTCAGTATTTCAGGGCAGCTACACTTGCACATTATTTTAGGCCCACAGTACACTTCGGCCATGATACATCGTGATAAATCGATCGCTGAATTATGTACCACTCCGCAAGTGAATTGTAACCATTTTCAGAACAATCTAGAAAAACGAAACTTACCGCATACAAACAGCTCTGCGTTTGCTCTTGTCCTTTAGGGGGGGGGGGGGGGGGGGTAGTATCCCGATGTTGAGATGCCGCGGACCAGTGTGCGGTCTACAGCAAGTTCAGTTTTATTCAGCCCATTGCGTTGGTTTCGGGAGCTTTTATTTGGTGGTTTCAGGGTAGCTTTCGTCCCGATTGCAGGTACCCCAATGGCAATGCCTAACCATTTCAGTGAAATGTGTTCGCACAAACAGTATCGCGCGTTGCCATTTCCTTGCATAGTTACGGGAAAGCTTGTGGCACCCAGCAACAGAACCGCGCTGCGACAATATTGTTGTATTTTCTGATTGGCTGAAAATGCGCGCACCGTTGAGGTCCATATATATATATATATATATATATATATATATATATATATATATATATATATATATATATATATATATATATATAATATATATATATATATATATATATATATATATATATATATATATATATACACATAAATTGTTGTTTTCGGGAACATATGCCCACAACAGCTTTTTGAGAACATGCCTTTCCACTTCATGCAGAAATCTGGTATTTTGCAATTTCACCAAAAGACACATGCTGATGCCAAATATGACTTGAAATGTGAGAAAAATAATTTGTATATATATACGAGTAGATGTTAAGATTCCCAAATGCAACGTTCCCGAAAACTTTACCGTTATATATATATATATTAAAGTTGTGTACATGTTTTTGGGATCCTGGCTATGTTTAGTAGGTTTGGCCATTGCCCATGATTTGCAACTTAAAATGTCAGCAAAAATATGACAAAAAAGCAAGTCTGTTAATCATTAATTTGCTTGCACCTTATTGGCAGTGTTGTAATTTATTAGTTATTCATCTTCTGCATTGTGAAGTGTGGAATGTATGGATGCTTACATTTGAGTTCATCTACAGTACTGAGCACCAAAAGGGGTCAGTGTGGTGCTATTCAGATTTCGATCAAAATAAGGCATGTAGTGACATTTCTGTTGTTGCAATGCATTAAGATAATGTTAATGTATAAATTTGTATATTTTGGGCTATCTGCTTGATGAATTTAATTGTGAACTGATAATAAAATGTTGAAAAAGTGGCCCAAAATGGCTTCCAAAAAGAGGAACGGTATCAGTGGGTGAACTCAGATGAAGATTGTGACTACATCGGTGCATCATTACAATAAATTATTTTTTTAATTTAGGCTTCATACATTGAAAAATCCGTGCTAAACTTTTTTTTTTCACTTTAGAACTGGATATTGACACACTTATGGACGAAAATTGGCGTTTCGGACACATAACGAAGTGTCCCACTGCAACGTAATTTTTCACTTTTCAGAAAATCGGCAACAAGATAAGATCCGCTTGTCCACTATGTGCATCAACAAACTATACCCAAAATACTTCATTTTGCACTATAATAGTTTACAAATATTCGAAGGATTTGGATGCTGAGAATTTTTTTTATATCGCGGTGTCCCAAATGTCACGTCTGAAACGCAACCCAAAACAATCGCAGAAACTCATTCAAAATTCGCTTTCCGACCGGTTTGCTTGTGTCGTGGGAATTCCGACCACCATGTGTCTGAAACGCGTGCGCCTCATATGGTTTGAATCTCCAACTGTTACCAAGTATCTTGGACCATCTGCATTACAGGTTGGCATTTTATATTCTTTTATGTTCCATGCATCAATCTAAAGCATTATTATTTGCATGTTTGTATTTTTATAGGAGATAACAGTTTTTATAGACTGTACTTACGTTTACTCTCTGTGTCTCGTGGAACATCGGTAATGAATTTTGTGACATTTTCATCATTTTCAAACAAATCTGACACAGCACCAAAATTAATCTTGTTTGCAAGGACTATTATTATGCATTGTGTTCATCAATCGTGTAGTGATTTTTTTTCTAAATGCCTTAAAACCTAAAAAAAATTCTAAGTTAGGTGAAGTTTGTTTTGGATGTGTCATGGGACGTCACGATTGCATCGGAAACATGAACATGCAGACTTTTAGGATTGTGAAAAGACTAAATCATAAAAAAAACTTTTTGTTTATATTTGACCAAACTTTTTCTTTCCTTCTTTAAATGATTGTTTTGATTTGAGGCCTGACTTGGCAGTTTTTAATGATACTTCTGTTCTTTATGTGTGCAGGAGTGGTTACAGAATATATTGACAAGGACACGCACCACATCAGATTTTTACATCCCCACACGACAAAGAAGACATTCTTTGTGTAGCCAGCAGTTGCTGATGAGCAGCTCATGTCCATGGACATGATAATAGCTAGAGTTGGTTCTGTTCCAACTTGCAACAGTATAAGGGAATGGAGGGTGGAGGGTTACGATTTTTGATGAGCTGTGTTTCTGCCAAAGCTTTTTTGAGTGCTTTTTTTCTTTAAATTTCTTATCTGGTTTTATTTTCTCTGATATTTACAATAAATGATGAACTGTATTCATTGGATCATTTTCATGTCAGTATGTATGTGTGAGACTGTTCATATTTACAGACACACCCAAAATCTTTTTTTGTTGTTTTTTTGTTTTGTTTTATTGTAATTCAATTTTCTAACACGTTCACTTATTTTATAAAAAGTTCAACTAAAGCATTCATTAATGCACACAAAACTGAACAAGTACATTGCAAATAAACATTCATCTTGTGTACACAAGCCTTGTACCTCTGCTCCACACCCTCAGACCCACACTTTCACAGTGCTCTCTAGTAACGCTGGTAAATATAGAAGCCAATCCTGATCAAACTGCCTACCATTACCATTAGTATTTGCAATATTTATCTGTATATAATTCGAGGGTTGCCCGGATAAACCTCGTATCTCACTTTTTTCCGAAAATGACTTTTTTACGTCATTCAACTCAGTTTCACTTCGAGATTGTGTTTGTGAAAGCAGACATAGAATAATGATTAAAATTAATTAGTTATTAATGAATAATTAAACCAAGTATAAAATTTCAATCAAAGTGGTGCCCGTATAACAACCGTAATTAGATATACATTGTTCGACGGCGGCAGATTCCCTGAAAAGTTGGCTGTATGAACATCGTATCTGGCACTGCTGGCTTTACGCGGGCCCGGCGGTTTATCACACTGCACTGAGCAGCAGTGCCTGTATGAAAGCCGTAATTGCTGTTGCTTTGTTTACATCGGCACAGGAAAGGGCCCGACTGCTGCTGTCTGCGCGTTTAATCACAGTACGACAGTCTACGAGTTTTATGTAGAATGAAAATCACCATTTCTTGGTCTCAATCACAGTTAGAAGAAAGTATTTTGAAACTTGTAGGAGATGGGGAACGCTTTGAATCAGTCTGAAATTAAGAAATCCGTCTGTACTTGCAAATCTCTCCAACTCCTAACCCCCGCCCCCCCCCCTCTCTCTCATGCTGTGTGTGTGTGAGTGTGTGTGTGTGTGTGTGTGTGTGTGTGTGTGTGTGTGTGTGTGTGTGTGTCTGTGTGTGTGTATGTGTGATCTAAGTTTTTCATTCAAAAAGCAGCTTTTTTGTTGAATAGAAAATAACATTATCAGTAATACTTAGAGATCTTTAGGTTCTGTGATTATTTGCTAGGTATGCAGGCACCCTAAACATGTTAACAGACACATCCTGAACAAATACCAGGGTAAAAAAACTAATGGGAATCTGGACTGTGTAGGAGATAAGACACTTGTCAACACATGTCACTCCTAACAGGACTTCAGTGCAGCTGTGGTCGCTTACTTATCACAGCGGAACTTTTCCCACCAGGAATTCTAGAAATATCCCAAGTATAACACAAGCACATAAAATTAAAACTGCCCATTTCATTGACTTTTCTCCCTCCCGAAAGATCGGCTTGCGTTGGCTACACCTTTTACCTTTTGTACTCGCCAAGATTCAGCAGATCTTCTTCTGGAAGGTAAGCAACCATTAGTGAAAATTATTCAGCAGTCTCTCTCTCTCTCTTTTCTTTCTTT
The DNA here is from genome assembly GCA_036245525.1 of Semisulcospira habei. Classification (NCBI taxonomy): domain Eukaryota; kingdom Metazoa; phylum Mollusca; class Gastropoda; family Semisulcospiridae; genus Semisulcospira; species Semisulcospira habei. Next base: position 319,289,087 of record BTPG01000001.1, read on the forward strand.
CTCTCTCTCTTTTCTTTCTTTCTCTCTCTCTTTCTCTCTCTCTGTTTCTCTCTCTCTCTCTCTCTCTCTCTCTCTCTCTCTCTCTCTCTCTCTCTCTCTCTCTCTCTCTCTCTCTCACACACACACACACACACACACACACACACACACACACACACACACACACACACACACGATTAGTTTATAAGCTTTCTAAAAAAAATATGCGTTTGAGAAATTGATATTAGTATCTGTTACGTGAGCCTCGTCAGCTCAGTCATGAGCGCCGCTGCTGAGTAGAGGAGGGCGAGAGGGTAATGGGTTCGAACCCCACCCTGGTAGCTTGTTCAAATTGTCGGGTCATTACCTCGTTGTGGATAATGATAACTTAAGCCTGACTGGCAAACAATACTATCTGTTGCAACAATGCGTATAATGGATAGCAGTATCTTTAAAAACAAAACCATTCAAATGTGTCTTCATTTTCATAATGTAACTGTATCTGATCGGAATCAATATCATTTCTCTTGTAGATCAGTACCCGGTGTGAACATCATGGACCCGAGCAGTGCTGAAGACAGCGTATATCTCAATCTGGCGACATCTTTTGTCGCAGCAGCTGAGAGATCAGCGGATTACTTCAGCTCAACCGACAACGAGCAGCTGAGCAGCGTGATGGATGCATTTAATGAGTCTGATGATGAACCTCTGATTCGTGAACAAAAAACCGCTTTCAATACGTCTGATGATGAACCCTTCATTAAGAAACTGGCTTCACATTCAGACTTCAGCACATCAGATGACGAGCCCCTCATTTCGAAGCAAGTGCCTGATGCTGCCGATGATTCTGCAGACCCAACATTTCTGCCATCAGAAGAATCCGAGACATCACAACATGAATCTGACACCGTCGACAGCAGCTTCTCAGTCGAAGAAGCCCAACGGACCAGCAGAAAACGACGTCGAAAGACCAAACGACAGAGTGATATGATGAGGGCGCAAGCTGCAAGTTTAGCACACACAAAAGAAAGAGAGAAAAATGTTGCAGTACACCAAGCCCACCTGAACAACCTCTTATCAGCCAATGGATTGATTCAAACAGAAATATATCCTGATGGAAACTGTTTTTTCGAAGCCTCCGCCTTCCATTTAGATGAGATATCAGGGGAGGAACTGCGGAACTGTCTGTGTGAATACCTTGAGGACAATTATGGAACTTGCGTTCCCTTCATTGCTCCAGTAGACAGAGATGATGAAAATGACATATTCATGAGGTTCCTCTCGAATGTCAGTGAACTGCGACAGCCTGGGAAGTGGAGCAATGATGCCGCAGATCTTCTGCCACGGGTGTTGGCTGACTGGTCCCAGAGAGTTGTCCGTATCTACACAAGCAATTTGTTCAAATCTGTCCTAGACTTTATGCCGTCCTGCGGTAGCACCGCTGCCATAGCTTGTCAACAGGCGGAACCAATCACACTGGCCTTTATTGCTCACGAGCCGTCTCACTACGACACTTGCCACAGACCAGCCAGAAAGCAGACGCCAGGGCCTCAGGATGACGTCTGTATTCACTCTGACTGATAGTGAGGCTGAGGACTTCCAACCCACTCACCAGTCGACGCCAGACAGCAGACGCCAGGGCCTCAGGGTGACGTCTGTATTCATTCTGACTCTGATGGTGAGACTTCACTCCAACTCTAATGGTGAGACTGAGGACGTCCAACCCACTCACCAGTCGACGCCAGACAGCAGACGCCAGGGCCTCAGGGTGACGTCTGTATTCACTCTGACTCTGATAGTGAGGCTGAGGATTTCCAACCCACTCACCAGTCGACGCCAGACAGCAGACACCAGGGCCTCAGGGTGACGTCTGTATTCACTCTGACTCTGATGGTGAGGCTGAGGACTTCCAACCCACTCACCAGTCGACGCCAAATGAAGACCACAATCTGACCGATGGGGAAAGCCTGGGGGAAGGGCTGAGTTTTCCTACCATGGACGACAGTGTGAACACCACCCCAACAAAACAGCAGTCAAAGGACAAAACAAATATCACACCCAGGAAACAAGGGTTCTTCCAAACGCCTCCTAAGAAAAATCTTTCCAGGAAGAAAAAATCTAAACCAGAAGCATGGAAACAAAACGTAAGAAAATCATTGCATTTGCAAGGGAAAGAGTATATATCTCAGGCTGGCAAGACTGTTCCTCCCAAACGTGTCCAGCAGACCGACTGTAGCAAGTGCAGATACGACTGCAATAATCGTATCTCAGAGGAGTATCGGCAAGACTTCTTTCAGACATTTTATGCCTTAGACACTTACGAACGCCAAAAAGACTTTGTTTGTGCTCATGTTAGAGAAAGAGAGACTGTCCGTATTTTGGGTGCAGACAATAAGCCAGTGCCCAAGAAACGCCAGAGATGCCGCACCTTGTTTTTTTTATTGTTGATGGTCAAGAGCGACGTGTCTGCAAGATGTTCTTTTTGGCGACACTGGCACTTGGTGAAGCCTATGTTGACCATGCTTTAAAGAATAGCACGAACGGAGCTTTCACTGGCAAGGAACGCCGAGGAAGTGGCAAGCCATACAACAAGGCCAGTGAAGAAGCTTTTGAAGGGGTAAGAAAACACATCGAGTCCTTCCCCGCTGTAGAGTCACATTATACCAGGAAAGACTCTCAACGCAAGTATCTACAGCCCGGATTGACGGTGAAAAAGATGCACGACCTGTACATACAGCAGTGCAAAGAGGAGGGCCGCCCGTCAACCAGTGTCAACAAAGAAATACAGACAGGTTTTTAACACTGAATATAACTTATCTTTTCATGCCCCCATAAAGGACCAGTGTGCGCTGTGTGCTGCTTTTTGCCATGAGGAAGACGAAAGAGCTGGTCATGGAAGATGACAAGAAGGCGTTTGAAAAACACCAGGAGAGAAAGAAGCAGGCACGCCTTGAGAAAGAGAATGACAAGGCAGAAGCCAAAGAAAATCGCCGAAAGCATGTGGTCACTGTGGATCTCCAGGCGGTCCTGCAAGCTCCTTGTGGCCTCGTCAGCCACTTATACTATAAAAGGAAACTCTCCGTGTATAACTTTACCATCTATTTACTAGCTGACGGGGAAGCCAAATGCTACACATGGGATGAGTCGGAAGGTAAAAGGGAAGCGTATGAGATCGCAACCTGCCTCTACTTTTACCTCAGCTCACTCCCAGACAGCGTTGAGGAGGTTACAATCTATTCAGACTGCTGTCCAGGCCAAAATCGGAATCAATACCTGGCAGCCGGTTTATCCCATGCTGTACAAAACATCGAAAGCATAAAGATCATAACCCACAAATACCTGGAAAGTGGGCATACGCAGATGGAATGCGACTCCATGCATGCAGCCATTACATTTGCAAAGAAAAGCACACCCATCTATATGCCCAGCGGCTGGGACATCATCCTAAGAATGGCCAGAAGGACGCGACCATATTCTGTTGTCCCAATCAAATACACAGAGATCCTTGACTTCAAAACACTAGCCGCCTCAACACTACGCAACACCAAGACTGACATCACTGGACAAAAAGTGAACTGGCTTAAAATAAAAGCATTTCACTTTGAGAAAGGCAAAGGAGATGAGATATTTTTCAAGACCTCCTTTGATCAGGTCGACTACCAGACCATCAAGGTCGCTTGAGGAAGGAAGAGAGGCCGTGCTGCCCCTATCAAAACTATACCACACCTGTACAGCCACAAACTTCCCATCTCCCAGGCCAAGAAATCTGACCTCTTGTCCCTGTGCTCGTCTGGGATCATTCCTGAGGAGCACCATGCGTTCTACAGAAGCCTTCCGGCCTCTTCAGCTACAGTAGATCGGCTCCCAAAGCCTGACGTCGATGAAGTGGACACCGACTCAGAGTGAACACAAGGCCAGGACAATCAACACTTCTGGAAGATGCGAACTGCGATCATACTCTTTTTTGGCAGAGGCTCTAAGGAACCGATCCGGCGTTATCCTTGAAAAAAATGATTATCAGAACCCCTGCAAAGCGCACAGAGTTTTGCCACTTTGTTGACGTCAGGCTGTTCTGATACAACAGCAGCTCCTGAACAATAATTAACATCTCGTGGATGACTCAGTGAAACTGGTGTGCTGAAATATCGGTGTCTCTTACTGGAAAATACATGTAGTATTTTTTTTTAAATCAGGAAATGCATCAATCGAAAATCAAACATCAAATTACGCACTTGATATAGGCAAGGGATACCATGTTAGCATAGTATTTGAGTCCCACCTGGGTCCAGGTCAGACCCTGGTGAGACCCACATGGAACGCGTTGATCCCAACCTGTCCCCATATTTGGTCCAAGTGAGATCCATACGGATCCCACTGACTTTGTTGACCGAGTACCGAAAAGAGATTTTAAGTGTGAAATGTTTCGTGGTTGCTACTAGAAAACAAAAGCCATTTTGTGACTTATTGATACATTGATGTGTAACTTGAATAGATTGACATGTGCGACTTGGATACCGTCATGCTGCATACACGAAGACACATCAGATTGCGGCACTGGCTTTCGGTCATGGTGATGACCAAGTGAGTTTTCCTCTTTTTTTGTACTTTGTATGGAGCGTTAAATTAAAAGAACTTAACTTTTCACTTGTCACAACAACCCATACTTAAGGACTGTAATATTCGGCAACCATTCTGTCGTGTCTTTTTCTCCGCCTCTCTCTTTGTTTCCTTTCCACACTATCATTTCGTGTGTGTCATTATCATTAATTCATAACGAAACACTCAACATTGCAAAGAGACCACTCTATAATTAAGTTATTGGAATACGAAGTAGAGGAAGAGCTTTTACGCCCGAACTTTATTAGCAGAGTTGAAAATAAATTTTAAAATGCGACTTTCAGACTCTACTAAGAGGTGATTCAGTCACTTTTTGTGACTTTTAAAAAAGACGTTACTGGTTGTACTTGCTTTCATTAGGTGTTGTTGGAAATTCTAGGCATGCACAGGCCTGTCTTAAGACCGCATATCCATATAATTGCTTTGCGCTGGCTGTTTATTCCAAAAAGTGCCGCCGCGACGAAACCATAGTTCTAGTTACGAGTTTTATTTAGGAACTAGAGCTGGCCACCTGCTAACCATTCCTGCTAGCGTCTCGAGTTACGACTGAAAGGCAGCCCTGTTCTGTGATGACATGCCATGTATTTGGCCTGTATAAACAGCGGAAATGCATTTACGAGGTTTATACGGACACTGTTCATTTAGAGTTTACAGTTCCTAGTACTACATAAATCCCGCATTTGCTACATATGTAATAAAGCATCAAATTATTTATAACATTAATGCTTGTGCAGTTAAACATTTACATGAAGATGCAGAGAAGAGAACAAAGTTTTGGTAGACACTAAATTTTTTGGCAATAAGAAAAAGAAAATATTTAATTTTAGATGTCAAACTTTCAAAAGGCTCTCCTGTAAAGTTAGCTGAAATGGAGATACGAGGTTTATCCGGGCAACCCTCGAATCTATATTTTATGAGGTATCTTATGCTATCAATGACTGCATGTCCCCCAGAACGGAACAACCGGAAATGACGCCTAATAAGAAGTCAAAACAAGTGTTCTTTCATTCATGGTGTCCCGCGACATGTCTGAAACGTCATAACTAACAATTGTAATATTTAGGAGATGCAACTATTATAATTTTATTGTTTTTGGTTCCCATATTGTTTCACTTGTTTTATACCTTGCTTGTGCTCAACTACTGGAAAACACCTGTTCTTGCTTTTGTGGTGAAATGATTTGGTACGACGTTTCAGATGCTACGGTGTCCCAAGTTTTGACGCAGCTCTAACCTTTCGTTTAGGTGATTTATTTTCTAAAATCACCTCAAAAAGTATATTTACTCTTTGATTGAACATTACATGTTCACAAAATGGTGCATATTACATTTAATTAGAGTGGGTGCATTGCAGGTGTCCCTATGGTGCATCTGAAACGGGTATCATACCCCCCTCAGTCGATCCTCAATTGTGTCAACACAAAACAGATTATTTATTTTGTTTTTTCAATTTGTATTTAGACTTTTGTCAGACATGTCTAAAACAGGCATTGTTTCATCTGTAGCATTTTTTTAATTTTTCATCCTATTTTCCCACTTTTGGTGCTCAGTACTGTAGATGAACTCATTTGCAATACAGTTAGCACTTGTAGTTATTGTTTTAGAATAATGACATGTACTATGTACATTAAATTTTATTGTTTTTAAGCATGCACTCAAAACTAGCTGTGCTGTTTGTGTGATGAGTTTGAGTGTATAAAGAATATGGAAAACAAACTTTGTTTACTCTTGAACATCCTTTATTGCACAATAATCCAACAATACACGGTCAAAACTGATATACAATACAACACGTACACTGAGCTATCTCGTACACAACACTTAACGCTGCGTTTGGCAGGGCACCGCGAGCGGCGCACGTCATAGCTAGCAGTCGACACGAGTGAAATCCGAGAAGCAATGGTCATAAGTGCTATCGGCCTATGTACACAGAGGAACATCTGGTTCACTCTGTTACATTTTCCCATCGGCCTTAACAATACAGTGACCTCGCTGTTTAAATACCAAAACCATCAATCCCAAAACACAAATACAAGAACACATTGGGCCCAATGATGACGTAACATCAAAACACTTTATCAAACAGTACCATCCACATGGTAAACCACAAATATAGCACTATTGACCAAGGCTCTCTTGTCTACACTATTATACTGTAGACTTGGACTCACACAGTCATTTTCAAACTAAGTTATGCATAGCAGAAAACTGACATAGGATATTATCATTTGGAAAAATACCTATGCAGCAGACAAAGTTTGAAAATGAAATCAACTGCACAGCTGTTGTGTACTAGAAAGACACAGATGTACAGATGCCTTGATTTCCAATATTCATCTAAGACATCAAAATTCAAAGCATTGTACTACTCGAAAACACAGTACCGGTGCCTTGGATTCCAATCCATGACAAATCAAAATCTGATGCACTGTACTGACTAAAAATCCAATAATTTTAAATTAACCTATCACCTTAAGCAATCCTTCACCTAAGACAGTCTCTTTAAATAAAAAACAATAAGCCCAAAACAATTTACTCAATATTAATTTGTCCTATTTTCCTAACACTATTAAAGCATCCGATGCACTTGGAGGAATATTGAAGCTTGAATGTCTTGTGGGCATTTAAAGTTGCAGAGGCATACCTTTAAAGGCCCACTGGTCACACTCAAGCTGTCAAGGTTACTAAAAGTTTTAATGGTTTCTGCCGCAAGCGTGCAGACCGACACAGAGGTGTAGGCGTTGCAGCGTGCACCTTGTTTGGTCTGACACTCTTGGGCTTAGCACGGCATGCAGTGTCACAAGTACTGGTACTGTGAGTCTTGCACGTTTGGTAAAAAAAAAAAGTCTGCCACGCGAGCAGCTGTACTTATAGAGGCAAGCTGCCGTCTCCGCGTCAGTACAAAGTCCACGCGTCGGTGCAGAGTGCCACAGAAAATCAAAAAGGCTGCTAAATCGCAAATATCACTCTGATAGGTTATAGTTAACCGAAAGACATATGCATTACAAAAACTATTACCTGGGCCAAATCTAACCATGTTAAATACTAAGCAATGGTGTTGTATTTTGGTTACAATACACGGTCAAAACTGATATACAATACAACACGTACACTGAGCTATCGCGTACACAACACTTAACGCTGCGTTTGGCAGGGCACCGCGAGCGGCGCACGTCATAGCTAGCAGTCGACACGAGTGAAATCCGAGAAGCAATGGTCATAAGTGCTATCGGCCTATGTACACAGAGGAACATCTGGTTCACTCTGTTACATTTTCCCATCGGCCTTAACAATACAGTGACCTCGCTGTTTAAATACCAAAACCATCAATCCCAAAACACAAATACAAGAACACATTGGGCCCAATGATGATGTAACATCAAAACACTTTATCAAACAGTACCATCCACATGGTAAACCACAAATATAGCACTATTGACCAAGGCTCTCTTGTCTACACTATTATACTGTAGACTTGGACTCACACAGTCATTTTCAAACTAAGTTATGCATAGCAGAAAACTGACATAGGATATTATCATTTGGAAAAATACCTATGCAGCAGACAAAGTTTGAAAATGAAATCAACTGCACAACTGTTGTGTACTAGAAAGACACAGATGTGCAGATGCCTTGATTTCCAATATTCATCTAAGACATCAAAATTCAAAGCATTGTACTACTCGAAAACACAGTACCGGTGCCTTGGATTCCAATCCATGACAAATCAAAATCTGATGCACTGTACTGACTAAAAATCCAATAATTTTAAATTAACCTATCACCTTAAGCAATCCTTCACCTAAGACAGTCTCTTTAAATAAAAAACAATAAGCCCAAAACAATTTACTCAATATTAATTTGTCCTATTTTCCTAACACTATTAAAGCATCCGATGCACTTGGAGGAATATTGAAGCTTGAATGTCTTGTGGGCATTTAAAGTTGCAGAGGCATACCTTTAAAGGCCCACTGGTCACACTCAAGCTGTCAAGGTTACTAAAAGTTTTAATGGTTTCTGCCGCAAGCGTGCAGACCGACGCAGAGGTGTAGGCGTTGCAGCGTGCACCTTGTTTGGTCTGACACTCTTGGGCTTAGCACGGCATGCAGTGTCACAAGTACTGGTACTGTGAGTCTTGCACGTTTGGTAAAAAAAAAAAGTCTGCCACGCGAGCAGCTGTACTTATAGAGGCAAGCTGCCGTCTCCGCGTCAGTACAAAGTCCACGCGTCGGTGCAGAGTGCCACAGAAAATCAAAAAGGCTGCTAAATCGCAAATATCACTCTGATAGGTTATAGTTAACCGAAAGACATATGCATTACAAAAACTATTACCTGGGCCAAATCTAACCATGTTAAATACTAAGCAATGGTGTTGTATTTTGGTTACAATACACGGTCAAAACTGATATACAATACAACACGTACACTGAGCTATCGCGTACACAACACTTAACGCTGCGTTTGGCAGGGCACCGCGAGCGGCGCACGTCATAGCTAGCAGTCGACACGAGTGAAATCCGAGAAGCAATGGTCATAAGTGCTATCGGCCTATGTACACAGAGGAACATCTGGTTCACTCTGTTACATTTTCCCATCGGCCTTAACAATACAGTGACCTCGATGTTTAAATACCAAAACCATCAATCCCAAAACACAAATACAAGAACACATTGGGCCCAATGATGATGTAACATCAAAACACTTTATCAAACAGTACCATCCACATGGTAAACCACAAATATAGCACTATTGACCAAGGCTCTCTTGTCTACACTATTATACTGTAGACTTGGACTCACACAGTCATTTTCAAACTAAGTTATGCATAGCAGAAAACTGACATAGGATATTATCATTTGGAAAAATACCTATGCAGCAGACAAAGTTTGAAAATGAAATCAACTGCACAGCTGTTGTGTACTAGAAAGACACAGATGTACAGATGCCTTGATTTCCAATATTCATCTAAGACATCAAAATTCAAAGCATTGTACTACTCGAAAACACAGTACCGGTGCCTTGGATTCCAATCCATGACAAATCAAAATCTGATGCACTGTACTGACTAAAAATCCAATAATTTTAAATTAACCTATCACCTTAAGCAATCCTTCACCTAAGACAGTCTCTTTAAATAAAAAACAATAAGCCCAAAACAATTTACTCAATATTAATTTGTCCTATTTTCCTAACACTATTAAAGCATCCGATGCACTTGGAGGAATATTGAAGCTTGAATGTCTTGTGGGCATTTAAAGTTGCAGAGGCATACCTTTAAAGGCCCACTGGTCACACTCAGGCTGTCAAGGTTACTAAAAGTTTTAATGGTTTCTGCCGCAAGCGTGCAGACTGACGCAGAGGTGTAGGCGTTGCAGCGTGCACCTTGTTTGGTCTGACACTCTTGGGCTTAGCACGGCATGCAGTGTCACAAGTACTGGTACTGTGAGTCTTGCACGTTTGGTAAAAAAAAAAAGTCTGCCACGCGAGCAGCTGTACTTATAGAGGCAAGCTGCCGTCTCCGCGTCAGTACAAAGTCCACGCGTCGGTGCAGAGTGCCACAGAAAATCAAAAAGGCTGCTAAATCGCAAATATCACTCTGATAGGTTATAGTTAACCGAAAGACATATGCATTACAAAAACTATTACCTGGGCCAAATCTAACCATGTTAAATACTAAGCAATGGTGTTGTATTTTGGTTACAATACACGGTCAAAACTGATATACAATACAACACGTACACTGAGCTATCGCGTACACAACACTTAACGCTGCGTTTGGCAGGGCACCGCGAGCGGCGCACGTCATAGCTAGCAGTCGACACGAGTGAAATCCGAGAAGCAATGGTCATAAGTGCTATCGGCCTATGTACACAGAGGAACATCTGGTTCACTCTGTTACATTTTCCCATCGGCCTTAACAATACAGTGACCTCGCTGTTTAAATACCAAAACCATCAATCCCAAAACACAAATACAAGAACACATTGGGCCCAATGATGATGTAACATCAAAACACTTTATCAAACAGTACCATCCACATGGTAAACGACAAATATAGCACTATTGACCAAGGCTCTCTTGTCTACACTATTATACTGTAGACTTGGACTCACACAGTCATTTTCAAACTAAGTTATGCATAGCAGAAAACTGACATAGGATATTATCATTTGGAAAAATACCTATGCAGCAGACAAAGTTTGAAAATGAAATCAACTGCACAGCTGTTGTGTACTAGAAAGACACAGATGTACAGATGCCTTGATTTCCAATATTCATCTAAGACATCAAAATTCAAAGCATTGTACTACTCGAAAACACAGTACCGGTGCCTTGGATTCCAATCCATGACAAATCAAAATCTGATGCACTGTACTGACTAAAAATCCAATAATTTTAAATTAACCTATCACCTTAAGCAATCCTTCACCTAAGACAGTCTCTTTAAATAAAAAACAATAAGCCCAAAACAATTTACTCAATATTAATTTGTCCTATTTTCCTAACACTATTAAAGCATCCGATGCACTTGGAGGAATATTGAAGCTTGAATGTCTTGTGGGCATTTAAAGTTGCAGAGGCATACCTTTAAAGGCCCACTGGTCACACTCAAGCTGTCAAGGTTACTAAAAGTTTTAATGGTTTCTGCCGCAAGCGTGCAGACTGACGCAGAGGTGTAGCGTTGCAGCGTGCACCTTGTTTGGTCTGACACTCTTGGGCTTAGCACGGCATGCAGTGTCACAAGTACTGGTACTGTGAGTCTTGCACGTTTGGTAAAAAAAAAAAGTCTGCCACGCGAGCAGCTGTACTTATAGAGGCAAGCTGCCATCTCCGCGTCAGTACAAAGTCCACGCGTCGGTGCAGAGTGCCACAGAAAATCAAAAAGGCTGCTAAATCGCAAATATCACTCTGATAGGTTATAGTTAACCGAAAGACATATGCATTACAAAAACTATTACCTGGGCCAAATCTAACCATGTTAAATACTAAGCAATGGTGTTGTATTTTGGTTACAATACACGGTCAAAACTGATATACAATACAACACGTACACTGAGCTATCGCGTACACAACACTTAACGCTGCGTTTGGCAGGGCACCGAGAGCGGCGCACGTCATAGCTAGCAGTCGACACGAGTGAAATCCGAGAAGCAATGGTCATAAGTGCTATCGGCCTATGTACACAGAGGAACATCTGGTTCACTCTGTTACATTTTCTCATCGGCCTTAACAATACAGTGACCTCGCTGTTTAAATACCAAAACCATCGCGTACACAACACTTAACGCTGCGTTTGGCAGGGCACCGCGAGCGGCGCACGTCATAGCTAGCAGTCGACACGAGTGAAATCCGAGAAGCAATGGTCATAAGTGCTATCGGCCTATGTACACAGAGGAACATCGGGTTCACTCTGTTACACATGCACCAACACATGAGCAGAATTTGGAAAACTATGATAAATGTATAACAAATTTTAATTTGTGTCACCGTAAAGTGCGGATTCTTAGTAACTGTTTCAAAAACCAAAATTAACCTGGTATACGCAATCTGACTTCCATTCCAAATTCTGTATACTGACTAAAGTTTCAGGTTAGTGCTGAAAAAGTAAGACAAGAGCAGAGGCTTTTCAGTGCAAGATACCAACATGCCAAAAAACAAAAGACAACTTCATTTACTCTTTAGCACCCAGCTGCTTAACAAATATTCATAAAATATAGTAGTTATAATGATTTAACACCAAGCAGGTGACAGAAGCTACACCATGGCAGTATTATGTCCATTATCACAGTTGTTGCTTGTTTACACGCAGGACTTGTGAAACCAGAAACATAAACAGTTCATCAGCCAGTGGCATGACCCTTGATCTGTTCGTCACTGCTACATCCTCTGTAACATATTTATAATATGGCTGCCTCATACTTGCTGCACTTGTCTCAATGTAGTCAAAGAGTACTTTAAAAGTTGTGTATCAAATAGGTAGTCATCACTGGAAAATCGACTGATCCCCAAACCGCTCCAACTGTAGTCGCGTCACCTGGGCCTGGGCTGCAAGAAGCTGCTGCTGTAGCTCCGTGATGCAGTCATTTAGGAGGCTCAAATCTTTCTCCGCAGGAAGCATGCAAAGATCAGCTGGTAGTGGTTGAACATTCATCCTGTGGTGCAGATGCAGCTGCTACTGGGCGAGTGCTGTGGTCTTCAAGTACATCACTGCTGCTGGATCCACTGTTATCCTCGAAATCTGGTCTTGCCTTCAGCTTCCTGGAAAAAAGGGTGCATAATAATAAATCACGGCTGTTTCAGTCTGGCCACTTAGTTTTTTCCAGGCAAGCCGAGAAACTGGGTCACAAGTCGTGCGCACGGGCTGCAAGTGGCCACTTCTAGCGCTGGGCCAAACAGCCGTGAAATATATAGTGCAAAATACCTGCAGTGCAGGCTTTTAAGCCCTGTACAGTCTGAGACAAAATGACCAAACTGGACAAAACTCATCAGACAGCAGCAAAAAAATCTACACATGACAAAATACAGATTCAAAATTGACAGCACCTGAACACATCCAATCCTCGAAAAACCAGCCATCGTGACCATATGAACGGGCAGGGGGATCTTCATACTGTTACAGTGAGACAGTTAAGAGACTGGAATGTGGCGAAACAGAGTGGTATGACTGGAAAAGATGTGTTTTTGAGCTGATGTAGCACCATTAGTGCTGCATACCCACAACCCCCTTCTCTCCATGCCAGTAAAGCAACTTTGCCTGGACTGCAGCTTATGATAGTAAAATAGTATTGGAAGACATTTTAACTGTAAACCACACAGTTTCCTGACATCAACATATTCCTGTATTTATGTGAAGACTGCGCTACTGAATCATGAAATGTGAACTGTCAGTCTGAAACATGTACTTACTTATTGGCACGTTTTAGCGGCGACAGAACTGGATGCTTCACTGGTGGTTTTCGGGTTTGAGTCTGTTTCCAGGTAAACACGCTTGGAACGGCATCAGGTTTTAACTTTCTTTTAAGCAGTGTCCACACATAATCAGTTGGAACTGGAAGAAAATGGAGACAACACACAACTGTGTGCTGTGTGATCTGGGGAAGAAAAATTTCATAGTTATAAATACTACCACTCAAAGTTCAACGCTGGACACTAGCCTCTGAATTCTCTTGTACAAAACGAAAGACTCGTTCCAGCGTGTTTTGAACCCATTGTACGTACTCTATGGGACATTCAGACGCATCTCTACTAGGGAACACACCAAGTTCGACTGTCAATGGGAGATTGACTTCTCTACCAAAAACAATTAAATTGGGCGTACACCCGGTTGAATGGTGGACAGAAGCTCTATATGCCATCATGATCAGGTCGAGGTGATCGCTCCAATCATCACGGTTCTCGTTTACATATGCTGAGAGCATCTGTTGGATGGTATATATATAGAGCTTCTGTCCACCATTCAGTTCAGTTTTAGTTCAGTTCTAATTCACCTAAATAGGGCTTAGGCTGTGTTAGGACGACGCGTAGGTTTTATTGGTAAGTGCGTATAGGTGTTAGGCCTAGGAGCTAGGTTCGCTAGGAATCGTATTCATCGTTGTAGGTGTCAGGCATAGGAGATAGGTTTGCTAGGTATCGTGTCGGAAGGTATAGGTGTTAGGCCTAAGGTGTTTAAGGTTATTAGCACTTGCACTGGTTTGACTAATTTTGATTATGTTGTTTGTTTTATTATGAATGCTTTTCTGGTACAAATAAATCTTGGAACTTTACTTCTATTTTATGATGCTCAGCGGCTAGAGTGAGAGCGAGACTGAGACTGTGCGTGTGTACGTGCGAGAAGTTTGTGTGTGTGTACGTCCGTGCATGTATGACGGTGTGACTGATTGTGCGAGCGCACGTTACTAGCAGCTCAGTAGGAACGATAACAACAAGTCCAGTCAAAATAGGGTTTTTCTGGATACTGTGGTCGGTCCATTGCGCAAGCAACTTTGGCTTTTTGAACACAACGCGAGGCAAGAGTAAACACTGACAGATTTTGTGCGCATGCGGGACCAGAGTAGACTTATAGTCTATTCTCCACAGCAATCTCCAGTCCTTCCCTAGACCACAAAAGAAATTCAGACTTAAACTCTGTAGACACTTGAGTACTGTATCAGATGGGCAGTTTTTGTCTATCTGATAAACTATTTAAGTCGTCTACACCCAGTCACTGAGTCCGGTTACACCTATTCAAACCACATGGAACGATTGAGTAGTTTGTGCAGGAGTTGCCGTGCAGAGCGAGCAAAAGGCAAAGGAAAGACGGACTATAACACTTTAAACTGTGTGTTGATTATGTAGACGATCTTTCTGCTTTTCATGGCATTGACAGAGCTGAGCGCAATCTGTTACGGCTGTGCAACTATAGTCGCACTATTCTTGTCACTGTTTTACGCGAGCACGCTCTCTGTGTAGACGCTCAGCACTGACAGTGTGCCACGCGGGATGAAGATGAGCAATGCATGCAACGGACTAGAAGACAGGCAACCGGCGCCCAGTTTACCGTGAAGACAACGTAAATCGGTTGCAAATGACACGTCTTTCAACTGTTCTAACTCATGCAAAGTACTTTTGCAAAAATTATGGTTCAGGCCAGCGATCATCGTATACAGCCACTACGCTATGCACTACTCAAAATGTCAGATAGATTTACCTTGCGATCTCAGTGGGTCCTGAAATGGGATGATGCGTCATTGGTAAAATCCAGTGTTATACCTGTAGCCATTGTATACATAGCCTCGCTTTCGATGCGTGACATTCAGTCCAATATTAAACAGAGCTGGGCACGGAGTTTAGTATTTGGCATCATTTATAACACTTTAAACTGTGTGTTGATTATGTAGACGATCTTTCTGCTTTTCATGGCATTGACAGAGCTGAGCGCAATCTGTTACGGCTGTGCAACTATAGTCACGCTATTCTTGTCACTGTTTTACGCGAGCACGCTCTCTGTGTAGTGTACACGCTCAGGACTGACAGTGTGCCACGCGGGATACATTTTAATGGTACCGGTCATTTACGGCGTGTTGTTTAAGCTGTACTGAACGTATCTTGTATTTAAGACATACACTTAAAAGCTAAGAAAATAAGCTTTCTGTAGACACTATACATGCTTAGGAAAATGAAGATGAGCAATGCATGCAACAGACTAGAAGACAGGCAACCGGCGCCCAGTTTACCGTGAAGACAACGTAAATCGGTTGCAAATGAAACGTCTTTCAACTGTTCTAACTCATGCAAAGTACTTTTGCGAAAATTATGGTTCAGGCCAGCGATCATCGTATACAGCCACTACGCTATGCACTACTCAAAATGTCAGATAGATTTACCTTGCGATCTCAGTGGGTCCTGAAATGGGATGATGCGTCATTGGTAAAATCCAGTGTTATACCTGTAGCCATTGTATACATAGCCTCGCTTAAACAGAGCTGGGCACGGAGTTTAGTATTTGGCATCATTTATATTTGTTTCTCTTCTTCTTTTAATTTTGTACTGTGGTAATTGTGTAAAAAGTGATAAATTAGAATCAAGAGCTGCACTGAGCATGGATGAGACTTAGTCGCACTTTTAGTTTCATATCAAGACGAAAGCTCCTCTGCTACACCGAAGCCATACAGTATAGGTCAGTGGTTGTAGACCAGGGGAAGTAACCTGTCGAAAAATTTTTGGTATCTGGGAACATTGTTTTTTTCCCTTTATTTTCATCGCCTGAATCAGATTGAGTGAAAAAAACCTTGGGTTGGATAAGGGAACTTTTCAATGTCCCCATATCCAGAGCATGTTCCCAGATTCACGCTCATAGGCATGCGATTGTCCCCAGATACCATACATTATAAGAATATATATATATATATATATATATATATATATATATATATATATATATATATAATATATATATATATATATATATATATATATATATATATATATATATACTTAAAATGTGAAGAAAGGATCACAAACACCGCGTAGTTTAGAAGGAGTTACACTTTTATTCTATGCGCAAATTTTTGCCCTCTCAGTGCGAGCTTCTTCATGGAAATGCTCTCCCCTGAAGAAGCCCTCGCCGAGATGTCGAAAATTTGTGCATAGAATAAAAGTGTAACTCCTTTTAAACTACGTGGTGTCTGTGGATCCTTTCTTCACATTTTAAGTATTTCACTGCTGCTTGGATCCATATTAGGAGTGTGTGGTGCCAGCTTTCTTGGACTGGTTTTATTTATTCATATATATACATATTACAGAAACAATGCGAGGCTTTAGCATCGGCGTGCTCGTGCTCCTGGTGGCGATCACCATCACTGCTGGTAGTCCCCAGCAACTGGAAAATTCAGCTGGCGGTACGGGCGATAAAAACTTTATCCGTATGTATACTATTTTCTTCAGACTTTCTCCATGTTTTTCTTTCCTTTCTTTCTGCACTTCTCACATGATAACAAGGTAAACAGCGCTACCGCCCCGACCCATCTAATCTTTGGGTCATACAAAATATCAGACATCTTTCAATTTCTTTGCAATAAATACTTTGGACTCAAGAGATAGCAATAAATAGCGAGTTCATGTGTTGAGCAATATATCATCTGTCTTTCCTTCATTGTTCCGGGCGTTGTTTAAGCCAAACTTTTTTTTAGCTTAGCTGAAGTTGGTTTATTTGTTTGTTTGTTTGTTTGCTTTATATTTTTTAAATTTTGTATTTGTTTGGTGGGGGTGAGGGGTTGGGGATGAGGTGGTTGTGTTGTGACGAGGCCTGTCTAACCATTAATAAATATGGCCACCCTGACCTTCACATACATGTGATCAACGCAATTTTGCATGGGGACACCAGCTGTTAAGTAATTTGAAATATCACAACATAGATTCATTTAGAATGGTTGAAGTCAACCAAAATCGGCAGGAGCATATTGATTTAGATCAAAGTTGCTTTTTATTTGTTAGGACTGTTGATTGATACATTGTTTTCTTATTATTTATTTGTCTTTGTTTAATACAGCTGGCCTGAAGAATTCAGGTGACATGCTCCGAGAGAAGAGGGACCTAAGTAGCGTCTTGAAAAAGGTCAGTAATTTTTCTGGTTACTTTGAGGTTCCGTGAAACGACATAGCAATATGACATTTGGCGAGACATGACTGGTAGCACTGTAAAGAAAATCTTGAAGGTGGATGTATCCGCACATGCTTTTTCTATGTCCTCAATTGTCGCTTCCTTGCATTCCCAGAACGTCAGCCTCACGCCCTAACTGCTGTAGCGTGATGTGGGCATCAAAAGGGTCATGGATTTCTTGCGTCAGTGTTTTAAATCAGGCAGCTTGCAACATACTTCATGCGCTTGATGTTTACCGCTAAACAAAGACATGCAATGGTGTGTTCATCATTCGGGACTATCGACAACGCTGACAGTGTTGGACTAAGAATCAGATCAGCTGCGCCATCGTTGTTTTGAGCTCCGTTCATTTTTTAAACTAGCCTACCTTGTGCAATACCCTTTTACGAAATGCTCTTAATATTGTTTACAATAATGCTGTACGAAGGCATAACTTTAATTCGAATGCCCGCTCTTCTTCTCCATTGTACATAGAAGAGTTATCCCAATGCGCCAATTTTCGGGACTTTAAGCAACGTACAACCAACCAATGCGCAAATGACTGGGAAAAAAACTTTGTTTCGTGTTCCTACTAACATGGATTGTGAAAATAAGAGTAGACAAGTTTTAATTAAGGAGAAAAATCACACTGAGAACCAGTTGTATCGGTGAATTTAGCAGTCAGTGCCCATACTGGAGTAGTTTGCTGTTTACAAGTTTGTGCAGTTTTTGTGCAGCAATATCAGCAGGATTCATGTTGTTTTGGAAGTCAAATCAGCAATATATAGCGGTGTTTATTGGACCCACCATCTTCCGTTTACCAGCATCCAGGAAATGGAACGTATGTCCCGTACTACCCGAGTGTTACGTGGTGGGGTCGTAGTCGTAGTATGATAAACACATCAGACGCACGCACGTAAGGTTCTTTTAAATAAACTTCATTCAGCTGCAACCCGTCACACGTGGCTTAAGGATATAGACAATACTGGAGTAACAGTTCCAACAATATTTTAATTCAGCGATTCGATCTCCACATAATGCATTCCCAAATACACCTACACTGATACAAGGTCTTATCTTCTGCAAATGTCAACACTGGCGACACAAAGTTCCTCACACAACATACACTGCGTCTCTCACAATGTACACCATATACGGGCCACGTACCTACGATAAAATGTGTGTCTCTACAACTGACAATGCAAGACAATGTACCTCCGCGCTTTCCTAGCACCAACATTATATAGTAAGACAACTTTCTAGAATATTTTTTAAAAAAATCATTCAACGCAACCAATCAGAATGGAACCCGTAACTGAAACTCATAAATATTAATAAAGAAAGAAATTTTCTGGAATAACTACAATAAGCTACTAAAATTCGGCTGCTCAATTCAGCTCCAAATCCTAATGTAAAATGAGATCTCATAAAAGTATGGCAGGCAGTTCACGACCTAGTCGGAATCTTCCAGAACTTATACGATCTTTTAAAACCCGTACTGACTGGCTGCCAATTCACGCGAACAGTAAACAACTATGACTCGTCTATAAAACAGAGTAGCGAAATGTTCCTTACTCTTCTGACGTCACATGTACGATGTCACTAGACAGCGCGACCCTGATTCGAACGTTCTGGTTTATTCTCAACTAATCAACGGAAAACAAAAATCGACCGCTCTTCTCTCCGTACGACTTTTCTAGAAGCTTCCGGACTAAAATTGACATATCATAACAAAGCCAACACCGCTATCATGGACGAACAATAAAGAATCTCACTGAAAAGGTACGTAATACGTAACCATGACAGCTCAAATAAACATCGGATCGTTTCCTACGATTAACACATGCATGCTCTCACAGGACAACACAACCACAGTCGTAACACCGAGCTACCCAGCGTCCATTATCAGTGGCGCCCAGTGGGCGCAGTTTGTGAACGGTGTGCGTGCGTACTAGGCTGTGCAGTCGTTCGTTATTCCCTACTCACTAAAAAGTGTGTTGGAGTGTGCGTTTATCTCCTGTGCCCACCTGAGTACACTAGGTGATCTCGTTGGGCCTATCTGCACTCTTTGTTGATCAACAGTGTGTTGTTGCCGCTATAGTTCACAACTTCGTGGAGTTCGTATTTTTTATTTTATTTATGTATTATAAGAGTACTTTATTATCTCAAAAGAGAAATTCTTTTCGCCACCTCAGGTGCAACTCGCAATCACACACACTCATACAACAGTCTTCAAAGAAATGGACAATGGCTCGGGACGGGTGAAGCCCGTCGCCAAGGCGTCTAATGGCCGGCGCCAACGGCCCCAACCCGACCCGAACCTCCCTAACACAAGCGAACTAAAAACGGCCCTATCTTAGCATCTCTATAACACATAATATAATGTTTTAAACTTTCTGCTTGGCTGAGACTAGTTACACAAATAGCAAAAATACGCACCAAAAAAAAAGAAAGAAAAAAGAAAAAAAAAAGACGAATACTTTTACAGTTGCTACCTGGGGGCCCGTCGCCATAAGAACAGCACCGGCTATTAGACAGTCGCTCCGGTATAAACAGTCACCACCTTAATTATAACTTAACTAGTATATAGTATCACCAAACTGATGACCAATAACGCCAGTGGCATTGGCACTGAAATCAAGGTTGGAGGCCAAAAATTGGAAACCGTTAAGAAATTCAAATACTTAGGAGCCATTGTGACAGATGAGGGATCAAAACCAGAAATACTGTCCCGGATTGCGCAGACAACAACAGCACTGACAAGATTGAAGACCATATGGAAGGACAGAAACATCACACTCTGCTCCAAGATCAGACTGATGCGCTCCTTAGTCATCTCAGTGTTCTTGTATGCCTGGGAGTCATGGACCCTCACAGCAGACCTTGAAAGGAGGATACAAGCCACTGAAATGAGATGTTTTCGAAGGCTGCTTGGCATCTCATACAGAGATCACATCACAAACGAGGAAGTGGGAAGCAGAATCAGGCAAGCCATCGGGCTCTATGAAGACTTATTAGCCATTGTGAGAAAATGCAAACTTAAGTGGTATGGGCATGTCACGCGTTCAGCAGGGCTTGCCAAAACAATCCTGCAAGGCACTGTGCAAGGAGGACGAAGGAGAGGAAGACAGGAAAAGATGGGAGGACAATATCTCAGAGTGGACAGGACTGAAGCTGGGAGATACGCTGAGAATGGCAGAGAACAGAGAGGATTGGAGGGAGCTGGTTGCCAAGTCATCAGTGGTGCCCCAACGGTCGGCAAGACTACGGGATATAGATAGATAGATAGATAGATAGATAAGATAGATAAGATAGATAAAATAGATAAGATAGATAGATAGATAAGATAGATAGATAGATAGATAAGATAGATAAGATCTATAGATAGATAAGATCTATAGATAGATAAGATCTATAGATAGATAGATCTATAGATAGATAGATAGATAGATCTAAAGATAGATAGATAGATAGATCTATAGATAGATATATAGATCTATAGATAAATAGATAGATAGATCGATAGATAGATAGATCGATAGATAGATAGATCGATAGATAGATAGATCTATAGATAGATAGATCTATAGATAGATAGATCTATAGATAGATCTATAGATAGATAGATAGATAGATAGATAGATAGATAGATAGATAGATCTATAGATAGATAGATCTATAGATAGATAGATAGATCTATAGATAGATAGATAGATCTATAGATAGATAGATAGATAGATAGATAGATAGATAGATAGATAGATAGATAGATAGATAGATAGATAGATAGATAGATAGATAAATAGATAGAACTAGTATATAACTTCATAGTCATTTTTAAAGCAATAGTAGTAGGACTACATCATTAACGTAAAAGCAGTCTGAAGTGGTTTCTAAAGAGTACACACTGGCACGCTGTTCAGTAAGAAACACAGTCACTGCATCTGGGAGGTGTCTGTCATCACATCATTCGGCTGGAATGTGGGGCCTGAAGCTTGCTGGTACTCGCTTCGTTGAATGCACTAGCGCTATTCCCTAGGCAGTGATGTTGAGCGTGGCGTGGGAAGAGCCAGTCCCGAGATGATGAAAGGGGAGGAAAGCACGTTGGTTGTACTGCCACAGCATAACGCGCGCTGTTCTTCTAATATCCGCATGGTACAACAAGAATCAGCGTGTATCAACTCCCAGCATAGCACAGCGGATAAAATTCAATTAACAGTCACAGCACATCAAATTGCCAAAAGTCATCAAAAAGAAATACTGGTCGTGATGCAGCATTGCAGGGCCTGACATCGTATATCAAACGAAGGTACAGTGTCTGTTTAGTACTGCCGGTGACGACCATTTCTGCCGGAGCGGGCGGACAGGAGGTGTTGCATGGCCGCCATCTTGTCTGAAAATTTTATTATTATTTTGTTGTTGTTGTGGGGGACAGTTGCTGTTGTAACTTCTTCATCGGCTTTTGTTTTCCTAACCCATCAGCCAAGTTTGAATGGAACGATGATTTTTTGTATGCAGTATAAAAAGTTTGCTTACCTAACTGTGACGAGTTGCTACTAGGCGACTTCAACATAGATATGTTGAAGCCCCATACCGCATGGGAATGCATCACCACACAAACAGGCTTAAACAATTAGTTTCGGCCCCTACTAGGATCACAAAAACAACCGCAACACTCATTGATCACATTTACACCAACCGTCCCCTTAGTGTATGCAATGGTAGTGTTCCTGACCTCAGCATCAGTGATCACTTTCCTACTGTGTGTTCACGGTCAACAAAACTGCCAGTGCATCGTAAGAACGGGCACACAAATTTAATGTCGTTAATAACGAAACTGACCCTGAAAAGGCTCTGGCTTTTTGGTATGGACTCTTTACAAGTGTACTTAACAAACACGCCCCTTTGCGGCAAAAGCGGGTAAAAAACCACACGTTACCGCCTTTGCTAACACAAGAAATAATCGAAGATATGAGATTGAGAAATGACTTAAGGAGACACAAGCTTTTTAACGAATACAAAAAAAAAAAAAAAAAAAAAAAAAAAAAAAAAAAAAAAAAAAAAAAAAAACGTAACCGTGTCAAGTCTATGGTACGCAGGGCTCAAAAGTCACTCTTTGAACGAATGATTAAAGAGGACAGAGATACTGCCGCACTCTGGCGCGCGGTTAATCTCGTCACCCGAGGTAACAGCAAGAAATCGTCAGCCATTCCTTCTAGTATTACTGCAGACACTTTTAATAAACATTTTCTGTCTGTTGCCGAGTCAAACATACTCTCAAACGGTAACGCGTCTTACACATGCCCGGAGGCCCTGCTTAACTTCTGTAAGCAGAAGACTAAGGACAAACCCCCCTTCTTTATACCGCCTCTAGCTGTGTATGAAGTAGGAAAACTGATCGGGTCACCGAAAAACAAAAAATCATCGGGACCGGACGATATCATCCCTAAAATCTTAAAACTGTCCCTTTCCTATACAGTAGAATCGTTAAAGTATATTAATAACTTATGCATCCAACAAAATATGTTTCCATCAGAACTGAAGCAAGCTAAGGTTATCCCTTTGCCTAAATCAAAAGATCTGTCTGATGTTAATAACTATAGACCCATTTCAATATTATCCAGCCTTTCCAAACCTCTTGAAAGGCACGTGCACAAACACCTTTATCAATATTTGGAGAGTCGCAGTCTTTTGCGCATATTTCAGTCCGGCTTTCACCCCAAGCATTCTTGACACACGGCACTGACAAGACATATTGATGCGTGGCTAGCATCCATGAATAACTCCCAAATAACTGGTCGATTTTTATTGATTTTAAGAAAGCTTTTGACCTTGTAAATCATAACATTCTTTTGTCAAAACTTCAAGCATATCTCTGCAATGCATATGCTGTCTCATTGTTTACTTCATATTTAAGCGGAAGGAAGCAAAGAGTACTGTTAATTGGAACCTACTCCTCTTATGGTCTCGTCAAAAGCGGAGTGCCTCAGGGCTCTGTCCTCGGGCCATTGCTGTTCTGCATATTTATCAATGACCTTCCACTGCATATTAGTTGCCGCGATATTTCTTGTGACATGTTTGCTGACGACTGCACACTACACACTCCTAACAAAAATGTAGCTGCAATTAGCACGCGTTTGCAGGAAAGCCTGCATGAGGTCACCGACTGGTGTCATTCCAACTCCATGTCCCTGGCTCCTTCAAAAACAGAATGCATGGTTATAACCACACGTCAAAAGCACCAGCTATGCCCGCTCTCTCTTAGTCTGTCGATAAACGGCAGCCCAATTGAGCAAGTATCACACCACTGCCTTTGGGGGTCACTATAGATGATCAGCTTAAACGGCAACTACATATTAACAATGTGTGCAAAAGGATCTCCAGAAGTCTGTATATGATGTCAAAATTGAAAACAATTACTGACACAGGTACGCGTCTTCTTTTCTACAATGCTCATGTCAAATCGCACATAGACTATGCATAAACAGTGTGGGATGGTTCTAGTGATGTACATTTGAAGAGGCTGAACTCCCTACACAGGAGAGCTGCCAAGCTTATATTTCCCGATTCCGAACTCTCAACTGACGAAAAGTTTAAAACTTTAAAAATGCTCCCTCTATCCCATCACTTTCAGTTCAATAAAGGTGTATTGATGTACAAGCTGTACAAGCAATCATGTCCACTGTACTTGAGTTCTTTTTTCTCAGAACGAATATCTGTAGCTTCTAGACATGGACAACAATTCAAAGTACCCCTGCCGCGTATTGATTTATTCAAAACCAGTTTGTCATTCTCGGGAAGTTCATTCTGGAATTCTATTCCTGCAGAAATCAGAAACGCAAAGACGCTCACTTCATTTAGGGTCAGTCTCTTCAAACACTAGAATCTCTGGTGTAATCTAATCATTACAGTACAGAGACAACTTGCGCGTGTGTTCAGGTGTGTGAATATGCGTGTGTGTATGTTTGTGTGAGTATGTTTGTGTGTATGTGTGTGTGTGTGTGTGTGTGTGTGTATGTGTGTGTTTGTCTGTGTGTGTGGGTGAGAGAGAGAGAGAGAGAGAGAGAGAGAGAGGGAGAGAGAGAGAGAGAGAGAGAGAACAATGAACAATGAACAATGAACTTTATTTTCCAACGGTAGAAGTTATTGGTAACAGGACCAGTTTTCAAACTTGCCGTTGCTACATCTACTACATAAATGACATAGACATGTAAACATACACATACCACACACTGACGCAGGTATGCACTCGCTCACGCACGCACGCCCGCACATAAGCACGCACACGCACGCTCACACACACACACACACACACACACACACACACACACACACAAACACAAACTTGCACACGCACGCACTTAGACACACACGCACACATACACACACACGCTCTCGGACACGTACTCCAGACATACGTACGCGCATAACGCGTACGCACAATAATATAAAATGAGTAAAAATGCAAAGTAAAGCAATACATAGAAAATCATTAAGTACATTAGAATTCATACAGCAAAGGCAAATATGTATATATGTGCTCTCTCTCTCTCTCTCTCTCTCTCTCTCTCTCTCTCTCTCTCTCTCTCTCTCTCTCTCTCTCTCTCTCTCTCTCTCGCACACACACACACACACACACACACACACACACACACACACACACACACACACACAAACACAAACATTCTCACACACGCGCAAATTCACACGCCTGAACACACGCGCAAGTTATCCCCGTACTGTAATGATTAGATTACGTCAGAGATTCTAGGTGTTTGAAGAGGCTGACCCTAAATGAGGTGAGCGTCTTTGCGTTTCTGATTTCTGCAGGAATAGAATTCCAGAATGAACTTCTCGAGAATGACACACTGGTTTTGAATAAATCAATACGCGGCAGGGGTACTTTGAAATGGTGTCCATGTCTAGAAGCTACAGATATCCGTTCTGAGAAAAAAG
This sequence comes from Semisulcospira habei, assembly GCA_036245525.1. Classification (NCBI taxonomy): domain Eukaryota; kingdom Metazoa; phylum Mollusca; class Gastropoda; family Semisulcospiridae; genus Semisulcospira; species Semisulcospira habei. The sequence goes on from BTPG01000001.1 coordinate 319,314,754, forward strand.
AACTCAAGTACAGTGGACATGATTGCTTGTACAGCTTGTACATCAATACACCTTTATTGAACTGAAAGTGATGGGATAGAGGGAGCACTTTTAAAGGTTTAAGCTTTTCGTCAGTTGATAGTTCGGGATCGGGAAATATAAGCTTAGCAGCTCTGCTATGTAGGGAGTTCAGCCTCTTCAAATGTACATCACTAGAACCATCCCACACTGTTGATGCAAATTCTATGTGCGATTTGACATGAGCATTGTAGAAAAGAAGACGCGCATCTGTGTCAGTAATTGTTTTCAATTTTGACAACATATACAGGCCGCTGGAAACCCTTTTGCACACATTATTAATATGCAGTTGCCATTTAAGCTGATTATCTATAGTGACCCCCAAGAGGTGGTGGTGTGATACTTGCTCAATTGGGCTGCCGTTTATACACAGACTAAGAGAGAGCGGGCATAGCTGGTGCTTTTGACGTGTGGTTATAACCATACATTCTGTTTTTGACGGATTCAGGGACATGGAGTTGGAATGACACCAGTCGGTGACCTCATGCAGGCTTTCATGCAGACGCGTGCTAATTGCAGTTACATCTTTGTGAGGAGTATGTAGTGTGCAGTCGTCAGCAAACATGTCACAAGAAATATCGCGGCAACTAATATGCAGTGGAAGGTCATTGATAAATATGCAGAACAGCAATGGCCCGAGGACAGAGCCCTGAGGCACTCCGTTTTTGACGAGACCATAAGAGGAGTAGGATCCATTTAACAGTACTCTTTGCTTCCTTCCGCTTAAATATGAAGTAAACAATGAGACAGCACCTGCATTTCAGAGATAGGCTTGAAGTTTTGACAAAAGAATGTTATGATTTACAAGGTCAAAAGCTTTCTTAAAATCAATAAAGTTCGACCCAGTTATTTTGGAGTTTTTCATGAATGCTAGCCACGCATCAATAAGTCTTGTCAATGCCGTGTGGCAAGAATGCTTGGGGCGAAAGCCGGACTGAAATACGTGCAAAAGACTGCGACTCTCCAAATATTGATAAAGGTGTTTGTGCACGTGTCTTTCAAGAGGTTTGGAAAGGCTGGATAATATTGAAATGGGTCTATAGTTATTAACATCAGACAGATCTTTTGATTTAGGCAAAGGAATAACCTTAGCTTGCTTCAGTTCTGATGGAAACATATTTTGTTGGATGCATAAGTTATAAATATACGTTAACGATTCTACTGTATAGGGAAGGGACAGTTTCAGTATTTTAGGGCTGATCTCGTCAGGTCCCGATGATTTTTTGTTTTTCAGTGACCCGATCAGTTTTCCTACTTCATACACAGCTAAAGGCGGTATAGAGAAGGGGGGGTTGTCCATAGTCTTCTGCTTACAGAAGTTAAGCAGGGCCTCCGGACATGTGTAAGACGCGTTACCGCTTGAGGGTATGATTGACTCGGCAACAGACAGAAAATGTTTATTAAAAGTGTCTGCAGTAATACTAGAAGGAATGGATGACGATTTCTTGCTGTTACCTCGGGTGACGAGATTAACCGCGCGCCAGAGTGCGGCAGTATCTCTGTCTTCTTTAATCATTCGTTCAAAGAGAGACTTTTGAGCCCTGCGTACCATATACTTGACTACGTTGTTTTTTGTATTCGCTAAATAGCTTGTGTCTCCTTAATTCATTTCTCAATCTCATAGCTTCGATTATTTCTTGGTTTAGCCAAGGCGGTAACGTGTGGTTTTTTACCCGCTTTTGCCGCAAAGGGGCGTGTTTGTTAAGTACTCTTGTAAAGAGTCCATACCAAACAGCCAGAGCCTTTTCAAGGTCAGTTTCGTTATTAACGACATTAAATGGTGTTTGATCAAGGTCTGCTAGAAAAGCAGACTGATTAAACTGTTTAAATGAACGATACGTTATAGTTGTGTGCCCGTTCTTACGATGCACTGGCAGTTTTGTTGACCATGAACACACAGTAGGAAAGTGATCACTGATGCTGAGGTCAGGAACACTAACATTGAATACACTAAGGGGACGGTTGGTGTAAATGTGATCAATGAGTGTTGCGGTTGTTTTTGTGATCCTAGTAGGGGCCGAAACTAACTGTTCTAAGCCTCTTTGTGTGGTGATGCAATCCCATGCGGTATGGGGCTTCAACATATCTATGTTAAAGTCGCCTAGTAGCAACGCGTCACAGTTAGGTAAGCCAACTTTTTCTACTGCATGCAAAAAATCTTCGTACCATTCAAACTTGGCTGCTGGGTTACGATAACAAAAGCCGACGAAGACGGGTTTAGTTTTTGGAGCCCTAAATTCCAACCAAATGCACTCAACTTCCGGAGTTTCTAAGTCCTCACGCTTTGTTACTAAATGTTGGATTGAGTTATGGATGTAAACGGCAAGCCCAGTTTGACCAAGTACACGAGGGTCACGTCGAGTGATGCTAAAGTTAGGTATGTGAACGGCTTCATCGCTTATGTCCGAGTTAAGTCGCGTCTCACTAAGACCAAACAGGTGGAATGGTTCAGACGAGTTTAGAAAAACATTCAAATCAACCACCTTGTTAAAAAGATGGTAGATGTTCAAGTGACCAGTTTGAAGGCTTCCATGTGTCTGAGTATTATGGATCATGTTGAATTCTAATTTTCACAATTGAAGTGCAACACAATACAAAAAATATAAACAGAGAGAATAAGAATAAAAATGTCAACGCAGTAAAACGCGGCTGAAGTTATAGCAACTCGTATCAAACGTCACAAACGGTGTCCAACACAGCGTTATCAAATGAAGATCGCTTTTGATTAATAGTGTATCCACGTATAAATGCAACGCAAACTGTCTAAATAGTGACTGTGGTATAGCACACTTATCAGATGTCACACGTGAAAAGAGTGTTCTGGTCAGCGGCACACTAGGCAGCGAAAAAAACTATAGGCCCTGAAATGTGTTGATAAGACCAGGCACACCGTCAGTGGGTGTGGATCTGAATGCTATCACACGATTTCCTCACGAATAATCCAAAGATATGGATGAGTGGCCGTAATTGTTAACCGTTACACGGACAACACCTTGAATTTTCCGCTGCTGGCACAATGTAGAATGATTCCCACAACGAAATAAACGGCTAATTGTTTACCGCTACAACTGAAAACACCTTGTATTCTCCGTTGTAGCAGCAAGCAAACACTGCTGGCACAATGCGGTAATATTCGATCCACGAAGTAGTTATTTGATTCTGTTTACCGCTGCAGCGGAGAACACCTCGTTTTTTGCGTTGTAGCTGTAACAACAACTGTCCTCCAAAAACTAAAAATAAAATAAAAACCGAACTCCACGAAGTTGTGAACTATAGCGACAACAACACACTGTTGATCAACAAAGAATGCAGATAGGCCAAACGAGATCACCTAGTGTACTCACAGGTGGGCACAGGAGATAAACGCACACTCACTCCAACACACTTTTTAGTGAGTAGGGAATAACAAACGACTGCACAGCCTAGTACGCACGCACACTGTTCACAAACTGCGCCCACTTGGCGCCACTGAGAATGGACGCTGGGTAGCTCGGGTAGTACGGGACATACGTTCCATTTCCTGGTTGCTGGTGAACGGAAGATGGTGGGTAATTAGTCCAATGAGCACCGCTAGGGAGAGGTTGGTATTGCCACGGTGTCACAGGCGGATACATCAGTTGCTGTTGCTGCAGCCAGTCGGGGGCAACAACTGGTGTATCTTGATGCTCCTGAATAGGCTGTAGTTGTAGATGCTGCTCTTGTAGATCCTGTTGTTGCTGTTGCGGAGGTTGACGCTGTTCTTGTTGTCGTTGCCGCTGCTGTAGTTCATTTTGCTCCTGTTGTGGGCATCGCTGTTTTGGCTGCTGTGGCTGATGGTGCTTCTGAACAGGGGATGACAAGCCCACCGGTGCCCGCCCCGCAGCAATGTCTGAGTAAAGCTGCTTTGCGGTTGTTACATTAGGAGATGTAGCGTCCCGTTGAGAGGTTGTTCGGTGACCATCTTCCCCGCCGTATTTGATGTTACCGGCCAGCCTCCGCGTGCCCACGTGAGACGGGTGGATAGGGTCAAGCCGGCCTTTGTTGTCCACTCGGTACAGCGCCTTGCGAGGTAGACCATTTGACGTGTGAAAGATGCCGGTGTTGTCTATAAAGGAAGCGCCCAGCTTCTTCGCCACGTGGCACAGGTTGGCGTTGGACGGGAAGATACGCTGATTTAAAAGCGAATTTCTTCCCTGCCCAGCAGGCAAGATAGAAGAGGCTTGGACTCGTGCTTTGGGGAACGCCGTTATGCAGGCTGTAACAAGCTTCTCCCACTGCTGGCTGGTGATCTCCCGCTGCTTGCAGTCGTTCACCCCCACGTGGAAGGTGACCAGTTGGACGCGGGGTGAGAGAGAGAGAGAGAGAGAGAGAGAGAGAGGAGAGAGAGAGAGAGAGAGAGAGAGAGAGAGAGAGAGAGAGAGAGAGAGAGAGAGAGAGAGAGAGAGAGAGCGTCTCTTTTTCTTCTTTTTTTTTCTATATACAGTGGACCTTAATATCTGAGAGACAAGAGTACATTGAATACTGCATGTACTGTGTATAATGTTTTTGCCTTCATATGTGTGTACGCCATATTTTGGGCTCACGTGTGTCTGTGTGTGTGTGTGTGTGTGTGTGTGTGTGTGTGTGTGTGTGTTTGCATGATGTGTGTGTGTGTGTGTGTGTGTGTGGGCATGCATGCTCTGTGTGTGTGTGTGTGTGTGTGTGTGTGTGTGAGAGAGAGAGAGAGAGAGAGAGAGAGAGAGAGAGAGAGAGAGAGAGAGAGAGAGAGAGAGAGAGAGAGAGAGAGAGAGAGAGAGCACCTATATACATTTTTGAATTTGCTGTATGAATTCTAATGTACTTAATGATTTTCTGTGTTTTGCTTTACTTTGCATTTTTACTCATTCTATATTTTTGTGCGTACGCGTTATGCGCGTATGTATGTCTGGAGTGCGTGTCCGAGACGGTGTGTGTGTATGTGTGCGTGTGTGACTAAGTGCGTGCGTGTGTAAGTGTGTTTGTGTGAGTGTGTGTGCGTGCAGGCATGCGTAATTTGCGGTGTACATGTATGTGTGTGTGTGCGTGTGTGTGCGTGCGTGCATGCATGAGGTGTGGTGTGCATGCGTGCGTACCGGAGTGCGTGTGTGTGTGTGTGTGAGCATGCGTGTGCGTGCGTATGTGCGGGCGTGCGTGCGCGAGTGCATGCATGCGTCAGCGTGTGGTATATGTATGTTTACATGTCTATGTAATTTATGTAGTAGATGTAGCAACGGCGAGTTTGAAAACAGATCCTGTTACCAATAACTTCTACCGTTGGAAAATAAAGGTTCATTGTTCTCTCTCTCTCTCTCTCTCTCTCTCTCTCTCTCTCTCTCTCTCTCTCTCTCTCTCTCTCTCTCTCTCTCTCTCTCTCTCTCTCTCTCACACACACACACACACACACACACACACAGAGCATGCATGCCCACACACACACACACACATTCTGTGTAATGCATTACTTTGCATTTTTACTCATTTTATATTTTTTTGCGTACGCGTTATACGCGTATGTATGTCTGGAGTGCGTGTCCGAGAGCGTGTGTGTGTATGTGTGCGTGTGTGTCTAAGTGCGTGCGTGTGTAAGTTTGTGATTGTGTGTGTGTCAGTGTGCGTGCGTGCGTGCATGCGTAATTGCGGTGTGCATGTGTGTATGTATGTGTGTGTGTGTGTGTGTGTGTGTGCGTGCGTGCGTGCATGCATGAGGTATGGTGTGCATGCGTGCGTACCGGAGTGCGTGTGTGTGTGTGTGTGTGTGTGAGCGTGCGTGTGCGTGCGTATGTGCGGGCGTGCATGCGTGAGCGAGTGCATGCATGCGTCAGCGTGTGGTATGTGTATGTTTACATGTCTATGTCATTTATGTAGTAGATGTAGCAACGGCAAGTTTGAAAACTGGTCCTGTTACCAATAACGTCTACCGTTGGAAAATAAAGGTTCATTGTTCATTGTTCATTGTTCTCGAAGTGTTACTACCTTTTCCGTATTTGTTTATTGTCACCTAAGCATCAGTTGCTGTACTGAGTGTGTCTGTATTTATTTAGTTATGATTTTTGTTTGCGTTCTATGATTTGCTTATATTCAGTATATTTCATGTTGTAGTATGTTAGCAACGGCATGTTTGAACAATGACGTGTTTGTGTCTGTCAAAACGTCTACCGTTGTGTAATAAAGTTTCATCATCATCATCGTCATCATCTCTCTCACGAGTAGTCACAGACGGTTAAATATGTTTGGGTTCAGTTGACTGCAGACAAACCCAGCTCCGTGCTGATTGGTTTCCTTTACAGAAACGCAGCATCAGCGTTTCAATGGTTTTACGAGATTTTTTTCCGCTATGATGGATAAAGTGAGCAACTCAAGCTCTGAGATGATGATTCTGATTGATTTTAAGATCGATATGGTTGTTAGTAATCCTGCTTGGGAGTGCACTATCTCTATGTTTGGGTTAAAGCAACTAGTTAGCACAGCGACCCATGTTAGTCCTACTTCCTACACTCTAATTAACCATATATACACTCTCTGTAAGTCACGGGTGTTGGAGTACAATTGCCCCAGGTAGGGATTAGCGAACATTACCATGTGTGCTGCTGCTGGACCTTAAATGCCGATAATTGTTTTCCGCAAGCATCGGCACACATTTGTTAGATATATATAGCTTAAACACTTTAGCAGAGATGAAATTTTATACGATTTAAGATGGACGTCATTCGATACTTTCTACCACAATATAGTGATCATAACGAGGCTTTATCTGAATGGTACAGATTGTTTCTTTGTGTTCTTGGCACACATGCTCCATTCAGAGAGAAACATGTCAAAAATGCCCTGCAACTTCGGTTTTTTAATATGGGTTCGCTGGCAATTTCTATATTCGCTATCGTTTATCCAAGCCAATGAAAAGAAATGCAAGAAAGGCAAAGCCCTTGTGGCTCACGCGTATGACCAATACACATAATGAGTGTGACCTTTGTGTATTGATGTGTCTAAACATAAATAACGGGTTGGCTGTTGAACCAATGAAATCCGAGTTTTCTCAAAATGTATGCATTTTTTACACATTTATCAACCGGCCGTGTCCCTTGACCTTTGTGAGGGACGACTACATTAGCATGCATATCAAGGTGTTATGTTTCATCAGCGAAGTTTGATTGCAAAATTTGCAAACAACTTTAATAAAACAACCATTCTATCAAAAACCGCTATTTTTCACACACCTGCTAACCTCCTGTGACCTTCGACCTTTCCGAGGTATCCACCAAATTAGTCTGCATAGGAAGACCTTATATACTAAGTTTGGGCTTGACATTGATAACAGTTTTTGAGAATTTTTAAAGGAAATTATTTATTATTTTATATTTTATTATATTGTATTTATTTATTTATTATTTATTTATTATTTTGATTATTTTATTTTATTCATTTATTTATTTTATTATTTTTTATTATTTATTTTATTTATTTATTTATTTATTTTATTATTTATTTTTATTTTTTATTTATTTATTTATTTATTTATTTTTTATTTATTTTTTATTTTTTTTATTTATTTATTTATTTATTTATTTATTTTTTTGGAGGGGGGGTCAAAATGTGGCTCTTTTTACCTATTTTTTACCCCAATAACCTTGACCTTTGCGAAATTAGTATGCGTAGAAAGAGTTTATCATCAGCTACCTTTGATCCAAATCTGACTGAAAGTGGGCCAAAACTTTAATTAAAAAGTACAATTGTTTTGTTTGTTTTTTATTTGAAACTGTCGTTTTTCATACATTTGCCGACCTCCTGTGGCAATTTAACCTTCCGAAAGGTAATCCAAGTTAGTATGCATAGAAAAGTCTTACCACCAGGCATGTCAATACTAAGTTTCGGTTTGAAGTTGAAAATAGTACATGAGGAAAAGCAATTTGTGTCTAAATATGGCTATGTTTGATCACTTCATGGACCCCTGTGACCTTGACCTTTGCGAGAGGTCACTGAAAGGTTTTACCACAAAGTACCCTTGGGCCAAGTTTCAAGTTTGAGGCTTGAATGGTCTTTTAGAAAATGCCAACGTTACAGTTTAACGTGGACAACGGACACCGGCAGACGACTGATGGTCCATTGCATAGATTCACTTTTGCTAGTGCACGTGAGCCAAAATCATTCCCTATACAGCTAATAGGATTTGCATCCACACAGCAAAGAAGTAGCATTATGAGGCTCAGCAGTGAAAACAAACTTGGAGGTATGCGCACTTGACTAAAAAAATAAATAAAGCAATAGTAGAAATATGGTAAAACCACCACAAACTAATTCTACGTTGAAATGATCTTGTAATTTCTATAGCCTTACAGCAGACTTTTTGTCGATAAGATGATATTATTACATGAAAAAAAGTATGACACGTCGCTCATAACAAACAACGCATATAACAACGAAAACAAAATTGGGTGCCCTGCGAACTTGTTATTTCTGGCGTTTACTCTATATAGGTTCAGTTAACACTCTAAACACAAACCTAAGTCAGCCGAATTTATACCTCTAAGACCCTTGTCAGCGTAGATTTATACTGTTGTACTGTAAGTAATCAGGATCGGATGTTATATAACTTCACGAACCTGTCCCCTGAGGACGATTCACACACTGTTTGTATATAGACTTATACGTTTGCTAACAAGAATTCTGTGTATAATAATATTATGCCGCTTAAATTTAAAACACCTAGGTCACGTTTGGTGTCGCTATTTAAGAGTCTACCATCAAAAATATTTTGGGTGTTAGTGTGTCTGACATGTTACAGACTAGTTTGTGGGGCTTTCTTGTGTTCTGTTCTTTTCTATTTTGTTTGTTGTTGTTTTGTTGTCACCTTTGATGTATAAGATGTTTACTTCCTGTTGTTTGCTTCAGAATCTGGATTCTCGTCTCCCAAACTGACTAAAATATGTGCTGGTCAACGTTTCTCAACTGAATACGCCATAACATCCACCTCTCCCGTCAGCTAATGTCGACAAAAACGTATGCCAGTACAGAACACCTTGACGGAATCCGATGGAAATCGCACACGTTTTCTTTTGACTAGTGGTGTTCCGTGTGTAATGTTTGACGTTTACTACGAATTGTAATTGTTAATTATGAACATGAGCATGAGAGCACATACACTTTGTACATGTAATACTAATTCAACTCTAAACTTGCTGTCGCATGTTCCTCTGACATCGCTATAATAAAACTTTCTTTGTATCCAGTTTTAAGATGAAATAAAACCCTGCCTAAATAAAATACTTTGAAACGGATATAGATATGTTCTGGAATGACTGCATGATTGATAGTGCTGCTCACGTGCGTGCGTGTGTGTTTGCGTGTGTGCTTGCGTGCGTGTGCCGCAATAACCCAAAATAACATTAGGGGGAAAATAGTAATGACAAACCATAATCTGCACAATAACAACTAATCGCGCTCGTCCCACTTATCTGATCTCCTTTTGCTGTGTCGTTTTAAAATTAGAGGGGCAGGCGGCACAGTCACCCAGACTTGCGTGCTGTTACGATTGTGGTTGTGTTGTTCTGTGAGAACGGTCATGCATAAATTGTAGGAAACGATCCGATATTTATTTGTGCTATCGTGATTACGAATCACGTACCTTTTGAGTGAATTTCACTTTCATTTACGAATAGTGCGGTACTCATTATCTTTCGACACGGAGTTGAGTCCCGAAGAGTCTAGAAGCCGCTCGACTATTCATCTCTGTTTACTGCGCGCGTGTAGTTTAGCGATCAGTATTGGTGCACCAGTCGCGTATTTTACAAAGAAGGCGGACAAGGTCGTGACCTGTCTGGCCTACTTTTGTGTGACGTCATAGCGCGCCGGGATTTTCCAACATAGGGGCTGAAAAATAGCAGCCAGATTTATACCGAATATTCTAGTGTAATGTTTATTCATTGATATTTAGGAGTTTTAGTTGCGGATTTTGTTCTGATTGGTTGTGTTGTACGAATTTCCTCGATTTTTCTGGAAAGCATTCTACTATAAAAGGATCGTGCTAGGAAGCATGTGCGTACATTGTCTTGCAATTTTCAGTTGTAGAGACACACAATTAGCGTAGGTACGTGGCCCGTGTATGGTGTACGTTGTGTGAGACGCTGTGTATGAGAAACTTTGTGTCGGAGTGTGGACATTGCAGAAGAGACATTGTATCATTGTTGATGCATTTGGAATTGCATTGTGTGGAGATCGCATCGCTGAATTAAAATATTGTTGGAACTGTTACTCCATTATTTTCTACATCCTTAAGCCACGTGTGACGGATTGCAGCTGAATGAAGTTTATTTAAAAAGAAGCTTACGTGCGTGCGTCTGGTGTGTTTATCATACTACGACTACAACTCCACCACGTAACACGTACCAAAATCATTCAAAACAGTGTCGGCTGTCTAATCCTCGTACAGCTATAAAATTTGGCAGAGTGATAGCAGAAATGTAGTACTTTAGTGTGATAACAATTACTTAAACCTGCTTATTAAATAAGATGCCCCAAAAAATAAATTTCTGCAAATGTGCTTTTATCATATAGCAAACAATGCCTGGCAGTGTCAAACACACCACGGCACAACAAAAGAGATTGAGCCACAACTCTTTTACAGCAGAATATATGCACGTAGGACTATAGTATTAACCTCTATGTTTATTCGTGTGTCAATAGTTTGTCAGTTATGGGATTTGCAAATTTACGTCAAAACTTTCATAAAAATCAGCACACACTCCCACATAGATTTGTTTAGAATCAGTTTAGTCCAATAATCCTGCTTCATGCCAAAGCAGCAGCCCCAGCAGCATTTGTGCATAATTTGAAGAAAATCCATCCACAAATGTGGAAATTATCTGGAAAAAAGTGCGCATATACAGCGTATTTCAGCAAACTTTTGGCATGCAAAAATCTGGTGTTTTCCTACCTTTGTACAGCCAATAACCCCCAGCCTGGTATGGATGACCTTCTCTGACTGCTTGGTCTTCATCTCTACGCAGTCTTCTGCGTCTTCTGGCCTGACGGAGCTCCTTTGAAGCTAATTTAGCCTGCCGTTGTGCATTTTTGACGCGGAATACATCTGTTTCCTCACAGTATGCACGACAGAACTGTCCCAGAGTTATGTCCATGGTTTGCAGGATAGCCATCAAGGCAGAGCACCCATCATTGAACAAACAGACTGCCACTGCCACAGCTGTTTCTACTGTTCTAAGACCATGATTTTGTTTTTTGGGGCACAATCTCCATATTAGGCTATTCAGTGACTCATTTTGGTTTTGGGTGTAGCCCTTGAGGCATTTACCTAGGAGTTCTGTCTTGCATAGATCTTTCCATATAGGTTTGATTGCCTCCATGACTGCAGGGGGTAGATAATGATTTGAGCTGTGAGTGTAGGGCTTGTTTTCCCTCTCAGAGTTTAGAAAGGGACACCAACTCGCATCACAGAAGTTGTGAATATGGTTATCATCTAATAACCCCTTGTGGAAGAACACAGCCCAAGCTGCTCTACGCATCTCTACAATGTTATTTGTGTTTGCAAGTATAGCATTCCCACAATAAGACTGCAGCTTGTCAATTTATGCATCTGTCAGTCTTCCTTTTCCACGTATACCCTTTCCATCAGACAAAGCTCCCTTGTTAGTTGTTACGTGGTAGAATCGTGGTCGTAGTATGATATCACACCAGACGGCACGCACGTAAGGTTCTTTTAAATAAACTTCATTCAGCAAATTCGTACAACACAACCAATCAGAACAAAATACGCAACTAAAACTCCTAAATAACATTACCCTAGACTGGTCTAGAAAACTCTGGCTGCTATTTCCAGCCCCTATGTTGGGAAAATCCCGGCGCGCTATGACGTCACACAAAAGTAGGCCAGACAGGTCACGACCTTGCCCGCTTTATTTGGAAAACACGCGATTAGTGCACTAGTACTGAATGCAAAGCTACACGCGCGCAGTAAACAAATGAATACTCGAGCTGCTTCTAGACTCTTCGTGACTCAACTCCGTGCGGCAACAGATAATCAACACCGCACTATTCGTAATCGAAAGTGAAATTCACTGAAAAGGTACGTGATTCGTAATCATGATAGCTCAAATAAAACATCGGATCGCTACCTGCGATCAACACATGCACGCTCTCACAGAACAACACAACCACAATCGTAACACATTGAACCGTTTGTGTTTGAACCGTTTGAACCGTTTCTGGTTACATGTGGTTTGTAGTCCTCCGGAGCTGATTATCAGACTTTCCCTGCATCGGTCTGACAATCAGCTCCATCGGACTACTACGATGAAACCCTCAAAGTAACCCAACATAGTTCAGTTGCATATTATCAAACAGTTCTAAAAATGCACTATTTGAACATATTTGAAAGTGTATTGCTTTAACAAAAAAAAAGAATTAATAAAGAGATTGATTGTACATTGCTTAACGTCCCGACAGCAACAAGGCTTTCTCAGGACGTGCCTGCACTGCTTGTGAAAAAAAACAACCAACTAAACAGAACATTGAATGTATGTCGCCAGCCGGTCAAACACATTAAATAAACCTAACACATGGGGCCTAAATAAAGCTAAGACCATTTAGCAACACACATCCAATATCAAGAGCTACAGGCAGTGCAGACAGTAGGGAGAGTTTAAAAAAGGCAAATACAGGTGAATGGACCTCGGGTAGACAGAAACACATGCCCCAGAATAGAGAGAAAACCCCACCCTGTGGGGCTGACCAGGGTGACCCTGGGAACTAAAAAATACCTAACCCCACCCAAGTCCCCCAGGGCAGACCCGGGTGGGGTGAATTAATAAAGAGAGAGAGAGAGAGAGAGAGAGAGAGAGAGAGAGAGAGAGAGAGAGAGAGAGAGACAGAGAGAGAGAGAGAGACAGAGAGAGAGAGAGTGATGATGATGATGATGATGATGATGATGATGAAACTTTATTTTTCAACGGTAAAAAGTTTTGACAGGAAACAAATCGTCATTTTACAAACTTGCCGTTGTTAACATCTACAGCAGAGAGAGAGAGAGAGAGAGAGAGAGAGAGAGAGAGAGAGAGAGAGAGAGAGAGAGAGAGAGAGAGAGAGAGAGAGAGAGAGAGAGAGAGAGAGAGAGAGAGAGATTGACTGACTGAAACTTTATTTATCAAGGATTGAGATATTAGGCGCACAGGCCTTTCTTTAAAACTGTCCTTGCTACATCTACTGGATTATAATAACAGGCAAAGCTACACTACACTCACAAACAACATCGAAAGTAATGCGAATTACAACAACACTACAAACAGCAACAATGATTTAGCAAAACACACAGGTACCAATACGAAGATGTTTGCACGTGTCATAATATCCGTTTGCGGGAGCCCTCCCCAGACACTCCCACCCGGGCGTGGGGGGGGGGGGGGGAGGGGGGGGGGCACGCCACAAGTATACTTTCACTAGATTGACATGCTAAGCACATCGTTTGAATAAACTGTGCACCGGCACTGTATCCCCTGACCAGATCTATACGGGAAGCTCCCCCACAAAAGGCACGTGAGCGCAAATGGTATGATAAAAAAAAATAATAATAGTTGCATAAAAAGAAATTGGGGAGTAAAATATATTATGTTTAGACAACACGAGATAATTAAATTTACGTTGCCTTGGATAAGTGCTTGTACAGTTTTGCTTTAAACGCAGCTAGGGAATTAACTTTTTGTAAATGCAGAGGAAGAGAATTCCACAGGAAACCACCTGAGTATGACAAAATGGATTTATGCACATTAACGGGTCACACAAAAGAGAGAGAGAGAGAGAGAGAGAGAGAGAGAGAGAGAGAGAGAGAGAGAGAGAGAGAGAGAGAGAGAGAGAGAGAGAGAGAGAGAGAGAGAGAGAGAGAGAGAAGTGGAAGAAGACAGACTAATTTTGAAAAGGCAACACCTAGGCAATTTTGTGGTGCAATTATTGTTTACTTTTAACAAAGGCGTCGCCCAAAGCCCAAAAATGCACTCATAAAAAATGCCTCTTCCACCGCAACACCTCATAAAGTTTTCGGGATGCATTCCACGCTGTACAGGCGGTGCTACCAGTCAAATTCTGGAGGCAGCTTCGCGTACATGCGTTGTGTTTGCAATTTAAGGTTACGCCGTATGCCTACCTGAAGAAACCGGTTGTAGGCGGCAAAAACTGAAATATATCCAGCAGGTCCATAATTTTTGGGAATATTCATGCACTAGCCTCCCCTCTCGCGGGGAGGACTGGATATTCTCCAGCGGGTTGCGGGGCGCCTGGGGGTAGTCCCTACTACTTTATGTAGCAGGTGTTCAGTGGAAGGCTTAAAATAATAGGTCTGCCATTATTTCTCTCCCACTAACCCTCTCCTTTCTAGAAAAAGTAGGCGATGCAGTCACAAAAAGGGCAGCTGATGTCCTGATAACAATGCAAGCTTACCAGCCTGGAATTCCATGGCATTAGCGTAGCAAGAGCATTCTCAGAATTTAATGAAAAATTATATATATCGAAATGAAAATGAAAAATTATATATATATATATATATATATATATATATATATATATATATATATATATATATATATATATATATATATATATATATATATATATATATATATATATATATATATATATATATATATATATATATATATATATATATATAGACGGGGAAGTGGCGCAGTGGTTAAGGCGTCTGCCACCAATGCCAAAGGTGCGAGGTTCGATACCGGGTTCCGGCGTTGGATTTTTCTCCTCTGGTAAGTGTCACCGTCTGGGCAGTGGGACATAGACGAACCCGGCCCCCACGAGTCCCCTGCTGCCTTGCAGGCCTGGCCGCTTGGCTGCGGAAAGGCTAAGGGAGGAAACCTTGACATCAAAGCCCCCGTGTCTCCGGGGAAGGCTTTTGAGCCAGAGACTAAGACAAGGACAGTCTCATATAAAACCTACGACCCGAGGACCTAAATGCCACCGTCCCAGCTTGCTAGGCCATGGCAAACGAACCAAGGGTTTAAAGGGTGGGGCCAGTACTGCGCACACTGCACTCCACCAAAAAGCTCCACCGCGCAGGCTTTAGGAAACGCCCACGGACTATGACACTGAACTTTCCAAGTCCTGTAGCGATGGGCAAGGGGCAAAACGGCAGGTGAAAGATGCCACTTGAAGCCGCAGTCTCAAACCTGCATGCTGATGTTGACCTGGGGATGACAACGTCACTCGGCACACCCTGAACGACCAAGCAGCCCTCTCTAGGGACAGCACTGCTTGCTCCACACGGAGAGGGGCCTAGAAAAGGTGGCCTAACCAAAGCTCATCCCCTCGTAACCCCAGTTGGCTAGCCGCGGTCAACGGGCATCTTCTCGTGTGGTCAGAAAACAGGAAAAAACAATGGATCCACTCTCATGACGACCACGACCGGACTCCACGTAGCATGCTGGAACATCCGAACCATGATCGACACAGCAGACAGCGGACGCCCTGAACGTCGCTCCGCCCTCATTGCCCATGAATTGCGAAGGTTAAACATCGACATCGCCGCGCTCAGCGAAGTACGCCTTCCGGAGGAAGGCAGCCTCCAAGAACTTGGCGCTGGCTACACCCTCTACTGGTCAGGCAGGCCTGCATCAGAAAGACGGCTCTCAGGCGTGGGCTTCATGGTGAAGACCCCCATTGCGACTAAGTTGGAAAACCTACCAACGGGTCACTCCGAACGCATCATGTCCATGCGCCTCCCACTGAGACACCAGCAATACGTCACCCTTCTCAGTGTGTACTCCCCAACCCTCCTGGCAGAGCCTGCAGAAAAAGACAAGTTGTACTCTGACCTGCGCAGCCTCCTGCAGAGCAACCCTGCAGACGACAAAGTCATCATCCTTGGCGACTTCAACGCCAGAGTGGGCCAAGACTCTGAAGCCTGGAAAGGAGTCCTTGGCAAGCATGGCGTTGAGAACTGCAATGACAATGGTCGCCTAATGGTCGTCTGTGCAGAGCAGCAACTTGTCATCACCAACACTACTTTCCAGCATAAGGACAGTCGAAAGACCACCTGGATGCATCCTCGCTCCAAGCACTGGCACCTTATCGACTATGTCCTAGTGCGTCAGAGGGACCGCAGTGACGTCCTCCTCACCAGAGTGGAGCCCAGCGCAAAGTGCCACACTGACCACCGCCTTGTTCGCTGCAATCTCAGGCTCCGCCTCAAGCTGAACCCCAAGAAAGGCCCCCCCCCCCCCCCCAAGAAAAAGCTTGATGTTGCCAGCCTTCAGCGTGACGACAAGAAAGCTGCCCTTCAGGCCGATTTACAGCAAATGCTCAAAGACACAGTTGATCCAGCAGACTCCTCCCCTGAGACACTCTGGGAACAACTGAAAACTGCTATTGTAAAATCCTCTGTGGAAGTCTTGGGCTTTGCTAGAAAGAGGAACAAAGACTGGTTTGACGAAAAGGACGTAGAGATCCAGGAACTTACAGCAAAAAAAAGAGCCGCCCACCAGGCCCACCTAGCACAGTCTTCCTGCCCTGTGAAGAAGTCTGCCTTCCGCCTCATCTGCAGCAGTCTCCAGCTCAATCTTAGAGAGCTCCAGAACGAGTGGTGGACCAGACTCGCACAGAGGACCCAGCTTTGCGCTGACAACGGTGACTACAGGGGCTTCTACGAAGCACTAAAAGCAGTGTATGGCCCTAGGTACCTGGTACAAAGTCCCCTGCGAAGCGCTGATGGACAGGCACTCCTCACAGATAATACCTCCATCTTGAACCGCTGGTCGGAATACTTTCAGGACCTCTTCGGTGCTGATCGCACTGTTCAAGAAACAGTCATCCTCCAAATCCCACACCTTCCACTAAAGGTTGAATTGGACGAACCGCCCACCGCCGAAGAGACCCTCACAGCCATCCACCAGCTCAAGAGTGGCAAAGCAGCAGGCATTGACGGAATCCCATAAGAGATCTGGAAACATGGAGGCCCAGCACTGCACAACAAGCTCCACGACCTCTTTCTCTGCTGCTGGGAAAAGGAACACTACCAAATGATCTCCGTGATGCAGTCATCATCACCCTGTACAAGAACAAAGGAGAGAAGTCTGCCTGCTCTAATTATCGTGGAATTACCCTGCTGTCCATTGCCGGGAAAATTCTCGCCAGGTTGTTCCTGAATCGGCTGGTACCTGCCACCTCTGAAGACCACCTCCCAGAGGGCCAGTGTGGCTTCAGAGCCAACAGGAGTACCACCGACATGTTCTTTGTGCTGAGACAGCTTCAGGAGAAGTGCCGCGAGCAGAACAAAGGGCTGTACGTAACGTTTGTCGACCTAACAAAAGCGTTTGACAAGGCTGCGTGCTGGCACCGACCCTCTTCACCATCTTCTTCAGCATGATGTTGAAGCAGGCCACAGTGGACCTCGAAGATGACGACGCAGTGTACATCAGGTATCGTCTCGATGGCAGCCTGTTCAACCTCAGACGACTGCAGGCCGACACGAAAACCTTAGACCAACTGATTCGTGAGCTGCTCTTTGCTGATGACGCTGCCCTCGTTGCACACACAGAGAGAGCCTTGCAGCGCATTACGTCCTGCTTCGCAGATGCCGCCCAGCGTTTTGGACT
This sequence comes from Semisulcospira habei, assembly GCA_036245525.1. Taxonomy (NCBI): domain Eukaryota; kingdom Metazoa; phylum Mollusca; class Gastropoda; family Semisulcospiridae; genus Semisulcospira; species Semisulcospira habei. Next base: position 319,332,411 of record BTPG01000001.1, read on the forward strand.
TGAGGTCAGTCTGAAAAAGACAGAGGTCCTTTATCAGCCGGCACCCAAGGAAAAGCATCGCCCTTACCACATCACCATCGGCGAGTCTGAACTGAAGTCTGTACACCAGTTTACCTACCTTGGCTGCATCATCACGTGAGACGCCAAGCTGGACATCGGTGCCAGCACGCAGCCTTGCTTCACGCCGTTGCGAATGGGGAATGGTTCTGAGAGGTCACTGTTTAGTCTGTCCTGGCCTTGCTGGTCCTCGTGGAGCTGGACGATCATGTTGAGGAACTTTGGGGGACAACCTAGTCGCTCCAGGATCTGCCACATACCTTGCCTGCTCACAGTGTCAAACGCTTTTGTTAGGTCGACAAACGTTACGTACAGCCCTTTGTTCTGCTCGCGGCACTTCTTCTGAAGTTGTTTCAGCACAAAGACCATGTCGGTGGTACTCTTGTTGGCTCTGAAGCCACACTGGCCCTCTGGGAGGTGGTCTTCAGCGATGGCAGGTACCAGCCGATTCAGGAGCAACCTTGCGAGAATTTTCCCGGCAATGGACAGCAGGGTAATTCCACAATAATTAGAGCAGGCAGACTTCTCTCCTTTGTTCTTGTACAGGTCGTGGAGCTTGTTGTGCAGTGCTGGGCCTCCATGTTTCCAGATCTCTGGCGGGATTCCGTCAATGCCTGCTGCTTTGCCACTCTTGAGCTGGTGGATGGCTGTGAGGGTCTCTTCGGCGGTGGGCGGTTCGTCCAATTCAACCTATAGTGGAAGGTGTGGGATTTGGAGGATGACTGTTTCTTGAACAGTGCGTTCAGCGCCGAAGAGGTCCTGAAAGTATTCCGACCAGCGGTTCAAGATATTATCTGTGAGGAGTGCCTGTCCTTCAGCGCTTCGCAGGGGACTTTGTACCAGGTGCCTAGGGCCATACACTGCTTTCAGTGCTTCGTAGAAGCCCCTGTAGTCACTGTTGTCAGCGCAGAGCTGGGTCCTCTGTGCGAGTCTGGACCACCACTCGTTCTGGAGCTCTCTAAGCTTGAGCTGGAGACTGCTGCAGATGAGGCGGAAGGCAGACTTCTTCACAGGGCAGGAAGGCTGGGCTATGTGGGCCTGGTCGGCGGCTCTTTTTTTTGCTAGAAGTAACTGGATCTCTATGTCGTTTTCGTCAAACCAGTCATTGATCCTCTTTCTAGAAAAGCCCAAGACTTCCACAGAGGATTTTAGAATAGCAGTTTTCAGTTGTTCCCAGCGTGTTTCAGGAGAGGAGTCTGCTGGATCAACTGTGTCTTTGAGCATGCGCTGTAAGTCGGCCTGAAGGGCAGCTTTCTTGTCGTCACGCTGAAGGCTGGCAACATCAAGCTTTTTCTTGGGAGGGCCCCCTTTCTTGGGTTTCAGCTTGAGGCGGAGCCTGAGTTTGCAGCGAACAAGGCGGTGGTCAGTGTGGCACTCTGCGCTGGGCATCACTCTGGTGAGGAGGACGTCACTGCGGTCCCTCTGACGCACTAGGACATAGTCGATAAGGTGCCAGTGCTTGGAGCGAGGATGCATCCAGGTGGTCTTTCGACTGTCCTTTTGCTGGAAAGTGGTGTTGGTGATGACAAGTTGCTGCTCTGCACAGAGCTCCAACAGTAGGCGACCATTGTCATTGCAGTTCCCAACGCCATGCTTGCCGAGGACTCCTTTCCAGGCTTTAGAGTCTTGGCACACTCTGGCGTTGAAGTCGCCAAGGATGATGACTTTGTCGTCTGCAGGGGTGCTCTGCAGGAGGCTGCGCAGGTCAGAGTACAACTTGTCTTTTTCTGCAGGCTCTGCCAGGAGGGTTGGGGAGTACACACTGAGAAGGGTGACGTATTGCTGGTGTCTCAGTGGGAGGCGCATGGACATGATGCGGTCGGAGTGACCCGATGGTAGATTTTACAACTTAGTCGCAATGGGGGTCTTCACCATGAAGCCCACGCCTGAGAGCTGTCTTTCTGATGCAGGCCTGCCTGACCAGTAGAGGGTGTAGCCAGCGCCAAGTTCTTGGAGGCTGCCTTCCTCCGGGAGGCGTACTTCGCTGAGCGCGGAGATGTCGATGTTTAACCTCCGCAATTCATGGGCAATGAGGGCGGAGCGACGTTCAGGGCGTCGGCTGTCTGCTGTGTCGAGCATGGTTCGGATGTTCCAGCATGCTACGTTGAGTCCGGTCGTGGTCGTCATGAGAGTGGATCCATTGTTTTTTCCTGTTTTCTGACCGCATGAGAAGATGCCCGTTGACCGCGGCTAGCCAACTGGAGTTACGAGGGGATGAGCTTTGGTTAGGCCACCTTTTCTAGGCCCCTCTCCGTGTGGAGCAAGCAGTGCTGTCCCTAGAGAAGGCTGCTTGGTCGTTCAGGGTGTGCCGAGTGACGTTGTCATCCCCAGATCAACATCAGGCGACCAATATCCTGAACCGCCTGCATGCAGGTTTGAGACTGCGGCTTCCAGTGACATCTTTCACCTGCCGTTTTGCCCCTTGCCCATCGCTACAGGACTTGGAAAGTTTAGTGTCATAGTCCGTGTTCGTTTCCTAAAGCCTGCGCGGTGGAGCTTTTTGGTGGAGTGCAGTGTGCGCAGTACTGGCCCCACACTTTAAACCCTTGGTTCGTTTGCCATGGCCTAGCAAGCTGGGACGGTGGCATCGAGGTCCTCGGGTCGTAGGTTTTATATCAGATTGTCCTTGTCTTAGTCTCTGGCTCAAAAGCCTTCCCCGGAGACACTGGGGCTTTGATGTCAGGGGTTTCCTCCCTTAGCCTTTCCGCAGCCAAGCGGCCAGGCCTACAAGGCAGCAGGGGACTCGTGGGGGCCGGGGTCGTCTATGTCCCGTGTAGATGTGAACATCTGCCCACTGCCCAGACGGTACACCAGAAGAGAAAAATCCAACGCCGGAACCCGGTATCGAACCTCGCACCTTTGGCATTGGAAGCAGACGCCTTAACCACTGCGCCACTTCCCCGTCTTACAGATAAAAATAATGTCAGTGTATATATATGGATAAGAAAGCGACAAAACAAAAACGAAAAAACAAAAACAAAACAAAAATAAAAATGTTTTTGACAATCTTGGTCAGAGTCCAGCTGCGAGTTCGACTTGCTTGGTAATGTAAGATACAAGAAAAATAAAAAGTTCGAAGCTATGTAGAAAGAATTAAAATAATAAAGAAACACTTCTAAGTGCACCTAGGCACGCTCGCCCGATGCTGCACTTTCCAACTGCTTATTTCAATTACAATATATATATATATATATATATATATATATATATATATATATATATATATATATATATATATATATATATATATATATATATATATATATATATATATATATATATACATATATGTATATATATATATATATATATATATATATATATATATATATATATATATATATATATATATATATATATATATATTTTCAATAAATTCTGAGAATGCTGTGCTAATGCCATGGAATTCCAGGCTGGTAAGCTTGCATTGTGTCATCAGGACATCAGCTGTCCTTTTGTGACTGCATCGTTTATTAGATCTTGTGAGCCTTCCACTGAACACCTACTACATAAAGCAATAGGGACTACCCCCAGGCGCCCCGCCATCCGCTGGAGAATATCCAGTCCTCTCCCTGGGGGGTGAAGATAGAAAATATTCCCAAACAGATATTGAACCTGCCGAGTAGATTTAAAGTTTTTTCGGCCTAAAACCGGTTTCGCCCCAAAGGGTCTTCAAGTAGGCATACGGCGTAACCTGAATTTGCAAACACAATGCATGTACTAGAAGCCGCCTCCAGAATTTACTGGTAGCACCACTAGTACAACATTAATTTCATCCCGAAAGCTTTATGAGGTGTTGCAGTGGAAGAAGACTAATTTTGAAAAGGCAACACCTAGGCAATTTTGTAGTACAATTATTCTTTACTTTTAACAAAGGCGTCGCCAAAAGCCAAAAAAAATGCACTCAATCAGAGTAGCTCCAAGATGGTGAAGAGGGTCGGTGCCAGCACGCAGCCCTGCTTCACGCTGTTGAGAATGGGGAATGGTTCTGAGAGATCACTGTTGAGTCTGTCCTGGCCTTGCTGGTCCTCGTCGAGGTGGACGATCATGCTGAGGAACTTTGGGGGACAGCCAAGTCGCTCCAGGATCTGCCACATGCCTTGACTGCTCACAGTGTCGAACTGAAGCTGTCTCAGCACAAAGACCATGTCGGTGGTGCTCCTGTTGGCTCTGAAGCCACATTGGCCATCTGGGAGGTGATCTTCAGCGATGGCAGGTACCAGACGATTCAGGAGCAGCCTTGCGAGAATTTTCCCGGCAATAGTCAGCAGGGTTATTCCACGATAATTAGAGCAGGCTGACTTCTCTCCTTTATTCTTGTACAGGGTGATGATGACTGCATCACGGAGATCCTTTGGTAGTGTTCCTTTCTCCAAGCAGCAGAGAAAGAAGTCGTGGAGCTTGTTGTGCAGTGCTGGGCCTCTATGTTTCCAGATATTTGGCGGGATTCCGTCTATGCCTGCTGCTTTGCCACTCTTGAGCTGATGGATGGCTGTGAGGGTCTCTTCGGCGGTGGGCGGTTCGTCCAATTCAACCTTTAGTGGGAGGTGTGGGATTTAGAGGATGACTGTTTCTTGAACAGTGCGCTCAGCGCTGAAGAGGTCCTGACAGTATTCCGACCAGCGGTTCAAGATGGAGGTATTATCTGTGAGGAGTGCCTGTCCATCAGCGCTTCGCAGAAGACTTTGTACCAGGTGCCTGGGGCCATACACTGCTTTCAGTGTTTCGTAGAAGCCCCTGTAGTCACCGTTGTCAGCGCAAAGCTGGGTCCTCTGTGCGATTCTGGACCACCACTCGTTCTGGAGCTCTCTAAACTTGCGCTGGAGACTGCTGCAGATGAGGCGGAAGGCAGACTTCTTCACAGGGCAGGAAGGCTGGGCTAGGTGGGCCTGGTGGGCGGCTCTTTTTTGGTAGAAGTTCCTGGATCTCTACGTCGTTTTCGTCAAACCAGTCTTTGTTCCTCTTTCTAACAAAGCCCAAGACATCCACGGAAGATTTTACAATAGCAGTTTTCAGTTGTTCCCAGAGTGTTTCAGGGGAGGAGTCTCCTGGATCAACTGTGTCTTTGAGCATGCGCTGTAAATCTGTCTGAAAGGCAGCTTTCTTTTCGTCACGCTGAAGGATGGCAACATCAAGCTTTTTCCGGGGGGGGGGGGGGGGGGGGGGGGGGCTTTCTTGGGTTTCAGCTTGAGGCGGAGCCTGAGTTTGCAGCGGACAAGGCGGTGGTCAGTGTGACACTCTGCGCTGGGCATCACTCTGGTGAGGAGGACGTCACTGCGGTCCCTCTGACGCACTATGACGTAGTCGATAAGATGCCAGTGCTTGGAGTGAGGATGCACCCAGGTGGTCTTTAGACTGTCCTTTTGCTGGAAAGTAGTGTTGTTGATGACAAGTTGCTGCTCTGCACAGAACTCCAACAGTAGGCGGCCATTATCATTGTAGTTCCCAACGCCATGCTTGCCGATGACTCCTTTCCAGGCTTCAGAGCCTTGGCCCACTCTGGCGTTGAAGTCGCCAAGGATGATGACTTTGTCTTCTGCAGGGGTGCCCTGTAGGAGGCTGCGCAGGTCAGAGTAGAACTTATCTTTTTCTGCAGGCTCTGCCAGGAGAGTAGAGGAGTACACACTGAGAAGGGTGACGTATTGCTGGTGTCTCAGTGGGAGGCGCCTGGACATGATGCGTTCGGAGTGACCCGTTGGTAGGTTTTCCGGTTTAGTCGCATTGGGGGTCTTGACCATGAAGCCCACGCCTGAGAGCCGTCTTTCTGATGCAGGCCTGCCTGACCAGTAGACGGTGTATCCAGCGTCAAGTTCTTGGAGGCTGCCTTCATCCGGGAGGCGTACTTCGCTGAGCGCGGCAATGTCGAGGTTTAACCTGCGCAATTCATGGGCAATGAGGGCGGAGCGACGTTCAGGGCGTCCGCTGTCTGCTGTGTCGATCATGGTTCGGATGTTCCAGCATGCTACTGTAGCCGTGCGGCTCAGAGGTGTGCAGAATGTGGGGGAAATTATAAGGGAGTCGAGATGGTAGTCATGGTTCTTTTGAATTTAATTTTACCACAACATTACAAAGAAGAAAGCAGTACCTGCAAATAAACTAACAAAATAAGAAGTAATGGTGCCAAAATACAAATAAGGCACTTGAACTAAACTACGAACAAGATAATGTGTTACATGGCTAATTTTGATGACATACTATTCGACTAATTGAAATAGTATCAAAAAGAGCATAACCAAACGTCATGCAAAACAAAATGTAGAAAGCTATGGATAAATAAATGACACGGGGCGTATGCACATGTGATAAATAATCTCTTAGTCCCTGACGAAACCGAAAGTGAACTAGAAAACATAATGCAACCTTAAACCTTTAAGGTGAGCTGCACACAATAACATTTGAGGTCGCATTACAGCAGCGATGCCGTATCGTTAATTTGGTAACGATAGAGGCACGCTATTCGAGGTCGCACAACAAAAACTATTCTGCATCATATATAATTATGAAGGTGTGCTACTTGAGGTCGCATAACAAAAGCGCTCTCTATCATTTACAATGATAAGAGCGCGCTATGAATCATGCGCATAACCCTTGAGGTAGCATAACAAAAACGAGCCATCGCGCTACAGATTTGGAATCGCAGATTCATGCCACTGCGCCACAGCGAGAGAAAGTTGGTAACTACCCTCAAGGCCGTACTACGCATGTGTCCAAAAAGAAAAGTATATAGTCAATGAATTAAATAAGTCAACAGATCAAATAATGAACACATGATTACTGACTACCCAAATATATGGCTGGACTGACACCAAAGACTAATAGTGGACAGTATACAGAGTTAAACACCATAAAACGGCATAGCGTGCCAATACTATGAGCATCAACTTGTCATGCAACAATAATACAAAATCATAAAGTCGTAAGTCCCGATTGCCAGTCTTCGATACGCAAATTAGATTTCTAAGATCTCCTGCCATGCAATATAGTCTAGCAGCTGCCCTTCATAGACGATCAGCCGTTTACGAGACAGGGACGTAGCGGGCCACTCCGGCGCTCTGGCGACCGCCGGAGTACTTTTTGGACAAAAAAAAAAAGAGAGAGAGAGAGAGAGAGAACAAACCTGTCGTGGTGTCAAAACTTCGCAAGTGTATTCATGTTTACCAAAAATGGCAACATTTGTTTGCGCCACTGGCTCAGTGCACCACTGAGCAGTGGCTGGTAAACAGAAAAGTGTCAAAATCGCCGGCCCAAGTACGAAAGCTACTACTAATAATAATAATACCGTTATTATATAGGCGCTTTTTCTCAATTTTGGGGAAATCGACTCAAAGCGCCGCGCCTGAAACCCAACACACACACTCACGAAACAGACACGGATTTACGCCATTTAAGACAAACACAGTACAAGACAAACGAAGGGCCAGTCAGCTACTGAAGTTACAGAGATTTTTGATCGCTTGTATTTGAAATTTGTAAAGTGGCCTGAAACCGGTACCAAAGTGGGGGGGGGGGGGGGGGTGGAAGAACCGGAGTACCCGGAGAAAGAACCCCCGACGGTCCGCCCGAATTAACGGTGACACTTACCAGAGGAGAAAAGTCCAACGCCGGAACCCGGTATCGAACCGCGCACCTTTGGCATTGGTGGCAGGCGCCTTAACCACTGCGCCACGGACCGAAGTGCATCAACACAACAGACTTCTGCATTACTAGCTCCACCAGTTTAGCAGTGGTAAAAAGCAGAAAGAAGGACATGAGGCTCAATCAAATTAAAATCTGCACGCTGACTAGAACGACCTCCTAATAAGAAACCAACTGGCAGTGGAAATATCTTATTCCTACGAGCCACACCGCAACCAATACAAAGCCCCCCCCCCCCACCCCCCCCCCCCCCCCAAACAACGGGGGAAAGAAAACGGAATGAACCAGAAACAGAAAAACCGCCAGACAAAATAATAGAAAATACATGTGGACGAAAAACCTCCCACACTTTCAAAGACTGAATCCTACTAGCCGCATTCATCTTCTCCTGACTGAACCCTACGATATTCTTTGAATGGGTTGACTTCATGGGTCTTTGCAGAGACAAGGGAGCAACGAAACAACTATAATAACACTTCATATACTTTAAACAGGGCAGATACAGCAAAGCTTTGTACGCCTACGACATGATCAACGGGCGCTGCGCCACTTATACGGAACCCCGAAACACCACAGACAACCATAGAATTGCCCCACCAACAATCAAAACTAAGGATACGACATGAAAAGAACACACCACCACTCTCCACTAGCCTTTCCAAGTAATAGTGTGAGCGAGAGTACATCCTCTTGAACAATACAAAATGAACCATAAAACAAACTACCATAAAAACCTAACAAAGGTTTACTTAACAAAAACAAAAGGGTCAGCATGCTGATGAAGGCAGCACTTAGCCAATAAAGGCTTAAACATGCCCCGAAATACACCTGACAGCTAACACAAAACGTGACTAATTTGTGAATTGTCATAAGGGTATACGGCTGGTCACATCAAGCCATCGCGGGTGACATATTTTTTGTGCCTCTTATGAGTGTTCTGGATGTTGGTAAATCTATTTCTAGTTTAAAAAACAAATCATCTTGCGGTCCAGACGGCATCAGTACTCAGTTTTTTAAATTATCTCTGCCATTCATCATTGTGTCACTGACATTCATCTACAATCTAGCCATTAAGCATAATGTATTTCCTAACGAATTAAAAAGAGCTAAGGTAATTCCTCTTCCCAAAAGCAAAGACTTAATCAATTTAAATGAGTACAGACCTATATCTATTTTATCATCAATTTCGAAACCACTTGAAAGACATATACATATACATCTCCTAAATTTCCCTGAATAAAATCATCTGTTTGGTAATGCACAATCCGGGTTTCGACCTTTACGTTCCTGCCAGACTACTCAAAATCACATTATTGATAAATGGCTCTCTGCCATTAATGACAATAAAGTATCAGGCGCAATCTTTCGTGACCTTAAAAGGCATTCGATCTTGTCAATCATTTCATCCTCCTGAAAAAAACTACCACTTTATCACATTAACTCGAATACTGTTTCCCTCTTGTCTTCATATCTCAAAACAGAACACAGAAAGTACTCCTAAATGGCAAATTTTCATCAAACGGTGTAGTGACTTGTGGTGTTTAACAGGGATCCATTCTAGGGCCTTTATTGTTTCTAGTATTTATTAATGATCTGGCCCTGTGCATATCTCACCCAGAGGCTAACTTGATTTGTTCACTGACGACACAACCGCACACACATCTAACAAGGAGCTAGCGAACATCAGTGAGGTACTCCAGCAAAGTCTGGACGAAGTACCTGACTGGTGCATTACTTATTACATGATAATTAGCATTCCAAAGACAAAGAGCATGTTGGTTACAACACGCCAGAAACATCAGCGCAGACTACCAACTTTAACACTTACCTTAGATGGCCACCCTATAGAACAAGTAACTAAGCATCGCTTGCTGGGCGTAACAGTAGACAACCAGTTAAACTGGAAACCTCATGTTGATAACGAATGCAAAACTCTGTCCAAAAACTTGTTCCTTTTGTCTAAGATCAGCCATATAGTTAATCCTGACGTTTGCAAACTTTTCTACAACGCGCATATCAAAACACTGTCTGGGACCGTTGCAGCGAAGTTCATATGAAAAAAGTAAAAGCTGTATCGTCGAGGTGTTAAACTCATACTTCCTGGACCCGCTCCCACAGACAAAAAAAATTAAATCAAATCTCCTAAATTGCTGGCATTAAACAAACAATTCGAAATTAATCGGTGTGTATTAATGTACAAGATTTTATACGAGAGAGAGAACCCCACTCCATTTGCGAACTTTGTTTTCAGATAATCATAGACAAAACACGAGAAACAGGTCGCTGCACCTACCAAGAACAAGGTAAGATATATATAAAACTAGCCTGGCCTTTTCAGGTGCAAAGGCATGGAATAATTTACCCCAGTATCTTAAGTCTATTTCAAAATTTAGTATATTTAAGGATCGCCTTTATCGCTTTTTACTTCTAAACTAATACCACGATTTAATTTTCCTCTTTTAATGCAGTACTCTCAGATACATGTTCTAATTATAAGATGACCTCAGCTTTTGTCGATGTTATTATGTTTGTTTGGTGGTTTTTTGTTGTTGATTTTTTTCGTCTTTTATGCTTTTCGTACATTTAAATGTTCTTGATACTATGTTTGTTTGTTTTTTCCTTTAATATTTTATTGTGTTGCTCGATATATATGTATGTGTGTAGTGTAGCAGGACAGTTTGTAAGAGAGGCATCCGCATGTCTAAAACTTTATCCTGAATAAAAACGTTTCATCATCACATAGTGGTGTGCGATGTACAGACACTCTTTTTACTAAAAAAAAGGATCACGCATGCACGAGGTTCGACAGAACCATTTAATGGTACTTCACGTCCACACGTCTAAAACTGACTCGCTCAACTTGATTCGTGTTGCCAACAACTTTGTGGCTTCTGCAGCACGCAGGCAAACAGTTTTTGGGACATTTTCTGAGCTGGACGTGTCAAAAACCAATGTGTTAAAAAAATCCCGTGCAAAACAAACGTCTGCTGTTAATGTTGACTCAGGAGATGCAAAACTTTTGTGAAGAACATTTCTTCATGGATTATATCTTTTGTTTCGCAAGTCTCATCAACAACAAACGATCTTCAACTCTGACATGTTGTGATCTTTTAACTACAGAAAGGCGAGTTTGTTTACTAATTGATTGGTTTTCCCATGACCACCTGAAGGATTTCAACAATTGTGACATTTCAAATTCTTGATTCCAAGCCAGCATATCATAGGTAGGTCTGTCTTTGGATGTGAATGTTGTTTCTTTAAAACAGCTTCTGGTAAACTTTCCGACTTTCTCTGGTAACCGCCGGACTACTTTTCTCATGCCCGCTACGTCCCTGCGAGATAGTGATTTTCTAGAGAGTAACAAAGGTTTGGGTATATCAAAATGAAGTCTAGTATGAATAAAAGCAGTGCGCACTCGTTTTAAACCGCCGGAGGATGGAGACATTTTTCTGTAGCACATTTTGTTTCCAGTATGGCTGCAGACGAAACCAGGATCTTACCGCCATGTTTACAGGGGATCAGTAGTTTACACGGGTCTCATTGTTCCTGTATTCAGTGGTAGTATGCACTATATGTCACTTAAAAGGATTTCATTTTTTAAAGTAATATTTTCACACTTAGATATATTAAGAGAAGAAACAATTACGAAAACGCTTGCCTTGAACGCAAAATTAATATCGTTTCGCAACAATAAGGTATCCCAAAATCACGTGATCAAAACATCACGTGACGCCACGACCTCTGCGGACGTGAATTTCTGTGTGCCGACGGGTTCTTTTTTATTTGTTCTACATAAGCTTGTTTGTTTAAAAAAAAAGCAAACGTGTCAAGTTGCTGTGTGCATTTTTACGGCTTGATAAAGGTTTGTCACGTTTATTTCCATTCACTTTACCATCGCTTTGCCCGTTTCATTTCGACAACACAACACCAAAACAAAACGTAACCCACAACACAAACGCTATCTTCAAAACCTATGCTGCATTCTGTAAAAGAAAAAGAGTGCCACACCACTTGGTTTTAACCTTCATGGCTGAGCAAAGTTTCGGAACTTGATTAATTATTTTATGCAGCAGTAACATTTATTTTAATCAGTTGCACTGACAAGCTATGTTGTGATGTGCGATCACTGCCAGTGCCAATTTTGCAGTCTCAGTGATCACTGATGGTACAGTACACTTCACACTGAAAAAAAAAATACACAGTACAATGTGAACACGCTTGGAAGTTCATGCAATGCTTTGTTTAAAATTGAACCCTATCTTGCTAGCACAAAAGCACTATCTTGCTACTGCACAAAAGAGGAACTTATTTTACTGCTGTGTTATTTGCAGTTTGTCTGCATATAGACATTTGCAGTTCGCTGCAAGGATTCTTAGCAGCTGACATTAGCACTGACATATTGGGATTAAAACGACAAAGAAAACGGAGAAAGGTGACACAGAGATGATTTAATAAATCAGTCAAGTGATCAAATGAATGAGATATCTATGTTTTATGATAAACAGCTAGTTATGGGAGGGGGGGGGGGGGGGGAAGGAGGCACATACTTTATAATGTACACGTACTATTTTTTTCAGTGTTTCCATCACCCATTCATAACACCATTAGACTCGATGAGTTGTCATGTTTTGAGTGGTTTACAAAATACATGTACTTGTTGCTGTTACATTATCTTCTTAATGGTTTGGACATTTCGCTGTAAGATTTACAGTCACATACTTTAAGCGTGTTCCCCCTAACGCACACAGAGGTTGACTGTATCATTGATATGTGTGTGTAGGTAGCGTTTGGTTTTGTTTGAGGTGGCAGTTTTGGCCTCACCTTTAAGTTTGGTGCCGCTGTGCATGTGGCCACCAGTACTATTTACAGAACTGATGACTGCATGTGCAGGCTAGTTCACGGTATCAAAATGTGAACTGGGCAGCCTATTGTTTGAAGTGATCAGTGGTAGCAACATCCATGATGTATGTGTGCATTTGGCCACTGGTACTGTTTACAAAGGTGCTGTTTACAGAACTAGTGGCTGAGTAGGCATATTATTATTAGTACTGTTATTGTTATCAGGTGTGGCCTTATCTCTAAGTTTTGGTGCCCCTGTGCATGAGGCCAACAGTACTTTTCACAGAACTGATGGCTGCATGTGCAGTGTGGTTAACTGGACACATGAAATTTGTAGGTGGGCAGCTAAAATACAGGCAGTCAATACAAGCCACTTGCTTAACCTGAAGTCTCTATATATAGATTTTACAGTCCACTAATGCCCATCAGTATACAATTGTGCATGTCTTTTGTGGGTATTCTGTGGTTTTGTATGTGGGCTGGGGTTGAAAGTGGGGCGGTATGGCACCTATTACCGTGTATGTACAAAACCTTCATTACAAACAAACAAATTAATAATTTTAATAAATAGTTATTTGGGTTTAACGCCGCGCGGTAGACTACGGCCATCTCATGGCAGTTAAATAAATAAGATAAAGTAAGTCAAAGATACCTGGGACATAAGAATGCTAAGTAAAGTATAGATTATGATCATGCACAGATGTACATTGGTGGATGTTCTGCGGTTTTGTGTGTGTAACTGGATTGGGGTTGGGAGCGAGTGATACTGCACCTATTACCATGTACGTGTATAAGACATAAGACATTTATTCACCAAGTAAAACGTTACAAGGATTTTTGTGTGGCATGGCGACAGTAAAATATGTCCTCACTTGTAGGGCATTCATCATGTCATACACTTAGTTGGCGATCATCCTATATACAGCACTAAAAGATAGATAAACACAATATTAAACACAAATCAGTCATATGTCACAAATCATGGAATCACGTTGTTCCGTGCATGGTGATGTATTGAGGACAGCTTCTGGAAAAAAAATTGCATCTGAATCGAGAGGTTCTGGCTTTAAAAGCATGAAACCGCTGGCCAGAGGGCAGAAGCTCGAAGAGATGATTGGCTGGGTGTGACAGATCTGTCAGAATAGTACTGGTGGCCACATGCACAGGGGCACCATGGTGTATGTTCTTGAGCTGTATGCTGATGTGTATGTACAAAACCTACATTACAAACAAACAAAACAAAACAAACAAAATAAATAAATAATTTAAATAAATAAGATAAAGTAAGTCTAAGGTACCTGGGACATATGCATGCTAGGTAAAGGATAGATTAAAAATTATGAACATACACAGATGTGTATGTCCTTCTTTTGGTAGGTGTTCTGCGGTGTTATGTGTGTATTTAGGTAAGGGTTGGGAGCAGGCAGTATGGCACCTATTACCATCTATATATGTGTATATTTTCTTGTTTGCTGATGCCCCCACCCGGGTCTGCCCTGGGGGACTTGGGTGGGGTTAGGTACTTTTTAGTTCCCAGGATCACCCTGGTCAGCCCCACAGGGTGGGTTTCCTTTCTATTCTGGGGCATGTGTTTCTGTCTACCCTTGGTCCATTCACCTGTATTTGTCTTTTTAAAACTCTCCCAACTGTCTGCACTGCCTGTAGCTCTTGATGTTGGATGTGTGTTGCTAGACAGTCTTAGCTTTATTTAGGCCACATGTTGTAGGTTTATTTAACGTATTTGACCGGCTGGTGACATACATTCAATTTTCTGTTTAGTTTTTTTTTTTTTTCACAAGCAGTGCAGGCACGTCCTGAGAAAGCCTTGTTGCTGTCGGGACGTTAAGCAACGTACAATCAATCAATCATTGTTTGCTGATGTGTATGTACAAAGCATTCATTACAAGCAAACAAAATAAATAAATAATTTAAATATATACTTATTTGGGTTTAATGTCGAGCAGGCGACCAATGCCATCTCATGGCGGTTAAATAAAAAAGATAAAGTAAGTCAAGATACCTGGGACATATGAATGCTCAGTAAAGGATAGATTATGAACATGCACAGATGTAAGTGTCGTTTGGTGGGTGTTCTCTGGTTGTGGAGTGGGGTTGGGAGTGGGCAGTATTACCATATATGTGTATGTGAACATCAGCATATGAACAAAACCTACTTTTCAAACAAATAAAAATAAATAATAAATTTAAATAACTAGGACATATGAATACCAAGTAAAGGATATATTATGAACATGCACAGATGTTTGTTCTGTGGTTTTGTATGTGGGGTGGGGCGCGGGTGGTATGCACCTATTACCATATGTGTACATGTTATGTTCACATCATATATGTGTATATGTATGTTCTCATACCCACCCAGGTCTACCCTGGGGGACTTGGGCGGGGTTAACTACTTTTTAGTTCCCAGGGTGACCCTGGTCAGCCCCACAGGGTGGGTTTTCCCCTCTATTCATGGGCGTGTGTTTCTGTCTACCCTTGGTACATTCACCAGTATTTACCTTTTTTAAACTCTTCCTACTGTCTGCACTGCTTGTAGCTCTTGATATTGGATGTGTGTTGCTAAAGGGTCTAGTTAGGTTTATTTAGTGTATTAGACCAGCTGGCGACATACATTCAATATTCTGTTTAGTTTGGGTTTTTTCACAAGCAGTGCAGGCACGTCCTGAGAAAGTCTTGTTGCTGTCGGGACGTTAAACAATGTACAATCAATCATTTTATGCTGATGTGTATGTGCAAACATACATCACAAACAAACAAACAAACAAACAAATAATAAATTAATAAAATAAGTTGGGGATACCTGGGACCTATAAATATGCATGTTAAGTAAAGGATAGATTATGAATATGCACAGATGTATGCATATTGAAAACAAATTTCCTCTCCTTGGTGACCACTACCATACCACTATAGTGATCATGTGCATCAAGGAATTCCTTCCATCCATAATTAAAAGGATAAATAATAAATAAATATGTAAGTGAATACATACATGAATCAATAAAAATAAATAAATAAAACCTGTAATATAATAGAGAGGGCTACTATCTGTATTGTGTCTCATGTAGTCCTGATAAAGCTTAATCATAAGAGTCCTTGTGAGTACTTGAGTGCGGATTGGTTGAATTGGTTGCAAAAACTAAAATTTTATATTTAGGTGTTTAGCTGAACATGGTGATTTTGATGGAAACGGTTCGGAGATGGATTTCACTCTGCCTGGCTTGTGCTTAAGACCAGTCGGATACGAGTGTGCTTGACCAGTTAAAAATCCCATCTCCACTAATAAAATAAATAAAAAAAGAGCAGACCTGCACTTAGAGCCGTTAGGCTGAAAAACAGACGAACAACATGCATGTTGTATCCGGCCAAAGAATGTTGAAGATGGTCGGCTGACACATTGCACAACATGCACAAAGGGAGTTTACTTTCGATATGCTTTCCTCCCACAAAAGACCGAGTTCTGTGGAAAAGGCTGTTTTCAAGACCAGGAAAAATAACGTATTTGACGTTGATAAGATGTTCAAATCGATAATAATCTCTGTTTCAATTCAGGAGCAAAGTAAAACTTCATCAACCGTGCGCGTCTGATTGACTTCTTTAGAAGGCTTCTCGCTGACCGCCATTTTGAAACTAGCGACGCGACTATGCTTACCGCATTAAAAATAATACTTTTAAACTTATTTTATCGTATATATGTATGCATGTTTACTTGCTGATGATTTTAATTTACTCACTGGAATAAACTTGTAACTTGTATGCTTGAAATTTTCAATGTTATGCACAAAAAATGTCTTGTACCTTATCCGGGCGGTGTACGAGGACTGGTTCCCTCACATCGAAAAATAGCTTTCGAAAAACACTTC
Source organism: Semisulcospira habei (assembly GCA_036245525.1). NCBI lineage: Eukaryota > Metazoa > Mollusca > Gastropoda > Semisulcospiridae > Semisulcospira > Semisulcospira habei. The sequence goes on from BTPG01000001.1 coordinate 319,348,826, forward strand.
TACAAAAATGTCTCCATCCTAAGGACAAATATTGTTGCCATGCATAAACTATATGGCATTAGTACTTTCGTTTCGTACCTGCAAACCATTGTTACTCTTTTGACGAACTACTTAGTCTGCAGAAATTGCGAAAAGCTGCTGGACTAATAGCTTCAAACAGGAAACCAACATAGACTCTTGTGCCCTACAGTGGGCTGCGCTGCTGGGCAGTTACAGCAGTGGCCCAGCATGCGATCCTCGCTGGTAGGAAGGTCAGCTAATGCATTACTTGACGTTGGTTTTCTTACCAACGGCTCTAGACATTTTTAGCTGATAATCTCCGATTTAATATTCTGTGATCAAAATATCGCCTCACTAATCTGGAAGTAACAAAAGGTGAAATACCACAAAGTTACAGTAGTCGCAGTATGCATGATCTATGCGAGACCTGGCAATCATGAGAAATGACCATCAACATAATCATCAAATACACAAAACAAAAATAAACATTGTAAAAAATTCTACTTACAGGACAAAAACGCAAGTTGGTTGTAAATAAAACAGAATGTAGTTTGAATGCTGGCCGGCAAAGCCGCACAAGTTGCCTGAACTTCGACCGCTCAGAACCAAAGAGACTGGAATCTGGCGATTAGTCAGCACTATATCAAAGATGGCGTGAAAAGACTCCGTGTCGCTGGTCACGTAGGCCATCTACAGACACCGCCCGAAAGGAGAGAGTACTGCATACGCGCAGGCGATAAGGTACTATCAAAGTACTAATGGTATTCTCACAGCTAACGGCTGAATGCAGGAAAATCCAAGCCGGGTTAGGGGAAAATTACTATGTGCCGGTGATGATAATTAACAAGCTAAAACCCACTCTGTTACACTACGTTGAGTCCGTGTTGCACTATGGACACGTAAAACAACTGAAGTCTCGTGTTTATTTCAGTCTAAAGAGCATTGTCTGGGGTTGGGCAAGACCAACCACAGACTACAATTCGGTCGTTCTCTCACTATTTGCTCTCTCTTCTACTTTCGTCCATCTCTCTCACTCTCCTCTCACTCTCCTCTCGTTGTGTTCCCTCTCTCGTTCTCTCTCTCTCTCGTTCTCTCTCTCCTGCTGTGTGTCCCTTGTGTTGTGTCCCCCAGTATGTATATACCCTCGCCCTTATCAATCATCTTCCCACTTAGGACCCGCCCCTCGTTTAGGGCTGGTCCCGTTACGTGATTATGGCGTCCCCGCGGCGTGCGGACGTCCCGTTAATTAGATGCCATCCATTTCCCATATAGTAACAGTTTCCGGAGGGCCGGTCCGTTATCTTGATTAGAGCGGCCCGGCACGTCCGGTAGTTACATACAGACGCTACCCATATCGCGCGTCACCGGAAACTACATCTGGATGCCACGTGGCGACATGTGTAGTGCAACATTCCTCCCTAACCCGAGAAAAATACATCCCGTTCAGGATTATTTTTCTTTCTTGCTCAGGGGGTTTACACTCCCGGACATAATAACAATATAATTACGCATCATTACACAATCAAAATACGTTTCAAATCGGTGCGTGATATCTTGTCCAACTATAACAACAATTATTCCATCCAAATACATCTCTTGGCTTGACTTCGCGAACGAAGATTTTATAGGAGTTGCCCACGACGTCTGCAGGCTTGTTCGTGGCTGCGGAGGCCAATCCCAGACAGGCAGGTTCGACTGCAGTGGCTGCAGGGGAAGGTATGGCCAGGGTTCTGAGCTGCGGCATCTCTGTTTTTTCTCCTGAGCCGCTTGTCCTTAAGGCTAGCTCTGTGAGAGTCCTCAAAGGAGACAGCTGCCTTGTAAATGGTGGAGCGACAGGTGTCACGGTCCGCAGCAAGCGAAGACCACTGGTGGTGGTCGATTTGGCAGGCACTAAGTGACTTCTTGAGACAGTCTTTGTATCTCTTCTTTGGTGCCCCTCTGTCTCGGTGTCCAGTAGCAAGCTCGCCGAACAGGGTGATCTTTGGTAGGCGGTGATCCTCCGTCCTGGAGACATGCCCCGCCCAGCGGAGCTGTGTCCGCAGCAGCAAAGCCTCGATGCTCACAGTTTCAGCCTGTTCAAGGACCTCGACGTTGGTGACATAGTCACTCCAGTGAATGCCCAGGATGGTACGCAGGCAGCGCTGGTGGAAGCGTTCGAGGAGTCGTAGTTGGCTGCGGTAGAGGGCCCAGGACTCGGAACCATACAGCAGGGTGGTGAGGACCACAGCTCTGTACACGCTGCACATCCAAATACATATAACATACAATAAAAGAGAAAAAGTTCATTGTCAACACTGAAATTGTTCGTCTCTCATGGGCACCGTTGCGTTCACCGCAGTCCCAACATAATTCCTCCACCTCATAGGTCGCATCATTCCAAGGCCGGGTAGAATTTCACGACTGGCGATGTCGTCTTCAGTTCCACCCTGTCTTCCATCATCAGTGCGGAGGCACTTGCTCCGTAGACGTCATTGTCGTCCGCCACAGTTGTAGCCACCGATCCCGGGTCCAGTGTAGGTTGAGTGACCTCACTATGCCATCGCCTAAGTCTCGATAAAGGGCCAGCTTTTAACACTCAAAATATCGGGCTACTCCCACTATTTCGCCTACAATTGACATGATTACTGCCATTACTAATAAATTATAAACGCTATCTGCTAAACCCAAAATCATGAGACAGAGGACGAACCTCATCTTGCACGTCTGCAAAATGTAATTTACACCCGTAGTCGTATATTCATACTCCCCAAACTGCATTATTTGCACGATTCCTGATTGATCCTCTCTCAATACCACTTGAGAGTTGCATTTTAAATGAAGCCTAAAGTGGATCTCCTATAGCTTTTAATAACCGCCTCACCCCTTTACTCTTATTCTTAGGCAGGATTGCGTCCACATGCTTTATCCTATCATCATCAGAGTTATCTGATGTGCCTTCGCCCGAGCTAACATCAGCCGATTCTGCTTCGACTGGTTGTCTCCTCTTCTGGCGTCTAACCCTTTTTGCTAACTCCATGAGAGGTATGTTGTCTTCTGAAGACGAGTTCTCCCGTTCCCTACGCTGTCTTTTGATCCAACTTTCTCTTGAAGGTAAGTCACCTACATCTTCACTGTCACTGGAAGAGCTGTCTTCCGGTGCGATTGCATAATTAGTCTTTCTGAGGGGCCTAATTGTTTTCGCTGAGGGTTTAGGCCACTCATGTAATTTAGCGAGTCTTATGTGCTCTGCATGCACTTTTACTACTTCACCAGTCAATTGGTTCCTGATCATGTACGTTACTGGGGTTGTTTGCTCGACCACTCTATAGTAAGGTTTCCATTTGCTGTCTAGCTTGTTTTTCCGTTGATTATTCTTATAGTACACTGGATCCCCGACTTTGATTTCGTCACTTTTGACCTGTCTGTTTGCATATTTTGCCCCCCGCTTCTGTGATTTCTATATCCTTTGGTGCACCTGGGTGAACGATTTGTGCTGTTGTTCTAAGGCTACCTTATGAAGGTCCTCTCCGACATATTTCCGTCTAGGCCTCAGTATGTTATCTAATGGTAACACTGGATCTCTGTTATACAGTAGAAAGAATGGAGAGCACTGAGTCGTTTCTGAAACGCTAACACTGTATGCCGACAACGCATGATTGATGTGCAAATCCCACGTTTGGATATCTTCCTGTATTTTCTTCGACACGATATCATTCATGGTACGATGAAATCTTTCTACCTTGCCGTTAGACTGTGGATGATAATAGCTCGTCAAGACATGATCTATGTTTAGTTCACTGAGAACCTATCTCATGATCCGATTGACATTTTCTGTGCCATTATCAGTAACCACCTGCAAGGGACAGCCGTGTCGAGGAATTATCTCCTCCATCAAGATTTGAGCAACAGTTTCTGCCGACTTATCTGGTGCTGGAAAGCACTCTGGATATCCACTGTAATGGCAAACAAACCCTAAAATGTACTTGTTCCCGGACAGACTAGTAGGGAATGGACCCTGGATGTCTACACTAACCTTCGCAAAAGGATATGGCGGAACGTTCATTTCCTGCACTGGGGCTTTCTGTTTCTGCAAAACCCTTTGCTGACAGGTAATGCAACCGCCTATGTATTTGTTCAACCCCCTGTATATGTTTGGCCAAAAATACTTCTGTTTGATGGTGTCGTAAGTCTTATCAAGACCCATGTGCCCATTTCCGTCATGATACTGGTTTACGACATGCTCCACCAAATGGGATGGCACCACTAATCTGGCTACTGGATCGTCGTCAATATTCGACAAGAAATACAAGACATCTTCTATGAACAAATACCTCCTTTTTACACTGGCCGGTGCTTCCTCGTTCAGTAGCTGATCTTTCAACTTAACAATGTCTGGATCCTTGTCTTGCTCCGTGATCATATCGAACCCTGTCACCTCTACCTTTTCTAACGTTTCTCTCGGATCATTCGTCTGACAACTTGCAAACTGGTTTGGTCTAAACTGACTAGAATTAATCACCCCTATCTGGAACGCATTGTCGCTCACTTCTGTAACTATTTCTTCCGTCACTTCTGATACTAACTCCTTTCCGTCTGTTTGCGGCACTCTAGACAACAAATCAGCCAACACATTCTGTGGCCCTGGAATGTACTCTATAGTGCAGTTGTATCCTGCGATCCCTAGCGCCCACATCTGAATCTTCTTATTCTGCATAGGTGACTCTAAGAGATACTTCAACGGTTTGTGATCTGTGCGAACAACGAATTGCGCATTGTGCAAATAATGGTCTAACTTCTGTAATGCATAATGGATTGCAAATGCTTCCTTTTCTATGGTAGACCACTTCTTCTGGCTCTGGCTCAACCTATGGGACAAAAAGTAAATAGGCTTTTCTGTCTTGAGTCCTGTGCTGTCCTCACTTTCTTGCGTCAGACACGCCCCGATACATGCGACACTAGCATCCGTGCACAATACATATGGACATCTCGTGTCCGGATATACCAACAAAGGAACTACTGACAAACTTTGTTTGAGAAAATCAAACGCCTGTTGACACTGATCAGACCATTTGAACCTGGCAAATTTCTTTGTCAAATTGATGATGGGTTCGGCTATCTCAGAAAAGTTGGGTATGAACCTGCGATAGTATGACATCATTCCAATGACACTGCGACACTCCCTTATACATGTTGGATTCGGCAATGTCCGAATTGCTGACACCTTTTCTGGGTCTGGTTTGACTCCTTCCTTCCCTATCACAAACCCTAAGTATTGTGTTTCCTCGGCGAAGAACTGACATTTCTTCAGTTTCAACTTGATTTTATGTTGTCTGAGTCTACCGAACACATCCTCTATGTGCTGATAATGCTGTTCCTTGGTTTCGGAAAAGATGAGAATATCATCCATATATGCCGAACAAAATGCTTCTAACCCCATCAACACTGTGTTCATCAACAGCATGAACACACTGGGTGCCTGGAAAAGTCCAAACGGCATGACTGCGAACTCAAAAAGTCCCTTGTGACAAGCGAAAGCCGTTTTCTCACTACTCTCTTGATCCGCCATCTCTACCTGCCAGTATCCCGATTTCATATCTAACATTGTGAAATATTTTGCCTTCCCCAGCAAGGACAAAATATCGTCTATGAGCGGTAGTGGATAAGACGACTTCTTAGTAATCTCGTTTAGCTTTCGAAAGTCAACGCACAACCTCTTTGAACCATCTTTTTTTATCACTACTACTAAACTGAAAGACCATGGCGACATTGATCTTCTGATGATCCCTGCCTCTAACATCTCATCTACTGCTTTGTCTATTATCTCTCTATCCTGCAAAGGAACGCGGTAAGGCTTCACCCTTATTGGAGCGTGGTCCCTAGTGTCTATGCTCATTTTGACAGTGTTGGTGCGCCCTAAGTCCAGATCGCTACTCGCGAACAAATCGGAATGCTCCGATACCAGTTTAGTGACTATGGACCTGATTGCGTCAGGCGCATCGATTTCTGTCAGATCAATGGAAGCGACTTCTCGTTCTTCCATTCTGTTAGACACTGACTCTACCTGACTTAAGCTGTTTGCCCTGCCTACCACACATCCCCTTTTTAGCCTGAACGTTTGGTGGTGTGATTCACAACTAACAAAGGAAATGTCCTACCTTTGTTTCTCGCTACCCCGCTCATCACAGATAGTCCTGGCTCTTCTGCAACGAACCCCCTATCTGTCGCAGAGACTTCTAAACATTCTTCTTTACTGAAGTACTGTGTACTCTTTATTCTAACCTGACAAATCTCCGCTGTATGTGGTTTCAGTACTCTCGTCTTGTGTACTCTGACTAATGAAGATATGTGCATGTCTTGTTCGTAAGGGTACATACGCATTCCCGACCCTAACCTTTCTCAAATCAAAATAAATGCGTGCTCCGTTCTTATCGAGCCAATCGTTTACCAAAATGAAATTTCTATTCATCTCTTTCACTACATAAAAACGATGTTTGAACGACTGCTTTTCAATTTTGAAGTCCAGTTCTATACTGCCCACAACTCCTAGCGCTTCCCCACTGAATCACTGTAGCGATACACTTCTTTTCTCTAGCCTTGGCTTGTTCTGCAATTTTTCATACGACTTCTTGCTAATCAACGATACTTCCGCCAACGTATCTATGAGACTTCTAAACTTTTGACTTCCTACCTTTAAAGATTATGCATTTTGGACTCCCCGCTAAGTTGATGCTAAAGGATCTACTGTTTCCCCCGTTCTGCTCACCGGCTTCTCGTGGTGCAGAACGTTCTAGTTTTCCTGTCGTTCCTGTCCTATCCTAGCCCTACATTCTCTTTGTCGGTGGCCGTAACCCCCGCATCGCCAACACCGCACGTGTTGATACCTTTGCTGTGACAAAGACGACTTTTGCTGACCGACTGCGTTTATCCGCCTAGCCTTGTGGCGTGGTGAACTGCATCGAAAACACGCCCTATCTCTAGAGTGATCCACTTCTTTTGCAGACTGTTGCTGATCTCCATTGTAGGTGGGGATCAGCTGTGAAATGAGTTGCACATTAACTAAGGATGACAACCTCTCTATCTGACTACCTAACGCGGCCAACACCGGGTTCAGTGGGTGTGGTCCTCCTACATATTCTTCTGCCATTTTCACTGCAAATACAAAATATTGCTGGCCCTTACTCAAAACTGTAGCGATGACACAAAAAGGTCACTCACCTGTTTGTCCAGCGTTGGTGACGGTGGTTGTGGCCCGAGGTCGTTTCGTCTGCGGCCGGCTCCTTCTCCATCTCGTTTCACGATCTTCTGTCTGCCTCTCGTTCGGCGTCTTCAGTTCTCGGCGTCGTCGTACTTTTGACGTAGCGTCGTTCTGCCACCCTCTGCGATAGTTCTGTCTTCCATCTCGTTCAGAAATCTGCGATTTTTCTGTCTTCCATCTCGCTCTGACATCCTGCGCTGGTTCTGCTAAACCCGTTCTGACATCCTGCGATAGTTCTGCTAAACCCGTTCTGACATCCTGGTTACGCGGCACCAAAATTTATGTGTTACGTGTTACACTATGGACACGTAAAACAACAGAAGTCCAGTGATGGTTTTCTCTCGTGTTTATTTCAGTCTAAAGAGCATTGTCTGGGGCTGGGCAAGACCAACCACAGACTACAATTCGGTCGTTCTCTCTATTTGCTCTCTCTTCTACTTTCGTCCATCTCTCTCACTCTCCTCTCACACTCCACTCGTTGTGTTCCCTCTCTCGTTCTCTCTCTCTCTCGTTCTCTCTCTCCTGCTGTGTGTCCCTTGTGTTGTGTCCCCCAGTATGTATATACCCTCGCCCTTATCAATCATCTTCCCACTTAGGACCCGCCCCTCGTTTAGGGCTGGTCCCGTTACGTGATTATGGCGTCCCCGCGGCGTGCGGACGTCCCGTTAATTAGATTCCATCCATTTCCCATATAGTAACAGTTTCCGGAGGGCCGGTCCGTTATCTTGATTAGAGCGGCCCGGCACGTCCGGTAGTTACATACAGACGCTACCCATATCGCGCGTCACCGGAAACTACATCTGGATGCCACGTGGCGACATGTGTAGTGCAACATCCGGTCATGGTCGTCATGAGAGTGGATCCGTTATTTTTTCTTGTTTTCTGAAAGCATGAGAAGATGCCCGTTGACCGCGGCTAGCCAACTGGGGTTACGAGGGGATGAGCTTTGGTTAGACCACCTTTTCTAGGCCCCTCTCCGTGTGGAGCAAGCAGTGCTGTCCCTGGAGAAGGCTGCTTGGTCGTTCAGGGTGTGCCGAGTGACGTTGTCATCCCCAGGTCAACATTAGGCGACCAATATCCTGAACTGCCTGCATGCAGGTTTGAGACTGCGGCTTCCAGTGACATCTTTCACCTGCCGTTTCGCCCCTCGCCCGTCGCTACAGGACTTGCAAAGGTCGGTGTCATGGTCCGTGGGCGTTTCCTAAAGCCTGCGGGGTGGAGCTTTTTGGTGGCGTGCAGTGTGCGCAGTACTGGCCCCACCCTTTAAACCCTTAGTTCTTCTGCCATGGCCTAGCAAGCTGGGACGGTGGCATCGAGGTCCTCGGGTCGTAGGTTTTATATCAGACTGTCCTTGTCCTAGTCTCTGGCTCAATAACCTTCCCCGGAGGCACGGGGGCTTAAAAAGCCTAAAGGTTATTTGTCACCAGCCACGCGAAAAGTCAGAAGATCACACCTTACTGTTAGCACAAAAGTTATCATCCCATATCAAACACAGGACATGTCCATGACATTCTGCAGCGACCATGTGAGTACTATATTTTCATTAACATTAATTCCAGAAAAGTCCTCAATCCTCCGTGTGTGGGTGTGTGTGAGAAAGAGACTAGAGAGTACCAAGCACATTCTTTGCTTCATGACCAAAAGCTGTGGTTAATTCGGGTTTAATGTCCACGGCACCGAAGTGATAATGGACGGCCCTGACGGGCGGGTTATGTGGGACTCGAACCCACATCCCGGCGATTCCCTTCGCTGTCTTGCTCCGACGCTTAACCGCCTGAGCCATTTCGGACTATGACCAAAATCTGTTTGTGTCTGTCTTCACGGGACGTTGTTCTTGGCACTATCTGATTTGAGGGTGCCTGTGTGCCTGTGCTTGTGTAACTACGGTCATATGCTTTGCACACATTGTGGTGAGAATGTTGCACAAATGCTCTAACGTTTTAGAGGAGGGTCACTCTCTAAAGCTGTGTACCAAAAGTGTGACATTGACCACAAAAAAATCAAATAACTGTAAATGATATTTTTTTTCTGTGTTTTCTTGCAAATGAATATTTAAATCATTTGATGTCAGAAAAAAAGAATATTTGCATTCATATGTTTTTGTGAGGTGGCAAAGATGCAAAAGTGTAAATATGTCCAGTGTAACTTTTGAAAGTATAAATGAAACCAAATTAATTTGAGCTTCGTGCTCTCTCTCCAAACCTCTTTCAAAATGCGTGCACTACTAGCTCTCCGCTGACACCCAGAAGCTATTCACATGCAACATAGTTCATGGGCTTTATATCGTAAATGCAAAAATGATGTAAAGAAGTACCCAACAGAGAAAGAAACACGCTTAGGAAAGAGGGGAAAACACAATTATTAGTATTTCGGGTAAATACCCTTTGTCAAAATAGAGAAACAAACAGAGATTAGCCGCTACTTATCTTCATTCGCAGAAGGAATGTGGCAACTGAAGGAGGTGACGTAAAGAAAATAAAAAGAAAAGGAAGCACAAAAGTGCGCAAAAAGTAAAAATGGCATCAACGAAAAAATCATAAGGGAGTGACTCGGAGAGAAATTGAACACGAGAGACAAGAGTGAGTGTGAGTAAGCACGCGCAGGAGCGAGCAAAAGTAAATGCGTGTATGTGAGGCAAGAGAAAGAGAACAATGAACAATGAACAATGAACAATGAACCTTTATTTTCCAACGGTAGAAGTTATTGGTAACAGGACCAGTTTTCAAACTTGCCGTTGCTACATCTACTACATAAGTGACATAGACATGTAAACATACACATACCACACACTGCTGCATGCACTGCTGCATTCGCTCACGCACGCACGCACGCACCACGCACATACACACACACATACCCACACACGCACTCAGGTACGCACGCATGCACATCACAACTCGCGCATGCACGCACGCACACACACACACACACACACACACACACACTCATGTACACCGCAATTCAGTACGCATGCACACACGCACGAACACTCACACACACACACACACACTTACACACGCACGCACTCAGGCACATACGCACAAAAACAAACACACGCTCTCGGACACGCACTCCAGACATACCTATACGCGTACGCACAAAAATATAAAATGAGTAAAAATACAAAGTAAAGCAATAAACAAAGAATCATTAAGTACATTAAAGTTCATACAGCAAGGGCAAATATGTATGCAGGTGCTATCTCCCCCCCCCCCCCTTCTCTCTCTCTCTCTCTCTCTCTCTCACGCCGACACACACACACATACACACACACAGAGTCACACCGTATACACACACATACGCGAGCGCGCGCCCAACATATCGAGCACACACATATGAAGGCAAAAACATTATACACAGTACATGCAGTATTCAAAGGTACTCTTTGTTGGCATTCAAATATTATGGTACGGCTATGGGAAAAAGGGACTCTCTCTCTCTCTCTCTCTCTCTCTCTCTCTCTCTCTCTCTCTCTCTCTCTCTCTCTCTCTCTTTCTCTCTCTCTCTCTCTCTCTCTCTCTCTCTCTCTCTCTCTCTCTCTCTCTCGCACACATACACACACACATACACACACACAAACTCACACACACGCACATGTACACATCTGAACACACGTGCAAGTTATCCCAATACTGTAATGATTTGATTACGTCAGAGATTCTAGGTGTTTGAAAAGGCTGTCCCTATATGAGGTGAGCGTCTTTGCGTTTCTAATTTCTGCAGGAATAGAATTCCAGAATGAACTTCCCGAGAATGACAAGCTGGTTTTGAATAAATCAATACGCGGCAGGGGTACTTTGAATTGTTGTCCATGTCTAGAAGCTACAGATGTCCGTTCTGAGAAAAAAAGAACTCAAGTACAGTGGACATGATTGCTTGTACAGCTTGTACATCAATACACCTTTATTGAACTGAAAGTGCTGGGATAGAGGGAGAATTTTTAAAGTTTTAAGCTTTTCGTCAGTTGAGAGTTCGGGATCGGGAAATATAAGCTTAGCAGCTCTCCTATGTAGGGAGTTCAGCCTCTTCAAATGTACATCACTAGAACCATCCCACACTGTTGATGCATAGTCTATGTGCGACTTGACATGAGCATTGTAGAAAAGAAGACGCGTATCTGTGTCAGTAATTGTTTTCAATTTTGACAACATATACAGGCTTCTGGAAACCCTTTTGCACACATTATTAATATGCAGTTGCCATTTAAGCTGATCATCTATAGTGACCCCCAAGAGGCGGTGGTGTGATACTTGCTCAATTGGGCTGCCGTTTATAGACAGACTAAGGGAGAGCGGGCATAGCTGGTGCTTTTGACGTGTGGTTATAACCATGCATTCTGTTTTTGACGGATTCAGGGACATGGAGTTGGAATGACACCAGTCGGTGACCTCGCGCAGGCTTTCCTGCAGACGCGTGTTAATTGCAGCTACATTTTTGTGAGGAGTGTGTAGTGTGCAGTCATCAGCAAACATGTCACAAGAAATATCGCGGCAACTAATATGCAGTGGAAGGTCATTGATAAATATGCAGAACAGCAATGGCCCGAGGACAGAGCCCTGAGGCACGCCGCTTTTGACGTGACCATACGAGGAGTAGGATCCATTTAACAGTACTCTTTGCTTCCTTTCGCTTAAATATGAAGTGAACAATGAGACAGCACCTGCATTGCAGAGATATGCTTGAAGTTTTGACAAAAGAAATTTATGATTTACAAGGTCAAAAGCTTTCTTAAAATCAATAAAGATCGACCCAGTTATTTGGGAGTTATTTATGGATGCTAGCCACGCATCAATAAGTCTTGTTAGTGCCGTGTGGCAAGAATGCTTGGGGCGAAAGCCGGACTGAAATACGTGCAATAGACTACGACTCTCCAAATATTGATAAAGGTGTTTGTGCACGTGTCTTTCAAGAGGTTTGGAAAGGCTGGATAATATTGAGATGGGTCTATAGTTATTAACATCAGACAGATCTTTTGATTTAGGCAAAGGGATAACCTTGGCTTGCTTCAGTTCTGATGGAAATATATTTTGTTGGANTGCAGTACCCTCTGTTGTACTGCAGGCACACTTCCCTCCCAGAGGGGCCGATGGGGCGTTGTGGGCGTGGTCCGGCCGTCCCTCCTCCTGTTCTGCGAGCAGGTGCGCCAGCGGGCATCGCAGATTGCGCAGTACGGTCGCGCAGCACCACCGTGGACAGGTGTGGGGCGTCCGTGCCCCACTGGAATGCTTCGGCCGCTTGCCGCTGACGATACTCATCGTCGAACAGCAGGACACTTTGCCAGGTGTATCTGGCCGCCAGCTCCCCCACCATCGCCGAGTACTTGAGGTAGGCGTGCGGTGTGAAACCCGGTGTGGGTTTGTCCATAAGGGCCGCCATAATACGGCTGTTTGCCACTATCCAGTGTGCGGGGAAAACCTTGTCCAACTTCGGTTTGCTGTTCACCTTTATAGTGACACCACCCCAAGTGCCACTTCTTCCTCTGCCACTGCTGCTGAAGACAGAAAGTCTACTATACGTAAGGCCCACATTTTGCTGCCGCAATACCCCCGCTACTGTTGCCACTGACGCACAGGCTGTCGCGCAACAATTCATCCAGTCCGGCCCCGCTGTGGTGTGTAGAGTATAGGGCGTCCTACAAGGACTGTGACGCTCTACTGCTGCTGTTGTCCGCTACTCCTCCCAGTCCGCCGCACAGTGGGCCACCGTCGTTGTCCACCTGGAATTTGGCCACCGCTGCACGGAGCACTGCTCTGTCCCCACGTTTCAGCGCCAGAGCGTCAATGTCTTCGTCAGACATTAGCAGTAGTGCTTGCCTAGAGATGAATTTTTCCCTGATCATGGCACTCTGCACCTCTTAGTCAAGGCCCCAGTCACGGAAAATATGGTCCATCTCACTATTTTCTAGTAAAGCCTTCTTTCTCGCTGATTTGGGAGCCATTTCAAATTCTAGCTGTCGCCTGACTGCTGCGCTGCTGACTGGCGTATTTGGTCGGTACCGTTCCCTTATCACTCCTGTAACCGCCCACGCATTCACCTCCCACACACTTTCACGCCTCTCATACTCGCCTACGCACTCACCCCCTACAGACTTTCCCACTCTCTATCTCTCTCTCTCAATCTCCATCTCTCATCATAACATTCCACAGTCGGGAAATTCCCCCACCTACTCAGTACTTCCGCTACCGGACACCGCCCCCCACCCACGCAATCAGTCCTCTTTCCCTCCGTTTAAAATATGTTTATCACTCCTCCCTCGTCTAAACACCACTTTAAAGAGAGACAATATAGGATTTGAATTCATGAACACTTTAAGTTTGTATTGTTGTCCTGATTATGCTTTGTTGAAAGAAATGGGGAATAAAAAACAGCCGGCAAGCTTGGCACAAACAAACGATACATTTATATTTGGACCGAACGTGTAATGGGCACGGGCAATCTTTCCAAGAACAAAACGTGTATGATGGAACAGTGTTGACAAAGGAGAATGTTTACATGTTGTCTTCTTTTTAAAATTCATCATCAACCTCCGTGCTGTTTTCTTTGGGTGCTGCAGACCTAACAGACATACACGCAATTTGTGAGCTGTGTGTATAGGACATTGGTCCTGATTTGCTTGCCTGTTTTTTTACAACAACAAATCAGCCTTTTAAACTCCTCTCGAAATTTTGATCCTGTAAGACAATAAAGGTAAAAATTGACGGCACTGTTCGTGTAATAGAATACATTGCCAAGATAGTAAACAAGCATTAGTTTAGCCATAAAATGTTTATCGGCATAATATTCATCCGGTACAAAGTAAGAAGTGTAGATGATAATGGAAACAAATGGAACTGTCAGAAATAGGAAAGCTACAGATAGAATCACGAGTGTAATTGTGACTGACGACGCTTTCTTTTCGCGATCAGAAACGCGGCCTGTGTTACCTGTCGCTAGCTTCATCCGGGCCTCTCGCACAGACACACTTAGTTTCCATACCAGTATGGCGTTACTAATGGCAAGGAGGCAGAAAGGAACCAGAGAAGAGAGACAAAGATCTACAATTGGCCATACTTGTGCAAAAAAAAGTCGGTACGTAGTGTCTGCGGTCACGGTACAGATAAAATTCGTTCCATTTCTGACGTTAACCAGGACAATTCCGTGTAAAATGTGAGAATGAAGCAGGAACACACACAAAATCAGGCCAATTAAGAAAAAATATGACTTTCGCTTGTTGCAAATTACCTTAATACGATGCGGCCAGACAACAGAGGCAGCTCTCTGTACCGTCATAGTCACAAGCAGCCAAGCGGATAACACTCCAAAAGTGTACACAGCCCACACACCTATTTTACATACGAAAACATTCGAATGAAAAATGTCGATAGTTTCGTTTGACATATACGTCACCCAAGCCCTAAAAAAACCAGAGTACAAAAGACACATGTCAGAAAGTGCCAATGCTATGAAAAACAAGTTCATGGAATTGTGTTTGATCCCCATCCGACAGAGAATAACGATGATCATCACGTTACCAAACGTCCCCAATGTCATGATTACAGGGGTGCACACTTTTTGTATCGCAATTTTTACATCAACTATAATCTGAAATTGGTTATTTTCGAGCGGTTTCAAAACACCAACAGTGCAAAAATTCGAGGTGTTTGTTGTAGTTTCGGTAGAAAGTTCCATCTCAGTGCCTGAAGCAAACTAATTCAGTCTGTGAAAATGCCAACGCCAGCAAAATGCAGCGACTGATAACTAAGATCCGGTGCCCCGACAATAGCTCTTCCAAGTCTGTACAGATTTGTTTTGGAGGTGAAGCAGCCACGATTTGTTGTCACTGTGCACTTTGGGCAGTGATCCTGCTATTTCACAGAAAACACGCAGAACAGATCCCTATTGATGATCCTGGAGGTAGTCTCCTCTTTCAGGTGATGAAGCAACGTTTGTCGTGTGAAACAAAGAAAAAGGTTAAAAGGAAAACACATACAAGATAAACAAGAAACTATTATCAAACAATTATCTCGTAGTTCAGAATTATTTTTGGTTCACTAGTCATGACTTACATCAATATACATGAATCAGCAAATTTACTGCCTAGCAGTCCACATATCGCATTTCTGGCTAGCATATATGCGTATAGAAGTGTAGTGCGGCCATCTGTGAAAAATTACGTGAAAAGTCCTGGTAAATCAAAGTGGCACAGTTGTAGTACGCCTGAATTGATCAGTGTTCAGGTCGTGCTACATAGGCAATAGATTTCCCTGTCCCCCATAACCCGCCCATCAGAGCCGTCCATTCTCACTTCGGTGCAGTGGACGTTAAACCCCGAACTAACGAACCAACTGACCTGTGAAAATTCATCTGTACAATTACAAATTAAGTGAACATCACGTACACTTATTATTAACGCATGTAAAATAAAATCTGTCCTGTAGTAGTGTGATTAATTTTAGCACTGACCGTTCCCTAAATGGCTGGGTTTATTTGGCTTTGAATTCACCACGGTTTCACAGTTTGCATCCACCAGCAGTAAAGGAGTTAACGTCAGAGTACAACAATAGAACCGTACTGATATTTCAAACCCTAAAAGACGTCTAATGTCGAACAATATATTCTATAGAGTGATGGAAACGTCAAGTTCTAACGAAACCGCCGTTATGACAAAAATCAGGTAAATCAATATTAGGGTGTTTCTCGCACTGGGTCGAAAAAAAAAAAAAAAAAACACCAGTGGTTATAACTTGAGTAAAAAGGTCGGCGCACTTTTACCTTATACTGTACATTCGAGGACACCTACCCCAAAAATATTGATTCATTTTATCCTTGCACATGATTAAAAAAAACAAAAAAAAACATGTCAAATTTAGTGTATTTACTTATTTGTTTCCCGTAGCAGGACTCAACGCGACAAAAATGCTACCGACAAGTAAAAGGTTACACAGACGTATCAGTGCTCAGTTTGAAAGAAACAATCTTTTATTAATTTTTTTACGACCACACCCTCTCTCCTCGGCGGCAAATAGAGAAACAAAGGAATTATATTTCACCCAGCCTCTACTAACGTGCAGTTCAACTTCTAACTTTTGTGAAATATAAAAATGCAGCTGATGTTTTGTTTTTTTTTTTTTTTTTTTTTTTTTTTTTTTTTTTTTTTAGGTGTATGCACTGAGATGCACTCTAATTTCAGATCCATGAAAATGCTTTAGGATTGACTTCTTTACGTACCATAGGGCTCAATCCCTTCACTAGACACAATGTCTACCCTGCCCAAGCTTGTTCATCGTTTAAAGTACGTAAATATGCATATTATGTATTTTAGTGTTTTGACAAGTGTCTCTTGTCTGCATCTTTATAACCAAGTGCATGTGTGCAGGGTTACAACAAAGAATACAGAGGTCCTGGTATCGCCCAATTTAGCGAGCCCGGCGCCGCGCTGCTAGCACCTATACTTCCGCGCGTGCAAACGGAAACGCTGTACCGGCTACTCCCGGCCATATTGCATTACTCAGGTCACTCTTACGTGTCGGAATGTGAATACTGTACAGTCCTCTCTCTGAGACTGACAGTGATTTACATTGGATGACATGGTCGAGCCAAGAAGGAAAGAAGATGGAATGAACAATAGCTCACAAAGTCCCTTCTATATGCGAGCTGCCCTCCCTGTCAAGGGTCTCTACCTTTCGTCTTTGGCCTGATTCTGATTTTGGAATATATCCTAGTGAAAACGCTTCACAGAACTGACAATGCGCTACTGAGCTCTACAAGGGCGCAGTACATACACGTCATTGGTCTGTCAAACGTCATTTGTCATGACGTAATTTTTGTTTTACGTAATTGCTACCGTATTGAAAATACGGTAGACTTTTGGATGGGGCTAGTCGGATTGCGTTCCACAGAATGCAAAGGACATAACAGGCTGGCGGGGCTCGTGGTCCTGCAAAGAAGTAAAAAGATAAAAATGACTTCACGTCTAGCTACGCTAAATTTGCTGTTAAACGTCGTTTCGGCGCGAAGCACCGTAAATGCGTATGTATGTTTGTGCGTGTGTGTATGTGTGTGTGTGTGTGTGTGTGTGTGTGTGTGTGTGTGTGTGTGTGTGTGTGTGTGTGTGTGTGTGTGTGTGTGTGTGTGTGCGTACACCAAATCACTGAAATGGGTTACTTTCTTTACCATCCTTATGCAAAATGGGTGTGTGTGAAATTCTGGGTGACCAAGTCAGACACCCATTTTTTCTGAGGGTTATTTCTGTATTATCTTTCATTCAAAAGTCAGAAAAAAATATCAAAATACGATGTCCCCATTTTAACAGATTTACTTCATGGTTGTGTTTCAGGGATGCTCTGGGCCTGTGTGTGGACACGGAAGCGGCCGGAGTGTTTTCAGATCAATTTGCTGATCGCTGATTGGTTAGCCCAACACCGATGAACTGAGTTGTTTCCCTTGCTTAAACGTCTTTCGTCTCCAACGGTCACCGGCCATTCTTTCGCGTTTGCAGGGGTACTTTATGCAATATTTCTTAGTTAAGAGCACGCCCAAATGTACTTGTTCAGTGCAGTTATTTAACTGAGAGATGCCTCCAATCCCCGATACCCGTTTGGCCCAGAAAAATAAGGCGTCTGCTTCAAACGTGTCTTCGGCCTCTCGGCCGCTCTGACCGTTGAGTCTTGTAGTAAATGATAATAGAACCCCACGATTTTAACAAAAGCTTTCTTGAAAGGAATTCGTTCAATAACCCCATTACAAGGTCAATCTGCCACGCGATTTTGTTTCTTCTTTTTTTTCTGACATGTGTTAACTTGCCACATGCATGCACAGTATCAGTTGACTTTTAAAAAAAAAAAAAAATGGCGCCATATTTCAATCCTCGTTCGCAAAACTGCCTCGCAATTCGAAGAACAAACGTCCACAAACAGGTCTTTAGGAATGTGTAACTGAAGTGTCGCTTTTTACTGTATTGCCAGTTTTTAGTTCTCAGGGTCAACCTGGTCAGCCCCACAGGGTGGGTTTTTCTCTCTATTCTGGGGCATGTGTTTCTGTCTACCCTTTGTCCATTCACCTGTATTTGCCTTTTTAAAACTCTCCCTGCTGTCTGCACTGCCTGTAGCTCTTGATATTGGATGTGTGTTGCTAAATGGTCTTAGCTTTATATCTTGGCCCCATGTGTTAGGTTTATTTAACTCATTCTACCCCAGACACACCACGGCAGGATAAGGATCCACCATGATAGTTCAAGGGTGATGCCAGAATAGCTTGGCGCCTACGGGCGCCAAGCTATTCTGGCATCTCCCTTGAACTATCATGGTCGATCTGTGCCCTGCACTGCAATGCAGTCTTGAGAGGACAGGGGCAAAATTTAAGGATTTTGGTGTTGGGGTAGAATGAGTTAACGTATTTGACCGGCAGGCGACATACATGGCAATGTTCTGTTTAGGTGTGTTTTTTTTTTTTTTTTTCACAAGCAGTGCAGGCACGTCCTGAGAAAGCCTTGTGGCTGTCGGGACTTTAAGCAATGTACAATCAATCTGATTCAAAATGTCAGTTGGTTTACATGGTTGTATTGGACATGTTCTCAGCAACACCGTTTTGGTCACACCGGCTCAGGACTTTCTGCACACACCCAGCGCCGGATGGCAGCAGGATGTCCAAACCCATCGGGATCTATGCTGCAGAATCATGCCCCCCCCCCCCCCCCCCTAGCCTCTGCCACAGAGGGTGCGTCTGGTAGGAGGGTGCATGGACGGTAGCGGAATGCTCCCAATTACAAACTGGTAAGTAAAGTGATTCTATGATCATCTTCATTTTATTGGCTGGCGTGCGTGCGAAGCAAAAGTGAGTTTATGTTCTGGGCCACTGGTCGTCCGTCCGTCGTCCATGGTAAACTTTAACTCATTCTACCCCAACACCAAAATCCTTAAATTTTACCCCTGTCCTCTCAAGACCGCATTGCAGCGCAGGACACAGATCGACCATGATAGTTCAAGGGTGATGCCAGAATAGCTTGGCGCCCGTAGGCGCCAATCTATTCTGGCATCACCTTTGAACTATCATGGTCGATCCTTATCCCAGTGGTGGGATTCTTCCGCGTTTCCGCGGATTTCCGCGGAAATTCTTTCACAATTCCGCTGAAGCATATTTATTTTCCGCGTCTAATAACAACGAAAAAGACGAAAAAAAAAATCTTCTTAAATGGCAAAAAAATCTCAAATGGGTTGGATTTGTATGTAGTTTGGTTCACTATCGCCCGACACTTCCGGTAGCTTTTTGTCATTATATCGTCTTTCATTGTCACCTTTTCATCTTCTTCGTTATCGGTCATCTCCGCTTTGTCCTTTCCTTTGTTATCTGTCATCAAATCCTCTTCGTCGTCGTTTTATCGTCTCCTTTCTTCTTTGTAACCTCATCGTCTTTCGTCGCTTTTATGTCTTCGCTCAGTCCAAAGACGTCCTCGTCTTCAGTCATGAATCGCCGCTCGGCTTTGTTCCTGCCGGCCCTCTAAACCTCCCGGTCCGCCCCGCGTTGTCCCCCCCCCCCCCCTACAACACCAGGTTAAATCTGCTAGTCCCACATACATTTTTTAATGTCAGATGGGACAGTATGCTGGACTGAGTAGTAGTACGTCCTCGTCTTCTCTGTTGAACTTGGCGGCCACTTCGGCTTGCTTGCGAAGTTCCAGATACAACTCCCGCCGTTCTTCAACGTTCATGCATGTCATCAGCTAGGAAATAGGTGTCTGCGGGGGCGTCCCCAGACAAAAAGTCCACCTCTCTCTTGATCGCCTGCACGCACGTGGGAGATAGTCCCTCCCCGCAGTTGCCGGAGTGGGCATTAAACTCCTCACCCGGTTTACACGTCATCTCGGTGTCTCGCCCATTACGGCACTCTACGTACAGGTTGCAACCGAAACAAGAGTGGTATCGCCCGTCTGCACGACGACACACACTTGACTAACGAGCAGGAGGGGGAGGGAGGGTGCACACACTTCCGGATGAAAACGTCCCACATATAACCATTGGTGGCACAGGAAAATAGTGCAACTCTGCTTGTGTTGCACGTGATGTAATCTTTGCAACTGGTGCATGATGGGTAATCGCCGTCAATTTGTCCTGCGCAGTCCGTTAAACACAGGGGACAGGCCGCCCGGACGTCACAGTATTCTTCCTCCCTGGCGTATCCCGCGCCGCACAGACCGATGTTTACGTTTTCGTCCAATCCGAAGCGACTCCTCCTCACGCACGTGCGCCGTCGCGAGCGGCGGCCATTGTTGCATCCGCAAGGACACCAGGACTGCCATTCGCTCCACAGGTTAAGAGTGTGACTGTTCACAATGAAGAAGAAATGCAAGCACGAAAACAGTCTGATGGAAAATACAGAGAAGAAATCCGAAAGAAACTTCAAGCCTGCATCATCCCACTCACTCCAGATGACCACCCAAGCAAGTGGAGTTGTTATCATTGCGACAGGAATGATATCCAGGCAGAACGTTAATGTTGATAGAGCTCTTGAGTTGGGAATTTCACAAGTGCAATATATTTAAAGAACGTGGCCTGACGGATTCAAAGCCTCCCTGAGCAAAAAAAAGTTGTCAACATGGCAGTAAGCAAGAAAAAGATGAAACAATGATCTGGAGCAACGTATGACACGAACTGATCTACAGCAGATTTATGGGCTTGATGCGTACAAGAAATCTAGACCTTGAAAACCTGTTCCAGCATGAATTAGCGCAAATTCCGTCAACGATGTTTACGGGCAATGGGCACATGCGACTTCCTACAACAAAGTCAGTACTGAACAAAACTTGCAGTGCGAGATGTCCGTACGTACATGCCAGAAGGCAGACGTTGTCATCATAGATGGCTGTGCAGTGATGTGGACAATAATATATTATACTGGCCATCGCAAGACTCTGTGCAAATGTATGTGAACAGCTTTCTAGGCTGCATTATCACAAAGCTCCGAAAAAGTGATGTGTATCTTGTCTTTGACAGATACTATCCGTTCAGCATCAAAAGTACCACCAGATCCTCTCGTTCTGTGGAAACAGTCACAAAGCGTCACCAGCTGAGGGCAGACACTCCACTACCACCTCAAAACATTGCACTAACTGTTACGGAAAATAAAACACAGATCATCGCCATCATCTGTGAGCAACTGCTAGACAAAGTGGCTGGTCTTCAGGCCAAGGGAATAATTCAACACAAGCTGCTACTGACCGGTGATAATCCCGACCCGACAGAAGTCATGAAGGGCATCCCCTCCACAGCAGATGATATGCGGACAACTCATGAAGACGCTGACATCATTATTGCCCAGCAAATTGTCCGGGCAGCGGAGCAAGGGTACACATCCATAAGGCTTATGTCAGATGACATAGATGTGTTCATTTTGCTCTTACCTTATTACATGTCTTGCAAGATTACTGCTGCGGTTGTGATGGAAGGCGCCAACGTACAGAAGACCTCTGTTGACATAGCGGGAAGTGTGAAGAAACACAAGGATATTGTGCCTGAACTGCTTGCAGGACATGCCCTTTCAGGGTGTGACACAGTCGCCAATATGTAGGGCACTGGCAAAGGTACAGTCCTAAGGGTGCTTCTCAAAGGGTTTTGTCTTCAAAGACTGGCTATCCCACATGCCGATTTCAGTGACATCATCCAGCAGGCAACCCATTTCATTGGTACTTGTTATGGGTGCTTATGTACACAGAGCATGTCAAAGATTAGGTACAAAGCATGTCTAGTAAGAACGCACAAGAAGGTGGTGTCCACTCCCAAGCTGAAGTCATTACCACCAACGACAGCAGCCTTCCAAGACAACGTGAAACGTGCCCATTTGCAAGCATGTCTCTGGAAGACTGCTCTCAACCCTGATCCTCCAGATCTCAGTCCAGCTGACATTGGGTGGTACAATGACAACGTAGCTTTGATGCCTGTCAGGCTGCCTCCTGGCATCGAAGCCGCACATTCGGAAGTACTCAGGATGTTAAAGTGTGGCTGTGGCACAGTTGAACCCTGTTCAACAGCACGTTTGGACGTGCCACAGCACAAATTAATGACATGTACAGTCTTCTGCAGGTGTCGTCGCAATGAGAACTGCCAAAACATGTGGACAAAACGTGCAGCTGTGCAAGAAAATGAATGTGAGATGTAACTGACTGTGTCCGTGACCAATAAAAGACTGAACTTTCACATGCTAAGTACTCTTGCGGGTCTAGAAATACTTCTATATATAGTCACGTCACAAAATGTCAGTGACTTTTCCTCTATTTACATTTTCTGTTCGGATTAGAAAAAAAGTGTTGTATTATGACTAGAGTAATGTAGAGCCTATGTTACATTTAAATCATAATTTCCGGTAGCCATCGTGGATGCCACATGGGATAATGTAGACCCAATCAAATGTGAGAACTATTGTGTGTTTGACTCGTTAAAACTGTTATACTTCTTGCTGTTTTCAACAAAAATGCGCATTCTGTCTGGTACAGAACATATATTAGCGTCTGTTTTTAAAATATACTGGTTGCCATATTGAGAGACATCTTGAATAATCAGCATCTAATTACAGGTCATCCTCAATAATGTATGTCTTAACTCTTGCAACATATCATATAAATCGTATATCCTGGTTTCTATCACAAAATGAGCGCTCTGTGTGGCGTATAACATGTTTCACGTTATTTTTTAATGTTTTAGCGGCCATCCTGGCGACCATCTTGTATAATATAAGCATGTAAACAAACATCAGAAGTATACTTATTCATTTCAATGTAACCTAAATAATATTTCCTGTTTATTTCTTTAAAATATATCCGTCTGTGTTGCGTGCAACATGTTTCTGACATTTTTTATAGAGTGGTCAGCCATCTTGGCGGCCATCTTGAATATTTGAAAATGCTCAACAGTGACAGAGTGTTATCGGTTGGATCTGTAATCTATGGGTACCAGAGTTGAAACCCGCTCAGAACAATTATGAGGTGCATTTTTTTAGGTTATTCTAAAAAATCACTAAATGGCAACTAGAGTAATTGGGTCTTTTCCAATGATCAACACACATATGCCCTAAAAGTAATAACACAACCACAAACGTAACAAAGCAGTCGAGTCAAGTCAATTTTATTCATCCCGCTTACCGACAAATTTTTCTGTAACGAACTGTCTGCGGGGTTTCCATTGATCTTTCCATTTGTGTGTGTGTGTGTGTGTGTGTGTGTGTGTGTGTGTGTGTGTGTGTGTGTGTGTGTGTGTGTGTGTGTGTGTGTGTGTGTGTGAGAGAGAGAGAGAGAGAGAGAGAGAGAGAGAGAGAGAGTGTGTGTGTGTGTGTGTGTGTGTGTGTGTGTGTGTGTGTGTGTGTGTGTGTGTGTGTGTGTGTGTGTGTGTGTTTTGTAATCATCTGAGTATAATTTGTGTCGCCTGTGTGTAAGATGACTTATCGTGCTCCGCGACCATGCCCAACGTTCCGGGATTTGTGACCATGTGGCCAATAGAACTTTTACACTCAGACCTGAGCCATACTGGACGTGAAACAACATGCAGCGGAGCGCGATAGAAAATATAGTGACGTCAGACTGAAACTCGATAAACAGTGGTTGACGACACAGCTTCGCGTTACGGAGGCCTTTTAAGCCTTATTATAGATAAACAAAAGTAAGCACACTGCTTGTGTAGGCTCTGTTGAGTCAACCCATACGTCAAACCGGCAGGACATGAAACACAGCTTATACGACAGTGAGATAAATACTTTACACAATGCATAGTGATGATTTACGAACCTCGTCTTGATTTTAACACACAGTTTGGGCTCCGAGCTTCTGAGTCAAAACTTGTGCATTAAAAGCAAGTACACGCTCGTAATATCATCAACCACTATGTTTTAACATATATGTAACTGCATATACCATAAATCAATAAAGAAAAGTTCTATAAAGTTCAGGGGAAATTAAATACTGGATCTACACAAAATTGCACGCATACAGACCCAAACGCGCTTGCTCGCATGCACAGGCACACGCGGTCTGTATCATGATTAATCTGCGGCCGTTTACGATTCCACATCAACCCGATTTGAATCCGAGTACAACCTGGGTTGGAGCGTTTACACTTGACAAAACCCGGGTTGGAGTAGTGTAGAGTTCAACTCTGGTCCAAAGCAGGGTTGAACCGGGGTTGGATCTAAACCGCATTTCATTCCGCGTCCTTTTTGTGCATGTTGCAAAACAAAATTGTTGACGTGACGTCACTGCCAGGAATTTCAGTACCTTTGACGCAACAGATTTCATAGCCTCCAGCATTAGAGGCCGTGGCAGAGAACAAACACTTTTGATAATAAAATAAGTGATTCCCGAACTGACAATTTCAGAGCGCTGTTAATCAACAACGTTGTGATAAGGGTCATAATCTGTATAAAAAAAATTCTCTTTTTCTCCAAACTTTGCTGTGCGAGTATCTTAAATCTCTTCTTTGAAATCGCCTGTTTCTATGCCTTAAGAAATAATACATTAAAACTAATTAAAATAAAGAAAAGACTGGCCACAATGCAAATGCAAGCGTCAAAGAGCATTATTAGCGGGGTGTTGTCTCGTGGATGGCGCCATGATAAGATGCTTTATGGCGTCAGGTGGGCGTGTCAACCCCAGTTTTAAATGCAAGCGTAAACGCGTGAACTCTACACGGGTTAAACCCAGGTTATAAATATAAACGGCCTCTAAACCCAAACGCACCAGAAATGCAACGTCGGCCCGCAGTGTTGGTGCGCTAAGCGGAAAATAAAATTTACAAACCTAGCGCGGCGACCTGCTAACCCATGAACTGGGCAAATGACGTCGCAGCTCGGCTGATTGTTAACTTATTCAAGACGAACTGCATCCGGATACGCGGCTTAAGTCGCTTTTCCGGATGCAGTCAGTCTCGATTAAGTTAACTCAGTAACTGAACGCGAGTCCAGTAAATTCCGGGGCTGATATATTTTGTGTTTGTTTGTTTGTTTTCAGTAGTTCGAGCATTGTCAGCTGCTATACTTACTGCCGGCATGCACAATGCCCATTTGTCATAATAATAAACGTTACAGCGCGAGAAAAAAGCCCCGGCGAGCACTATGAAAATAATCATGTAAATAATATTAATTTCTACCGTCCAAACAACCAGTCACCCACCCAGCCAGCAAACGAGCCAACCAACCAACCTTGTGTATCAACCAGGCGGTGGGAAAAGACTTATAGCCCCCTAACTTGTTGAGCCAGCAAACATAGATCGTCCATGATAGTTCCAGTGTGACGCCAGAGTGGCGTAACACTTTTAAACACCAAACTGTTTGACACCACTCTTGAAATATGACGGTTCATCTGTCTTGGGAACTGTAATGTAGTCTACTCGGGAGAAAACACCGAGATTTGGGAATGTCGACATGCTTAATGTATTAAGAGCAGGCTTTTAAAGTGCGGGTTTCAAATGGTTGTCACTATTGAAGGGACTTGTCACAGAGAGATCTATTTCAAAATTCCTACGTTTATAAGTTGTACTGTACGTTCAGGAGATAGATCGACCATGGTATTTCAAGGGTGGTACTAGAAAAGTTTTTCGTCTCTAGACGCCAAGCTATTCTTGTACCACCTTGAACGATCGCAACAGATCCATACCTTGCTGTAGTTTGTAAGGTCAAAAAGTATAGGGTTATAATGTAAGGAGGTGTCAACATACAGTTATGATCGCCTTCAGTCATTGTCCTTGGCTTAGACTGATAAAAAAATATATGATAATATATTATTGTTTAGTAGATATCGGCATTTGTGTTATCTGCCCACGCGAGAGTTTGCAGCAGCAACTAAAAAAAGCATGGAAACAAAAAGATCATGCATGCAGACTTAACGCATCTTGTTGGCTGTGACACATCGATCTCAGTGGCACCCTCAAATGTAGTTGTTCGTTCAAATGTAGCCGGTTTGAATCCACGCTCTTTAGGCGACATGGGCATCGTGGCATAAAATTACCAACGTTTCAGAAACAATTGCAAGAGGCATAGATCCTCTTTAGCCCCCGCAACTGCGGAGGCTCATGAGGATCTATGTCTCTTGCAGTTATTATTTGTGCCCACTGGCAAAAAAGGGTTTAATATTTTATTTTTGAATAACATCGTAGGACAGCAAATGAGAGAGTGACCCCTCTCCACGGAGGCTTGTCACAAACTAAATAGCCTTTAAATGTGTGATCTATTTTGCGTACAGATCCAGCAATGGCCGTCCTTCTTTCTACAAACACTGAGAAAATACATACGCACACGTTATGAGATGAACAACGGAAAAAACTCAAACTGCACGCACTTTTGGGTCTACTTTGAAACTTCCTTTTATAAAAGTCACTACAGGTAAGAAAACAAAAGAGAAAGATAAGAAGTAACACTCTTTATTCATTGAAATACTTTCTTTCTGATACTTTATTAGAAACAGAAACAATTAATTTCTCATAAATTACGATTTCCTTATCTTTAGTAATTTGTCAGATATTGCTAGTATCCATAAACAGATAAATCATTCTTTAAAAACTTTTTTCTCTTTATATTTCGCATTGTCTCTAGTTCTATCATACAGATTAGACTGTAAATTTAAAGAAACAAATCTTTCTACTGATTAACTTCAAAAAGGATATATTAATAAAGTAGTATAAGAATATGTTGTCTTTTTTAAAAAAAAATCATTATTTACATTTGATATCTGATCTATTATTTTGCACCTTGCAGCTTTAGAGCCGTAAGATCCAAAATAACACATTATAAGAGCAAACATTTACTGGTCAGTGATTTATGACTGTAAAATTAAACACTTGTAAGGTCCGAAATCAGAGACCAGTGCACACTTACGGTTACACTTTACAACAACAAAAAAATGAAGTTTCCAAGTTTCAGAATAGTTTTATCGTAATTTATTATCCTTGTTTGGTTTACGATCGGAATATAGCGTTTATACTATAGTTAAAGTTTTGACATCATACTGACACATTGATGTATTATACAACAACGCATGGAGCAGGCTACAAGAGTAAAAGCTTTCTGTGCTGTGCAGTTCACACCAAAAAGGTGATTGCCACGCGTGTACAATACAGAGATAAACTCAAGAAAGAAAGAAAGACACTAACACAATATAGATTTTAGTGTGTGTTGTTACTCTCTTTTCTGAGCGTGCTTCTTTCTCAGCTGTGTTGTTCTCTGTCTGACTGTGAAACACTATTTGTAAAACGACAATATGTATTTCAGGATGTTTTTTTTCCACACACACACACACACACACACACACACACACGCGCGCGCGCGCGCGCGCGCGCACACACACACACACACACACACACACACACGCACGCACGCACATACACACACACACACAGAATCATGGGATAATGCTGACCGCTGAACAATGTGTAACTGATCGTATTTCTGAAATAAATTAGATTCATTTAAATCATGATCAGATCGAACTTAAGGTGCTCAAAAACCAGACAGGTGAGGCTAGCGCTGGTAGAACAGTACACGTATCAAGGGGACATACAGACAGTTAGATCCAGGGTGTGTAACTGTTTGCATGCCCAGCGCTCAGTAATTCCCCTAGGAATGTGAACTTGAGGTGGGTTTGTGACTAACATACTGACTGGCTATGATATCACTGCGCCATAATAGTTTCTTGTTTCGTGTGTGTTCTACAGGTTTTCCTCTTTACCCCGTTAACTCGTTACCATAACTTGCATTTGATGAATGGAAGTCATGGAGGCATGGTATTTAAAGAATTAACCTTTTTCAGTGTTTCACTTGATAGACCAGTGCATTAATACAAAGGCAAATACCAGACCGTTCACGTAGCGTCGTCATTTGGAAGGTGAGACTCACTCCTGGATCATCAGCAGGTATGTACGTAACTGTACTGCGTGTTTTCTGTGGCAAACAAACACAGTACAGATTTGGAAGAGCAATAATTATTGTCGGCGCACATTAGTCGATGCACCGTTTTGTCACTGGAGTTTTACCAAACTGTTCAGACAAAGAAGTGGAACTTTTTAGCTAAACTACGACCAAACACATCGGATTTCATTTCCTCTGTTCCATTCGCAGTTATCAATTTTATATTCTAACTGACGTAAAAAATGTGATGTAGACAGTGTGTAATCATGTCATTTGGGACGTTTGATAGCGTGACGACGATTGTTATTCCGTCGTACAAGGATCAAACACAATTCCATGGACTTCTTTTTGTCTACCGTATTTTAACAAGTTGAGGATTTTATCCCAACGTCTACCGTATATTTTGGAGCTCAGATGCGTTTATCTTTTCGAAACATTCAGAATTGTTCATATTTTTAGGCATATTATGCTGATCAATTTCCCTCGTCTCTAAGCCAGCCTCTGGTCAACACACACGTAGGATCATACAAATAAAGACGGACACACTGCGCTTCCCGCCATTAATACGCTCTGTGGGCTCGCGTAGCGACAGGAATCAATCTCCTAGTACTCTAACCCACCCTCTAATTCACACACACGGGTACACAGAAAAAAAACGTGGGACACACGGCGATTCTCGCCATTCGTACGTTCTGTGGTCTGGAGTAGCATAGCTATTCTGAAGAAGCCGAATGATTGCACGAGCAGCGAAATTAAGTCAATTCAACCTTCACGTCAAGGCATCGTTAGTCCCACAACGCCGTGTTCATAGTGACGACTCGATGTTGTACGTTACTCATCGAAATACTAACATCGAATTACCCTGCTTTCCATTGCCGGGAAATTTCTTGCAAGGCTGCTCCTGAATCTGCTGGTACCTGCCATTGCAGAAGACCACCTCCCAGAGGGCCAATTGGCTTCAGAGCCAACAGGAGCACCACCGACATGGTCTTTGTGCTGAGACAGCTTCAGGAGAAATGCCGAGGGCAGAACAAAGGGCTGTAAATAACGTTTGTCGACCTAACAAAATCGTTCGAAACTGTGAGCAGGCAAGGCATGTGGCAGATCCTGGAGCGAATTGGCTGTCCTCCAAAGTTCCTCAGCATGATCGTCCAGCTACACGAGGACCAACAAGGCCAGGTTAGACTGAACCACGACCTCTCAGAACCATTCCCCATTCTCAACGGTGTGAAGCAGGGCTGTGTGCTGGCACCGACCCTCTTCGCCATCTTTTTTAGCATGATGTTGAAGCAGGCCACAGTGGACCTCGACGATGACGATGCAGTGTACATCAGGTATCGTCTCGATGGCAGCCTGTTCAACCTCAGACGACTGCAGGCCCACACCAAAACCCTAGACCAACTGATTCGTGAGCTGCTCTTTGCTGACGACGCTGCCCTCGTTGCATACACAGAGAGAACCCTGCAGCGCATCACATCCTTCTTTGCAGACGCTGCCCAGCTCTTTGGACTCGAGGTCAGTCTGAAAAAGACAGAGGTCCTCCATCAGCCGGCACCCAAATTAGAGCATCGCCTTTACCACATCACCATCTGCGAGTCTGAACTGAGGTCAGTGCACCAGTTTACCTACCTTGGCTGCATGATCACGTCAGACGTCAAGCTGGACAAGGAGCTGGACAGCAGGCTGGCAAACGCAAACAGCGCTTTCGGGCGTCTATACAAGCGGGTGTGGCACAATCAACAGCTGAAAACAGGCACCAAGATCAGCGTGTACAGAGCTGTCGTCCTCACCACCCTGCTGTATGGTTCCGAGTTCTGGGCCCTCTACCGCAGCCAACTACGACTCCTCGAACGCTTCCACCAGCGCTGCCTGCGTACAATACTTGGCATTCACTGGAGTGACTATGTCACAAACGTCGAGGTCCTTGAACAGGCAGAAACTGCAAGCATCGAGGCTTTGCTGCTGCGGACACAGCTCTGCTGGGCTTGGCACGTCTCCAGGATGGAGGAACATCGCCTACCCAAGATAACCCTGTTCGGTGAGCTCGCCACTGGACACAGAGACAGAGGGCACCAAGAAGAGTACAAGACTGTCTCAGAAGTCACTAGTGCTGCCAATCGACACCGCCATGTTTTCACTGCTGCGGACCGTGACACTGGCGCTCCACCTTACAAGCAGCTGTCTCCTTGAGACTCTCGCAGCTAGCCTAAAAACAAGCGGCTCAGGAGAAAAAACAGAGATGCTCAGAACCTTGCCAGACCTTCCTCTGCAGCCACTGCGGTCGAACCTGCCTGTCCCGGATCGGCCTCCGCAGTCACGAGCATGCCTGCAGACATCGTGGACAACCCCTATAGAATCTTCGTTCGCGAAGTCAAGCCAAGAAGGTATTCCTCAGAATCATCTTGATAAACTTCAAAGAGTTATGAACTGCTCTGCCCAACTAATTTATAGAGTACCAAAACGTGAGCACATAACAATCTTACTTGCTGACCTGCACTAGCTGCCTGTATCTCAAAGAATTGTGTACAAGGCCTCTGTTATTTGTTTCAATGCTATTACCGGTTCCGCTCACCCATATGTGTCCGACCTGGTTCATATTTACTCGCCTTCAATATCCCTCCGTTCAGCATCAGACACGCGTATTTTCAGGGTTCCTAGGTGAAAGAAGTCTAGCCAGGGCCAGCATGCCTTTTCTTATTTAGGTCCAGTTCCCTGGAACGATGTTGCAGCCCATGTCAGACATGCCCCACCTCTGTCTACTTTTAAATCACTGCTCAATACCTATCTGATTTCTATGCTTAAAGACAGATGCATTTTCAGTGTGTTAGCAATCTTCGGCAGAAACTGTTCTTCTAACGTTGTATGTGTATGTGTGAGTGTGAGCTTTGATATTTGTCTAAACTCTAACGAAAATGTGTGACGATGCAGAGAGGGGTTTATGATGTGCCTGTAAGCAGTTTCTTATGTCTTTTCAACTTAGTTTAGAGATTGAGTGATGTACATGTGCATTTTGCTGTCAAAATTTTAAGTTTAATATTATTGTATGTAACATTTTATTGTATGTAACATGGCTGCTTGGCTTGACTTCGCGAACGAAGATTTTATAGGAGTTGCCCACGACGTCTGCAGGCTTGTTCGTGGCTGCGGAGGCCAATCCGAGACAGGCAGGTTCGACCGCAGTATGTAACATGTTATTGTATGTATAAACTTCGCCCTTTAGCTGTTGGTGGTGCTTGGTCGAGCTGATTCCATGAGACTCCTTCCCTGGCAGGGCGCGCCCCCAACGGTTGAGAGAATAGTGTATATCAGTATTAGCCTAGTCTTATGATACATATTAACCAGTTTTACACCCAACTGTGCTCACTAAATTAGTGACATATTTACTCTATGATATTCTGTTTTCATTTTAAACGATGTACCCTTAATCAATTTAGATTTCATAGATTAATATGGGGTGTGTTGTATGTGTGTGGGAGATGAGCGTGGGTGTATACGGTACGCATTGGTTTGTAATATTAGATGTTTAGTTTTAAAGTTTTTTCCAGTGTGTGTAGGGCATTGGATTGGTGTGAGAGTATTTTTGTTGTTGATGTTTATTGTTGACTGTCATGTTTGTAATTGTAACGACACCAACACACATTCCTATGCTTTATGTTCTTAAGGCAAATGGTAATAAACAGTATCTCTCTTTCTTGGCTTGACTTCGCGAACGAAGATTTTATAAGGGTTCCCCACGACGTCTGAAGGCTGTGGAGGCCAATCCGGGATAGACAGGTTCGACCGCAGTGGCTGCAGGGGGAGGTCTGGCCAGGGTTCTGAGTTGCTACATCTATGTTTTTTTCTCTCCTGAGCATCTTGTCCTTAAGGCTAGCTCTGCGAGAGTCCTCAAAGGAGACGGCTGCTTTGTAAATGGTGGAGCGCCAGGTATCACGGTCCGCAGGAAGCGAAGACCACTGGCGGTGGGCGATTTGGCAGGCACTAAGTGACTTCTTGAGACAGTCTTTGTATCTCTTCTTTGGTGCCCCTCTATCTCGGTGTCAAGTGGCAACCTCGCCGAACAGGGTGATCTTTGGTAGGTGATGATCCTCCATCCTGGAGACATGACCCGCCTAGCGGAGCTGTGTCCGCAGCAGCAAAGCCTCGATGCACACAGTTTCTGTCTGTTCAAGGACCTCGACGTTGGTGACATAGTCACTCCAGTGAATGCCCAGGATGGTACGCAGGCAGCGCTGGTAGAAGCGTTCGAGGAGTCTGTTTTGTTTTGGCTGCGGTAGATAGCCCAGGACTCGGAAACATACAGCAGGGTGGTGAGAACGACAGCTCTGTACACGCTGATCTTAGTGCCTGTTTTCAGCTGTTGATTGTGCCGCACCAACTTGAATAGTCGCCCGAAAGCGCTGTTCGCTTTTGCCAGCCTGCTGTCAAGCTCATGGTACAGCTTGGCGTCCGACGTGATAATGCAGCCAAGGTAAGTAAACTGGTGCACTGCCTCTAGTTCAGACTCGCCGATGGTGATGTGAGGAGAGCGATGCACTACCTTGGGTGCCGGCTGATAGAGGACCTCTGTCTTTTTCAGACTGACCTCGAGTCCAAAGAGCTGAGCAGCGTCTGCGAAGCAGGACGTGATGCGCTGCAGGGCTCGCTCTCTCTCTCTCTCTCTCTCTCTCTCTCTCTCTCTCTCTCTCTCTCTCTCTCTCTCTCTCTCTCTCTCTCTCTCTCTCTCTCTCTCTCTCTCTCTCTCTCTCTCTCTCTCTGTGTGCAACGAGGGCAGCGTCATCAGCAAAAAGCAGCTCACGAATCAGTTGGTCTAGGGTTTTGGTGTGGGCCTGCAGTCGTCTGAGGTTGAACAGGCTGCCATCGAGACGATACCTGATGTACACTGCGTCGTCATCGTCGAGGTCCACTATGGCCTGTTTCAACATCATGCTAAAAAGGATGGTGAAGTGGGTCGGTGCCAGCACGCAACCGTGCTTTACACCGTTGAGAATGGGGAATGGTTCGGAGAGGTCATTGTTGAGTCTGACCTGGCCTTGCTGGTCCTTGTGTAGCTGGACGATCATGCTGAGGAACTTTGGGGGACTGCCAAGTCGCTTCAGGATCTGCCGCATGCCTTGCCTGCTCACAGTGTCGAACGCTTTTGTTAGGTCGACAAACGTTACGTACAGCCCTTTGTTCTGCTCGCGGCACTTCTCCTGAAGCTGTCTCAGCATATAGACAATATCGGTGGTGCGCCTGTTTCCTCTGAAGCCACACTGGCCCTCTGGGAGGTGGTCTTCAGCGATGGCAGGTACCAGCCGATTCAGGAGCAGCCTTGCGAGAATTTCCCGACAATGGACAGCAGGGTAATTCCACGATAGTTGGAGCAGTCAGACTTCTCGCCTTTGTTCTTGTACAGGGTGATAACGACTGCATCACGGACATTCTTTGGTAGTGTTCCTTCCTCCCAGCAGCAGAGAAAGAGGTCGTGGAGCTTATTGTGCAGTGTCGTGCCTCCATGTTTCCAGATCCCTGGCGGTATGCCATCAATGCCTGCTGCTTTGCACTCTTGAGCTGTATGATGGCTGTGAGGGTCCTTTCAGCGGTGGGCGGTTCCTCCAATTCAACTTTACTGGGAGGTGTGGGTTTTGGAGGATGACTGCTCTTGAACAGTGCGCTCAGCGCTGAAGAGGTTCTGAAGTATTCCGACCAGCGGTTCAAGATGGAGGTATTATCTGTAAGGAGTGCCTGGCCATTAGCGCTTCGCAATGGACTTTGTACAAGGCGCTGGGGCCATACACTGCTTTCAGTGCTTCGTAGAAGCCCCTGGAGATCTCTGAGCTTGCGCTGGAGACTGCTGCAGACGTGTCGGAAGGCAGACTTCTTCACAGGGCAGGAAGGCTGGGCTAGGTGGGCCTGATGGTCGGCTCTTTTTTTTTTTTTTTTTTTGCTAGGTGTTCCTGGATCTCTACATCGTTTTCGTCAAACCAGTCTTTGTTCCTCTTTCTTGCGACACCCAAGACTTCTGCAGAGGATTTTGCAATAGCAGTTTTCAGTTGTTTCCAGAGTGTTTCAGGGGAGGAGTCTGCTGGGTCCGCTGTGTCTTTGTGCCTGCGTTGTAAATCTGTCTGAAAGGCAGCTTTCACGTCGTCACGCTGAAGGCTGGCAACATCAAGCTTTTTCTTGGGGGGGGGGGGGGGGCCCATTTCTTGGGTTTTGGCTTGAAGTGGAGCCTGATTTTGCACCGGACAAGACGGTGGTCAGTGTGGCACTCTGCGCTGGGCATCACTCTGGTGAGGAGGACGTCACTGCGGTCCCTCTGACGCACTAGGACATAGTCGATAAGGTGCCAGTGTTTGGAGCGAGGACGCACTCAGGTGGTCTTTCGACTGTCCTTTTGCTGAAAAGTAGTGTTGGTGATGACCAGTTGCTGCTCTGCACAGAACTCCAACAGTAAGCGGCCATTGTCATTGCTGTTCCCGACTCCATGCTTGCCGAGGACTCCTTTCCAGACCGC
This sequence comes from Semisulcospira habei, assembly GCA_036245525.1. Lineage (NCBI taxonomy): Eukaryota > Metazoa > Mollusca > Gastropoda > Semisulcospiridae > Semisulcospira > Semisulcospira habei. The sequence goes on from BTPG01000001.1 coordinate 319,383,409, forward strand.
CGTGAGATGGCCTTAGTCGCCTGCTCGGCGTTAAACCCAAATAACTAACTAACTCCTTTCCAGACTTCAGAGTCCTGGCCCACTCTGGCGTTGAAGTCGCCAAAGATGATAACTTTGTCGTCTGCAGAGGTGCTCTGTATGAGGCTGCGCATGTCAGTGTAAAACTTGTCCTTTTCTGCAGGCTCTGCCAGGAGGGTTGGGGAGTACACGCTGAGAAGGGTGACGTATTGCTGGTGTCTCAGTGAGAGGCGCATGGACATGATGCGGTCTGAGTGACTGGTAGGTTTTCCAGCTTAGTCGCAATGGAGGTCTTGACCATGAAGCCCACGCCTGTGAGCCGTCTTTCTGGTGCAGTCCTGCCTGACCAGTAGACAGTGTATCCAGCGCCAAGTTCTTGGAGACTGCCTTTGTCCGGAAGGCGTACTTCGCTGAGCGCGGCGATGTCGATGTTTAACCTCCGCAATTCATGGGCTACGAGGGCGGAGCGACGTTCAGGGCGTCCGCTGTCTGCTTTGTCGAGCATGCTTCGGATGTTCCAGCATGCTACGTTGAGTCCGGTCGTGGTCGTCATGAGAGTGGATCCGTTATTCTTTCTTGTTTTCTGACCGCAGGAGAAGATGCCTGTTGACCGCGGCTAGCCAACTGGGGTTGCGATGGGACGAGCTTTGGTTAGGCCACATTTTCTAGGCCCCTCTCCGTGTGGAGCAAGTAGTGCTGTACATAGAGAAGGCTGCTTGGTCGTTCAGGGTGTGCCGAGTGACGTTGTCATCCCCAGGTCAACATCCGGCGACCAATATCCTGAACCGCCTGCATGCAGGTTTGAGACTGCGGCTTCCAGTGACATCTTTCACATGCCGTTTCGCCCCTCGCCCGTCGCTACAGGACTTGGAATGGTCAGTGTCATGGTCCGTGGACGTTTCCTAAAACCTGCGCTGTAGAGCATTTTGGTGGAGCGCAGTGTGCGCAGTACTGGCCCCACCCTTTAAACTCTTGGTTCGTCTGTCATAGCCTAGCAAGCTAGGACGATGGCATCGAGGTCCTCGGGTCGTAGGTTTTATATCAGACTGTCCTTGTCCTAGTCTCTGGCTCAAAACCCTTCCCCGGAGACACGGGGGCTTTGATGTCAGGGTTTTGCTCTCTTAGCCTTTCCTCAGCCAAGCGGCCAGGCTTGCAAGGCAGCAGGACAATGATTAATTTTCGAGGTTGTCTCCTCTAGATCCGCCGTGTTTAGCCTGGGGTATCTATCTATCCATCTATCTAATAGGTACTTCGGCTTTGTACGCATTAGGATATAGAGCGTTTCAAGACCACTTTTACATAGAAAACACCACCACACCATTGTAGGCAGTTCGCAAGAAAGAGTGAGTGACTGTTCGCAACAAAAAAAACCCAAAAAACCTCGCATATTCCACATTTGAATGGCTAAAGCTCATTTGCTATAATAGAAAGTCACGCAAAATCCGAAAAAATAATTACATTCATTTTTCCATTATTGATTTAAAATAAGAAGTTACATCACGCAGTGTAAATAAAATGTCTACTTATCGAAGTACCACAACACTTCGATCAGTTAGTAACAAGGGAAACAACTTCACCTTTGCATTCTATTGTAGATTTTGGTTTTTAGATTCAAAAGTAATTTCGTATTACGCTCTGTTGTTTAATATGCTGTAAGTTAAAATTCTTCTTGTTTTTCTTGTTTTTACAAATTGGACATTTGTTTCGAATTTTATTTGTTGATTAAACCTTTGTTGTTTGGGTTACTGTGTGTTATTTACGAAAATGAATGCGCTGATCTTGTTCAACAAATGGCTTCGACCTACTTCGCTATTTTCTTGTTGTAAAAGGTTCTATAAAACATAGAAGGGGAGTGTTCATACACTATCATTTCTAGACAGGCCGAACGGTTGACACTTTTGCAAATGTTTGATCCACAGTCACCTAGCGCGTTCTGTGCTCGGCGACTATGGATCAAACAGTGTCAGTATACAGTCACTCCACTTCTGTGCTATAATAAAAGATACACCACACAACCCTCGCTGACAGCAAAATGTCTGAAAAAAAGTGGGCAAGCGAAGAGAATCGTTGTGCAGTCCCATTTTCCGACACTGTGATTGGTCAGCACCAAAACATCACAAGGGATACAATGCCCCACTGCTTGCTTCGTAGAACCATTGCTACCGGTTGGCGAAAAATGCCGACAATACATGCTTTATGTTTTCAACTCGGACCACACTTGAAGGCCGTAACTGTTCAGTGATACGCTTCTGTTACAGATGGTTACGAAACGCTACACACAGGTCTAGTTATGGTTCATTTAGACACAGGACAATCCAGTTTCGTCTTTATATCAAGTAACAGGACAATGACTTCTATCCGTTCTAGAAATACAACGGTATCAGTTCAAGAAACAGCTAAAACTAGATTGACACGCTAACGACTGCACAGAATAAATAAGTGCGATAAACGCGTGTGCTTTTGCTGCGTGTCCAAACTGATGTTAAAGTTCATTAGGTGTGTCGACAAGGCATAACAAACAAAAATGGTGCTAAAATGTGTCTTCAGATTTATGCGTAATGGACGCTACTTTGACTCATTCGAGACGTGCCGCCTCCGGATACGCGGCATAAGCCGCGTGTCCGGAGGCGGCACGTATCGAATGAGTTAATAATAACAATAATGCTGCACACAGGACTAATCCGACAAATGCGGTAAAATAATGATGCCTGCCTTTCTTCCTTTGCTACGCAGGCGAGTTCCCCCGACAGCACCAACAGCAGTAGAAAACCAGTGTTACGTGTGTCTATTCATGGCTTGTGAAAAGAAGGATGTATCGGCACATTTTTAGCCATCAAAGCCCGCCCTAGAGCCGGTCACATTAACTCATTCAGCCCGAAGCACGTATTTCCCAAATTTTGGAGGTGTCATCTAACGACTATGCAACTGTTGCAGGAGATGGATCGACCATGATAATTCAAGGGTAGTGCCAGATTAGCTTGGCGCCGACAGGCGTCAAGCTAATCTGGCACTACCCTTGAATTATCATGGTCGACCCATCTACTGCTGTAGTGCGTCAGGGCTGAATGGGTTAACGTGTTTTCGAACTGAGGCAGGCGTGCTTGTTACTGAAACGATTAACAAGCAGAATAATAGTGAAACAAACATGGAATCGTTATTCAAGCGTAAGGTGGCTCGCATTTACCAAAGACAAAGTGAACAGGAATCCCCCAAAACTTGAAAACAATTTTTTTAAATATCAAAACCCTAAAAAGAGAGTTTGATACCCAATATAATTAATTGTTTTATAACAAGTGCAAAACATTGTAGTCTTCTGTTTTTACACGAACACTGTATCTGCAATTCATTTAGCCTGAATGAAGACATTTGTAGATATTTACATTTTTAATATCTGAAAGTTCGCTTATAACATGACAAATATGGGGGCCCCGATTTCTCATATAAGATTAATTCAATTCAATTCAATTAATAAAAGAAGAAAAACGTTATTTTTCCCAAAGGGCAATTACAGTATTGTGGACGAACAGTAAAAATAAAAACCATTCAATAAACATTAATTAACTCCTTGACTGCCCCCCCCCCCCCCTCCCCGTATAACTTTCGTGGTGTCTTTGCCTTTGCCTAATGCATATTCACGTGCGTTATACATGGAATGCACTCACGATAAGTGTGCGCACGAAACTAGGGGAATTTACTAGTGGCTTTTGTCAGTCGATTGAGAAATGCAAGGGTTACTTCCCTTATACCAGTTTCTGGGCAGATGCCTCTTCGTTTGGTGCAGAATCGCCAAAAGGGATCGTAGATTGTTCACTTTCTAACCCTTATAGCGGCTTGGGCGCATTTCCTGAATTTTGGAAGTGTTACTTAACGACTATGTACCACTTGCAGGAGGTAGATTCACCATGATAATTCAAGGGTAGTGCCAGATTAGGCTTGGCGCCTGAAGGCGCCAAGCTAATCTGGCACTACCCTTTAATTATCATGGTCAATCAATCTCCTGCAGTAGGGTGTTGGCCCTAAAAGGGCTAGCGTGGAGCAATGGCGGCGTGCACTACAAGTTCGAGAAACTTTCATCCTTTTGAGCGTTTCAAAGCGCTTGAGGTGGCACAGCAGATCATGAACGATGATGATAGTACAGAGGAAGAGTTAAGCTATGGCCTGTAAATGTTTTGCGCACTAAATTCTGTCAGTTTGTCAGAGTTTTGTCATTTGTGTGTGCCTTGAGTGTTTGCATGCTGTCGCGGTTGTCCCTTTTTTTTTTGGGGGTGGGGGGGGGGGGGGGATTTGCAAAATAAAACAAACACAAACACAGTTTGAATTGTCAGATCATGCTAGAGTTTACTCAGAACACAGTACTTGGCGTCAACATTTATCCTGTGAAATTTCAAGCACATAGGCCAAGCAATTAAAGAGTAGTGCCCTTTTAAAGACAGGAACACACGAATTGTGATTTTTGCTCTGGCACATAGCGATATATTGAGCACAAAATGCGCTGGCACTCAAGGGGTTAATATCAATACATTCTAATGTCACATTTGTATATACTATTAACTCATTCAACCCCACGCACCTATTTCCCAAATGGAGGCGTCATCTAACGACTATGCACCTGTAGCAGGAGATCAATCGACCATGATAATTCAAGGGTAGTGCCAGATTAGCTTGACGCCGACAGGCGCGAAGCTAATCTGGCACTACTCTTGAATTATCATGGTCGATCCATCTCCTGCTGTAGTCCGTCAGGTCTGAATGGGTTATGAAGCTAAAACGACGTGCACTAACACCACAAATACGAAACCTTAGGCTCGGAATTCGGAAGTTAACGGTTTTGGCTGACCAATTACCTCCCCCCCCCCCTCCAACCCCCCCCCCCCCCAACCCCCCCCCCCACCCACACCCCCCACCCCCACCCCCAAACACACACATCACCACCACTCTCCCCCCCGTCCCCACCCCCCTGCCTACCCCCCACCCCCCCCCGCCAGCACAAGCCCGCCCCGCCTCTCCCCTCATCCCTCCCCCACCCTCCCAATACGTTCCTTACATAAAATAAAAGCAAACTGTCATTTGCTTGCGGTGATTGAAAACCACTCGAAATAAGCCATTCTAAATTAAAATGTTACTGTGCACCATTCGCGACTCACGCTTTATGTTCCCTACTATCTGTGTTATTGGGATTGTGGAGTCCGATATCGCGACTTCGAAACCTGTCTCGATGGCTGATCAAAGCTTCGACGCTTTTGCGTGTCGGCTTTTATCAAGCCGTTTAACATTTTTTTTTTTAAATATAAATCTTTATATCGGACTATAAAATCTCAATAACGTAATAAGTCAGTCAAGCAATCAAGTAGTCAAGCAAGCTATCTTTGATATCAACTAGGTGGTGGCAAAGGAGATAGCGGGCCCTAAACTAGTTGAACCAACAAGCGTAAATTTACAATGATATTTCAGGATTAGTGCCTTACGCGTCACAATATTCGGGCTGACACCACTCTTGAACTATAACGGTCCCTCTTTCTTTGGAACTGAAATGTAGTCTGTTCGGAAGAGAGCATGTCGACCTTAGGGGCTCATTGTATAAATTGTATTTTAAAACTCGGTTCTGAAGTATACACATACGAAGGGGAATTACTCAGCCCTGGACAAACAAACAGTTAGATCCCTTATGCGTATATATGTTAGTATGTGATCAGTTCTACCAGAGCCCAACCCCCCTCACCCACCACCCCACCCCCCCCCACCCCCCTACCCCCAGACGAAATCAGCGAGAGCTGGAAGTCCATGTCCCTGTAAAAATTGCACTTGCACTTCTACCAGCGCTAGCCTCGCCTATCTAGTTTGTGAGTAGTCGGTTCTGAAGTGCTCACCTCTGCTGACGGGGCAAAGCACTCAGCCCTCACAAGGTCGAATACAGTTCAGATCGACCATGTAAGTACCAGGTTTATACGAGAATACCTTGGCGCCTATACTGAGGCGCCAATCTATTCTTGTACCAACCTTGAACTATCACAGTGGGTTCATGCCTTGCTGTAGCTTAGGGTTTATTGGCGTAAAAGGTTGGCACCAAACTTTCAGCAGGTATCAAAAGTTATGTTTGCCCTCATCTTTGTCATATGAATAAACATCATCGTCGCTTGCTTGGAGTTGAAAATAAATCGACTGTTACCAAACATAAATCCGTCCTGTCAGCCCTTCAATCAGCTTACTTCATTTGCCGGTGGTACAGAGTGCCGTGAATCCTTGCGGCAGCAACTAAAACAAGCGTGAAAATAAATTGATCATGGATGAAGAATTTATATGAGTCTTGCTGGTTTTGTCATATCGGTGTCGCTCGCATCCTCAGATTTAGATAATTTCAAGATTTAGCGTTGGGCTGTCATAGCTGATAGAGACCTGCACCACCACACCATACTAGAACACCGCTATCTACCAGTGAAACTATCGTTTTCTTGTCCTCATGTTCTATACTGACGAGCAAAAGAACTTCGCCTTTATTATTATTATATATTTTTTTTTGATTCATTGGAAACACTTTTGTGCTTCCGACTATTACAAACATGTCGCTTTTTTATTTTTATTTTATTATTCTTATTATTATTTTGCTAGTCAGTATACCACATTGTTATTATTAGTTTTTGCTAGTCAGCATACCACATTTTGGGAATCATCAGAAACACGTTATGTCACATTTATCTATCGTGTTATCGTCTCTGCATTGCTTTGCACAGTAGCATATATAAAAGGAGCGTTTCAAGGGAAGCAACTATTCACTTTCTTGTGGATTTGTCTGGAAGCGACATGTACAGGCAGCGTGTCAAAGTACGCAACTCTTCACACGTAAATAATACATACAGACGCATGAGTGTCCATCTGAACCAAGTACATGTAATACCAAGTAATGTTACCTCATTGTGCCCGAGGTTCGAAATACCAACATTTTGGAGTTATCCTTTGAAGACTGTAGGCCTCCTGAGAGAAACTGGAGTTAAGAGAAGAGTTCAAACTGGTGCTGTCCAACCGGTTTCAAGCGCTACAGGAGCTAGTAAATGAAGAGGAGGCGGTCACCACAGAGCAGCAGTGGAAGGCAGTTGAACTGAAGAGAGGCGCTGAACTCAACCTGCAAAGACACTGTAGGGTTCAGGAAACACCATCACAAGGACTGGCTGTCGGCACAGACCTTGAAGAAGATAGAAGTGAGGAAGCAGAAGAAAGCAGTTGTCAACAACAGCCGCACGAGAGCAGCCAAAGTAAGGGCGCAGGAGGAATACTCGGAAGCCAACCGCGAGGTGAAGAGGAGTATCAGGGCAGACAAGAGGGCCTACACAGACAGCCTGGCAGCAGAGGCAGAAAAGGCAGCAGGCAGCGGGAACATGAAACAGCTCTACGACATTACAAGAAGATTTTCGGGCAAGTATGGCCATACAGAAAGACCAGTAAAAGACAAAGAAGGCAAGCCTGTTGCAGACAGAGCAGACCAACTCGACAGATGGGCCGAGTATTTTGAAGAGTTACTGAACAGACCTAGCCCACTCGACCCCCCCCCCCCCCCCAAACATCCAGCCAGCAGAGACCGACCTACCCATCAGCTGTGACAGACCCAGCCGGGAAGAGATCAGAAGAGCAGTGGCATTTTTGAAGAACGGCAAAGCAGCAGGGCCAGATGGCATCCCAGCGGAGTCTCTGAAAGCAGACCTAGAGACAACAGTGGAGATACTGTACCCACTGTTTGGAAAGATCTGGGAAGAGGAGGTGATGCCGGCTGACTGGAAGGAGGGGTACCTAATCAAGCTTCCCAAGAAAGGCAACCTCAGCATGTGTTCCAACTACAGAGGAATCACCTTGCTGTCAGTACCAGGAAAGGTCTTAAACAGGATCATCCTAGAGAGAATGAAGAGCTCAGTTGACCCCCAGCTGAGAGACCAGTAAGCAGGATTCAGGAAGAACCGATCATGTACAGACCAGATCGCCACTCTCCGCATCATCGTGGAACAGTCTCTGGAGTGGAGCTCCCCGCTGTACGTCAACTTTGTGGATTATGAGAAAGCATTTGACAGCGTGGACCGAGAGACTCTGTGGAAACTCCTACGACACTACGGTGTCCGCTCGTCCGCTCGTACCCACAAAGCTCGTCCGCAGCTACGATGGCATGACATGTCGCGTGATCCACGAAGGCCAGTTCACCAGGGAGCTCCAGGTCAGATCTGGTGTCAGGCAGGGGTGTCTGCTGTCTCCGTTCCTCTTCCTACTGGCCATAGACTGGGTCATGAAGATGACCACAGAGCACAGACGAAGTGGAATACAGTGGACACTGTGGACACAGCTTCACGACCTCGATTTTGCAGACGACTTGGCATTACTGTCCCACACTCATCAACAAATGCAGGACAAGACCACGAGGTTTGCTGACATCTCGTCCCAAGTGGGCCTCAGCATTCACAAACAGAAAACAAAGACAATGAGGCTGAACGCAACCAGGGAAGAACCAGTCTTGCTTGCTGGCACCCGGATGGAGGAGGTGGAGTCCTTCACGTATCTCGGGAGCATCATAGACAAAAAAAAGGCAGCACTGAAGCAGATGTCAGAGCACGAATCGGTAAAGCCAGAGCAGCCTTTCTCCAGTTGAAAAAGTGTGGAGTTCCAGAGAGCTGTCACAACACACCAAAGTCCGGATTTTCAACTCCAATGTAAAAGCAGTTCTCCTATATGGAGCAGAGACTTGGAGATTGACAAAAACCACAGTCAACAGAGTACAGACCTTCATGAACAGTTGCCTTAGAAGAATTTTGAAAATCCACTGGCCAGAGAAGATCAGCAACGTCAGACTCTGGGAGAGAACAGAGCAGATAACAGCAGAGAATGAAATTGGCGAAGAAGATGGGGATGGATCGGTCACAGTCTGAGAAAGCCAGCTTCCAGTATCACTAGGCAGGCATTGTCATGGAACCCCCAGTTAAAGAGGAAAAGAGGTAGGCCGAGAAACTCCTGGCGTCGAGACCTCCAAGCAGACATCAAGAGACTGGGAACCACCTGGAGTTGAATCGAAGGAGAAGCACAGGACAGGAGTTGCTGGAGGTCTCTCGTCGACGGCCTATACCCGGGTAGGGGTGACAGGCGTAAGTGAAGTAAGTGAAGTTTGAAGACTGCATTACAATTCAGGAGACAGATCGATCATAATAGTTCAAGGGTAGTGGCAGAATAGCTTGGCGCCCATAGGCGCCAAGCTATTCTGCCACCACCCTTGAACTATCATGGTCGAGCCATATCTTGCTGTGGTGTATAACGGACGAAATAAGTTAACGTTCACAGACTAGCGCACATTGTAGCAACACTTACGTGCTTGGTCTCAAATCAACTGTGCCTGAGTCATTTTGCCTTGACTGTTTCTTTTTTTTTTTCAGCACAGCAGGAGGAAAATGAGGGTACAATTTTTATATATCCCTTCTTTTTTTTTTACTATGAGATTTTTGTTGCCTTAGGAAACGCTCGTCGCCACGTGCAGCACCACTAATTATTAATAACAAAAAATTTACTTATTTTTTCTCAAGTTGTTTGTTTGATGAAAGATAGAATAAACGGTTTGTTGGTGTTGCTGCTGTTGTTGTTAAGGTTGTTGTTGTTGTTTGTTTAAATATAATTTGACCGGTTTGCTGCTGAGGAAAGCCGGAAAAGCCGATAAGCAGCACGCGATTACCTACAATTTCAATATGGTGTAATGTTTCACAGGTTGGCTCCAGCAGGTATCTTAGCCAAACCACACATTCCGTATGTATGACACTGGTCACGGTGTACTGAGAAACAGAGATACTATCTTATAGAGATTCTATCCCATTTAGATGTCCTACTGGGTTAAGAAATATTTATTTTTCGTCGGCAAACAATGTTACACGATGCTGTCCCTTGACTACTTAGCGGCCTGTTGGCTAGCTCTATACAGCATTGTTTAACTCATTCGAGATGAACGGCATCAGGATACGCGGCTTAAGCCGCCTATCCGGATGTCGTTCTTCTCGAATTAGATACAATATCTGGTTGGTGCATGAAGCTAGTTATTGAGGTTTAACGCCGAGCAGGCAACTAAGGCCATCTCTGGGTAAAAATCTGGGTAGCCAGACTAAAAGAAAGGTCTTAAGACAAGACGTAAATATATCTTTAAAATACGTCATGCTGAAATGTCGCACGAGTCTTTAAAAGAAACGTCGGTTTGTGAATAAAGTCTCCTATGACTTTATTCACAAACTAAACGTTAACCCAGTCAGCCCTGACGCACTACAGCAGGAGATGGGTCGGACATGATACGTCAAGGGTAGTGCCAGATTAGCTTGGCGTCTGTCGGCGCCAAGCTAATCTGGTATTACGCTTGAATTATCATGGTCAATCCATCTCCTACAACAGTCGTTAGAGAAGGTCACCGAAATTTGGGAAATACGTGCGCCGGGCTGAATGAGTTAAGTATATTTTGTATGTAGCAAAGAAATGCAGTATGTAGTACAACAATACAGAGTCTCTTGCCAGATCTGTCTTTTGTTTCATGTGAAGTGTACGGACTGCAAACACTTAGACACTACATGTGCACAGAAGTTGAAATGAACAGCGGAACACACACAGATTGAGCACTTAGGACTCTGGCTAACGGGAATTGCAAGTCCACGTAACAAATTTTGCAAATGTCTTTTTTAAAGGCACCCATATTAAAGAACACAACTAGGAGAACGTTATGCATTTTTATTATTCAGGTTTCTTTGTGTTTAAAATACTATCAAAGCAGTAATTACAAAATACATCTTTTTATTATTTTTTCATAAATTCCTTTGTCCTTAAAAGATTTTTTACAAAATAATTTTTAGCATATTGCTCTATCCATAGACATAAATCTGATATTTATTTTTATTTTTTCTCGTCAACAATCGCCCCAAATTCTCCAACACTGATTGTTACAATAAACACAATTTTATTCAAAGTATTCTAAGCAACTATCGTTATATTTATTAAGTGATTTTGTTTATTTTGTTTGTTTGTTTGCTGTTTTTATATATTTTTAACAGGACCATACAGAATACATTTTCTGTTTGTATACATATTTCCAGTTGTGACCTTAGACCTTACAGGTTTATAGCTGTAAGATCCAATATAACAAACCAGAACAAATTAACTGTTGTGTGAATAAAGGACTTACATATCTCTGTCTGAATAAAAGACCATACATCAGCACGCATTTGAAAAGTAGAAATGTGACCTTGACGTCCCTATCGGGTTACCAGCCTGTAGTTTGGCGGCGATACTGTGAATTGCTGGCTCAAACACACTAATTTGTTGATCATCACAAGTGTTGCTGGGGTTGATATCGTGGTTAACGTATGTGCATGATTGTTCCCTTCTTACCTTAGGAAAGGGGTGCGTCTTGAATTACCATTTCAGTGGCACTTGTTCCATCTCTCTTGCTCTATGTATTGCTGGTTCTGTGACCTTGGAGCATGACGCATTTGCAATGCATAATTTGCATACCGGAGTAGTTCACGAACTGGTGAGTCTTGTTCGCGCGCCCTTGGATGTCATCCTCAGTTTTATCCACAATATTAACGTCGTCAACATATCGCCTGCACCGGGTTGGGTGTAAACTACACACACACACACACACACACACACACACACACACACACACACACACACACACACACACACACACACACACACACACACACACACACACACACACACACACACACACAGGCGCACATAAGCCTCACAGTGGGTTACCTACCATTTCATGTGAAAATGGGTTCCCATATTTCTATTTATTCTAGGGCTCTGGAATTGATGCGAATGTTTAGAACTCACCTTATAACTAAGCTCTATAACTTAAAATAAAATAGACATTTTCTAGAAACAGAGGCACTAGATGCTGAAAAAATGGGTTTCTGCCAATAAAGTGGGTGGGTGTCTCTCTCACACAAAACTGACTGGCATTACAGTCAAAATGGGTGTCTTCACAACAGTAGGCGTCTATAATAAGGTCAAGTTCATGGAATACTTCTTTTTCACATTAATTTTTTTCCCAACTTAAATGTGTATGTGTGCTTTAACATTCTTTACATTGTATGGTGCAAAATTCAATAAACACTGGCCCGAAACCTTTCGATTATGATTTTTACAGAGGAAATCTTTTAAACATTGCTGCGTTTTGTCCTTCTGAAGCAAAACAGTTTATCATGGCATTGATGTGAGAATCAACATAATGTATTCTGGAAATTAAAGGACTTTTTTGTTTGTTTTTGGGTACTCTGGAGTTTCAGACAAACAGCAACAGAGCATTTTGAATATTAACCCTTATCATTCGGAATACACCAGTGTGTGCAACTAGTGTAACTGAAATAGTCCAAGGGTTAGTGCCAGAATAGCTTGGTGCCTCTAGGCGCCAAGCTATTGTGGCACCACCCTTGAACTAAAGCCATTGGTCTATGTACTCATCTGTAAGTACTGTAATGTAGCTTGCATAGAATTATGGCAGTGAACAAATTTGAAGCTATTAGCCTCAGTATGACTATGATGCGGGTCAAAAAGTGTGGAAAAATATCAAAGATAGAAAAAGACCCAGACGAAGAAACGAACACTTAACTTATTCTACCCCAGCAAAATTTAAGATCCACCACGATAGTTCAAGGGTGATGCCAGAATAGCTTGGCGCCTATGGGCGCCAAGCTATTCTGGCATCACCCTTGAACTATCGTGGTGGATCTGTGTCCTGCACTGCAACGCAGTCTTCTGAAGACGACTTCAACATTTGGGCTTAACTTATTCTACCCCAGCAAAATAAAGATCCACCATGATAGTTCAAGGGTGATGCCAGAATAGCTTGGTGCCTATGGGCGCCAAGCTATTCTGGCATCACCCTTGAACCATCATGGTGGATCTGTGTCCTGCACTGCAACGCAGTCTTCTGAAGACGACTTCAACATTTGGGGATTCCGATCTTGGGGTAGAATGAGTTAAAATGACAGAACAGAACACTGACATTAATTAATTAACTGACAACATAAGAAATCACTTGAAACTTCAGCCTTTATTTAACGTCTTTCGTCTCCAACAGACAACCAACCATTCTTTCATTTGCAGAGTTTTTAAAATGGTATGCAGTACAACCAACCATTCTTTCATTTGCAGCGTTTTTAAAATGGCATGCAGTATATTACAAAATGATCCGCCCGCCCCCGCCATTGTCAATGGTTTTCTTATCTTATTATATTGTCTTTTGTCCCCAGCCGGCTGTTTCGTTTTGCAAATCCAAAGGTTATACAGTATACAAAATGTGACCCTTTCTCACGAAACCAGTCTTAACTCGCAGCGAGCCAATCAGCACTACACGCAATAATATGTGGTGGGGGTCAATCTGGGGCATTTTCACTTTTTGGGAGAAATGTTTTCTACATACACCAAAGTATCGTATGGTTAAAATCTTTATCATGAAAAATGCCATTAAATAGGTAAAAAATGATTTTAAAAGTCTGCCCTTGGCCCCAATTATGCTGCACACAGAAACTTCACAGGCTGTTTTCTCAAAATGGCCGCCGGAGGCTTTAACAACTTTAAACACTTAACAGCTTTTACAATTTTTGCACTACAGCATACAGTCATATATCACAGCAATCAGCAAACACTGTAGTTTTCATAAATGTATATATGTCAAAATATCCAAAATGCGAGTTCTTAAGACTGATTTTGTGAGAGAGGGTCACAAATGATCCAGGCGTCCATCAGATAAAAAAAAAAGCAGGCTATACATGCTGAAACCACCCCAATAATAACACTCATGTAATAAATCTGTATGAAATCGAAAATGCCGCGAGTGGCGGGGAACCTCGATTCATTTCTTTTGTAACTTTTTCAGTCTGTTGCGGACGTAATCCTTAATGTTTGTCCATGGCCTATGTCTAAGTGCAGGTTCCTCTGCCATTGCATACTGTATCTCGGCCTTTCCAGGAAGTTTGTTCATGACGAGGTGTGTCTTGAAACGAGTTTGAACAGCTTTCTCTTCAGCTTCCCCCCATGGTTTCCTTGTAAATCTAGCTTTCTTTCGAACAGGAGCTGACGCAGTACTGTCATCATCAAAACTATCTAGATTGTCATCAGGCTCTGGACGTCTTTTCTCCGTCATGCTCATCGATTCCTGTGTTGCTGACTTGCTACTTGCTTCATTCACAGGTGCTGTTCCCCCCGAGACCTCTCTGCCAGTTTTTGATGTGTCTTCATTGTCAAAGTCAATCTCTTCATCATCGCCCAGCTCAGCTCTAATGCAACTCTCAAAATCTGTCATCCCATTGTTAACTGACAGAAGAATCTTTGCCACTTTTGCCTTTTGAAGGACGTCTTGAGGTTGGCGGTAGATATGGCGATGTATCCGAATATCATGGCCAAGGAAATCTGCCAGCTGATCCTGGTCTAACTCCGAGGTGGCCATTGGCTGAGCCAAAGTTGCAACCTGCTTCCGCAACTGAGTAAATGTGAACATGGCTGGGTATGACACCCCTGCTTCTAGGGCATGGGCCTTCAGAACATCATGGCCTCTGTAAGGCCTCTGACCAGAAGGTGTGGCAAAGATGTACTGGGAATCAGCGAGAGCTGGCACTGATTGCCTCATTTTAAGGATTCTGTCCACAGTTGTCATCATCTTCTTCGTCAGCAAAACGGGAACACTCCTATTAAACTTGCCTCTGATTTCCACTCGCTGAAAATGATTCACCATTTTCTTCTCAACCTCTGTGAGACCTTTCAAGATATCTTGATTGGTGATCGATCCAAACTTAGCATTCTGGAAGTCTGACACCTTCATTCTCTGAACTTCTCCCCTCGTTTTCGGTTGAAAAGTGATACAGCACAAAGAGTTGCTTTAACCACTGTCGGATAATCTTCCGAAACCATCCTTGTCTCAAGAAGCTGTTGGACCTTCCTCACATCTTCACATGATGGGATCAGCTTGGGTTTGTTCATGGTCATTTTCCCGACCGACTGGGCTGCTGTAGCGGACACACAATCATACCAGTCCCCGTTGAAGACAGAGTCAAACCGTTGCGCCTCAGAGAGCTCCTGTCGCCACCTGTCGTATGAACCCTGCCCAAGCTGTTTGGATGCCTGTGACTGTTTGATCTGTGAACACATTTTCAAAGCATGGCCTATGCGCATTGCGAGATTGCCTTTTTTGAAATGATGTGTGTCCTCATCAAAATCTGCTAGCTCTTTTACAGCCAGGACAACATGATCAAAGCTAGCTGAATTGATCACAGCATTTAAACTTGCGATTTTCATTTCTGACCTCACTCTGATAATCTTTAATAGTCTCCCTAACTCCCGCATCCTGGAGCTGATTTGTCCAGCCGTGTGTTCTTCAATGTCCCTGCGGTCAAATAATCTCTTTCCATACTCAAGAAGCAAGGGGTCAGTTCTGATGTGACGGCTTATCTCATCATCTCTCTGGCTAGCCAAGACCTTGTGGTAGAATGAAAATTCAACGTCTAAGGGTATTGGAAGCATTAGGCGACCACGGCGCGCGGCGTCTCCTCGCCGAGTGATCTGAAACCCTCCTGGCTTCTGACAGCAACGTTTTGAGTGTACAGAGATCAGCTTTTTTTGATAGAGCCCTTTGCAATGGCTACAGGCGAGAAGGTCGTCTACCTTACTAGTTTTGGTGCGATACTTAGGAATCAAACATCCGGATTTGTTTTCAAGAACAGCAACGTTATGCATGTAATCACCCTCATCTTGTAGTCTGATCCATGCTCGACGTCTTTGCTTGGTCCCTTTTTTCATCGACAAAATTTTAGCAACGTCTGCCTCATCTGCATGGACATCTTGTAAGTGCGTGCTCATTTTCAAGACAAGCTTGCCACACAATTTGCATGCATGTTTCTTGTCCCATTTGTACTTTCCTTCCCCTCTCTGCGACACGTGCACACCTGTTTCTTCTGTAAGTGCTCTTTCCCCACTGTTTCCAGCATCATGTTCCTCCTGCCTATCCACATTCTCATTGCCACCCCCTAACGCACACTGCACCTTGCTGGTACTAGCGTCACCAACACCTGGCCACCCCGAACCTGCCACTTTGATGAAATCTAACATAGTCGATACAATACTGTCTATGTCAGAGATCCCAGCAATTGATGCCGTCACACCCTCTGAATCCGGTGAGCTCGAGCCAGGAACAAACTCCTCGTCATCACTGCCCTCGTATTGCGATGCGCTGGCACTGCTCTCAGTCTCGGGTCCATCCCAGGCGCCATTTGCCAACTGGAGAAAGAAAGAAAGAAAGATTAAAACCAAAGCTGCATTGGAAACAGAAACAGCCCAATTTTGGTTTAAAGGGGCCTTGCACAAGAATAAAAAGAGTAATCCCGTGTATGACCGATTTACATATGTGTGACCTCGATGACGAGGGCTGGCTTCTGCAGCAGTCAAAATCCACGTTTTCTGAAAATGCAAGCAGTTTTCACACATTTGTCAACCCTGCGTGACCCTTTGAGAGAGGTCACTCAAATTGGCATGTTTAAAAAGGTCTTGCCACAAAGTATCCTTGGGCCAAGCTTGAAGAATGTGGCTTGAATAGTCTCCGAGAAAATGCCACCGTTAACTCATTCTACCCCCAGACACACCACAGCAGGATAACAGGGGTGGGATTCTAGTAAGAAAGAAAACGTGGAAAATCAAACGACAGGGGGGGGGGGGGGGGGTGGGTGTGTTCATGTCCTTCATTTTCAGCAGCCGAAAAATCAAACGACAGGTGGGGGGTGGGGGGTTGGGGGGGGGTAGGGGGAGGGGGGATAGGCGCGTGTCCACCGTTCGCCAAAGTATCCAAAAACCGACAGGGGGAGCGAGACCAAACACATCCGAAAATGGACTTTGTTATGACACTCCTGATCTGCAGTATAAAAATGGAATGTGCGTACCAGTTTATGTTCAGATGCACACTAAACGGCACTCTGTCTTGGACAATATCCTTTTTCACCGCCATTTTCCACTGCGACCTAAAGCTACCGGAAGTGTCGGGCGATAGGGAACCAAACTACATACAAATCCAACCCATTTGAGATTTTTTTGCCATTTAAGAAGATTTTTTTTTTTCGTCTTTTTCGTTGTTATTAGACGCGGAAAATAAATATGCTTCAGCGGAATTGTGAAAGAATTTCCGCGTAAATCCGCGGAAAAATCCCACCCCTGGGATAAGGATCGACCATGATAGTTCAAAGGTGATGCCAGAACAGCTTGGCGCCTACGGGCGCCAAGCTATTCTGGCATCACCCTTGAACTATCATGGTCGATCTGTGTCCTGCGCTGCAATGCGGTCTTGAGAGGACAGGGGCAAAATTTAAGGATTTTGGTGTTGGGGTAGAATGAGTTAACGTATTTGACCGGCAGGCGACATACATGGCAATGTTCTGTTTAGGTTTTTTTTTTCACAAGCAGTGCAGGCACGTCCTGAGAAAGCCTAGTGGCTGTCTGGACGTTAAGCAATGTACAATCAATCTGATTCAAAATGTCAGTTGGTTTACATGGTTGTATTGGACATGTTCTCAGCAACACCGTTTTGGTCACACCGGCTCAGGACTTTCTGGCACACACCCAGCGCCGGATGGCAGCAGGATGTCCAAACCCATCGGGATCTATGCTGCAGAATCATGCCCCCCCCCCCCCCCAGCCTCTGCCCCAGAGGGTGCGTCTGGTAGGAGGGTGCATGGACGGCAGCGGAATGCTCCCAATTACAAACTGGTAAGTAAAGTGATTCTATGATCATCTTCATTTTATTGGCTGGCGTGCGTGCGAAGCAAAAGTGAGTTTATGTTCTGGGCCACTGGTCGTCCGTCCGTCGTCCATGGTAAACTTTAACTCATTCTACCCCAACACCAAAATCCTTAAATTTTGCCCCTGTCCTCTCAAGACTGCATTGCAGTGCAGGGCACAGATCGACCATGATAGTTCAAGGGAGATGCCAGAATAGCTTGGCGCCCGTAGGCGCCAAGCTATTCTGGCATCACCCTTGAACTATCATGGTGGATCCTTATCCTGCCGTGGTGTGTCTGGGGTAGAATGAGTTAAATAAACCTAACACATGGGGCCAAGACATAAAGCTAAGACCATTTAGCAACACACATCCAATATCAAGAGCTACAGGCAGTGCAGACAGTAGGGAGAGTTTTAAAAAGGCAAATACAGGTGAATGGACAAAGGGTAGACAGAAACACATGCATGCCCCAGAATAGAGAGAAAAACCCACCCTGTGGGGCTGACCAGGGTAACCCTGAGAACTAAAAACTGGCAATACAGTAAAAAGCGACACTTCAGTTGCACATTCCTAAAGACCTGTTTTTGGACGTTCGTTCTTGGAATCGCGAGGCAGTTTTGCAAACGAGGATTGAAATCTGGCGCCATTTTTTTTTTTTTTAAAGTCAACTGATACTGTGCATGCATGTGGCAAGTTAACACGTCAGAAAAAAAGAAAGAAAGAAGAAACAAAATCGCGTGGCAGATTGACCTTGTAATGGGGTTATTGAACGAATTCCTTTCATTGAAGAAGAAAGCTTTTGTTAAAATCGTGGGGTTCTATTATCATTTACGAGACAAGACTCAACGGTCAGAGCGGCCGAGAGGCCGAAGACACGTTTGAAGCAGACGCCTTATTTTTCTGGGCCAAACGGGTATCGGGGATTGGAGGCATCTCTCAGTTAAATAACTGCACTGAACAAGTACATTTGGGCGTGCTCTTAACTAAGAAATATTGCATAAAGTACCTCTGCAAACGCGAAAGAATGGCCGGTGTGTCCGTTGGAGACGAAAGACGTTTAAGCAAGGGAAACAACTCCGTTCATCGGTGTTGGACCAATCAAATTGATCTGAAAACACTCCGGCCGCTTCCGTGTCCACACACAGGCCCAGGGCATCCCTGAAACACAACGATGAAGTAAATCTGTTAAAATGGGGACATCGTATTTTGATATTTTTTCTGACTTTTGAATGAAAGATAATACAGAAACAACCCTCAGAAAAAATGGGTGTCTGATCTGGCCACCCAGAATTTCACACACACACAGATTGCATAAGGATGGTAAAGAAAGAAACCCATTTTAGTCATTTGGTGTACGCACACACTCACACACACACACACACTCACACACACACACACAGACACACACACACACACACACACACACACACACACACACACACACACACACACACACACAACTTATAAACACTGATGTTGTAGTCTGTGTGTGTTTTTACTTTCAAAACTCCTCAAGTTCGATCCTTTGTCGTGACTTAAATCAAAACTTATTCATTTATTTTAAACGTGCCATATTTACTCAAAGTCAAGCGGTCCACAAATCACGCTGAGGAGAACAAATACGTTTAAAATAACATTGCAAAATGAATAAATAATAATAATAATAATACCGTTATTATATATGCGCTTTTTCTCAATTTTGGGGAAATCGACTCAAAGCGCCGCGCCTGAAACCCAACACACACACTCACGAAACAGACACGGATTTACGCCATTTAAGACAAACACAGTACAAGACAAACGAAGGGCCAGTCAGCTACTGAAGTTACAGAGAATTTTTGATCGCTTGTATTTGAAATTTGTAAAGTGGCCTGAGACCGGTACCAAAGTGGGGGGGGGGGGGTGGAAGAACCGGAGTACCCGGAGAAAGAACCCCCGACGGTCCGCCCGAATTAACGGTGACACTTACCAGAGGAGAAAAGTCCAACGCCGGAACCCGGTATCGAACCGCGCACCTTTGGCATTGGTGGCAGGCGCCTTAACCACCGCGCCACGGACCGCCCCGAACAGAACAGATTTGTGTATTTGCTTATTTTTAACTGACAGAAGTAGAACAAAATGCAAATATTTCATCGACAAAAAGAAATATGAATAATGTATTGATGTGTATTTATTGTCACTAATAATATTTGACAAATTACAAAAATTAGATAACGGGATTAACGCAATCGAGACGTAACGTCTCTGGATGCGCGGCTTTAAGCCGCGTATCCGGAGTCGGCACGTCTCGAATGAGTTAATAGATTTATGTTTGTCGTAATTGCCGGTATTTGCGAAATAATTCCGTAGAAGAAAAAGTGCGTTGCACGCTCGTTGCTGTTACATTGCTTATGATTTATTATAATCGTACACCAGACAGTAATAATGTATTTTTGAAAATACTAATATTAGAAAAACCATACAAACCATTGTAGACCATACAAAAAAAGGCCGCATTGAACTGCATTTCATCGATGCTATAGAGTAACGTGACGTGTTGACCGCTGGACAGTAAACTTGCTTGTATGAGAAATTAGCTTGGTTTAAGTCATGACAACGGCTCGCATTTAAGTTGGTTTTGTGACTAAATATACTCATGGGCAAATATTACATTGTGTACTCTAGTTGTAGTTTATTTTTTATTTCTGTTTGTCTACAATTTCCTATTAAACTCTTGAATTTCTAAAAGATTACCATTCTAGAGAATGTAAACCATTTAGTTCTGGCAGGTAAAGAGTTAATTTGTTTCCTTATTTCACTTGACAGGCCAGTGTGTTATTACAAATACAAGGAACTGTTCACATTGCTTCATCATCGGATCATCGACAAGAAACTGTTCGGCGTGTTTTCTGTGGCAGAGCACTAACCTGCACAGTGTCAAAATTAAGTGGCTGCTTTATATCCCAACCAAATGCTGTACATATCTTGAAGAACTATTGTCGGCGCAGCGGATCTTAGCCATCCGTCGCTGCATCGTGTTGGCGTTGGCGTTTTCACAGACTGAATTATTTTGATTTAGACAAGTGATGGAACCTTCTAGTGAAACCACAACAAACAACTCAGTTTTAATTTTCACTGTTTCACTCTCAGATAACAAGATTAAAATTCTCACTGATGTAGAGAAAGGGATGTCAAAAGTTACCTCACCTTTTGCGAGAGTATGACAAATGTCACCAAAATAGTTCAAGAAGCAAGTTCTACTAAACTTTATTTTTGAACAAGAAGTTTAAGCCATTATGGCTCACATGTATGACTGTAACGCACGCAGACTTGCCCACAGTCGCACGTACAGACTCTCACGCAACGGACGCATACACCACCACTGACTCAGACGGGCGCGTTCATGCGGTAAAACTCAACACACGGGCTCCCTTTCTAAAGTAACTTTTATACACTAAAAGGTTCAAAATGATTATCAAACTATATACACTTCTCTACTAACATCCGAACATCACACACACACAATTCACAATATCTCGCCAGGCTAGGTGTTAGTTCTCAGTCTCCAACCTGTTTGATGTTATTGCCTGGTTACGTTGGTCTTTCTCACGTCTAGGCGTGCAAGTCCGTTGTATGCTCTTTCCTGTCGTCCTGTCTGTAACACGGACGTCCTTGTACTCGCACCGTAGCGCAGTTCTCGCTGTGATCCGGGTATCTTGGTCCCGATCAGACTCACTCTGAGCGAAGAGCTGGAGGGATGACCTCACGTTAGGTCCCACCTGTGACTGACGTCTCGGCGTCCGTCGTTCCACTCTTTACAAGCACTCTGAATTCTAGGCTTCAGAGTCTTGGAATCCGGGATAGGTATCTCAAACACATCTGATTCCTCTGACAAGAAAGCCCGTATTAACGCATTTCTGCTCTGGCAAACTAAACTTTTGCCTAGAACTCACTATAACAGAACTCACTAAACTCCCCGTGTTAACCGTTCCTTACAGATTTCACGTGGGCCACGGCCTCACGGACTATCGGCACAAAACAAACCGTTAACAAAAACCGTACCGTATTTATCCTACTGTGTGAGCACTATGTACGAGCATAGAGCTTCATCACAATGACCGATTTACATTTGTGTGACCTTTGTGACAAGGGCTGGCTTCTGCAGCAGCAAAACCATGTTTTCTGAAAATGTAAGCATTTTCACACATTTGTCACCCCCCCCCCCCCCTTGACGTTCGTGATGAGTCGAGTAAATTAGTATGCATAAGAAGGTTTTATCATCAGCTATCTTTTGTACCAAATTTGGTTGAAAAATGTGCACATGTTTGGTCAAACCTACAATTTTATCAAAACTCGGCATTTTACACACAATTGCCAGCGTCTTGTGACCCTTGACCTCTCAAAGGGGTCATAAAAATTAGTATGCATAGATAGGTCTTACCGTCAGATATCTCTGTACTAAATTTGGGTTTGAAGTTGTGAATAGTATTTGAAGAATAAAAGCATCTTTTGTCAAAATATGGCTCTTATTTTTGCCTATTTTCTGAGCTCTCGTGACCCTTGACCTTTCTGAGGGCTTAACCAAATTAGTGTGCATAGAACGGTCTTTCCATCAGGTATCTCTGTAGCAAGTTTGGGTTTAAAGGTGTGAATAATATTTGAGAAAAAAAAACTTCTTTTGTCAAAATATGGCTATTTTTCACCTATTTCCTGAGCTCTTGTGATCCTTGACCTTTTCGAGGGATCAACCAAAGTAGTATGTCTTACCATCAGGTAAGTCAAGTTTGAGTTTGAAGTTGTGAATAGTATTTGAGAGAAAAAATACTTTATGTTAAAATATAACAATTTTTGACATATTTCCTGATCACCTGTGACCTTGACCTTTGTGAGAGGTCACTCAAATTGGTATGCTTAGAAAGGCGTTGCCATAAAGTATCCTTGGGGCAAGTTTTAAGAATCTGGCTTGAATAGTCTCCGAGAAAATGCCAACATTAAAGTTTACCATGGACGAAGGCGGACGGACGACCACTGGTCCAAAACATAGACTCACTTTTGCTTCGCACGTGAGCCAATAACATCCTATATAACAGCATGGTGACTTTTATTGACAGCCCCCACTAGCAAAGTACACATGAATGGACTGTTGCCAAATTGCACACTTAGTTTTGTATCATAAACCTACCCTACTGCATGCTCTCTTTCCTATGTTAAAGTACATCTCAACAAGGGGAACTAAATTACGCAGTCGGTGGCTTAGTGGTTATGGTGTCTGCCTTGCAAGTGGAAGTCGAGGGTTCGAGCCCGGCTCCCCTCCCTTCTTTTCAAGCCGCCAGATGTTGTCCACAAAGCTGGTGGTGCAACTACATTGCGACTCACCCTCCACAGGGAGGGAAACCAAAATTTCACACGTGATTGTGACAGTAAAGTTATATTATTATTATTATTATTATTATTATTATTAAATGTAATGCGCTCGGATATAAAGATGACAATGGTTCCTTTTTTTTTTTTTTTTTTTACAGTTTTAGGCATATAGATTTACCAGGATCACTATAAATTCCAAGAAATAAGCATGTTTTATAAAGAAATCAGTCCATGCCAGAACCACACGCAGAAATATAGTTGTTAACATATGACTGACAATGACCATTTTGAAAAAAAAATGGCTTCTGACTGAATACGCATTATTTGATAAGGATAATGTGACAGAGCCTCTGTCGTTGACCAACGATAGAGGCTTAAGGCTCCTGGAATTTAACAACTCAAATGATCTAAAGCTGATGAACACATTTGGCTCACACAAAACATCCAGAAGGTGGACATGGCACAGCCCGAACGGAGAGTACCATAACCAAATTGACTACATCATGGTGAAGAGACGCTTCCAAACCAGTGTGAACATTGACAAGACAAGAAGGTTTCTAGGAGCAGATATTGTGAAGCGACCATGACTTAGTGATGATGACCTTCCGACTCCGCCTAAAGAAGGTCCACAAGCAGGGATCCACCAGAATCAAGTTTGACCTCGAGAAGCTGAAAGACCTAGAGTAGCGGAAGCCTTCCAGGCGAAGATAGGAGGAACATTTGCGCCACTGTTACTTCTAGGTGCAGAAGACACGGATGTGGACACACTGATTGACACATTTAACACTGCTGTAATCCAAACAGCCAGTGAGATCTTTGGCAAACACCAATAAAGCAAAGAAACCTTGGGTTACAGCTGACATCTTTGTTCTATGTGACAAACGTCGAGAATTAAAGAAAAAAAATCAGAGGTAGAAGGAGCTAAACAATACAGTGAAATTAACCAGGATATCAAGAAAAGCATGAAAAAGGCAAAGAATAAGTGGATTGAAGATCAGTGTATACTCGTAGATGAAAATCTGAACAAAAATAATAGCAAAAAGGCATACCAGGTGGTGTAGATATGACCAGTGCAAAACAAAGACGCTCCTCGATTATTCAAGACAGTGAAGGGAACTGTCTTCCGGAAGACCAAGACATACTGAAGAGATGGACAGAGTACTGCTCAGATTTGTACAACCACCGAGCTACAGGGGACCTAGGCATACTTGTCAACCCACCCGTGACCAACAATGGCAACTATCCCATCGTCCGAGAAGAAGTAGAAGCTGCAGTGAAGTCGCTGAAAAAAAAAAGGGGAAGGCAGCAGGAGCAGACAACATCCCTGCAGAGCTAGTCCAAAAGGGGGAGAAGACATGATAAGCGCCTTACTAACAATCTGCAATACGATCTGGCACCATGGACCCAATCACTTATACTCTTCCCAAAAAAAGGCAACTTACATCAATGCCAGAATTATCGCACGATCAGTCTTATATGCCACCCAAGCAAAGTCATGTTAAAGGTCCTACTGAACAGGCTGAAGCCACAGGCAGAGGAAATCATAGCTGAGGAACAGGTTGGCTTCAGACCAGGGCGCAGCACAACTGAGGAGATCTTTAACCTGAGAGTTCTATGTGAGAGGTACAGCACCAGCAAAACCTCAATCATGTCTTTGTGAATTTTAAGAAAGCGTTTGACAGGGTGTGGCATGCAGTTCTTTGGTCCACCATGAAGCTATACAAAATCAATGCCAGCCTGATCAAAGTCATAGCAAACCTTTACAACAAGGCCACTAGCGCAGTCTACTTCATCGGCAAAATAGGAAACTGGTTTAGGACTACAGTTGAAGTCAGACAAAGCTGCTTGCTCTCACCTACTCTTTTCAACATCTTCCCGGAAAGAATCATGACAGACGCACTGAAAGATCATGAAGGAAGTGTCAGTATTGGAGGCAGAATAATCACGAACTTGCGCTTTGCGAATGACATTGATGGCCTTTCAGGAACAGAGAAGGAGCTAGCTCAGCTGGTGGAAAAGCTGGACAGTACAGCCATTGCGTATGGGATGGAAATCAGCGCAGAGAAGACCAGACTGATGATAAATAACACCAGTGGCATTGGCACTGACGTCATGATTAGAAGCCATAAACTGGAAACAGTTAGTAAATTCAAATACTTAGGAGCCATTGTGACAGATGAGGGATCAAAACCAGAAATACTGTTCAGGATTGCGCAGACAACAACAGCACTGACACGATTGAAGACCAGATTGAAGGACAGAAACATCACGCTCTGCTCCAAGATCAGACTGATGCGCTCCTTAGTCATCTCAGTGTTCATGTATGCCTCCGAGCCATGGACCCTCACAGCAGACCATGAAAGGAGGATACAAGCCACTGAAATGAGATGTTTTCGAAGGCTGCTTGACATTTCATACAGAGATCACATCACGTACAAGAATGTGTGAAGCAGAATCAGGCAAGCCATCGGGTCCTATGAAGACCTATTAGCCATTTACGAAAAAACGCAAACTGAATTTGTTTGGGTATGTCACACGTTCAGCAGGGCTTGCCAAAACAATCCTGCAAAGCACTGTGCAAGGAGGTCGAAGGAGAGGAAGACAGAGGAAAAGATGGGAGGACAATATCTCAGAGTGGACAGGACTGAGGCTGGGCGATACGCTAAGACTGGCAGAGAACAGAGAGGAATGGAGGGAGCTGGTTGTCAAGTCAGCAGTGGTGCCCCAACGGTCGGCAAGACTACGGGATATAGATAGATAGAGATAATGTGACAGAATCACACATATTCCATATCCACTATTTACTCGTACTCATAGTGTACTCATAGCGCGACTCTTTCAACCGTTTGTCAGAGTGTATCCCATACGCTGCACATAATCAGGTACATAGGCATGAGACAGTCAATGTGCTGGGTTTTGTTGTTGTTGTTATTTTGTGCATGGCAAATGTGAAGCTGGTGGGCGGTAGTGTTTTTTAGGGGATTGAAATATTAGGGGATGCATGGGCTGACTATGGCTAAGAGACTGGACAGTATGGAAACAGAATGTGTTCCGTGGCCTGTTAGGGGCACCACATGCCATATGTGACATAGATCAGAAGCTGGTTTAATGAAACCATATCATTGAGTTTGGACTTTTGCAGTTGGAAAACTGAAAAAAATCATGAAAATTTTGCCCACAAATCGCTGCACTTGTATTTTTATAGTCGTTTTTGCATGTTTTGCGTCGCAACACCCTGTTTACCTGCACTGTGAGATATGGTTAGTGTGTTTGTTCATTTATTTGTTGTCTTACAGGTAGTCATGAGTCTGACCTTCGACTTTGAGCTGTGACCTTTGACCTGGACCTTGAAAGGGGTGGGGTTTGGGGCGTTCAGTTTGATAAATGCATAAAAAATGCACCTTTCAGTTATTGAAGTTGTGGGGTGAGGTGAGGTGGGGTGGGGTGGGGTTGGGGTGGGGGGATCGGGGGGCTTAATGTCAAAGGTTAAGATCAAAAGTACAATGAAACAGTGTCAGCATGTTCATTTCATCAGACAGCTGACCTCAGAGTGAAATATGCCACCAGAATATGTGACATGCAGAAGTGTTATTTTGCAAGATCCAGCTACACTGGCTGTGTCTGAGGTGTCATTCTGCTGTAATTTTCATTAAGGATGTCTCTGGTGTCTATTCTGAGCGAACACACAAGCACTTTTACACTGCGTAAAGCTCATTTGAGTGCATTGTTATGGGGACGACGGTTGCGGCCACCAGTACAGGCTATTACAGGAGTGTTCACAGGTTTGGCACACACATGCCTGCTGCATTTGCAAAATGAGTTGAGGTCTTTTGAGACTCTGACAAGTGTGTTTTATATAAAAATGAACTGTACATAACCATTTTTCTCTGCTACCTCCTAAATAAGACACTTGTTTGGGTATGCGGTGTGTCCTGCGTAGCATAGTTTTGGCTGTTTTGTGCAGTCTCTTGTCTGTGTGTTAGCTCAGTAGACTTAATGTTTAAATTGCACAGCTGTTTCATGACCCCTTTTGCCTGAGGAAAATATTGCAAGCAGCATATAGGGCATGGCAGCTTGTTACAGGCCTCTTTCTGTTTGTTGTCACCAGACAACAGGGTCAATGAGGATGCCTGGGCCTTGTCTTTTTGGCTGCCCTGAGATACACAAGGAAATGGCCTTGGGTCTTAAAGCTCCTTTTTCATCACTGTTAGTGTCATGGTAACCTTTTTCAGTTGTCCAGGCCACCAGAAGTCAGTTTGACTGTATTGCATGTGTGTGTAAACTTGGAAAAACAGAAAAAGTAGAGGGGTAGGTAGTGGAAAAATATGAAAAAAACCCTTTCATGTGCCTGTGTCTCAAATGCAACATTTCTGAAGATCAGATATAGTACTTGATGTGCATGCCAATTTTGGAGGCATTCTGGCCATATCTAGTCTGTTTTTCATGGCATCAGATATGCATGATTCAAAACATCAACAGCATAGTGAACGCCACAACAATGCGCTTCACATAATGGACCATAACATACAGATGCAGCAACATTCAATGATGTCACTTTGGGTTTGACTTAGCTAGTGTCTAAGGGTTGCACTGATGGCAGATTGAATGGTGTTCAGGTGGGAGAGTTTCTCTTACAGGTCATATTACATATTTAAATTTGGCAGTTGATGCAGTAAGAGGACCGGTGTTTTTAAAAATACCGGTGTTTTTTTGCAAGAACTAAATAAACAAACAAGCTGGTATTTTGCGCAATTAAGCGTGATCTAGTTACAAGCAGAATTTACTGAGTAACACGCACGGCACTGATCTCTACATAGACAGACGAAATCTACGCGCTGAGTCTGAAGCGATATGCAGCAGTATGCCATTCGTGTGTTTTGTCTAAACACCGCAATCAGCTGCAAAATGAATGACGCCAGGCATAGTTTTGTTTTGTTTAGTGCCGAAAACAGACAGCTGTGATTACTTGACTCGAATCAAAAATGTTCTCGTCGTTTTGAGAAAAAAAGCAGTCAAAGTTTTTATGCGCGCCCATACACTTGCTATCGCGGGTACGAAGCTGCGAACTGGCGTAAATGTTAATAGTGGTTAAAATACCATCCCCAGTGACAACGAGTGGATGTTTCACAACAGGAATTTTCCATAGATAGCCTGTTTTGGCATACATTTGCACTGTGAGATTGCAAGAGGCTATATTATGCCAGAACCGAATATTGGCCAGTATATGTTTCTGGCTGTAAACATCGCATACAGGTTGTTCGTTTTTTTTTTTAGCATGCCAAAACCGTATATAACGCCAATACTCTGCTTTGCCTCCTACGAAATCAAGACGAAATGACAAAACATTTTAGGCAATAACCGCATACAAGACAAATGCATGTTTTGGCCGTAATAAAAAGTGAGGTAAAATGACAAAAAATATTAGGCAATAACCGTATACATGAGACATGTATGTTTTTTACCATAATATATAGCGATA
Source organism: Semisulcospira habei (assembly GCA_036245525.1). Taxonomy (NCBI): domain Eukaryota; kingdom Metazoa; phylum Mollusca; class Gastropoda; family Semisulcospiridae; genus Semisulcospira; species Semisulcospira habei. The sequence goes on from BTPG01000001.1 coordinate 319,412,013, forward strand.
AAAATGTGCATAGATTGTGTGCAAAACCGTTTATCTTGAGATGTACAAGATTAAAACAGAGTAATAAAGTGTTTCCTTTTAACTGAAGCTGTTCATTTCTGTCCTATATCGTCTAAAAGGCTGGGATTGTAACACTAAAGAAGTCTTAGTTTATGAAATAAAACATACTATAAGCTGTATTATGTCCAGAGGAATTAGGATTGATTTTCTTTGGATACCCTCACACTGCGGATTTTATTGGAATGAAATTTGTGACAGACAAGCAAAAAAGGAAGCTATAGATAGAGAAAACTCAGTATTTTGTAATAATATGCAATTATCTCTACATGAAATGTGCTGTGCTAACATCTTTTTTTCACAAAGATGATATGAAATATACTTATCATGTTCCACCTTGTTCAAGAAAAACAGCTTCATTCATATACAAGTTAAGACTAAATTCTTGGAAAACAAGATTCGCAAAAGACATCAAATGCGAATCTCTGTTAAACATATAATCTGTGAGTTTCCTATTACAATGAATCTGTTGACAAAAAATAACATAACAGTTGAAAAATTGGAAGAAGATATGTATGACATCTTACAGAGAAATATTGCAATTCCAATAGTTAATATTATAATTCATAGTCCGGTGGGTAAACTATTATAATAAGTAATTTCTGTGTATGGTTGGATGTTAATTATTGTTATTTTTTTATATTGACAAGTTGTGGGTTTTGTTTTTTGTTGGGTTCTTTTGTTGTTGTTTAATATCACCAATGTGTTAAAAGACGTTAAATAGAATCCTGATCCTGATCCTGTTCATTTCTGGCAGATTTCACTGTTTTACAAACAAATGAAAGCAGTCACGTCTGTAAGAAATCGTTCCTAGTAGCAGTACTGCAAAATCTGCCTTTATGTCCGTCTACTTGTCTGTCTCTCTTTCTCTCACAAACGCATGCTCACACACACAGATGCAAATGCACGCACGCATATGCACACGCACACATACACATCAAGAAGCCAAGCACAACTTTCAGTCTATTAACCGTGCATTTATTTTTAAGTGCACGAATTTCCACCCACAGCATTTTTGGAGCGTATTAAAGTATCAATTTGTTAAATGTGTTTATCAACTGTTTGTCTATGAGCAAAATAGAGGTGTAGGGGAGGCGGGATCAGCTGATGCTTTTGTCTAGTAGTAATTAACACACATTTGGTCTGAGTAGGATTCGGAATCATATAATTTTTTTGACACCATGTGGAAACATCATTCAGGCCGTTTGTAGGGACTGGGTTATACAGGATGCATCCGACGATGACATGTCAAGAGTTCCATCATCAGCAAAGAGACTACAGATTACACGGGGGTCGTATATATGTAAGGGAAGATCGTTTATAAAACTTAAAATAATAATGGACCGAGGACGGATCCTTATGGTACTCCGTGCTCTATCACCCCCTCACGCGAGTTTGTACCATTCACACAGACGTACTGTGTGCGTCCATTTAGATATGATGTAATGAAGGCAAGGGTGCCATCACTCAGTTGATAGGCAGCAAGCATTTTAACTAAAAGATCATGCTTGACGAGATCAGAGAGAGAGAGAGAGAGAGAGAGAGACAGAGAGAGAGAGACAGAGAGAGAGAGAGAGAGAGAGAGAGAGAGAGAGAGAGAGAGAGAGAGAGAGAGAGAGAGAGAGACTGACTGACTGAATGAATGAAACTTTATTTATCAAGGATTGAGATATTAGGCGCACAGGCCTTTCTTCCAGTCTGTCCTTCCTACGTCTACTGACATAATAACAGGCAAAGCTACATTACACTCACAAACAACATCGAAAGTAATGCGAATTACAACATCACTACAAACAGCAACACTGTTTTAACAAAACACACTGGTACCCATACGAAGATTTTAGCACGTGCCGCGGTAACACTGAACACTGGCGCTCCACAAGGATGCGTTCTCTCTCCGCTTCTCTTTACCCTGTTCACAAATGACTGTGTCTCCGCAACCCCGTCTGTGAAAATTTTGAAATGTTCCGATGATACCACCCTTGAAGGCCTGTTGTCTGATGCCGACGAAACTGTGTATCGAGACGAGGTTCGGAGAATGGTCGACTGGTGCTCGGAAAATGACCTGGAACTGAATGTCTCAAAGACAAAAGAGGTGGTGATTGACTTTCGTCAAATCAAAGTCCCGATACTGCCCCTAGTCATCAATGGGGAAACCGTAGAACAAGTCGACTCGTTTAAATTTCTCGGCTCCATCATCTCGAGCGATCTGGGTTGGGACAATAACACTACGGCCATTGTGAAAAAGTGCCAACAGCGTCTCCACTTTCTGAGACAGCTGCGGAAACTCGGTATGTCAAGAGGTATCATGGCACAGTTCTACCGCGCGGAGATAGAGAGCACCTTGTGCTTCTCTATCACTGTCTGGTATGGCAGCACAACCGCAACAGAAAAGAACCAGCTCGAGCACATTGTTAAGACTGCCTCCAAAATAGCTGGCTGCGACTTTCCATCTGTCGCCTCCATCTTCAAAACACGTATGGAACGGAAGGCAGGAAAAATCGTTCGCGATCTGTCACACCCAGCCAATCATCTCTTCGAGCCTCTGCCCTCTGGCCGGCGGTTTCGCGCTTTGAAAGCCAGAACCTCTCGATTCAGATGCAGTTTCTTTCCAGAAGCTGTACTCAGTTCATCACCATCCATGGAACAACGTGATTCCATGATTGTGACATAGGACTGATGTGTGTAAATTGTGTTTATCTATCTTAGTGCTGTATACAGGATGACTGAGTGTATGTCATGATGAATGCATGTGTAGTAAGTGAGGATGTTTTTTACTGTCGCCATGTCACACAAAAATTCTTGTAACGTTTTACTTGGTGAATAAATGTCTTATGTCTTATGTCTTATGTCTTATAATATCCGTTTGCGGGAGCCCTCCCCAGAACCTCCCACCCGGGGGGGGGGGGGGGCACGCCACAAGTATACTTTCACTCGAATGACATGATAAGCACATCGTTTGAATAAACTGTGCACCGGCACTGCATCCCCTGACCAGGTCTATACGGGAAGCACCCCCACAAACGGCACGTGAGCGCAAATGGTATGATAAAAAATAATAGTTGCATAAAAAGAAATTAAAATATATTATGTTTAGACAACACGAGGTAATTAAATTTACGTTGCCTTGGATAAGTGCTTGTACAGTTTTGCTTTAAACGCAGCTAGGGAATTAACTTGTTGTAGATGCAGAGAAAGATAATTCCACTGGAAACCACCTGAGTATGACAAACTGGATTTATACAAATCAATGCGGGGCCGTTTTATGCTCAGGTTGCTCCGAGAGGTGCTGTATCTCTTCTCAGTAAGAGTAAAGAGTTCCGATAAGTAGCCGGGGGCCTTACCGTTAAGAGCTTTGTGCACTAGTACGCACTTGTTAAATACTAAGTGTTTGTCAAGAGGAAGGAGTCCAGCTGCCTCGAGCCTCACCTCAGTGGGTAGATATGGGCTAGGTATAATAAGTTTGGCTGCTCTCCTGTATAGCGAATTTATTTTCTTGAACTGGACCTCGCTGCAGCCATCCCAAACTGTTGAGGCATAATCAATGTGGGGCTTGATGTATCCATTAAAAAATAGTTTACGCGTGTTCAAATTAATGACCGCTTTCAGTTTAGACAGTAAAAATACTTTCTTTGAAATTGTCTTTCCGATGTGTATGAGATGAGGCTGCCAACTAAGTTGGTTATCTACAATTACCCCTAGTAAACGGTGCTGCTGTACTTGCTCTATGGGGTCAGCTTCAAATGAGAGGTTTAGAGGCGCGGGTTGCAGCTGATGTTTCTGACGTGTTGTGACTAGCATGCTTTTTGTTTTAGCTGGATTGACTATCATTCTATTTCTACTGCACCATTCAGAGACTTCTTGTAGGCTCTGCTGGAGGCTGTTGGTTACGTCAGCTACAGTTTTACCGGATGCATGTAGCGTCGAATCGTCAGCAAACATGTCACACTCAACACTAGCACATGTGATGTGTAGTGGTAAATCATTAATAAAGATACAGAATAACAATGGGCCCAGAACCGAACACTGAGGAACACCAAGCTCTACCTTACCCTCTGTGGAATAGTTACCATTTACATAGACAGCTTGTGTTATCGCAGAAAGATAAGAGTTAAAGAATGAAAGGGCAGACGGGCTGTTGTTGTTGAAATATACATTAAGTTTCCTCAGCAAGATTTCATGATTTATCAGATCGAACGCTTTTTTCAGGTCCAAGAATACCGTGCCAGTCATTTTGTTATTGTTGATGTTATCTAGCCATGAATCAACCATACGTACTAATGCTGAGTAGCATGAGTGTTTGGGTCTAAAAAGAGGACTGGAACTTATTTAACAAGAACCGTTCTTCGACGTACTGGAGGAGATGCTTTTGAATATGCTTCTCAAGTGGCTTTGATAAAACAGACAGAAGAGAAATGGGACGAAGGTTATTTACATCAGTATGAGAGAGAGAGAGAGAGAGAGAGAGAGAGAGAGAGAGAGAGAGAGAGAGAGAGAGAGAGAGAGAGAGAGAGAGAGAGAGAGAGAGAGAGAGAGAGAGTCAAGAGTTTTTATTGATGTTGACACTTCGGCCATTTTCATATGGAGAGCGTATACATATATCAGTTCAATACCACAAGAACATAACCTGTGGTATATTGACATTCTAAGTTGAAATGACAGTTTTCATAAAATGACAGTATTACGTGACACAGAAGTATTCAATCATTCATTGAAACATATGGTTGTTTCTCTTTTTCGTCTCTCGAAACTTTTAAAAAGAAGCCATGCGAACTGTCTCGTTCTAGATACATTCAACGCCAGAGTGGGCAAGGACTCTGAAGCCTGGAAAGGAGTCCTCGGCAAGCATGGCGTCAGGAACTGCAATGACAATGGCCGCCTACTGTTGGAGTTCTGTGCAGAGCAGCAGCTTGTCATCACCAACACTACTTTCCAGCAAAGGGACAGTCGAAAGACTACCTGGATGCATCCTCGCTCCAAACACTGGCACCTTATCGACTATATCCTAGTGCGTCAGAGGGACCGCAGTGATGTCCTCCTCACCAGAGTGATGCCCAGCGCAGAGTGCCACACTGACCACCGCCTTGTCCGCTGCAAACTCAGGCTCCACTTCAAGCCAAAACCCAAGAAAGGGGGGCCCCCTAAGAAAAAGCTTGATGTTGCCAGCCTTCAGCGTGACGATGTAAAAGCTGCCTTTCAGACAGATTTACAGCGCAGGCTCACAGACAACGCTGACCTAGCAGACTCATCCCCTGAAACACTCTGGGAACAGCTGAAAACTGCTATCGAAAAATCCTCTGCAGAAGTCTTGGGTTTCGCTAGAAAGAGGAACAAAGACTGGTTTGACGAAAACGACGTAGAGATCCAGGAACTCCTAGCAAAAAAAAAAAAAAAAAAGAGCTGCCCATCAGGCCCACCTAGCCCAGCCTTCCTGCCCTGTGAAGAAGTCTGCCTTCCGCTTGGTCTGCAGCAGTTTCCAGCGCAAGCTCAGAGATCTCCAGAACAAGTGATGGACCAGACTCGCACAGAGAACCCAGCTTTGCGCTGACAACGGTGACTACAGGGGCTTCTACGAAGCACTGAAAGCAGTGTATGGCCCCAGGCACCTGATACAAAGTCCCCTGCGAAGGGCTGATGGACAGGCACTCCTCACAGATAATAACTCCATCTTGAACCGCTGGTCGGAATACTTATTAGGACCTCTTCAGCGCTGAGCGCACTGTTCAAGAAGCAGTCATCCTCCAAATCCCACACCTCCCAGTAAAGATTGAATTGGACGAACCGCCCACTGCTGAAGAGACCCTCACAGCCATCCACCAGCTCAAGAGTGGCAAAGCAGCAGGCATTGACGGTATCCCACCAGAGATATGGAAACATGGAGGCCCAGCACTGCACAACAAGCTTCATGACCTCTTTCTCTGCTGCTGGGAGGAAGGAACACTACCAAAAGATCTCCGCGATGCTGTCGTCATCACCCTGTACAAAACCAAAGGAGAGAAGTCTGCCTGCTCCAACTACCGTGGACATACCATGCTGTCCATTGCCGGGAAAATTCTTGCTAGGCGTCTCCTGAATCGGCTGGTACCTGCCATTGCAGAAGACCACCTCCCAGAGGGCCAGTGTGGCTTCAGAGCCAACAGGAGCACCACCGACATGGTCTTTGTGCTGAGACAGCTTCAGGAGAAGTGCCGTGAGTAGAACAAAGGGCTGTACGTAACGTTTGCCGACCTAACAAAAGCGTTCGACACTGTGAGCAGGCAAGGTATGTGACAGATCCTGGAGCGACTTGGCTGTCCCCCAAAGTTCCACAGCATGATCGTCCAGCTACACAAGGACCAACAAGGCCAGGTCAGACTCAACAGTGACCTCTCAGAACCATTCCCCATTCTCAACGGTGTGAAGCAGGGCTGGCACCGACCCTCTTCACCATCTTTTTTAGCATGATGTTAAAGCAGGCCACAGTGGACCTCGACGATGACGATGCAGTGTACATCAGGTATCGTCCCGATGGCAGCCTGTTCAACCTCAGACGACTGCAGGCCCACACCAAAACCCTAGACCAACTGATTCGTGATCTGCTCTTTGCTGACGACGCTGCCCTCGTTGCACACACAGAGAGAGCCCTGCAGCGCATCACATCCTGCTTTGCAGACGCTGCCCAGCTCTTTGGACTCGAGGTCAGCCTGAAAAAGACAGGGGTCCTCCATCAGCCGGCACCCAAGGTAGAGCATCGCCCTCCCCACATCACCATCGGCGAGTCTGAACTGAAGTCAGTGCACCAGTTTACCTACCTTGGCTGCATCATCACGTCAGACGCCAAGCTGGACAAGGAGCTGGACAGCAGGCTGGCAAAAGTAAACAGCGCTTTTGGGCGTCTATACAAGCAGGTGTGGCACAATCAACAGCTGAAAACAGGCACCAAGATCAGCGTGTACAGAGCTGTCGTCCTCACCACCCTGCTGTATGGTTCCGAGTCCTGGGCCCTTTAACGCAGCCAACTACGCCTCCTCGAACGCTTCCACCAGCGCTGCCTGCGTACAATTCTTGGCATTCACTGGAGTGACTTTGTCACAAACGTCGAGGTCCTTGAACAGGCAGAAACTGTGAGCATCGAGGCTTTGCTGCTGCGGACACAGCTCCGCTGGGCTTGGCACGTCTCCAGGATGGAGGATCATCGCCTACCCAAGATCACCCTGTTCGGTGAGCTCGCCACTGGACACAGAGACAGAGGGGCACCAAAGAAGAGATAAAAAAGACTGTCTCAAGAAGTCACTTAGTGCCTGCCAAATCGACCACCGCTAGTGGTCTTCACTTGCTGCGGACCGTGACACCTGGCGCTCCACCATTTACAAGGCAGCTGTCTCATTTGAGGACTCTCGCAAAGCTAGCCTTAAAGACAAGCGGCTAAGGAGAAAAAAAATAGAGATGCCGCAACTCAGAACCCTGGCCAAACCTCCCTCTGCAGCCACTGCTGTCAAACCTGCCTGTCCCGGATCGGCCTCCGCAGTCACGAGTATGCCTGCAGACATCGTGGACAACCCCTATAGAATCTTCGTTCGCGAAGTCAAGTCAAGAGAGAGAGAGAGAGAGAGATACATTTTCACGGGATAACAACTGAGTGAGTAAAACACTTTCACGGTTGTTATTTACAGTTGCCCAAAAATCCGGACGCAAGTTTATATACCTCGGACAGTAAAACGTGAGCTTCGTCTTCGATTGTTGTAGGCAAAAGGCAGAAACCGAGTTCTCGCCGCCGGTGTTATGGGCGTGGATTTCAGCGGATGGGGGGGGGGGGGGGGTGTCCTTGGGAATACAACTTTAACTCTTTAAGAAAGAGAGAGAGAGAGAGAGAGAGAGAGAGAGAGAGAGAGAGAGAGAGAGAATGACAACGACAATGACAATGATCCTTTATTTGACAACGGTAAAAGGTTTGCTAGTAACAACCATTTTTCGAACTTGCCGTTGCTAATCTACTGATTACTGTGTTACTATCGCACTAATTGTTTTCTACTACTGAATAGGGGAAAGAAAACAAATTTACATGACAAAACACGAGCCAAGAAAGAAGAAGAAAAAAATGTACGGGTGAAGTGACGTAGGAGTTACCAACTTTACTGGTCGGTCATAATGACTTGTTGTGAGGTTTAATTAAAATAATATAATAAGAATACACGCAACCTAATACTCATACATAACGCATGCACATTTGAGCACGCCACTCTCTATAATCTCTAATATACACGTACGCACACGCACGCGCACGCACGCACGCACAAACGCGCGCGCGCGCACACACACACACACACACACACACACACACACACACACACGCACACACACACGCTCGTACACGTGCACACACACGCTTACGCGGCTTATAACGTTAAGCTAGTCAATCATATGGTTACACACAAGCTGTACCGAATAAATATGAGTCATCGAAACCTGGGATACACGCAATTAATGATCTAATCAGAAATAGTATTTTTTCAATATGTGCAGAGTCACGGGGATGCTACTGACAAAAATAAGTACTTGATGCAACTGACTTTAAACGAGGAGAAAATAGCTGATGTCGTGACGTTTCTAGGCAAGGCATTCCAAAGACTAGAGCCAGAGAACGTCAACCTCGTTCTATAGAGATCAATTCTAGGTCGCGGCACAATAAGAGATTTTCTTGATCTGGAGTATGTTGATGACTGGACGGTAAATGGCGATGTGATATATCGGGGTAGCTTATCGTTTAATGCCTTGAATATAACCATTCCCTTATTGTAAATTAAATGATCTTTCAGGGGCAGAATTTTAAGGCTGCCAATTTTTGGTCAGTAGTTAAGCTTGGATCAGGGAGTATTAGTTTGGCAGCTCTCCGATGTAGAGAGTTCAATCTTTTCAAATTGACATCGCTCAACCCATCCCACACAGTAGAGCCATAGTCTATATGTGATATAATATGGGCACTGAAGAACTTTGACGTGTCTCCATATCAGTAATGTGCTTAAGTTTTGCTAAGACGTACAGATTTCTGGAGACAAATTTACAAACATTACTGATGTGTGGCTGCCACCTAAGCTGATTGTTCACCGTTACTCATAGCAGGCGATGGTTAGTAACTTGGCTGATGGTTTTTCCTTGGAGAGACAGACTGAGTGACAGAGAGCCAAGCTGGTGTTTTTGGCGGGTGCTAATTACCACGATCTCTGTTTTTAACAGGTTTAAAATCATAATAATTATTATGACTGCACCATTCATCAATATCTTGCAGTGTGTTTTGCAGTCGTGAATTGATGTTTGATATATCCTTATCTGGCGTGTGTACAGCGGCATCATCTGCAAGCATATCACATGTAACGCTTTTATTTTTTATCGCAAGAGGAAGATCACTTATGAACAAGCAGAATAAAAGGGGACCAAGAATAGAGCCATGTGGTACGCCATGTTTCACTAACCCTTGATTCGAGTATGAGCCATTTAGTAATACCTATTGTTTTCTACCTTCGAGGTAGGATTTGAGAAACAACGCCGAGTTGTTGGTATACATGGATACTTTTTTGATCAGTATTTCGTGGTTTACTAGATCAAAGGCTTTATGAAAATCTAGAAACATGACTCTTGTAAGTTTTGAGTCGTTGATGGAAGATAACCAGCTGTCTGTCATCCGTATCAGCGCAGTGTGACATGAGTGTTCTGATCGGAAGCCCGACTGCAATGAATAGCTTAATTTTCGGCTTTCCAGGTATATAGATAGATGCTTGTGAATATGCCGTTCTAAGGGCTTGGACAGAACAGGTAGAAGTGATATGGGCCTGCAATTATTAATTTCACTAAGATCTTTAGATGTAGGTAGAGGTATTACTTTCGCGTCTTTAAATGCGTCTGGAAAACAATTAAAATTATTACAGAGGTTGTAGATATAAGTGATACTCTCTACAATGTATGGGAGTGATATCTTGAGTATTTTCGCATTAATCTCATCCAGTCCTGATGATTTTTTTTATTTTCCAAGGATGTAATTAATTTACCAACTTCATGGACCGCTATAGTGGGTATGATGAAAGGTTTTGTGCCGGCAGTTCTCTCCTTTCAGAAATCGACTAAGTTGTCCGGGTATACATAGTCGTGCGATTCAGTTCCCGGAGGGATAAATGATCCTGCTACGGAGACGAAGTGGCTGTTGAAGCTGTTTGCTGTGAGATGGGGCGGTAAAGGAGCTGTGCTTTTCTTCATGCCTATAGTAACTAAATTTATCGCACGACATAATGTGGCACAGTCTTTACTTTCGTGAATAACTTTATCGAAAAGTAATTTCTTTGCCTTCAGAACTATGGATTTTATTCGATTACGTTCTTTCTTGTAATCAGTGAAACGCTTCTCTCTTCTCACTCGTCCCTGTGCTCCATGGCCTCAATAAGATCCGCAGTCAGCCAGGGTGGTAAAGTGGCGTATTTAACTCTTTGTTGTCTCAAGAGCGCGTGTTTATCTAGTACTCTGAAAAAGATGTGATACCACGTATCTAGTGCTTTGTTTGGGTCGGTTTCATTGTACACTTCAGTAAACTCTGCAGAAGCTAGATCAGACAGAAAGGTATTTTCAATTAACTTTTTAAATGATCTGTATGTTATGCACGTATGTCCTTGCTTTTGTAGCTTTGGAAGCTTGGACAGCCACGTGCAGCTCGCCGGATAGTGGTCGCTTACGCTAAGACTGCCAACGTGAACGTTGATAACTGCCGGCGGTTTATTTGTATAAATATGGTCTATAGCAGTGGCTGATGATGGCGTAACTCTAGTGGGCGATGTTACCATTTGTTGAAGGCCGACTTAGGTAGTGGTACACTCCCATGATGGGTGAGGTTTAAGAGTGTCAATGTTAAAATCCCCTAGAAGGAGAAGTTCACTTTTATGAATATCTGTTTTATCAATCAAGTGTACAAAGTTGTCGTACCACTCAAAAGTGGCCGCAGGATTTCTGTAAAGAAACCCAACAAGTAAAGGAGGGGATTTAGATTGCTTAATCTCTATCCAAATACATTCCAAATCGCTAGTTTCTAAGTCCCGGCACCTGCGGGTTATGTGTTTAACTGAGTTGTGGATGTCGCCTGCTACACCTGTCTCACCCTGGACTGACGGATCTCTCCTAAGATAGAATGGATGGCCTCACACTGATGTGGAGCAAGGTGTCGCAGGAGTGGTGGCGGTACGTCCACGCCGAGTGATCTGAGGCTGAGTATGTGGGACGGCGACACTCAGGCGCTCCACGTGCCTTGTCAGCTTCGGCTGCTATGAACAACGCCGATAGGAGATGAAAGTAACTAGGTGAATTAACATAAACGCAAACGTCCGGCACTTTGTTCGCCAGGTGATATACATTTAAATGGCCGATTCGAAAGTTTTGGCCTTTTTTGCACATTATCTTGTATAGTAATTTTGGCGTTAAAAATAGGTAATGAAACTAAGGGGAATAGAGTACAGGAACTGAACGTAGTATGCGAGTAATAAAAGTGACAAATGTAAGGCAAACAACTGCAAACTTCACGGAAAAAGCGGAATTGAAACGGAAAAGAGAAGGAAAAGAAAGGGGCGGGTGGAGTACGTTATTTAGACAAAGAGTTTACGTTATCTAAGACGAATAAGATAATATTTGTGAGGCTGTAAAAATGTAACGAGCACTCGCCAATATTCACTGATCTGACTTGCTCAGATACGCTTCAACAGGAAGAAAGAAAAATATAATAATAATAATAATAATAATAATAATAATAATAATAATAATAATAATAATAATAATAATAATAATAATAATAATAATAATAAAAGTAAGTTGACTTTTCCCGTAAAATCTATAGTCTATATAGACAGTCACATAAGCAATAGAAAGTACGTCGACACAAGACAAAAGTGCGCTGCATGTAGTAAGAAGTTCGAGTCGATTATAAGATACGAGATCCCGTAAACACACGTCTCACACGTACGCTCCAAAGACGGTATTTGGCCAAACATGCAGAGATGAAATGATTAGTATCATCTGTTTAAGTCACGAGCAGATCAACATACGATATCTGCAGTACGAGTTCACTCAGTTTAAACCCCTTACGAGTAAGAACAGCACAGAAACAAATTTATTGTTGTGCTGTAAACATGTCTCTTCTCGTATGTAGGTGAGTGTAGAGTTAGATGAGTACGCGGCCACTCTTGTGGCTTAACGCCGTCAGAACAGCAAAGAGGACAAACTAAAAAAGTCATTGTTTCAAGACCAGTCTCATTGATGACACCTAACTTACACACACACACACACACACACACACACACACACACACACACACACACACACACACACAAACACAAACACAAACACACACACACACACGCACACACACACACACCGCACACAAACACACACACACACACACACACACACACACACACACACACCCGCACTGACTCATGCGTCCGTGTATGCACGACCCCTGTCATCTTCAGTTTCTGTGTGGACGGATGAATGACCAAGCCGACAAAGGTGCCGCACCTGGCGAGCCATGCGGCAAAGGTGAATAGCTGACAAGGCGCAACACCCACGCTGTCATGGATCACCCTTCGTCCGCCATTTGTATGTAGTTCATTGACAACTTACAAGAACTGCAAAAGATTCTTTCAGTGGGAACTGAATGTGACAGGGATTGTGGGACGCCGATTACGAAAGTGAGTGTAAGAACTGCGCGAGCAGCTTTAGTGCTTGCATTAATTTTGTGGTGGGTCCAAAAACATGGCTCCACCCGCTTGCTTCGCGCCCCAGGCGTTCGTGGGTGATTCCGCCACTGGTTGCGTAATATGGGTCCTGTCCCTGACGGCTGCAGCGGCGGGAAGTCGGTGGTCTGGAACCGGGGAGTCGCGTAGATACGGCCCTGCTGTACGCCGCCGGGCTATGAACCTGACCCGCTCTCGGGTGGTGGATGGTTGGGCTGATTGGTGGGCGTGTGGCGTGTGACGGGCGGCTGCTGATGGCTTAAGGCGGCAGACATCAAAAACGGGTTGCTGAGCCGTCTGCTATTGCCACGTGACCCGTTTCGGCTGATGGCTGGATTAGGCCCGTCCTTTTGGCCGAGCTCCCCGGCGTTTCTCAGCTGGTGGTAGGGGGCGTGGTAACGGATCCTAAGGGCAATCAGCTTAGTGCCCTCGTCACTCGGGTGGGTCATGGTGTTATCACGTCTATACATGACCTGCTTAGGGGCGCCGTTCTTGGTCAGGAAGCTGGAAGTGTGGTCAACAAACGGTACACGCGTTTGTTGACAGGCTTGTTTCAGGTTGGCGTTTGACAGGCGCGCAGGTCGTGACAGGGCGTGGTGACTGCTAAAAGGAGGGACGATGGAAGAGGCCTGTAATGTAGCGCGCGGAAAAGCGGCGGACACCAAGCGGATTAGTTCAGTTGTAGCCACGCGTCAGTCGTAACGTGACCCTGAGTGTCCCTACAGCTGTTAATCCCGACGTGAAACACGACGTGGCGTACGTGTTGAGAAGGTGAGAGGTTGGCGAGCCATTTGCTCAAAGCCTCAACACTGAGGCCAGAGACCGCCAGGTTTTATACGACACAGTCTTTGGACATCTTCCGCTCGCTCACTCGCTTCATAATAGAGTCACCAAGCAGAAGGACGTTTGACACATAGATGGTCGTATGGAGTCTTTGGTGGCGGTGTATCGGACGTTTTTAAGACTGTCTGCTCGGCGGCCTGGGACGGTGATAATCCACCGGTACTTTGGTCACTGTGGTCGTCGGAGAGGGCTGCAAAGCGATTTTGCGTCGTAACAGTTACGGCTGAACCAAGGGTCACGCTGGCTGTTGTTGACTCATGCTGCAAGGCCTTGGTTTTTTTAGCAGTTGCTGGTGAGTGTTGCACACTGCCGAGGTCGCTGGTACCAGAGCGGGGTATGGAAGGGGATTGTGGTGGGTGGTTCCTTGCCTCAGGGCAGTCAGTGTTGGACAGATAGTGAAATTTTAGAGTGGAGTGATGTTGATAAGGACACCACCTGCTTTCTCAGCTCCCGAAGTGTAGCCCCCTGCGTCTCCTTGCTAAGTGCAAGTTTTGTCACCTGCATGGTCAAGGCTTTGTGTTCTTGAGTCAGTTCCTCAACAGCACTAGCTGTTGAGTTTTCGTGCTCTTGTAGACACAGGTCAGTAGCCTGGACATCATGTTTGAATTTTGCTGCACTGTCCTTTAGGTCGCTGTCAAACCTGTCCTGGCGGGTAATAAGGGCTGCGTACTGCTGCTTGACAGTGGCTAATTCAGATGTAACAGTCTGCAGCTATGTCTTCAGATCTCGGATACAGGCCGTGGCATCCGATAGCTGTTGTTGCAGAAATGATAGGGATAGGGTGATGCAACATCGGCTAGGCAAAGTGAAAGGCCAGAGGGTGATGCTACGACGTTAATCCTATCAGCGGACGCGGGGCCCACTTTTTCAAGGTCGCTGATTTCATCACCTGTGGATCCGTCAGTCATTCCAGCTGAAGAGGGATTAGTGCTGGATGGGATCTGGACAGGATCAGAGCTCTCGCCGTTGGGTGGACTGGGCGTGGCTATGGGCGGATTGCTGTCTTTAGTGAGTCAGACAAGGGGCCAGACGTAGGCAGGGGGGAGGGGTTAGATGATGCAAGCTTCAGGGTGAGGGGGAAAATGTCAGGCTGGAAGGTGTTGGTGGTTTGAACTTGCGGATATTGGGGTGGGATACCTCCGTTGTGCAGGGTGGTTGGAGGTTGGGCGATGGCAGATGCTAATTCAGTTTCAAAGAATTGGGGTAATGACGGTGTCTGAGGGGAGGGTGTGTAGAGGGACAGAAAACTGGAACTAGATACAGTGTCCTCTATTATTTCTTGAACAACTAGAAACTCTTCATCTATCCACTGCTTGCAGATTTTTTCCCTGCACTCTTATCAGATAGGACGTATAGTAGATAGTGATGGTTACATCTCCATCGGGGGTTCCGTCATTTAGTTGAATCAATGTGTTGTTCAGGGCGTCATGATAGGGGGGTTGGATGGAGGAGTCAATGGGTTTCTTGTTCTTGTTTCGGTCTTCCCAAGATGCTGACGCTCCAGGGGCTGGATGCGCGAGGTAGCGTTCATGTAGAGCTAGTCTCCACGCGAACACTCTGGTGGAGTCCGTTATAAAGTGCTTCTGGATGGGTCATTTGTATCTGTGATCTCCTCTATGGGTTCAAGTTGAAAAAAGAACTTAGATCGGGTGGCGGGGCCTGGCATTGTTGCCGGGGGATTGGTGTCATCAATGCACTCGCTTCACTCTCGACGTGCTATCTTGTTTGCTGATTAAGTTTACTTAGGACGGTCGTTCGTGCTCACCGAAGTGTGACGAGGTTGGGGCGAAGCATCCTCCGTATCATGGCCGATGTTTTCCTCGGCCAGGTAATCACTGGCAAGTCAAGTGGTCCCGTCTTGTTGAGAATATAGTTCCACAGGCAAGTCAAGCGGTGCACGGCCAGCCGCTGAGCGTGTTATACAAACATCGCGTAAAACATTGCGCTCAGCTCTGTGCTGTCAGTGGGTGGTATCGAAGGCGCGCCTGAGTGAGGCCTTGAATAGCCGTGCCGGGGGATGCTAGTGCTAATTTTGAAGGGACTAGGGCTTCCAACTTTCGTTGATTTCGCCCGGGGGGGGGGGGGGTGGCAGAGGGGTGGGGTGGGGGATCTCGCTCTGTCTGTCGCTCCTTCGCGCAGCGGCTGGTGGTGTTGCCGGGGCCGGACGGTTGGTGATGGAGGGGGCTGGTGGTAGGCCGGGGGACTGTCGCTTTAGTGCCAGGCTGGAGGGTGTTGATACGCCAACCACTCTAAAAGTTCTTGGATGAGTGGTGGCGGGGGTGGTGGTGGCCGGAGGAACCGTCGCTGGCTGTGATAAGACCTGGGGAGTTGAGGTGGCGGTGGTGGTGGCCAGTGAAGCCAGGGCTTGGGGGTTGGCGTTGGAATGGGCGGAGTGGGTGGCGATGTTGGGGTGGCAGGCGAAGGTGGGGTGGCGGCGTGGGGAGTAGTGCCGGGCGCTGGTTCCGGTAGCGCTTGGGTGGTCGATGGCGTTGAAGTTGGCCGGTGGTTGGTATGTTGGCTGGTGGGCGTGGGGTGGTGTCGGCCTCTTGCTGTGCCGGGTCGGTCACTGTACTCTTTGTTTCGCTGGTCGGAACTGGGGGTGCCTCTGTGCCGGTTTCTTGGTTGGGCGGGGCGGTGTTGCCGCAACCTCTATGTTTGGTGGTGGTGGGTGTGGTGCCGGTCTTCTTCGTCGCTCTCAGTGGGGCGGCTGTTGTCCCTTTTGATCGTTGGTCGGGCGCTGCTTGGCTTTCGTTGTCTTTCATCGTGGACGTGGCTTGGCTGGCTGTGTCTTCCGTCTTTGGGGGTTTGAGGTCTTTAAGTGCTCCTGTGTGCACTAGCCACCGGGCGGTGACTAGTGCTCGGTGGTAGTTATCCCCTTCGATCGATGCTATGATGGGTATCGCATCCTGGAGCAAGAGCACTAGGTCATCGAAGTCTATGCTTCGGAGCCGGGTCTCCCCCTCCTCCGTTGTTGCCGGCCGGTCCCGAGTGAGTGATTCGGGAACGGTGACCGGCGGTGGGGAGGGCGGGAAGTCCGGCCCCGACGACGGCTCCGTCGAGTCCTCGGGCTCTTCCTCTTGTGGGGGCGGTGACTAAGGGCTGGCGGGTGCCGTTTCTTCTCGGTAGTAGTAGTCTTGCTCGAAGCTTGGAGGGCTAAAGGCTGGGAGGCTACTTTGGTTTGCAGAGTTGAAGAATCTTCTATGTTCCGGCGGAGGGGGGAACCTCTCGTCTTGTAGCGACATGGGTATAGTTGCTTGTGTGGGGTGGGTTGCACGTTGGTTGGCTTTGTCGCTGGATCGGCGGAGACATGGGTGGTCTGATCTGTCTTGTCTCTCATTTGGGCCTGAGCCCAGGCTGTTCTACTTGGTGGCTGGCCGTGAGTTCTTCGGCTTGTTGAAGGTTAGTCTTGCGGCGATTCGCCCTGAGGAGGACGTTCTGCTTCTTTGACGTCATCTGTGGCCTGTATTGTGACTGCTGAGGCGTGGAGGCGACGCTTTCGGCTTGTCTTGCTTTCTTGCTTGTAGGCGAAGAGCGGAGGACCGTCCTCTTCGTCTGACTGCAGCGAGTGTTGTATGGTGATCCTGCTGCCGTCGGCCGCCGGGGGATGAGGGTGGTGCAATCAGTAAGGGGTGAACGTGACAGACTGCAGCCCCGAGGGAGGGGGAGGGAGAGGGGGTGGGTAGAGGCTATACTGGGCGAGGAGGGGGTGGGGGCTACATGATGGCCACGCCATGGCCGCCATCACAGTTTTCAAAGGTGAGCATTGTTGAGAAAATATAGTTCCAAATTACTCACGTTCAGTCTGTCCAATTTTCACAAAACCACACCACCAAAATCCTCGTTCGCTCATGAAGTCACACACCAAATATCACTTAACATACTTTTGTTAGTCCATGGAAGTACGGTGAAATAATGCCCACGATGTACTGAACGGCCTTGCGCGGAGGGCCGAGTGGTGTGTTATGAGAGAGAGAGAGAGAGAGAGAGAGAGAGAGAGAGAGAGAGAGAGAGAGAGAGAGAGAGAGAGAGAGAGAGAGAGAGAGAGAGAGAGAGAGAGAGAGAGAGAGAGAGAGAGAGAGAGAGACTGAGAAAATACATTTTCAGTATCTCCTCAGCACTAACACTGTTAAAAGTTTTTTCATACCGCCGAGATCAAAGAGAAAATACTGTTACTGGGTGACAATACATGATTAGAATGTACAACTCATTGCATTAGGTTCTTGTCGATAAATAATGAGTACAACTAATTATGTAGAACAATGCAATATGTACGTTCTGTCCGTCATTATTCATCATCACCGGATTCCATCGTCTTCGTTTGCACGCGCGAAATTCTGCTTAATTCTGACATGCTGGTAAATGAAAGATGTTCCGTTTTTCTAGGCTTTGTCTTCAGTCTGCAAATGTCTAGAAACACTCGCCTGAACTTTGTGCCCGTTAGACAATAGAGATAAAAAGTGGCCGCACTGTTGCTGTACCAACTCATGTTGCCAACAAAGAAAAGGAACTTGATTACAGAAAAGAATGATCTATCATTCCAGTATCCGAAAGGTATAAAATAATTGACATAGATAATTACAGCAGAAAATGGGAGTGTGAGAACTAAAAATGTGACGGACAGTACAATCAGGGTAACAGTGATTGAAGAAATTTTCTTTGTGCGATCAGAAATCGGACTTGAGTGACCTGTTGCAAGCGTCTTCCGGGCTTTTTGCACAGACACAATCAGTTTCCATATTAGTATGGAGTTGCTGATGATAAGGAGAATAAAGGGAGAAATGGAGAAGATTAGCAAGTCTACAAGTGACCAAGCTGTATTAAAAAACACTATATACTCTGTCTTCCCGGAGCTGCATTCAAATCCTGTGTTATTGGACATTTCCCACTGCACAATGTCCCATCCATAAAGAACATGTGTGTGAAGTAATAAAATAAACGCGATCATAAAATAGAGGAGAACCTTCGATCTCTTCGATGTACAGATTACCTTGACACGATGCGGCCAGACAACAGAGGCAGCCCTTTGTACAGTCATGGCCACCAACAACCAAGGGGACAACACTCCGGAAGTATACAAAATCCACATTCCAACTTTGCACGAAAAGCTACTGAAAATAAAAATATCAGTATAAAAATAATACTTAATCCATTTCCACATAAGTCCTGTATATAAAAGACTTGTATCTGAAATAGCCAATGCTATCAAAAAAATGTTCATAGCCGTACCACTGCCTCGCATACTTTGAATTATAACTACAACCATCAAGTTGCCAAATGTTCCAAAAAGAAGAATCAAGGGAGAGAGGACCTTTTCCAAAATTATGCGCAACTGATCCAAGGGCATCTCATATACTGCATTGTCAACGTATTCAGCCGATGAATTTGAAACTGTGCTATTTGTGGGTCCAAGTGTTATAGAATCATTCATCTTTGGGTTGTAATAATGTATAGATTAAGAATGTAACCTTCAGTTTGTTTCCTTTTTGTGTTCTTTTTATAGTTAATTCACAGTTCAGACAACTGCACTGAATACTACAGGCATGAATCATAAAGGTGATTCAAAAGGCATATGTACAAAGCTGTAAAGTTGCGCCGCAAAGCATCTTCAGATAACGTGAAGGCAACGTCTTCTCTGGAACTGGCACTGGAAGTGACAACTTGCCGTACTCAGCTGGTCACACGTGTTACATATTTTAGTCACACGAAAAGGAAGATGTCAACAACTTAAGAACACCAGCAGTGAAGTCACGATGTCTTCAACAACGGATTGGAGCATTCTCCCAGTTTCATCTCTCTGACGTCGAAGAAAGATCTCCCAGTACGACTTCTGTATGCTTCACAAATTGCAGTGTAGTTTCCCTTGGACAACGAGAGCAGCAGATTGCAGGTCTGTGGGGGAAACAAAGCACATTTGTGAGCAGTCTGTGTTGCGTCATATGTCATGATGCTTTATAAGTCACGCTGCTTTATATGCATTTACAGTCGTCCGTTCTCGAGGCAAGGGGAGTCCCCTTGTCACATACAGT
Organism: Semisulcospira habei; assembly: GCA_036245525.1. Classification (NCBI taxonomy): domain Eukaryota; kingdom Metazoa; phylum Mollusca; class Gastropoda; family Semisulcospiridae; genus Semisulcospira; species Semisulcospira habei. The sequence continues at coordinate 319,431,682 of BTPG01000001.1, forward strand.
TTGAGTTGGATCGTGCTCACTTTTTCTTTTCTCGCCAGCGAAAAGATTATAGACGACACACATACCCTCGTCAGACTTTCAAGTGTCCATCATTCTTTTAATTTGAATGTATGCCGTGACGTGTATGTATGTAGTGGTAAGTTTTGTGATACGTGTTTTGTGCATGTGTAATTGCGTCATTATGTTGTTCTTTTAACGTCATTCTAAATTTTCTCTATACAGGATGACGTATTTTCCATCTATCGTCTGTTCTTTTCTGTTCTACGTTTGTTTTCATGTCACCTGAAGAAGGATATTTGATCCAAAACGACGCTCCTTGTATCTAATTTAAACGGTTTTCAACCTCTATTTTCTTTTTCCATTTCACATGAAATTCTATCGGGAACAGTTTTACGATATTCTTTTAGTTTGTTTGTCAGTCATTAGGCTTTAACACCTGGCAGGCCATCTCACGCCGGATCAGTGTTAAATCGCTTTTAAACTTTGACATTAAATATACAGATCAGACTCTTGGCAATACCGAACTGAACATCCAGCATCTAGAGCTTGAATTGAGCAACATGTCGTTGCTTCAGGAGAGTGCGCAGTCAGTCAGGATATTTAGTTAAAGGTTAACTCATTCGCGGGCAGGTGCATCCGGGCACGCAGCTTTAGCATATCCTGATGCTGCTCGCCGCGAAAGAGTTAAACAGGTCCAATGCAAAACTTCCATAACCAGTGTCTTTTCTTGTTTTGCCTTATCCTTTTGGGTTGTCTCTTTTGTTGCTAATGTCCTTAGAGCATCCCATCGAAGAATCACACTTAGAAAGACAGGTACAAGACATGTGTATATAATTGCCTTTTGTAGGCATGTATCATTCTTCGCTGGGATGTTCTCTGCATTTTTAGCCTCGCTGTTCTTAAATTAGCTAGAGTGGAAGAATGCAGCAACTTCTCATGAGACAGTTACTTAGCTGCGTTTTCATCATAGCCACGAAAGTTAACATTAGTGAAAGCAGCTTGTGAAATACCAACACCAAACACAGGACTAACTGCAACAACAGATGTCACGGTTGGAGACCGTTTCGCGTAGTAGTAGTCGAAAGTACCGTAGCACCGGTCAGGTAGGGACTAGGATTTGTTGTGAGTTGGCAGAGTAGGATGAATGTTTTGTGTGTTGCACGCGCGGGGCACGGGATTAACACGCAGCGGTGTGGTCACGGCCGAGAGTTCTCGGCATTAGTTTAGTTAGCAGCTGTACTCGGCGGGACCAGGTCGTCCCTATTTGCTGGCTGTTGGAAGTCAGTGGCTGACCGTGGGTGCTAACGACACAGCGCCGATTCAGTCGCCGGCTCGTTGGAGGCCGGAGACTGGGGTTAGTTTTGCCTGCGGGTGGCGGCGCTTGCATTAAGTCTCAGATGAGGTTTTCGTTTGCTATGCACAGTTCTGGCGCTCGGACCGGGCGGAGTTGAACTGGGCCAACCACGCTTCGCCGGGACAGGATCGGCGTGGGACATGCACGGTTTCCTAAAGCGTCACGTCCACCGGACCACTATCGCCAACAGTCCCAAACCACGGAAGCGCAATAAAGGGAGAGGGACCAACAAGACCGAAGGACTAGCGAGGGGCCCCGGATGGGGAGGAGGAGCCACCAGCGAACATCTTCTTACCACGGTGGTCTCACCCTTATTCACTTATCCTCCTCCCACTCGCCCTGTCTTGGTGTAGTTTTTTTTCTCTTGTATTATGAACTGTGTAGTAGACGGCGCGAGAGAGTCGTGCATGAACAATCGAGTGATCTACTGTTGTAGTGGACGGCACCAGAGACTTGTGTATGGATAATTATGTTGTGAACAGTTTAGTGGACGGCGCCAGAGACATGTGTATGGATGATTATGTTGTGAACAGTTTAGTGGACAGCGCTAGAGACTTTTGAATTGTTTCCTTTCACTCTTTGTGTTTCATGGCGGTTGTTGACGTGAGTGTATCCGCCTAGTGTAAAGAATCGCTTAGCTCCTCCACTCGGCGGAAGTGTTAATCTGTTCTTATTGGTATCGGTTTTAATTGTGTGTTTTTTTTTCAATTTATTTATTAAGGGAAGGAGGGAGGGGGAGGGTAGAAGGGAGGGTAGAAGAGAGGGTTGAACGAAGGGGGTAGGGGACTTTGAAAGGAATAATGTGTGTGTGTGTACGCGTGTAAGAATCGTTTGTGTTGCGTGTGCTGAGTTGCGACCTGTCTTGAAGCAAGACACTAGGGCTCGTCATCTTTCTTTCTTCTGTCCTAGTCTGTCATTCTACCACTTCCTCATCTTCATCTCGTCTATCCTTCCCTAGTCGTGATATTTGGGGGCTCGTCCGAGATCAATACGGTGAGGTAACTCGCCAGAATTGATGTACGGGGTACAACTCAGTGTGTGTTGTTTTGTATTGTCTCGCCGGTCTCGGCCGAGAAGTCGACGTGACGGACTCTGACGATAAGCTAGTGGATGGTTGGTTGGATTCTCGGGCGCACGCGCTGGGGCTCGCACGCGGGGTTCTTAGGCCTATCCTCGGTGTTCGAGACTCGTTGCAGGGCGTGTTGCTTGTGGGCATTGCTGATCTTGTGTGTTTCATCTCCTGTGTAGTATTGAGGAGGACGGACCGGCCCTCAACACTTGGGGCAGGATTGCGCTTGCCGGAGATCACCCGAGATCGGCGCTTGCCGCCGATGTAGAGGGGGCTGCCGCTAGGAGTCCAGGGTTTCAGCCACGGTCTCCAGGAACTCAGGGTTTTCAGTTTCCGTCACCATCGCTAGATAGAGGTAGGGGTAGGTTAGTTTAAATTGTTGTTCTCACCTACTAACATGACCCCAGGCCCTGGTAGGCTTACTAACCGTACTGAAACGGGGGCAGTGGAGAGGCCTACTGATGATTCTACCATGAAAAACGTCATCTTCTACATGATGCAGAGGGACCAGGCGGACCGGGAGGAACGTTGTCGTCAGGAGGAGTTGCGTCGCAGGAAAGAGGAGGAGGAGAGAAAAGAAAGGCAGGAACTTTTAGAGGAGGAGTTAAAAGAAAGGCAGGAACTTTTAGAGCTGTTGTCGAGTCACAACACTAAGTCACAGCCACCAGCAAATCAGAGATCTTCCAGCCAGTGAAGATTAATTTGCCGCCTTATGATGAGAAAGAAGACCTTGACATTTACTTGACCCTGTTTGAAAGATTAGCCGGAGTTTTGAAGTGGCCAAAAGATACTTGGGCCATCAGGCTGTCATCACTTCTATAGGGAAAGGCCAGAGAAGTTCTTAACCGGCTAGCGTCAGATGTAGCCCTAAAGGACTACGAGGATGTGAAGAAAGCGTTGTTAACCAGGTTTCAGTTAACAACAGAAACATACAGACTCAGGCTGAGGACATCGAGTAAAAAACAGAAAGAAGAATCTTTTCTGCATTTCGCTGTCCGCCTGGAGCTCTGGTTAAAGAGGTGGATGTCTCTGAGTAAGAAGGAGGAGTTTCAAGACCTGAAAGACTTAATTCTTCAAGAGCAACTCTTAGAAGGAATGACACCAGAACTGGCTACGCATGTTAGGGAAAGGAAACCTAGCACCGTAACCCAAGCAGCAGAGATCGCTGAGGTCTATCTAGAGGCACGAAGAGGTACGCAGCGGGGAAGTTTGTTCAATCATCATACAAGGTTCCAACCAGGAAGTAAGCCCAAACCCGCCGACGGTAAGGAGACAAGGCTTAGGAAACCACCAGCAGCTCCTGATTCCAAGTAGCCTAAAGGTTGCTGGCATAGTGGAGGACCACATAGGAAAGACGGTTGTCCTAAACGAGCGAAAAAGGCAGCAGTTGCAAAAGTTGGAGAGAATACCAAGGTAGATTGATTGATTGATTGTACATTGCTTAACGTCCCGACAGCAACAAGGCTTTCTCAGGACGTGCCTGCACTGCTTGTGAAAAAAAACCCTAAACAGAACATTGAATGTATGTCGCCAGCCGGTCAAATACATTAAATAAACCCAACACATGGGGCCTAAATAAAGCTAAGACCATTTAGCAACACACATCCAATATCAGGAGCTACAGGCAGCGCAGACAGTAGGGAGAGTTGTAAAAAGGCAAATACAGGTGAATGGACCTCGGGTAGACAGAAACACATGCCCCAGAATAGAGAGAAAAACTCACCCTGTGGGGCTGACCAGGGTGACCCTGGGAACTAAAAAGTACCTAACCCCACCCAAGTCCCCCAGGGCAAACCCGGGTGGGGGAAATACCAAGGTAGAGAAATCTGCTGAGTTAAATTATGATCCGCACTGCCCAGCAGTAGTAAATGGTCTGGTTGCTGAAGGCCTTCGGGACACTGGGGCAACTCTCCTGATAGTGGCAAAACAGCTGGTGAAGGAAGGTCAGCTCGACGGCAAGAGCCTTTCACTGGTGTCGGTGGATTCCAGTACGGTAACAAGACTCACTGCCATGGTTGACCATGTCTGCTCATTTTACTGTGTAAGATAGGGCGCTAGTTCTCGACAGGCCAGTGTCACCCGTTATCACAGGGAACGAGTTGGAAGACGAAGAATGAGTCCAGCACTTTGTCCCGGTTACTCCGATTGAAAGGGCGATGGCTGTCATGACGCGACATCAAGCATTCAAGAGGAAGAGGGGCGACGTATAGATGGGGGACCCAAGGATGACGGCTCTGTAAGTGACGCCAGAGGTTTTAAAACGCGCTCAGAGAGAGGATCCAAGTTTAGAGAATGTCCGTTCCAAAGTTGGGAAACCACCTGCAACCTGTGAAAACGGGAACAAGGTCCACTACTTTTAGAAAAGGGGAACGCTGTATCGAGCGCACAGTAACGATCATTCTTTGCGGAAGCAAGTAGTTGTACCACAGCAGTTCAGGAATGAAGTAATGCGTATTGGACACGACACTCCCATGGCAGGCCATAAAGGTACGCGTAAGACGCAGGAGAGAGTGCAGCGCAGTTTTTATTGGCCAGGGATTTGCTCGGACGTGAACAGGTACTGTAAGTCCTGCGATCAGTGCCAACGGTCTACACCTCCGGGGAAGATGAGAAACTCCCCTTGGGAAGTATGCCGCTGGTAGATAAGCCGTTCGACCGCGTAGCAGCGGACATCATCGGACCCATAGTCCCGGCATCAGACAGAGGCCACAGATTCGTGTTAGTCATCGTGGAATTTGCTACGAGGTACCCAGAAGCGGTACCGCTGAAAAGGACAGACGCGAACTCCATCGTCGAATCATTTTGAAACACGTGGACTGGAGTCGGGATCCCGCGAGAAGTCCTCACCGACAAAGGGACCCAGTTCACGAGTGAAGTCATGGCCGAGGTGAATTCCCTGCTCGCGATCCGGGGCATGACTACGACGCCGTATCACCCGCAGTGTAACGGATTGGTAGAAAGATTCAACCAAAACTCTGAAAATGATGGTCAGAAGGTTGTGCCAAGAGCAGCCAAGAGAATGGGACCGGTTCTTACTAGGGTTCCTGTTCGCCTACAGGGAAGTTCCGCAGGAATCTACAGGATTCACTCCCTTCGAACTACTCTTTGGTCGTACCGAAAGAGGACCGCTACAAGTCCTCCAGAAGTTGTGGGCCGACGAGGAGGTTGATGCCGAATCACGCACGGTGGCAGAATACGTAGTCGAACTTCGCAACCAAATCGAGGAAACGTGCAAGTTAGCCCAGACACAATTAACAATAATTATCTACCCAAAGATACAAGCGCAACTTCGACAAGGGGGTCGAGGCCCGGACATTTGAGGTGGGGAGCAAGGTGCTACTCCTCTACCCTGTCAAGACCAAAATGGAAATGGCCTGGCAAGTCCCGTACGTTGTCACGGAAAAGAAGGGTGATAACAATTACAGGATACGCATGAGAGGCCAAAAAATGTTTCATGCGAATCTGCTAAAAGCCTACACGGAGAGGGAGACGCCCGCACCGGCAGAGAAGGTAGCAGCGACGGCGGTGATCGCTTAAGACGAAGAGGCCGAGAGAGCGAATAGGTTGGCAGGAGGCGTGATTCCCCTGATTCCACTATAGGCAGATGAATCATATCGTGACGTCGAAGTCAACCCGGATCTCACGCGAAGCCAGAAAGAGGAAGTGGACGAAGTGTGTGTCAAGTACCTATCGATTTTGACAGACTTGCCTTTGAGAACCCACTTGAGACACTGACGTCACAAGTACCAATTAAGGTCAGGCAGTTTCCACTGCCGTATTTCCAAGTGGAAACCATTAAGTCAGAAGTCAAGGCCATGCTTGAAATGGGGGTGATCGAACCTGCTTCGTAGCCGTACATTTCGCCAATCGTGTTAGTAAGGAAGAAGGGTGGGTCCACGGGATTCTGTGTCGAAATTAGGCGCCTCAACACCGCTATAGAGTCCGATTGTGAACCCATGCCGGGTACGGAACATCTGCTTGCGAAGCTGGGGAAATATTTCAGCAAGCTGGATGTAAGTAAGGGATAATGGCAGGTTCCGATGGACCCAAACGACAAGAACAAGACTGCGTTCACAGTCGCATTGCTCGGTGGGCACTGTTGCTGCAGGAACACGACTTCGTAGTTAAAGTTATTCCATGGGGCGGAGAATGTTGGAGCCGAATCTTGAGTCGCATGACAGATAGGCAAAGCGACTAAGTCGCGCTCTGTTCTCAACGATTGTAGTTTTACTGAAGGCGGTGCTTTCGACTTAAGTTGGGGGATTTGTCACGGTTGGAGACCGTTTCGCGTAGTAGTAGTCGAAAGTACCGTAGCACCGGTCAGGTAGGGACTATGATTTCTTGTGAGTTGGCAGAGTCGGATGAATGTTTTTTGTGTTGCACGTGCGGGGCACGGGATTAACGCGCAGCGGTGTGGTCACGGCCGAGAGTTCTCGACATTAGTTTAGTTAGCAGCTGTACTCTGCGGGACCAGGTCGTCCCTATTTGCTGGCTGTTGGAAGTCAGTGGCTGACCGTGGGTATTAGCGACACAGCGCCGATTCAGTCGCCGGGTCGTTGGAGGCCGGAGACTGGGGTTATGTTTGCCTGCGGGTGGCGGCGCCTGCACTGAGTCTCAGAGGAGGATTTTGTTTGCATTACACGGTTCCGGCGCTCGGACCGGGCGGAGGGCTGACCTGGGCAAACCACGATTCGCCGGGCCAGGATCGGCGTTGGACACGCACGGTTGCCTACAGCGTCATGTCCGCCGGACCGCTATCGCCGACAGTCCCAAACCACGGAAGCACGATAAAGGGCGAGGGACCAACAAGATCAAAGAACTAGCGAGGGGAGCCGGATGGGGAGGAGGAACCAACAGCGCGCATCTTCTTACCACGGTGGTGTCACCCTTATTCACTTATCCTCCTCCCACTCGCCCTGTCTTGGTGTAGTTGTTTCTCTTGTATTATGAACTGTGCTGTAGATGGCGCGAGAGAGTCGTGCATAAACAATCGAGTGATCGAATGTTGTAGTGGACGGCGCCAAAGACTTTTGTTTGGATAATTATGTTGTGAACAGTTTAGTGGACGGCGCCAGAGACATGTGTATGGATGATTATGTTGTGAACAGTTTAGCGGACAGCGCTAGAGACTTTTGAATTGTTTCCTTTCACTCTTTGTGTTTCATTGCGGTTGTTGACGTGAGTGTATCCGCCTAGTGCAAGAAATCGCTTAGCTCCTCCACTCGGCGGAAGTGTTAACCTGTTCTTAGTGGTATCGGTTTTAATTGTTGTTGTTTTTTAGTACGAATCGTTTGTGTTGCGTGTGATGAGTGGCGATCCGTCTTGAAGCAAGACACTAGGGCTCTTCATCTTTCTCTCGTCGGTCCTCGTCTGTCTTTCTACCTCTTCCTCATCTTCTTCTCGTCTATCCTTCCATAGTCGTGACAACAGAAACTACCTATGAAGGCTTTTCAATGAGACGTCAATAATACACAGCAAGGTTTAGGGGAGGGGGTAGGGTAAACTAAGTGGCCGTTGTCTTATAATTGTCACGTCACATTTTACAGACACTTTTGAAATAAACGTTTCAAGGAAAAGATATAACGTGAAAGATCTCGAAAAGACAAAATTGAACATATAGGTTTAAAGTGTAGTCGGTCTGATATATCATGAAGGTCGTGTTACCTGTGGATGTTTCACCAATAAGGTAGAGAAAGTTGCGAGTTTGTGAGGATCTGGTTGAAATGATCTTGTCGAGATAAATTTAAATATATAGTTATCATTTGTTTTGCCGTATTAACACTTTGGGTGTCGGTAGCGGTTTTAGTCGAGATGATTCCTGCAGGAATCATCGCTACTAAAACCGCTTCCGACACCCAAAGGGTTAATGAAATGCTTTTACCATGTACATGACACAGTTGCAGGTAACACAATGAGATGTACCAGGGGACACCCATTATACCGAATACGCATGAGATCTATATATTTGAATGTCTTTGAAAATAGATCCTACATGTTATGTTTATGATGAAACCTGTCGCTCTTACCTGCGGCACCTTTACAATAAAACAATGGTTGCAGTCGACTATCACTTCATTAAAAAAATGATTTGGCCATCTATGATTGATGTAAACAATAATCGTGCCTAGTTTCTGATGTTGCATTTAGTTCTCTTTGTTTTCTTACTTTTACTCCTCTACATTGAAACTGGCTTCATACAGCTGATCTTTTCTGTATAAAGTCAAATATCCGCGTGTGACTGGGGATTATTGTCCATGCAGACTGTTGAGTTACGAATCGCATCAGCTGCACAATCGGGGTCTGGAGAAGTAGCCCACATTTTGTCAGGACGTCTGCCCTTGTACGAACGATGTGGGGAGTATCTGGAGACAAATGCCAAGCCATTTATATCTGGGAACATGATCAATAGATTGTTTATAGACTTTTCTCCGCGTCCGAATATAATATCTTGTTGTATAATGTTAGTAACTGTTTTTGTTGCGTGAAATAAATAAGACGTAAATAATCTGCATAATTGCTGTAATGACTGTGTGATCGTGTGCCTGTGCACATTCTTGTGTTCGTGCTTGCGTGCATATATGCGTTTGAAACTGCCCTCTGCACTGCGTGTTAACGCATTCAGCCTCCTCTCACTACAACAAGATGTTCATCGTTCAACCTAATATTTCAACTAAGGATGGTGGCAGGACAGCTTATCGTCTTGAAAATTCTGACCCTCCCCACGTCCCAGTTGAAATACACTGACGAGAAAAAGAAATGCGACATTTTTTAATCATCGGAAACACTTTAATGTTTCCGATGATTCCAAAAATAGCGCATTTCTTTTGCTCATCAGTATATATCATGGAGTCAATTTTAGTCATCCGGCTTGCCGAGAATTTTTTCTTTATCCAATCGGTGGAGATGCTTTTGATATTTAAACATGTTTTAATTTTCTGAATTGTAATCAACTGAGTATACTTGTGTCGAATGTGTTTAAAATGACGTCAAAAGTTCTTTATCTCGTTCCGTGACCATGCCCTACCTTCCGGGATTTGTGACTATGTAACCTGTAAACCCCTTAAACTCAGACAAAAGCTATATTGGACTTAAATTCTAAAGCAGCATGCAGCGAAGCACGATAACGAATTGTTGACGTCAGACTGGAATTCGATAAAGAAGAACAAGATGGGACCTCAGCCAAAGTTGTTCATATTTTTAAGTTTATCCATCTCATCCGTCTCTCTCCATCCTATACCCCCACCCAGGTCTGCCTTGGGGGCCTTGGGTGGGGTTAACTAATTTTTAGTTCCCAGGGTCACCCTGGTCAGCCCCACAGGGTGGGTTTTCCCCTCTATTCTGGGGCATGTGTTTCTGTCTACCCTTGGTCCATTCACTTGTATTTTCCTTTTGTAAACTCTCCCTACTGTCTGCGCTGCTGTAGCTCTTGATATTCGATGTGTGTTGCTAAATGGTCTTAGCTTTATTTAGGCCCCATGTTGTAGGTTTATTTAATGTATTGGACCGGCTGGCGACATACATTCAATATTCTGTTTATTTGGTTGTTTTTTTTTCACAAGCAGTGCAGGCTATTCCTGAGAAAGTCTTGTTGCTGTCGGGACGTTAAACAATGTACAATCATTGATATAATCAATCAATCTCTCCATCCTAACTCACCCTGCCCTCTGATCCAAACAAACTTGTACACACAAACACAGGCAGACATACGGCGGGTGCAGGAAGTCATCATGAAGAATAATAATAGAAGAATAATAGCACTAGCAGCAACATGTCGTCACTATAAGCCTCAAGTCGCGACATTGCTAGTCCCACGACGCCGCATACTCTCATCGTTCACATTACTAACATTTTACATATGATAGGTTCAGACCTAGCCAATGTTCCTACTAATAAACTTTATAAATTGTAGTTTCACCTAATCGTACCCGAGAGCCGAGACGAACAGAGGGCGTATGTAAATACTTTTTATGAAAAGACACTCGGGTATTAATGAGAAAATCGTTTTTGTCTACCGTATTAAAAATACGGTAGACTTTCAAATGGGGCTGGTCGGAGCGAATTCCGGAGCACGCACGTGACATTTTTGGTGTGCGGGGCTAAAAATCTGACAAAAAAGTAACAAGAAGAGGATTTCACCCCAACGTCTACCGTATTGTTTGGAGCTCAGATGCGTTATCTTTTAGGAACATTCATAGTTGTATATATTTTGGGCTTTTTATGCTGATCCATTTTTCTCCTCTTTAAACAAACTAATGATCAACACACACGTCGGCGCACACAAATAAAGACGGACACACGGCGCTTCCCGCAATAATTAGTACGCTCTGTGGGCTCGTGTAACGACAGGAATCCATCTCCTTCTACTCTAACCCATCCTCTAACCAACACACAATGGCATACAGATATAAAGACGGACACAGGACGATCCCAGCCATTCGTAAGCTCTATGGTCTGGTGAGCAGAGGCTATTTTGAAGAAGAATATTAGCACTAGCAGCAAAATGACGTCACCTAAAAGAAAAATTAAAGTTATGTTAGCTGTTTTACAAATGACTCCTAAAACGTGGTGCAGAACATTGTTTTCACGCCTAGGGCATACAGGTCACAATTTACTTAATCGTACCCGACAGCAGAGACAAACTGTAGGCTTATGTAAATACCATATACGATAAACCATGCAATTATTAATGCCAAGATTGGTGGTGGTGGTGGGGGGAGGGGGGGGGGGGTCGTCAGAAAGATTCAATTGTTTGATTGCAAGTTTTGAGTGTGCTCTATGCGAAAACATACTCCTTTTTCCTCAGAGCTTTTATCGAACACCCATAAATGTTAAATAAACAAAGTACCCGGAGTTTGTTTACATTTTTTCCCCTCGAAATATGTGCATTTTGACTACTTTCGAACCTGGTCAAAGCGCACATTCTTCTTACCGCATTGAAACAAATTATGTCTTTTGAAAGCCACTTCTCTCCCTTGCAGTAATTTGTCCTTCACCCTAGCCTAAACGAACAATCAATGGAAAAAAAAAAAAAAAAAAAAAGTCTGAGGCAAACCTAGGAATTTGTCGATAACTTCCAAATTTGGTCGTATGACGATTTCTCTCACGAGCACCACATAAATGTTCATCTCTGATTGGTTCAAATGTTTTTTCCGAGTCTGTTCGAAAAATCTCGTGTCGGATACAACTCGCACTTTGCGAGCTAAATAAACATCAGCGTGAATCTTCACAGCATGATACCACCCAGCATAAATGAACAAAGGCTTGAATTTTATTATGTATGTTTATTGGCGGATTACAAGCTCAAACGCGTTGTTTTGATAACTCCCCAGCGGAATTTAGTCAACATGACAGACGGAGTGAGACTGAAGAACGTGTATAATCGTAATATACAGGAAAATGAAACTGCCCGTGTCCAGAATAGGCACAAACATCATCTGCAGCTGCGAGTCAGTCGTTTCGAAAGGACCTGCCGATTTCGCAGTTAGTTGCTCTAACGATTTGGCAAACAAAAATCAAAGATACAAAAGGCGAGATCGAAGATTTTTATGATTTCTTTGTGAACTGCTTGACCTTTGAGCAGAAGTGTGCATTCATAGAAATTCGAAATTCTGCATTCAGCGATCAATGGAGCACTGTAGATCTGAACGAGTTAGATTCAGAAATCTCACGACTTTTGTCTGTTGTAACATCTGAATATTTTGGACTGATCAGAAACCGTCTATACATTAATTGTGAGACGCTCTCATCACTACTGACAAAACGTATGCATACGTGAAAGGAATTTTCCAGCTCAAGGAAATACATATGTGTTTGATAACGATAATAAACATTGTGCACAGGTCCGTTCGTAGCGAATATGTACAACCATTTAATTAAAACGTAGAAACGGCTTATTAAAATGTTTTGCACTTTTAAAAACCAGAAAATGATATGGGCTACCAACTTCTTTCTTTATGGCTTTGTTGTTGCTGCTGTTTCCGTTTGGATTTGAGTTCACTTCCATGTTAACCTGAGACTCCTTTATAACAGTGTGGATGTGACTCACCCTCAGTTTGAACAAAACTGGTTTAATTGTGTAAAACAAGAATGTTTCTCTAAGTTTGAAAACACATTAAAACGACCTGCTCCAGGGCGTGCCGTTTTGAGTGCTAAATTCGCCGACACAACGGTCTAGGCTCTCAGTGTTGTCTTGTCTGAACTAAAGATTTTTTTTTTATTTTTAAATATCATCTTACAATTCTACTAAACAATCCAGACCAAAAAGGTGACTGCCAAGCGTGTAAAATGCAAAGAAGTACCCAATAGAGAAAGAAACACGCTTAGAAAAGACGGGTACAACACAATTTATTAATATTTCGGGTAAATACCATTTGTCAAAATAGACAAAACAGAGAGATCAGTCGCTACTTATCTTCATTCGCAGAAGGAATGTGGATGAAGATAAGTAGAGGCTGATCTCTCTGTTTGTTTGTCTATTGTGACAGAGGGTATTTACCCGAAATATTAATAAATTGTGTTGTACCCGTCTTTTCTAAGCGTGTTTCTTTCTCCGTTGGGTACTTCTTTACAATTCTACTGCTTCTGGTGCTGGTATGGGAAGTCTCCTGTGATCAGATTAAAGGTCCATAAGAAGGAGTTGAAATTTTTAAATAAAAAATATGGTACAAACCGACGAAAACTACTGTAAATAAACAATTCTACATTGAAATGCCCGTGTCAATATTCGTAGGTAACGATATGTTGTTTATTTGAGCTATCACGG
>BTPG01000001.1:319445366-319547866 GCA_036245525.1 Semisulcospira habei
AATATAATTAAACTTGGGTCACATGATGTAGGGCTTTGCTTTGTCTTTGAAACTATTATGGGATAATGAACACACGAAGAGGCAAGGAGAGCTACAGTGAAGTTTTTGTTCTTTCAATAGTCCTCCCCCCTCTCTCTCTCTTCCCACCCCCCCCACCCCCCACCCCCATTAAAAAATAAATAAATAAATAAATAAAAAAATAAAAAAGGTACGCCTAGAAAGGACAAGTCCAGCACAGTTTACTGCATTTTCGAGTTAAAAGTCTTTTCATAATAGACATATACAGAAAGTCAATGGACCATCTACTTTAGGCTATAAATGTATCTTTTGAGGCAACCCGCCTCAAAGGTTGCATCTCTTTCCTCAAAAGATAAATAGACTATTTAATTTCTGTCTGTACGTCTGTTATGAAAAGATTTAATCCCGAAAATCTGTCCTTGTTATGTCTATTTCTTTCTTTGTCGAGTACCTCTTTTTCATTTCATACGCTTTGCAGTCACCGTTCCTGTCTGAATGAAAATCCTGAAGGGATACGCTGAAATTGTCCAGTCATCGAAACTCTCTAAAGTGTATATGGGTCGTAGAAAGCAAATTTGAGCCTTGAATTTCATGTGGTTAACCACTTCACTGCCCAAACATATACTCCAAGTGCAAAAGACATAGATTCTTATAAGCATTTGCAGGGGCTAATGAAGATATGTGCCTCTTGCTACCTTCCTTTTGTATCTATGTTCCCTGGACGGCTGGGGCCCTTTCATGTTAAATTAACACAAATGTCAGAAACACAGTATGAGACCATTGCCACCAGCTGGATTAAAGTCAGCACGTTTTCTGTGTCAAAACACGCCAGATTTCAATGTATAAGCTAACATGCAATCGGCTAAGCTTGCTCGGAGGTAACAAGTCGCTTATATATGAACACCTTTTCAAAGGTTTCGAACACACTTTTTAAGTAAATTAAATCGTTTATTAACTCATTCGAAACGTTCCACCTCCGGATATGCGGCTTAAAGATGCGTATCCGGAGGTGGCGTGTCTCAAATGCGTTAACAATCATCTAATACAACAAGAAGAAAAACTGAGTCTACTGGCCAGTTACTATATTCTAATTTTACTGTATCATACTTTTAGCTCAGTTCTGATATGGCGTGTGGCGTGCGTCTATGTGTTTGGCCTCAGGAAATGTATACTGATAACGGAGAAGGATAGAGGAGAAGGTCGACCTTGTACTTCATTTGTCTCTTGTTTTTGGTGCACAGCGAAAGTACAGCTGTGTCGATTTTCGTTCCAAAGCCGTAGAAGACAATATCAAGATTACAAGCATGTGTTTAAAAAGCTAGTTAGATAGGATGGCGACGCTTTTTGTAGAGCAGAAGTTGTAAAAAAAAACTGAGCTTCATAATTCTTCTGCATGATTATCGCAGATTTAGGAGAAGACTCTTGACAGTTCTCCTTCTTTTAACTCATTCAGCCCCGACACACCACAGAAAGACATGGATCGAGCATAATAGTTCAAGGATAGTGCCAGAATAGCTTGGCGCCTATAGGCGCCAAGCTATTCTAGCACCACCCTTGAACTATCATGTTCGATCTGTCTCTAGAATTGTAATACAGTCTTCAGAGAATAACTTCAAAATTTGGGGATTTTGGCCCTGGGGTAGAATGTGTTAAAAGAACACACGGTAACCACACAACGAAAGTGTTTTCATGCAACCACCTAATAACAATTGTGTAGCTGAAACAGCTGCATGACTTCGCGCCAAAATGTCGCTTATGAAGTTGCAACGAACGCAGTCGATAAGGCAAAGTAACCTCCGTGTTTGCGTCGTGTCAGGAAATCAATGTGACAACGCAAAGCTTTGCCGTGTCAAGGCAAAAGATACTTATAGGTCATTTTCGTGAAAATCGTGAATATCATTTGACAGCGGAGAGCTTTTCAGTTGTTACATTGTGAAGGCCAATATATCTTTTTTAAATGAAGCGAGATTTTTACTGTTATACAATAAAAATCTCTCTTTTCTCAAAAAACGGACGAATACAACAAAAGTCGGATATTGAAAGAAAAGATCAGAGGTCCTCATAACACTCTAAGTAGATAACTACGCTTATCACAAACCTTCGAATTACAACAAGAACAAATTGCCACGGTTTTCCAAAAGGTTTGTCAATCCAACGTTTACTAAACTCACATATATCCATGAATTATCATGGCCAATCAACCTCCCAAGACTAAGATAAATACTTTTAGACGCCTACCAAAGAAACTTCATGGACTAGCTTCACATGACCATCATTACCCATACAACCCATAAATTGTCACGGTCTATCTGCCAAAGCTGGTACAAAGTCACTGTAGATGCCCTACAGAGATGCGAAAATAGTTATTAGTTGTGAACGAAAGCGCGAAGAAATTTATTTTCTGTGTAAGATTAATCGCACGAGAATCACCTTTCAGGCATTCGCTCGTTGTCATTTAGTAACAGCGAGCAAAAGGGTTCTCGGGCCGACGACGGCCGCAGTGGGCCCGCTTACAGCTGTGTGCTGGCACACTGCAGTCCCCGTCGGCGTGAGGTCCGTTGTTTACTGTGGTAAGTCTGTCAGTGCTGTGACTTGGTTGTTTGTCGTCCTTCACGTCTTTAGCTTAAGAAATAAAAGAACAAGGAAACAATGGAAATGGGAAACTGATGACCGACTCGGTTAGTTCGGGATTTAACGTCCACGGCTCCGGAGAGATAATGGACGGCCCTAGCGGGCGGGTTATGGGGGACAGGGACAGCTTTTGCCTATGGAGTGCGACCTGAACACTAATCAGGTTGACCGCACTGCATGTGGCCCACCTTGATTTACATAACTTTTAATGGACCTACATTCTGAACAAGCCCGTCGTTTTGCCTGGACAAAAGGGGGACAATATTATTTAAATACAAAAGAAAGAAAGAAAGTAGCATGACTCAAAGGAAGGGAGAAAAAAAGTTTCTGACAAAAATCCGTGTTGTCCCATTCATGGCATAATCAATAAAGCAACATACACGAGAATAATTATGACCGATTGCATAAACACAGTATGGATAGGAAAACCTCTTAATGCGTGTTGATAACCACACCAATGTCTTGTGAATGAACGAGCAAGCAAACAAACGTACGAAAGAAAGAGTGAGGAATGGATGGGTGGGATGAATGGTAGTATGCCAACAGAGGATGAAAATGCGGGAAATAGAAAAAGAAAAATTAAAACCTAAAGTGTGCACTTAAGATAAATGTACCTAACAGGTAATCTGAGAAACTCTTAACGCATCATTAGTTTATGACCCGTAGTTTATAGCCGAAAGGTTAAAAGTTAAGAATAATTAGCTACAATATTAAACTATCATAAAAACATTACTGGTATGGTTTTAATAGAGCTTTCAGCGAACTTCTTACACCGCAGAATCCATTAAACTACTTTCAGTATTTTGCGGTAAAAAGGGGGGGCTGGACTTTAAAAGTTGGATGCTCGAATCAGGCCATTTAATATCATTACATTGAAGGGCGTAAGCTCCGACTACAAAGTTATTTTAAAATTCTGCAAAAGGAAAATATTAATGTGCTGTGCTGTATAGTAAAAGGATTACGTGTTTTGTGTGTTAAGTGCGCTGGGATATGCGTGCATAGAGGCAATATTGTAATAAAATCTTGAAAGAACCGTTTACAGTGTGTCCGCAAGGCCCTGTCACTCTCAGTAGGCATAGATTTTCATGAATCCGCGGGCTACTTCAAATCTTTGCCTATTGTTTGCTGAAATGCGTATCCGTTTTCACTCTCATACGGTTGAGTGAATTGGGGATTAAGTATATAGGACCTTTTACATAAACAGGGGTTGAGTTCTTCAATTACAGGCTTAACTTATTCGAGAAGTGCCGCCTCTGGACACGCGGCTTATGCTACGTATTCGGAAGCGGCACGTCTCGAATGAGTTAACTATCAGAAGGAGCAGCTGAGTCTATGGTCTTTGCCCGACCCTGTAACCGCTTCCACGCCACTCGTCGCAGATTTTGTTTTTTAACCCGTTCAGTGTCAGATGTCGTAGACTGTTACTGCATTTTTTGTTCATTTAACACCAATAAGTCATAGCTTTTATGGGAACATGGACACAGCAAAAAGAATAGATCGTCATGGGCCTCGGCAACTGCAGGGGCACATGACGATCAATGCCTCTTGCAGTTGGATAATGTTCATATTTTCTAGGCATTGAACGGTTAAAGTCTTTGTTAATTTTTTTTATTCACAGTGCCAAAGAGGTCCAGCCACCCAAAGAACATTGATACAAAACTGTTGTCAGCAGGAGACATAAGTCCACTTGAGCCACAACAATTGCGGGGGCTCACGAGGATCTATGCTCTTTTATTTGGGGTGTCCTAGTTGTGTTCCGGCAGTCAAGGGGTTACACAGTCCTCAGTCAGATTCTACTGTCTGCAAGAGGCACAGATTCTCATGCACCAGCAGGGGCACATGGGAACCTGTGCCTTTTGCTAACAGAAGTTGGCACCGTGTATAGCGTCCGACCCAACCAGTATTGTTTTTGTATTAAAATTAGAGACGACATGATATCGCATTTGTTTTTCCCAGCGAAATAGGTGAACCTCGAAGGAGCACTGTTACACATGCCGAGATTCCTTTGTTGTTGAGGTTAACTTCGCCAGACGAGAACATTTATGATGCATTCTGAAAAGCACTTGCATAATTGACCCCAATTCAAACTGGATTAATTTAGTGTGAACTAGCTATTCCATTATGGAAAATCATTTTGTTTCATTCATTCGCCCGGCGTCCTCCCCCCTACCCAAAAAACAAACAAACAAACAAAAAACAAAAACAGAACACAAAACCAAAAAGCAAATAAACAAACAAACAAACAAAAACTAAACACAAAACAACAACAACAACAACAACAACCAACACCTTTTTCAGCAAACCAACCTTACAGCAGTTTCCAAGCTTAGCTTTATTGTAACGACAACTGTAACAACTGTTACATAGCTCGTGCTTTGCGACATATGGATACAGGTGCTCGAGAGGCTTTACTGAAAAATGTAAAAAAGCATATGTATCACAAGATTTAAAAAAAAAAAAAAACATTTCAAATTATTTTCGAACTTGCAAAACCCATTACCCTTTACTTACAAACCTCCCCGAGACCGTAACTAAAACTCCAAATAAATAAAGAACAAAGTAGGAAATAATAAATAAATAAATAAATAAATAAATAAATAAATAAATAAATAAATAAATAAATAAATAAATAATATTAAAAGCTTTTTGATAATTAATTTTAAAAACAAAAATCCTAGAGTAACCATTTGCTTTGCAAAAATTGTAACAAAGCACGTGCAACATCCAAGAGCTTTGTGACAATGACATATTTTATCACAAAGCACGTCGAGAATCCAAGAAAATGTCCACCAACATTGTGACAATTGTCACATTGTTATACTCCTCGCCATACCAGAGGTTTTAGATGTATATCACATCTGACGTGTGATACAACAGACAATACGTCAACCGTTTTTTTTTTTTTCTGAAAAGCAAGATATCGTTGCATTACAATTAACACATCGCTTTTCACAAAACAATGGCAGACGTTATCATTACTAGGTTTATGTGAAACACAAGAGATCAATGAAAATACATGTAAACTGTGCTAGTTTGTTATTTTGGAACTTAAGGGTGTACGACTTACGGTTCAATATCAGAGAACAGCAAACAAATGTGGTTAACTCATTCAGCTCCGACACACCACAACAAGACATGGATCTAGCGTGATAGTTCAAGGGTGATGCCAGAATAGCTTGGCGCCCATAGGCGCCAAGCTATTCTGGCACCACCCTTGAACTGTCACTCTCCATCTGTCTCCGGATCCTGGGGCAGAATGTGTTAAGATCGCAAACAATAATCTGACGAGGTGAAACACATGGACCAACAATAACTGATTCGCAATATATTGTGACTGTCCCTTATATTTCCTAGGTTATTTTTCTTCTCAGGATATTCTTTTCTCTTTTTTTTTTTCTTGTTTTTTCTCCCGCATCATAGTTATCTATTTCGTCTTTTTAATCCCTTGAATGCTTGTAGACTGAGGTAGTGTTTTTAAAATAATAACTTAAACGGCAGCCATTAAAGAAAGAAGGATACACATTGATTTCACCAAAAGGCATAGATCCTCATGAGCAACTGCGGTGGCTCAAGAAAATCAATACCTCTTGATGTTGGGTGATGTTCAATTTTTCTCGGCAAGGGAGTGGTCAATGTAAATTTACTTTCTTCGAAACACGACTAAATACAAGCTGTCAATACGTCAATTTACTTGTCAACTATTCTTCTGACGTTTTGCTTTGTCCGGCTTGACATTAAAAGTTCTTTGATGTTAAAAGTTCTTTGATGTGACCAGGCATCGACCGAGTACAACAGTCTGCACTTCGAAATATGTCCGCAAGTCTTTGATTTTAACCCGTTTACTGCCGAGACAAACTGAACAACACCCTACTTTAAGAGGTATAGATCCTCATGAGCCCCCGCAATTGCGGGGGCTCATGGGGATCTATGCCACTTGTAGAGATCACTTTGTATTCATGTTCCTTAGACGGCTGGTGCTTTTGGACGTTAAATAAATGAACAGTTCAGAAACAACATGTATGTTCAGTGGCAGGGGAGGCGTTCAAAGTGGAAGGTTTAGAGCTGTAAGTTTCAAAATCGTAGACCAGCACACATACTAGGCGTGGCCGCCTCCCATCTGCAAAACCGTATGGATACGTTTTGGCATTGCAGACACTATTTTGACAAATTTACGATCGTGTATAGTGTAAAACAAATTGTATTCACTTCCAGTGTTTGTTTTGTAGATGATACGGCTTCTTTGACACCTGTCAACAATGTCAGATGAAAGCGATAGCAAGCGGATGTTTCTTTTCTCAAAAAACTAATATCAACATTTATCTCTGAAAAATATTATATACGCGATAAAATAAATGTAAAAAAATACATAAATTAAAAAAGTAAAAAAGAGATTTTTTTAAAAATACTCTCGCTTTGTCTAGTTTGCCGACACTCGATTAAGTCCTTAATCTAACCTCAGAGTTTTCAGTACAGTTTAGATAAAGTTCAAAAGTCTAAATTTAACCCGTTCAGTGATAGCTGACGCAAATTGTGTTTCTGCAGTCTTTGTTAATTCAACACGGAAAAGCCTTGGCTGTCCCAGGAACACGGATTCAAAGAGGTGTCGGCAAGATATATAGATCCCCATGAGCCATGGCAACTGCGGGGGCTCATGAGGATATATACCGCTTGCAGTTGGGCGTTGTTCAAATTTTCTCGTCACTGAACGGGTCAAATTAAGGATAGGAAGCTGCACAATACAATACAATACAATACAATACAATACAATACAATACAATACAATACAATACAATACAATTTGACGTGAACAGAAGTCGAAGCTTGACAAAAGATTTTGAAGTTTAGCTCAACTCGGTTTGATAAATAACAAAACTAACAAGAACACACTTGCATTGCAGTGCATATTGTGTGTAGTGGTGTGTCGCCGTCGGTCTGCGATTTTGGACATCACGGCTAAAAGCCGTAAGGACTAAAATCACAGACCATTCCACGTACTGCACTGCTGTTTAACACATGTTGCATTAGAACCGAAATCACCAAATTTTGAAGTTACCCTCTGAAGGACTGTATTACATTTTAGAGACAATTCGAGCATGATAGTTCAAGGGTGGTGCCAGAACAACTTGGCGCCTATGGGCGCCAAGCTATTCTGGCACCACCCTTGAACTATCATGCTGGCTCCATGTCTTGCTGTGGTGTGTCTGGGCTGAATGAGTTAAACTAACTATGCGTCCGCGGCGACCGTACAAACCTGTTACATTGATTTCCGGGCATAACTACATGTTTCACTCACGCACAGATTAATTAAGACACCTGATTGTGATTTAGCCCCACACAGGCCGTTATATCAGATCGACAGCTACTTTCTGTTTTGCTCGAGGACCTGGAGTCTGGAGCTATAAATAGCTGTTAACTGAGCTCTGACGCTTGGTGGAGTTGAGCGGCGCTTACGCTTCAGCGGTAAAACAGACACAGAGTGATGTAATCATGCAGTTTTGAAAACAACAACAACCGAAGCCACTCGTTCGGAGGCATTATAACACATTTTATATGTATCAAGTGTTGATATTTGTCAAACAGTTTCACGCAGTGTTGTGAATGCACTTAGGGCCTTTACTTACATACAAATTTCACGCATCGATTTTCTGTTTTACCTTTTGTGTGTTTACACCCCTCATGTCAGTGGACGCTGAAATCACCATAAATTCAACGTAAAAAAAATTACCACCAGCCAAAGGAACACAGACACAAAGTGGTTTCAGCAAGAGGAATAGATCCTCATGAGCCCCCGAGAAGCGGGGGCTCATGAGGATCTATACCTATTGCAGTTGGTGGTATTCAATGTTCGTCTGCAGTGAAACGCTTAACAGAACAATGCTGCCCACCTCGTCCTCAAAAAGAAAAAATCCGACCACATCACTCCCCTGCTCAAACTCCTTCACTGGCTCCCCATCCCCCAACGCATCCAGATTCTGTCTCTCTGCTACAAATCCCTGAACAACTACGCTCCTACCTATCTCTCCAACTTACTTCACCCCTACACTCCTTCCCGCTCCCTCCGCTCCTCTTCCGACACTCTCCGCCTCCACATCCCCCGCACCAAACTCAGCACTTTCGGCCCCCGCTCCTTCTCCGTCTACCGTCCATCCAGCTGGAACACTCTCCCACTCTCTCTCCGTCAGAAACACTCTCTCTTTTCCTTCCAGTCCGCCCTCAAAACTCACCTCTTTCAACAGTTCTAGCACTATATCACCACACTCCCCACCCCAAGCTGAATGTCGTAATGTATTTGTGGTACGTGAGTCATGGTCTAAAGCGTGCGCATGCGTGCGCGAGTTGTGAGTGCGCGCTTAGAGTTATAATTATTATAAGATAAGCGCCTTACAAATACCGTAATTATTATTATTATTATTAACGATGTGTTCGTCTGCAGTGACACGCTTAACGATGTGTGCAGTTGTGCAGACATTGCATTCGTTTCTGATATTTCATCTGTCAGTTTCTTGTCCCGAAGCACGCTGTAATCCGAAAGCAACGCAATACGATCGGAGTGTGGCTGACTTTGATCTAAAATAGATACGAGGAAAACAAATACAATATACTTAATGTCAATAAGTCGTTAATAAACGATTACGGCTTGAAAAGCTGTTGTGTGCATACGCAGTTCTCACGTTTAGGCGCTAAACAAAAATCAGACAAAGAAAGACACACGTTTAAAACGGAAAAGTACAAAGATTTGTTAAATTTTGGGTTAACTTAAATAAGTTGTGTTACAACTGTCCTTTTTAATCGTGATTTTCTTTTTACATATACGTTATATTATATTATATGTTCTTACTGTATGTTCAGCCCCTGTCCGACCTGATCTGTAGTCGCTCCATTTCCCATCATGCATTTGCAGATGATACGCAGATGTACAAAAGTGATACTGTCGAGCGAGCTGTGAATGCCGTCCAAAGTATAAGCCAGTGCATTGACCATGTCAAATCATGGATGACCACCAACAAACTGATGTTAAATGATGGCAAAACTGAAGCAATGTTGGTAGCTAATCCAAGATTATCTTCGTCCCTGCCTTTACCGTCATCATTGTCTGTGGATGGAACACTCATTGGCTTCTCTGCGAGTGTGAGAAACCTGGGTGTTACACTTGACAGCGAGTTATCTATGTCACAGCATGTCAGTGCAGTGTGTAGATCCGCTTATCTGGAACTTCGTCGTATTAGTTCAGTTCGTCACCTGCTGACCGTGGATGCCACTAAAACACTAGTTTGTGCATTTGTGCTGTCCAAGCTAGATTATTGTAACTCTTTGCTTTGTGGCTGCCCTCAGTATCTCATTGATCGCCTCCAAAAAATTCAGAACAATGCAGCCCGGCTTGTTGTGAGAGTCCGTAAGACTGAGCATGTCACACCCATCTTGAAGTCCCTTCACTGGCTACCTGTGTCCTCACGTATTCAATATAAAGTTATGTCAATCTGTTTTAACTGCCTTTCAGGCACCAGCCCAGAATACTTGTCCTCTTTGCTGCATGTGTATACACCCTCTCGTGAGCTCCGCTCCTCTTCTGATAAACGGAAGTTGTGTGTACCTTCTGTCCAAACTAAAACATTTGGTCAGCGCACTTTTGTTTATCAAGCCCCAGTGTTATGGAATACACTTCCTCTTGAGGTCAGAAACAGTGAGTCTGTCTCTGACTTCAAGAGGTCGTTGAAAACTCACCTCTTCAAGCTTTACTTTGAATAACTGCCAGTGTTTGATGCCTTAGTTGTAGTTCTGCAATCCTCCTTGTTTAGACTGAATGTTAATTAGAATATAAATTATTATGTATGTATTGTTGTTTAGTTTATTGTAAAAGTGGTGTGTTCGGGCATTGTGCTTTGTTTGTTATGTGCATATGTCATTGTATTTTTATTTTTGTGTACAGATTGTAAAGCGCTTAGAGCTTTTGAGTAAGATTAAGCGCTATATAAATACTCATTATTATTATATTGACTGCTAGCACAGCACGTTAGATTAAGCGACTTTAAGTAAAGACTAGACGACCAGCCAAGGTATGAGGGCAACTCGGCTAGGTGTTACGCTTATCCCATACTGTTTTGCTGTGAATCACAAGTAATATCAGGCAAAATTTAAACTCAGGTTGACAAAAGATAATTTTAACGATGGTTTCCTGGTCATACAGCTGTTACACTACAACCTTTGTTTTATTTTTGTGGAAATAATGCTAAGGAAAACGAGCTCTCAACGAACATTATAACTCCATATTTATGGCAATGAAGATAGTCACGGTGGCTTAGGAAATGGTGTTGCCATGTCGTTTCAACAGCTAGTATGGTTATTGTGCTTTGTAATACCAACAGTAGATAAATCTTATTTACGTAAACTCTCCTAATATTGGGCGATTTCACGGAAATCATTTGTTTCTGTATGGTTTTCATGCTAGCACTGCCGATCGTCCATAGTGACCCATTGTGCTTGCCCACAGCCCATTACGCTTTGTCGTTTCTCGCGCTGTAGAGCGCTCTAGTTTTGTGGGAACTCGCGACTAAATCTAATATCAGCACAGTTAATTAATGTTTGCCGTGTGTTGTTAATTGCACTTTTAAGCATTCTTTTATTTTCTTTTAATTACACGCTTGGTAGTCACATTAATTTTCTGGTCTGAATTTCATTTTTTTTTTAAATGCACGACTGTGCGCGGGCCCACTGCGGCCGATGTCGGTCGGTGAGTCTGTTGTTCAATGGCTTTTTCTACGGTGAGATCTCGAACAACAAAGAAGCGGTTGTTGCCAAAAAAATAAAATAAAAATAAATAATTAAAATTAACCCCTTCACTGCCGATAAAAATTGACCGCGCGATCAAACTGCAAGAAGCATAGATCCTAAAAGGCCCTCGCGACTGTTGGTGGCCCATGAGGATCTATGCCTCTTGCTGACACTACTTTGAGTCCATGTTCTTTGGACAGTAGTGGCTTTTGGTCGTTCAGTGAACGCGAATTTCAGAAACGGAACGTACTGACTTTGGCAGGGATGGGGTTAAAGTCACTGCGGTGCCGAAGTCGGACCTACAGTTTTGTTTTGTTTTGCTTACTGGTATCTACGGTATAAAATGACACACAGGACACGCGTATATTGATTTCCATATGCAAGTTTTTTTTAACCCGTTCAGTGCCGAGAAACTTTGAACACCGTCCAAGTGCAAGAGGTTCAGATCCTCACGAGCCCCCGCATTTGCAGAAACACGGTTTGCGTTAGCTGGCACTGAACGGGTTAAAGTAAAAGACAGCCGATGTCGGACCTAGGCTCCTTTGCTTACTTGGTATGTCAATGCATGTGGGTATCTACCGTACGCATTGTCATATTTACGCCACATGCATATTGACAGACACATCGACATATATAGGCTACATTAATATCGCTTCCCATACATGTGCAAATCGCCTAGGCTCAGCTGTTACAATTGTTTGCATCTGTCAGGGCGGGTGCGCAAACACGATCAATCATACATACCTGTACATCAGAAAAGAATAAATTCCTGTTTATTGCATAGAGGAGGTGGAGGGGGGGGGGGGGGGCGGTGTTGAAAGTTGTGTCTGCTTTGGTCTGCGGTGTTTTTTTTTCCCCCTTTAAATTTAGCGGAGGCGGATTGCGTTTTGAAGGTCGTTGTAAATTCCACGTCAAGGACCCCGAGCTGTGAAAGGAACGTGGATGCAAAGTGGTTTAAGCAAGCGGCATAGATCCTCATGAGCCACCGCAACTGCGAGGGTTCATGACGATCTAAGCCTCTTGCAGTTGTGTGCTATTTTTGGGTTTTTTCCCTCACCGAGCAGTGAAAGGTGTTAATCAAATACAGAAATCTGGATGGATGCAGATCTGCGTGCCTCGTTAAGTCTGTCAGTTAGTAGTGCACACTTAAAGCCACCTGTTTTAGGAAATAAAAGTTAATAGTTTGCAATATCTCCTTTATTAATGTTTTTAGTATGCAATAATGCCGAACAAAATAAACTTCGTTTAAGTATGAAGTTTAGATGTCATAAAATGAAGACTTCAGCTCTTCATTCTCCATTGTACGTAGGAGAGTACCAGCGATGCGCACAAAGGGCAATGCAAAAATAAATAAATAAATAAATAAATAAATAAATAAATAAATAAATAAATAAAAAATGTTAATGTGCTTTCACACATGGATTGTGAAAAGGTTAGAAAAGGCTTAGTTTGATGCAAAACAAAATGGAGACCACGTTGTGTAGAAGAATTTCAGTAATCAAAGCCTACCATCGACCAGATCGCGTTAACGGACTCGTGACGTACCGCTTTATGCCGCGTATCATGACTCCGCACGTCTTAGATGAGTTAATCCTTTGGCTGTCGGTAGCGGTTTTATTCGCGGAGATTATGCAGGACACATCGCTAGAACCGGTACCGACAGCCAAAGGGTTACGGCACGTAAACTTAATTCACCCCACTTTCAGCAGTGTAATTAAGACGTTTTTAATCGGGTTTTTTTGTTTTGTTTTGTTTTTGTCCCATAAAATCTGTTAAAAAACAACACCAAAAAACCCGTAAAGTAAATGGGTGGATAAATGGACGCTATGTTGAAACGTATACCCACATAAAAGTGTACCTGAAGGACGAATAGGCTATAAAACGCATAGAAATGCGTCTTTCTACTTTTTCTTTAGTGTGAGCGTGTACCTAAGTAGCAAAACGTCTCGGGCAAACGACGGCCAAAGTGGGTCCGCGCACGGCAGTGCGCGGGCCTACTGCAGCCGTCGTGGGCCCGAGGACCTTTGCTTACCTCTTCTTGACAGGTGAATACACGGCGATAGGCAGGGAATGTAGAAAGGACCATCCGGCTTGATGTGTGCGGGTCTGTGATTTTGGACCTTACGGCCTCTTGGCCTCCGTCGCATTTTCAGAACCAGATCTACAACAACGGCTATACAAGGTCATACATTTGTTCCACAAAGCAGGTGCATCGGCGTTTGCGTGTAAGCAAAACAGACGACATATATCAAAACACGTAAATACAATAGCCACCATCATTACCACAGACAAAAGCACCACCAGTAAAACCCCTGCCCCCCATCCCCCATCTCACCCCCCGTCTCCCCCCCCCCTCCCCGCCTCCATGTTTTTAAAATTGGTGCCTATGTTGCGTCATTTTTCACGTCAAGCTGTGTTACGTCATAATTCGACGTCAAACGCATTGTTCAATTCTAAAGTTTTATATGAAGGCGTTTCCAAAACGGGCCGCGGGGCCACAAAATGGGACTGGCATGAATCTACGACCTATCTGACAAGGCCGACAATCTACCACCGAAGCTGCCTATCGAGTGCGCAAAAGTTCATTGGGCCAATGTCGGCCGTCGTCGGTCCGCGAGCAGGCACCTGCAAACGTAACCAAGAACTAAATTGAAAACGTCAGCTTAGAGCAGTCTGCTTCAAGGCAGGATTTTTACTGCTAAACTTCGGGAATACGACGTGTTATCAATGTTGTCTGGCCTCAACTCAGACTTTTCTACCCTTCTCTTCACAATCCACGTCAACAAGTACACACGTACGTACCATAGGTTTTCCACTGCCTTTCGAGGGTAGTGGAAGGAACTCTCCTGCACAAAAAGGAGAAGAAGACCAGGAATTTCTCCCATCTTACGACATTCAAACTTTATAATTTAAGGCGTCCAGCTTCATTGTAAAACAAATTAACTACATTTATCAACCCATTCAGCCGTGACGCACTACAGCAGGAGATGGGTCGACCATGATAATTCAAGGGTAGTGGCAGATTAGCTTGGCGCCTGTCGGCGTCAAGCAAATCTGGCACTACCCTTAAATTGTCCTGGTCGATCCATCTCCTGCAACAGGTGTATAATCGTTAAATGATGCCACCCAAATTTGGGAAATACGTGCGTCGGGCTGAATGAGTTAATGAGATATTGCGAACTATCGACAGTTCACTGCTCTGAGGAGGTCGCTTTAAACCGTTTATTGCCTGGAGCAGGTCGCTTTAAACCGTTCAGTGCCAGAGGACGCAGATTGTGTTATTGCATTCTTCGTTAATTACACATCAAAAAGTCCTAGCTTTCCTAGGAACATGGCTTCAAAGTGATATCAGCAAGAGGTATAGATCCTCATGAGCCCCCGCAGGTGCGGGGCCTCATGAGGATCTATACCTCTGGTAAATGGGTGGTGGTTATATTTTCTCAGCACTAAACGGTAAACGACGTGTCCATCTGTGTAGACGTTGCTTGCTTTGCCTGCGTTCGTGATTTTTCATTTGCCAAACACTGTAATCCAAAAATAACGAAATACAACCCGACTTCAGCTGCACTTGTTCTAAACTAAACATACGGTGCACAAATACACCTACACTACTCTCATTGTGTAGAAGTTGCTAGTAACTGATTGTGTTTTGATCTGTATTGCGTGGATACATTTAAACCCAGGAGCAGATCAGTTATCTCGAGGGGGTCGGGGTCCAATTTGTTATTTTGAACCTTCAAACTGACACAAAGGTCTCCCTGACGCTATACCTTCTTCCAGTGGCGGAAAAATCAAACAACGGAGGGAAGGAAGGTGTGGGGGGGGGGGCGTGTGAGTCGAATCTCGCAAAACAATCAAATGGTGGGGTGGGGGGGGGGGGTTTGGGGGAGGGGCAAACACCCCAAAAGAGACTTATAGCATTTTAAACAATTCTGGATCTGGAGGGAGGGGTGGGTCCGGAATCTCCCCCAGATCCGCCCCTGTAAACCTCATTCATAGATAACATGTAGTCTACATGTCATTAGGTATTACGTCGTAATGTTTCACTAGTCCTGTTTTAGCTGTTTCAATTGTTTGCAGCTGTCGCGACGTCCAGAAAAATCAATCATATCGCCATTACTTTTACATCACGAGAGACTTAATCGAGTTTAATGCATGGGGTTGAAAGTAGTGTCTAATTTGATCACCGGGTTGTAACCCGTTCAATGTCAGATGACGAAAACGGTGATTCTGGAGTTTTTGTAAACAAAAAAATAAAATAAAATAAAATAATAATAATAATAATATAACTCTTCTATAACGCGCAATATCTGCACAAGAAACGCTCATTGCGCTTTACATCTAGATAATCTAACTCTCTCTTGGCTTGACTTCGCGAACGAAGATTTTATAGGAGTTGCCCACGACGTCTGCAGGCTTGTTCCTGGCTGCGGAGGCCAATCCGAGACAGGCAGGTTCGACCGCAGTGGCTGCAGGGGAAGGTATGGCCAGGGTTCTGAGCTGCGGCATCTCTGTTTTTTCTCCTGAGCCGCCTGTCCCCAAGGCCAGCCCTGCTAGAGTCCCCAAAGGAGACAGCCGCCCTGCAAATGGCGGAGCGCCAGGTGTCACGGTCCGCAGCAAGCGAAGACCACCGGCGGTGGTCGACCCGGCAGGCACCAAGTGACATCCCGAGACAGTCCCTGTATCTCCCCCCTGGGGGGTGGGGGGGGGGGGGAGAGAATCTAACTAACTGAAATTATCTAAGTAAAATCTCTTGGCTTGACTTCGCGAACGAAGATTTTATAGGAGTTGCCCACGACGTCTGCAGGCTTGTTCGTGGCTGCGGAGGCCAATCCGAGACAGGCAGGTTCGACCGCAGTGGCTGCAGGGGAAGGTATGGCCAGGGTTCTGAGCTGCGGCATCTCTGTTTTTTCTCCTGAGCCGCTTGTCCTTAAGGCTAGCTCTGTGAGAGTCCTCAAAGGAGACAGCTGCCTTGTAAATGGTGGAGCGCCAGGTGTCACGGTCCGCAGCAAGCGAAGACCACTGGTGGTGGTCGATTTGGCAGGCACTAAGTTACTTCTTGAGACAGTCTTTGTATCTCTTCTTTGGTGCCCCTCTGTCACGGTGTCCAGTAGCAAGCTCGCCGAACAGGGTGATCTTTGGTAGGCGATGATCCTCCATCCTGGAGACATGCCCCGCCCAGCGGAGCTGTGTCCGCAGCAGCAAAGCCTCGATGCTCACAGTTTCAGCCTGTTCAAGGACCTCGACGTTGGTGACATAGTCACTCCAGTGAATGCCAAGGATGGTACGCAGGCAGCGCTGGTGGAAGCGTTCGAGGAGTCGTAGTTGGCTGCGGTAGAGGGCCCAGGACTCGGAACCATACAGCAGGGTGGTGAGGACCACAGCTCTGTACACGCTGATCTTGGTGCCTGTTTTCAGCTGTTGATTGTGCCACACCCGCTTGAAAAATCGCCCGAAAGCGCTGTTTGCTTTTGCCAGCCTGCTGTCAAGCTCCTTGTCCAGCTTGGCGTCCGACGTGATAATGCAGCCAAGGTAAGTAAACTGGTGCACTGACTTTAGTTCAGACTCGCCAATGGTGATGTGAGGAGGGCGATACACTGTCTTGGGTGCCGGCTGATGGAGGACCTCTGTCTTTTTCAGACTGACCTCGAGTCCAAAGAGCTGGGCAGCATCTGCGAAGCAAGACGTGATGCGCTGCAGGGCTCTCTCTGTGTGTGCAACGAGGGCAGCATCATCAGCAAAAAGCAGCTCACGAATCAGTTGGTCTAGGGTTTTCGTGTGGGCCTGCAGTCGTCTGAGGTTGAACAGGCTGCCATCGAGACGATACCTGATGTACACTGCATTGTCATCATCGAGGTCCACTGTGGCCTGCTTCAACATCATGCTAAAAAAGATGGTGAAGAGGGTCGGTGCCAGCACGCAGCCCTGCTTTACGCCGTTAAGAATAGGGAATGGTTCCGAGAGGTCATTGTTGAGTCTGACCTGGCCTTGCTGGTCCTCGTGTAGCTGGACAATCATGTTGAGGAACTTTGGGGGACAGCCAAGTCGCTCCAGGATCTGCCACATGCCTTGCCTGCTCACAGTGTCGAACGCTTTTGTTAGGTCGACAAATGTTACGTACAGACCTTTGTTCTGCTCGCGGCACTTCTCCTGTAGCTGTCTCAGCACAAAGACCATATCGGTGGTGCTCCTGTTTGCTCTGAAGCCACACAATCACCGGGTCATCTGCACAAGAAACGCTCATTGCGCTTTACATCTAGATAATATAACTAACTGAAATTATCTAAGTAAAATACCGACAGCATAAAAATACACTCATTCATAAGTACAAATGCACATTCAAACAATACTAAATTAAAATTAAAAAAAAAAAAACATTTCAAGAAACCGATCAGATTCAGATATGGGAAAACATAAGGTATATCAATTCATTTCAAAGGCCAGATTGAAGAAAAAAGTTGTTAATCTAGCCCTGAAATGGCCAAAGATGGTGCATGGCAATATTATGGGGAAGATCTTTCCACACTTTGGGAGCTTGGAAAGAAAAGATCCGTTGGCCAACGTGTTTTAGGGGATACTCTGGGGCTAGTCAATATTCTGTCGTCAGTGCTGGAGCGCAATACTCTGCCTGGTGTATTGACATGGAAAGGGGAGGACAAGTAAGCCGGGAGTGTTCTATCAAAGCCCTGAAAAGGGAGGGTAGCAATTTTATATTCAGTTCTATACTGGACAGGAAATCAGTGTAACTGCTTAATCAAGAGAATGATGTGGTCACGCATTGATTTTTCGGTACAAGTCTTGCTGCTTGGTTTTGAATCTTGTGTAGCCTGTAGAACAGATCGTTTGAAATACCTGACATTACAGAATTACAATAGTCAAGCCGTGACAAAATCTGTGAACATGCGATTTGCTTAAAATCATCGTCGGTAAGCTACTAACAGAGCTAAGCCTTCTGAGCTCAAGATAGCGGCTGCGGCTCAGTGAGACACATGATCGTTCGTGGACGGGACATTGTCAATGTATCTCTTGGCTTGACTTCGCGAACGAAGATTTTATAGGAGTTGCCCACGACGTCTGCAGGCTTGTTCGTGGCTGCGGAGGCCAATCCGGGACAGGCAGGTTCGACCGCAGTGGCTGCAGGGGGAGGTATGGCCAGGGTTCTGAGTTGCGGCATCTCTGTTTTATCTCCTGAGCCGCTTGTCCTTAAGGCTAGCTCTGCGAGAGTCCTCAAAGGAGACAGCTGCCTTGTAAATGGTGGAGCGCCAGGTGTCACGGTCCGCAGCAAGTGAAGACCAATGGTGGTGGTCGATTTGGCAGGCACTAAGTGACGTTTTGAGACAGTCTTTGTATCTCTTCTTTGGTGCCCCTCTGTCACGGTGTCCAGTAGCAAGCTCGCCGAACAGGGTGATCTTTGGTAGGCGATGATCCTCCATCCTGGAGACATGCCCCGCCCAGCAGAGCTGTGTCTGCAGCAGCAAAGCCTCGATGCTCACAGTTTCAGCCTGTTCAAGGACCTCGACGTTGGTGACATAGTCACTCCAGTGAATGCCCAGGATGGTGCGCAGGCAGCGCTGGTGGAAGCGTTCGAGGAGTCGTAGTTGGCTACGGTAGAGGGCCCAGGACTCGGAACCATACAGCAGAGTGGTGAGGACCACAGCTCTGTACACGCTGATCTTGGTGCCTGTTTTCAGCTGTTGATTGTGCCACACCCGCTTGAAAAGTCGCCCGAAACGGCTGTTCGCTTTTGCCAGCCTGCTGTCAAGCTCCTTGTCCAGCTTGGCGTCCGACGTGATAATGCAGCCAAGGTAAGTAAACTGGTGCACTGACTTTAGTTGAGACTCGCCAATGGTGATGTGAGGAGGGCGATACACTGTCTTGGGTGCCGGCTGATTTAGGACCTCTGTCTTTTTCAGACTGACCTCGAGTCCAAAGAGCTGGGCAGCGTCTGCGAAGCAGGACGTGATGCGCTGCAGGGCTCTCTCTGTGTGTGCAACGAGGGCAGCGTCATCAGCAAAAAGCAGCTCACGAATCAGTTGGTCTAGGGTTTTCGTGTGGGCCTGCAGTCGTCTGAGGTTGAACAGGCTGCCATCGAGACGATACCTGATGTACACTGCGTCGTCATCATCGAGGCCCACTGTGGCCTGCTTCAACATCATGCTAAAAAAGATGGTGAAGAGGGTCGGTGCCAGCACGCAGCCCTGCTTTACGCCGTTGAGAATAGGGAATGGTTCTGAGAGGTCATTGTTGAGTCTGACCTGGCCTTGCTGTCAATGTATACACCTAGTTTTTTCACACATTTTTTTAGAGGAATGTCATGACCACAAACGATCAAGTGCGAGTGACTACCACAATGGCATCTGTTTTTCCTTCATTAATAAGCTTTATCTTGTTGTCTGCCATCCAGTGTGTAAAAGCTGCTATACACTGTTCCATGTCGTGTATAAGAGACGAGAACTGTTCTGTGTGCCGTCGGCATATTTGTGATGGTCACATCCTTTACTAGCGATCACCTCAGACACAGGCTGGGTGTACAAAGAAAGCAAGACCGGTTGGAGAAATGAGCCTTTGGGGCACGCTATATCTCAGAAGGAGAGGAGCGGAAGTATATTCTGTATAATGACACGTTGGAACCTGTCAGACAAATATGAGGAGAACCAGTCAAAGACCCTTCTACGGATGGCAAAAGATACACTAAGTCTATTCAGAAGGATGTTGTGGTCGAGCGTGTCAAACGCCGAAGACAGGTCCAATAAGGACAAGAGTGACACACGTCCATCGTCAGCGCAAGTAAGCAGGCTGTTGTCACATGAAGAAATGCTGTTTCCCAGCTATGATGCTTGCGGTAAGCGGACTGATACAACTCTAGCAGGTTATTTCTTGACACATGATCCAAAAGCTGATGCTAGACAGTCTTTTCTAGCAGCTTAGAAATAAATGGAAGATTGGAAACGGGACGAAAGCTTTTTCAAGTCATTTTGGTCTAGGCCAGGTTCCAACATCAACACGCCTTAGATTTCCTAGGAACATGGGATCAAAGTGATGTCAGCAAGAGGTGTAGATCCTCATGAGCCCTCGCAAATGCGGGGGTTCATGAGGATCTATGCCTATTGCAGTTGGGTGCTGTCTACATTTCCTCGGCACTGAACGGGTTAATTATGGCAGAAACTGGGATACTGTGTGCCGCCTTAAGTCTATCAGTCAGAGACTTAAAGCGACGTGCACCAGGCAATAAAAGTTTAATAGTTCACAGTATCTCCTTTTTAAATGTTCTTAAAGTGCCTCTAGTCTAATGTCAGTTTTTGAAGTAAAATTGTATCGGTTGACTGTTAAAATCTGATTCCAATGATACAAGTCATTTCGCTCTAAGGTGAACCGATCAGCCGTTATTGAAGAAAGGATCAGAGAAGCTCGATTTTCCGATCACTGACGGAAACGCTCCGGAAAGATCCGAGGAATGGCGGCAATCAGCTGGTGGCAGACATCTTTCCAAAGTCCCACAACTCGTACTATAAATTTCTGACGTTTCTTCCGGTCTCGGCAGTGGCAGCAAATAGTACACCTATCTATTTGAACCTGAAATTCCGGCTGATCAGCAAGTAATGCGTGTTGAACAACAGAACGACGAACTTCACAACGTGAAGCTTCTGCAAAACACATACTGGCAAGTGTGTCGGAGAAGTGTCGCCTTAACGATAGATAGGGAGGTAGACGGGCCGGTCTCTAGATCAGACGGCATACGGTAGCATGGCACAAGATTCAAAATAATCGTACAGCAACTGATTTTGCGGAAAAAAGAGTGTTTCTTATAGATCATGACCTGTACGACAACGTTGATGAACAGCGCTCTTACATTGTCAGTCAACGGCAACGGCCACTTGTTACTATCAGAAGCGTATGTTTTCTGCCAGTGCGGCCATGGTCTAATGTTTTTAAGACTGCTGGAGGCAAATCGTCCAGCACTTTCACTTATAATGAGCACCTTTAGCCCAGACATGGATGAGAAGCCGTAGAAATAATTCATATTCACTTTTCAATGCACAATCGACTTCAAGGCTATGAAATGTCTATGTGTTGTGACAACAGCACTGAAATTCCTGGCAGTGACGTGATGTCCCCGATTTGTGTGTGGCAACATAAAATGTGATGACGCGGAATGGAATGCTGTTTAGATCCAACCCAGCTTCGGACCAGGGTTGAACTGTACCCTGCTCCAACCCAGGTTGTGTCAAGTGTAAATACTCCATCTCAGGTTTGGGTACAAGTACAACCCAGGTTGATGTGCAAACAGCCTCAGCATCATATATTTACCAACAAAACTGGCTTGATTATATTTAGATGAGATTTGTTCTTCTAATCACCCAGATTATTTGTCTGAATAAGCATTGATTTGTAAAATATGGAAAATAAGTTGTGATTGTTTTATGTGTGCAGCCTACCATATCTGTGGGCAATAGTAATTTTTAGACATAACAAATTTTGCTCACGATAGTTATGTATGTATTGAGGACGGATTACACTGATTAATTTTTTTTTTTAAAGAGCATGTCCCATGACTTCACTGTACATGCAATGTTGAAAGGAAGAAATGCTTTAATTCACTAATTGATGGTGCATGTATTGTAATGTAATTTTGCTCAGTCAACAGGGATTTGCTCCCTATACATGTATGTACTGTTGCAAGCTGTGGACCATTGGAGAATTTAACATACTATTAATTTACAGGTGTCATTGAAATTGTGTTGTTTGGCGTGTGCTTGAGGGGTGCTGCTGTTGCTCGAGTCACCATCCGTCAGTGTGGGCTAAAGTTCTGAGCCGCAGGTATTATTGCTCCCTCTCTCTCTCTCTCCCCTATCTCAAGCACACACACACACACACATTGAAAAAGTTGAAGAAATGTATGCAGAAAGACATGAAGACTGAGAAGTAAGTATCTTACAGACATGTGTACATGTAGTGTACAGTGGAAAAGTGAAAAGTGCTGTTAGTGCTAGGACCACTGAAAATAGTAGTTATTTCTCCAGGTATTATATGGTGCCAGCTTAGATTTACCATCAAGAAGTTTTGACATTCCAAATCCAAAATTAATTCCATATTTAAAGGTACAAACATATGACATATCAAATTCTAAATAAGATGCCACATCCTGTGTGTTGATAACACTTTTATTTCTGGTATTGCACTGCACAAACAGCATTGTGTACATAAACATTTACATTGTCACGAAAGTTTACTACACATATTTTCACAGCAGTAATGCCAAGAAGATATTACAAAAACCACCGTTGCAAGATTGTTCAATAAATTAATTATTATCAGTTAGAGGGAAGCAGTTTTTGAAGCACAAAAAACTGAACATGCTTAGGAGGAAGAAAGTATGTAAACATGACAACAATTTTCAATTTTCAAAAGAAATTGATCTCTCAAATAATGCCTGGGAAAAAAACATGTGGTATATCCTATATCATTTATTATGTCTTTGTCCCACTGTCAGGTATTCTGTCATCGTGACATGTATTTTCAGCATCTTTTATAACCATAATACATTTTGTGTTGTCTATGTATAAAATGACATCAGCAGTTCTTTAACATGTACTGCAACCATGCCTTACATTCCAGGAAGGCCTGCCGAACACTGCACACAAGCCAGGGACACACTCAATGTAAATTCATGCACCGCACTGAAGCTGAATGCAGTAAAGCATTTTTAACCCATATCATACTGAGGCTATAAGCTTCAAATTTATACACTGCGATATGCTAGCTGCATAACAGTACTTACAGATAAGGATATAGACCAATGAAAAGGGTGGTGCCAGAATAGCTTGGCACCTCTATTCTGACACCACTCTTAATAAACTATTTTAGGATAACTTATTTTACACACTGTTGTATTCCGAATGATAAGGGTTTGCATAACAGCAAATGGTAATGTTGATGACACAGCTGCAGCACCAGCCCTGAAACTATAGTGAAAGTCAAAAATTTTGCCCACCAGCCTTTGGCTAGTGCCTTTCGAGTTTTATTAACAAACTGAAAATGTTTCGGATTTAGGTCGGAAAAAGTACAGATTGCATAACGCACGAGCGCACTCGTATTTGGCGAGTGGATTTTTTTTACTAACCAAAAAACAAATCACTCGCCATGGCCAGTGAATTACTCGCCATTGTCAGGGCTGAGCACTGCATGTTAATTGTTATGGAGGCCCATTCAGGGTTATTATAAGAGAAAACAAAGTAAGCAAAACACTGTATAGGCTCTATCAATTCAGTCAAATGAGCAAACCAGCATAACATAAAACAGGAATCATACAACAGTGGGATAAATACATTAAACCATGGCTGCTACTGTGTTTTGCAAACCTCGGCATGCTTTTTGGCTCACATGTGAAGTGAAAGTATGTTCTGGGCCGGTGGTCGTCATCTGTCATCTGTCCTCCAGTGTCCGTGCTAAACGTTAACATTGGCATTTTTCAGAGACTATTCAAGCCACAGTCTTCAAGTTTGGTCCAAGGATACTTTGTGGCAAGATCTTTCTAAACATACTAATGTGAGTGACCTCTCGCAAAGGTCAAGGGGATCAGGGAATAGGTGAAAATAGCTGTATTTTGACATAATTTATTTTTCCACAAATGCTAATGACAACTTCAAACCCAAACATGGTACTAAGATACCTGATGTGAAGACCTTTCTATGCATACTATTTTGTTGATCCCTTGCAAAAGTAAAAGGTCACAAGAGGTCGGCAAATGTGTGTAAAATGCCAATTAGTGATAGAATTATAGTTATCAACAGTATTGCAAACTTTCTCAATCAAACGTGGCATAGAGGTAGCTGATGATGATAAGACCTTCCTATGTATACTAATTTAGTCAACTCATCACAAAGGTAACGGGCCACGAGGTTTGACACTGACAGATGTGTGAAAACTTATTACATTGTGAGAAAACATTGATTTTGGTGGTGCATAAGCCATCCCTTCACAGATTGTCACAAAGGTCGCACATGTAGATGAAAACATGTCAGCCATAAAGGCTTTGCCTTTCTTGTTACACACAGTACTTGCAGGACCTTGGAGTCAGAGCTTGTGTGTGAACAGCATGTTTCAGCTTGTAAATCATCACCACTCATGGTTTAACGTACACATAATGTCCCCATCAGGGATTATTAGTCGTATTGTATTGTATAGCATGTCAATGCATTAACTACAAATTTTAAATGTATTTGAATCCTATTGTATGATAAAACATATTTTACTTCAAATACGTAATATGACATTACAAAATAAGCAATCCAGACCAAAAAGGTGACTGCCAAGCGTGTGAAATGCAAAGATGTACCCAACGGAGAAAGAAACACGCTTAGAAAAAACGGTACAACACAATTTATTAATATTTCGGGTAAATACCCTTTGTCAAAATAGACAAACAAACAGAGACATTAGCCGCTACTTATCTTCAGATGCAGAAGGAATGTGGCAACTCAATTTATAATGGCTAATGTCTCTGTTTGTTTGTCTATTTTGACAAAGGGTATTTACCCGAAATATTAATAAATTGTGTTGTACCTTTTTTTCTAAGCGTGTTTCTTTCTCCGTTGGGTACTTCTTTGTAATATGACATTACAGCACAATAGCAAACTACATGTATGTACCATTTCTGCACTTTCTAACATCTGTTGTGTATTTTGCACAACGTCCTTTCCTTATGTACATGTATTTGTCTTACAGTTATATGTATTTGTCTTACAGTGACACACAAACAGATGTCAGACTTTATTATCCTATATTTTTCTTTCACATATATTGCAGGAATTACAGCCTATGGACTGCTAACTCAGAGGCGCTGTGGAATTCTGGGAAGCTGCATCAGATTTAGAGTGCCTTTGCAATTATGTACACTAAAGGGCATTATTGACAACTAGTGGTCTTATCTAAGCATAGTATGTTACATGCCTCGTATAGCTATTTGCACAATAAAAAAGATTCACAAAAATCATGAGAATTTGACTTTTATGGCCCTGACAAAGTATAGATGCCAATGATCACAAAATATAAGGATCAAAGTCTTCCAGCACTGAGGATTTTTTTTTAAAAGGTGCATTGGAATGAATCCTCGACCAGTTTCAGCCATTCGTGAAAGAAAATAGCACATACACTGCACAAGGAGCAAAAAGATATCATTGTGAACTTTGTGTCATGTAAGGGTCACAGCAGCATGCACATGATGACATAAAGTGAAGCCTATGATTTTCCTGCTAGTGCTAATACATCTATTGATCTTCAGAAGGCTCACTAACTTACTTTTTTTTCATATTTTAAATAACGAAATGGACTAGGAAAAGTAAATATTACACGGGTTAGGGTATCACAGTGGTGCTCAACATGTGACATATAAGTCAATAGCCGCACTTACCCACACAAGCGTGCACACATGCACATAACTCACAGAAGTGAATGCTGTACTAGGTACTGAGATGTGATAGGGCCTGAGATCCCTGTCCCCATTGCTCCAGCAACAGGGTACAGAATCGCAGGCCATGGCACAAACAGCATACTGCTTGCATACTGACAAAAGTGCATTAACCTTCCCACACGCATACACAGCACACTGTGACACATTATTTTGGTCTTAACATCGTTCCTGTCAGTGCAGCCACCAGCGCTATGAACAGTACCAGTGGATGTGCGCACATGGGGACCAATAACATCAGAGAGAGACAATAGGAGATTACTAAGAATCAAATTTTAATAAACTTGATGATCACAACGGCATGGGTACATTGTATTATGCTTTGAGTCACAGACAATACCCTCAAGATTATTACCCCTGTTATTAATGTATTCAATGTATTAAAGCGATCTATGTAAGCAAGTAAATTAATTTTCTCAGTGCACTAGGGTCCTGTTCTTTTCATGTACAAATGAAGTCAGTAGCAACGGGGACAGTGTAAACAACGCCTAGCACCTGGTAGTCAAGACAAGTGTACACAGTGAGAGTTATGCATCTGTTAGTTCTCCCGCGGAGTTGTAATACGGGGCTCATGTAGATCTGTGAATCTAGCCCTCTATGTACAAGGCTAGATACCGTCAATCTAACTTTCAGTGGAAACCAGACTTAAAAGGCCTGTGTTTAAAAAGAGATACTTGTGTCATTTACATCAGTGACACAGTCAATAAAATAGCTTTTGTCATAACATGCCATTATGCTCAGGCTGTGCCCACGCCCTTACCGTCATTGTCAATTTCTAAAGACCTACTCATAATGAGAAATCAAACACTACAAATAACTGAAAATGTTGTAGAATGGGGCTCATCTGACTCTATTTACTCAGAACAAGCCTTTATGTTGGTAAAGCCCTATTCAGTCAGTTACATTAATACATTAGGAGTATTACTTCTTTACCTGTTTCATTAAATAACCCACCATCAATCCCCCTACTGTCACCAAAAAGACCCAAACATGCTCTGCCATAAACCCAACTACCTTTGCTGTAGTACTAATCAACCAACTGACAACAGTGCCAATTATATTGGGTAATGCGTCCATTGCTTTTACAGCCAATTTCTTAAGCAAGTCTGAAATGTGAGACAACTGTTTCTTTACCCATTACTGTAAATCTTTTGGATCTGTGGGAGCTGGTGGGCCCGGGGGTGGTGGTGCTGGATGTGGAGAACCAGCACCGGAGACAGCCAACACTACAGTACTGATAATAAATCCAAGAGCTGTAATTAAACCTGTTCTCTGAAAAGTGTTTTAAGTCTCTCAGCCAGAGTAGTGTCTTCGTGAAGTATTTTCTGAATAGTTTCTCTAATCCTGTTAACTTGTGTTTTCAGTTTTTGTCTTCCAATACTAATCACATCTAACCTTCCAGATCTTTCTATCTGCAAATCATTTAATCTGTGTTGGATTCTTTCTTTCATTTCTGTGTCAAGATTGCCATTGTGTGCTGTAGCCAGTTTATCTTTTTCATGTTCTATGTGTTTATCAAGCTCACCTAGTTTGGCAACATTGTTTACCATCTCACCTCTTATTGTCTGCAGTGATTTATCCAACCCTATAATCTCCCTCATTGACAAAGGTGGGTCATCTATTGTTTTTATAGCGTCATTTAATTGACCTTCAGTAAATGAAGTTTCTTGTATCACTGTATAAAAATGAGTGGCGGTCCAAAGCCGAGAATCATACCAGTTGCATGTCCGGTAACAGAGTTGAAAGATTTGGCTGACGTACAGGATTTTGAGAAGGAGGGAGAAGTGGGGGAGGTGTATGGTTTTGAACTTGATTCAACTGGCATGTACAAGAGGAAAGTAATCGATGACATGAAAGAAGGAACAGAGAGACCGATTCCTAAACTTGGTCAACTGCGTGATGTTACTGTACCTGTTCCAGTAAATAATGTACCCTACAATTTAATACATGTTGGTAATAAATGGGTGGTTTCGCCTGTGCCTACGCCTGCACCAACAATTGACTGGGACATAAAGTTGGAATTTATTAGTCCTTATGTATACACTGATGATGAAGGCGCCTTAGTGTTTAGGAAAGTTGTTAACTCTGGGCCGCTGATTGTAAGCCTTGTTCCAAGTTTTGCCCCAGACAACAATAGCAGAGATAAACTGAAAGTTGAAAATTATGAGAAGCGAAGATATCTTCTTACACACAGGAAGGGTCGATCTGATGCAAAGGTCGTGTTTGCACCAGTAAACTTTTTGATTGCAAGAGAAGCAACAATAGTATTTGAAATTATCATGAGATCTGTAACTACTGTGAAAGAGGCAGATATAGCACAGGGAATAAAACTTACATGGGATGAAACAGTATCAGAAGCAACAAAGGTCTTTATTGCCATTAGAAAAAATGTAGATGTTTTTGAAGTTTCGAGCAGTATTCCCGCTGTCAAGATATCGGTCGACAAACTAACTTTTGTTCATCTAAGTTACATAAACCTTGAACACATTGATCTTGTTTCATTTTATTATGCCAGCAAATTGTATACTTTTGACGAGTTGCAAAATGTAATTGCTGAAAAAATAAAAAATATTTTTCAATAAAAAATGGTTAAATTCTATCCAATACTACCGACGCTTGAGCCGACTGAAACAAATGTGATGACAAAAACAACGCTTGCGCCTGATCCACATGTGACAGCTGTGCCAATTGCTTCAGATAAAACATTACCAGCAGACACATTCAGATTAAATAATATTACAGAAGCAATTAAATATTTGGAAAGTGAAGAGGCTAGGTACTCCAGATGTAAAAGGAGGTATAAGTCAGTATTTAATTATGTTCAAAACACTTCTATGGCTATTGGTGCAGTTTCAGCTGGATGTTCTGTAGGGGGTATTGTTCTGTTTGCCACAGGAATTGGAAGTATAATTGGAATTGCAATTCAGGGTGTTAGCGTTGCTACATGCCTGACTTGTTTTGGTTTGGAAGCCTTAAACAAAAGGTTTCACACAAAATTACAGAAACATGAAGCATTGAGTACGCTGGCTGGTGCGAAGCTGAGCAGTATGAAACTTATTATCAGTAAGGCATTAAATGATAATTGTATTGATGATGAAGAATTTAAGCGGGTCCAGGATGATTTAAATAATTACAAGAAACAAAAATCTGAAATACAGAATAAAATGCGTAGTCAATCCCCCGTAAATGTTGAAGAACTTAAGGCCAGTTTTTTAGAGATGGGAAAAAAGATCCGTGTTCAGGAAACCACAGAAAACTACACAATCTTTTAAGCAAATAAAAATCAGATTTGGTAATCAATCAATATTTTTGTCATATGGTTTGCAGAGAGATGACACGTCATTTACACCACTTGTGCCTGATTATTTAGTCCCATCAGCATGACCACCTGAGTATTACTGAGAAAAAAAAGTTTTTTTATTGTCCTTGTATCTTGTCAAATCTGACCGAGTAAGTTGTGACTTAAGTCAAGTTGTTGTAAGAACTTATAAGAACTTACAGTAAGTAATTAATAAGTTCTTATGATAAATAATTAATAAGTTCTTATGTCAACTCACTTAAAGGTTACCTCTGCAGGTTCTTAAAAGTTAGTTGTAACTTATTAGTAACGTATAAAGTTCCACTTAAAATTACTTAGACATGTAAATGATTAGGTGTTCATAGAGACAATAGTTATAGAGATAGATACTAAGATATTTAAAAGATAATTAAATAAATAATGACGCATCGGTCATGCTCGTCACTTTTTGAAATCAAAGGGTTGATTCAGAATTAACGGGGGTGTAATGGGGGGTCAAAATTTTAATATTAAAAATGACGTAAATTAATGACAGATGCGTCATTATTGAATTCATTGTCTTTTAAATCTCTTAGTATCTATCTCTACATCGGTGCCGACATATCTGAAAAGAATTATGAACCAATGTAAAATGAAAGTTAGAGATCCCTACAACTGCTGCACAAGTATTGAAATGTGCAAAAAAAAAAGAGTCCTATTTATATTATATGGTTGTGTTTCCCTATAGCTGCGTGACAATGGTGCACTGTGTGACACAGCAACAAAGTAGCTGAGCAGCAAGCAGAAAATCACTTGTGTGTTTCCATATAGCGACATAACAGGCAGCATCGTGCCCGTTTTAAAGTTTTTTTTAGATATGTTGCTGGTTGCT
Organism: Semisulcospira habei; assembly: GCA_036245525.1. Lineage (NCBI taxonomy): Eukaryota > Metazoa > Mollusca > Gastropoda > Semisulcospiridae > Semisulcospira > Semisulcospira habei. The sequence continues at coordinate 319,475,421 of BTPG01000001.1, forward strand.
CTAGCTTTCTGTTAACGGAAAATTTCCATATTACGCTGGACAATTTTTGAGAGGGACGAACGAAATGGGAGGCCGTCTGTTCCTGGGATGAACAAATCTTGAGAAAAACCCAAATTTATCCCAGCTGTGTTTCAAGTACGCAACCAACTTTAGGATGCCTGGGATGGAATTTTGGCACACATGCGAAGCAAGAGTGAGTCTATGTTCTGGACCAGTGGTCATCTGTCCGCTGTCTCTTGTCAGTCCGCCATCGTCCGTGGTAAACTTTAACATTGGCATTTTCTGCGAGACTAAGGCCACCGGGCAGGAAATAGGTCCAAAATAGCCATATTTTGACTAAATGCAATATTAAAAAAAAAAATACTATTCACAACTTCAAACACACACTTTGTATACAGGTACCTGATTGTAAGACCTTTCTATGAATATTACATTTGTATGGTTGACCCCGCGGAGAGGTCAAGGGTCACAAGAGATCAAAAAATGGGTCAAAAATAGAAAATATATATTGACAAAAGATGTTTATTCTCATATACTATTTTAAACGTCAAACCCAAACTTGGTACAAAGATACCTGATGGCAAGACCTATCTAAGCATATTTGGATGATCCCTCGGAAATGTCAAGGGTCACAAGAGGTTGGAAAATGTGTTGTAAAATGCCAATGTTTGGATATAATGGTAGTTATCATCAACATTTCTGTAAACTCCTTCTGGCACAAAGGTAGCTGATGATAAGACCTTCATATGCATACTAATTTAGTCGACTCATCGCAATGGTCATGGGCATGGGGTTTGAATGATGTGTGAGAAATGCTTACATTTTGCGAAAAAATGGATTTTGCTGGTGCAGAAGGCAGCCCTTATTGTCACAAAAGTCACAGACATGTTGATTGGTCAAATGTGAGCTATAACAGCTTTGTCTTTTTTGTTTTGTTATGCTGTTTGTTCCGATGACTGACAGTTTTCAAGTAGACAGCATGTTGCTCAAAGTCATGCACCATTCACAGCAGAATCACTCAATGAGATGATAAAATGTGAAACTGCTGTCACGTCACACAACTAGAAAACCTCGTATTCTCATATTTTATTGCTATTATGTTCTTGACTTGGATCAGTTACCTCATGTGGGGGGGGGGGGGGTATGCAGCTTCATGTATTGGACCCACAACCTGACACGAAAGGCCTTGCGGCACCAGACCTTGCGTTTGGGGGAGGGGAATTTTTTTTTAATTATTTTTATTTATTTATTTATTTATTTATTTATTTTATTTTTTTATTTTTTTTTGGGGGGGGTGGGGGGTGGGCTGACAGATTGCACACTGGCACACACAGATCAAATGAGTAGTGAAAAGTAGTATGCATAAAAAAGTCCAATTACTGACCTTTGTGCCCATTTTGGTTGTAAACTTTTGAAATAAAAGGAAATATAATAGCTATCACTCTACAAAACACTTTTTTAAAACTTTCTGATCACTTGTGACCTTTGACAAATCAGAGGCATCACCAAACATAGCACGCATAAAAAGTTGTTAATCATCAGGCATCTCGGTATCAAGTTTGTAAATAGTATTTTTGAAAACAGGTCCAAAATGGCTTTTTGTGACCTATTTCCTAATAAATTGACTTTTTCAATTTTTCATGTAAAAGAGAAAGAATGCCACACCACTTGTTTTTAACTATCATGGCTGAGCAAAGTTTCGGAACTTGATTAATTATTTTATGCAGTAACATTATTTTAATCAGTTGCACTGACAAGCTATTATGTTGTGATGTGAGATCACTGCCAGTGCCAATTATGCAGTCTCAGTGATCACTGATGGTACAGTACACTTCACACTGAAAAAAAATACACAGCACAATGTGAACACGCTTGAAAGTTCATGCAATGCTTTGTTTAAAATTAAACCCTATCTTGCTAGCAGTAGCCTACTGCATAAAAGAGAAACTTATTTTGCTGCTGTGTTATTTGCAGTTTGTCTGCATATAGACATTTGCAGTTCGCTGCAAGGATTCTTAGCAGCTGACATTAGCACTGACATATATTTTGGGATTAAAATGAGAAAGAAAACGGAGAAAATGACACAGAGATGATTTAATAAATCAGTCAGTCAAGTGATCAAATGAATGAGATATATGATATGTTTTTTTATGATGAACAGCTAGTTAAGGTGGGGGGGGGGGGGGGGGAGGAAGGGGGAGGAGGCACATACTTTATAATGTACACCTACTATTTCTTTCAGTGTTTCCATTACCCACTCATAACACCATTGGGCTCGATGAGTTCTCATGTTTTATTTGAGTGGATTTCAAAATACATGTATTTGCTGCTGTTACATTATCTTCTTACTGGTTTTCACATTATGCTGTAAGATTTACAGTCCCATACTTTAAGCCTGTTCCGCCTAACGCACATGGAGGTTGACTGTATCATTGATATGTGTGTGTAGGTAGCGTTTTGTTTGAGGTGGCAGTTTTGGCCTCACCTTTAAGTTTGGTGCCCCTGTGCATGTGGCCACCAGTACTATTTACAGAACTGATGGCTGCATGTGCAGGCTAGTTCATGGTATCACTTATCAATGTGAACTGGGCAGCCTATTGTTTGAAGTGATCAGTGGTGGCATCATCCATGATGTATGTGTGCATTTGACCACTGGTACTGTTTACAAAGGTGCTCTTTACAGAACTAGTGGCTGAGTATGCATATTATTAGTACTGTCATTGTTATCAGGTGTGGCCTTGTTATCAGGTGTGGCCTTATCTCTAAGTTTTGGTGTCCCTGTGCATGAGGCCAACAGTACTTTTCACAGAACTGATGGCTGCATGTTTAGTGTGGTTAACCCTTATCATTCGGAATACACCAGTGTGTGAAACAAGTTTGACTAAAATAGTTCAAGGGTAGTGCCAGAATAGCTTGGGGCCTCTAGGCGCCAAGCTATTCTGGCACCACCCTTGAACTAAAGCCATCGGTCTATATCCTTATCTGTAAGTACTATAATGTAGCCTGCACATGGCAGTGTACAAATTTGAAGCTTTTAGCCTCAGTATGATATGGGTTTACTGTACACATGAGATTTGTAGGTGGGAAGCTAAAATGCAGGCAGTCAATTCAAGCCACTCTCTTAACCTCAAGTCTCTATATTATAGGTTTTACAGTCCACTAATCCATCAGCATACAATTGTGCATGTGTTTTGTGGGTGTTCTGTGGTTTTGTGAGTGTATGTGGGGTTGGGTTGAAAGTGGGGTGGTATGGCACCTATTACCGTTTATGTGTTCATACAAAACCTACATTACAAACAAACATAAATTAATGATTTAAATAAATAGTTATTTGGGTTTAACAACGCGCAGGCGACTACGGCCATCTCACGGCAGTTAAATAAATAAAGTAAGTCAAAGATACCTGGGACATATGAATGCTAAGTAAAGTATAGATTATGAACATGCACAGATGTACATTCTTTTGGTGGGTGTTTTGCGGTTTTGTGTGTGTAACTGGATTGGGGTTGGAAGCAAGCAGTACGGCACCTATTACCATGTATGTGTATAAGACATAAGACATTTATTCACCAAGTAAAACGTTAAAGGATTTTTGTGTGACATGGTGACAGTAAAATACATCCTCACTTGTAGGGCATTCATCATGTCATACACTCAGTTGGCAATCATCCTATATACAGCACTAAAAGATAGATATATCAACACAATATTATTTAACGCAAATCAGTCATATGTCACAAATCATGGAATCACGTTCCATGGATGGTGATGTACTGAGGACAGCTTCTGGAAAGAAACTGCATCTGAGTTGAGAGGTGCTGGCTTTAAAAGCACGAAACCGCCGGCCAGAGGGCAGAAGCTCGAGGAGATGATTGGCTGGGTGTGACAGATCTGACAGAATAGTACTGGTGGCCACATGCACAGGGGCACCATGGTGTATGTTCTTAAGCTGTATTCTGATGTGTATGTACAAAACCTACATTACAAACAAACAAAATAAATAAATAAATAATTTAAATAAATAAGATACAGTATGTCTAAGGTACCTGGGACATATATGCATGCTAGGTAAAGGATAGATTACAATTATGAACATACACAGATGTGCATGTCCTTTGGTAGGTGTTATGCAGTTTTATGTGTGTATTTAGGTAGGGGTTGGGAGCAGGCGGTGGGGCAGTGGGCAGATGTTCACATCTGCACGGGACATAGACGACCCCGCCCTCCACGAGTCGCCTGCTGCCTTGCAGGCCTGGCCGCTTGGCTGCGGAAAGGCTAAGGGAGGAAACCCCTGACATCAAAGCCCCCGTGTCTCCGGGGAAGGCTTTTGAGCCAGAGACTAGGACAAGGACAGTCTGATATAAAACCTACGACCCGAGGACCTCGATGCCATCGTCCCAGCTTGCTAGGCCATGGCAGATGAACCAAGGGTTTAAAGGGTGGGGCCAGTACTGCGCACACTGCACTCCACCAAAAAGCTCCACCGCGCAGGCTTTAGGAAACGTCCACGGACCATGACACTGACCATTCCAAGTCCTGTAGCGACGGGCGAGGGGCGAAACGGCAGGTGAAAGATGTCACTGGAAGCCGCAGTCTCAAACCTGCATGCAGGCGGTTCAGGATATTGGTCGCCTGATGTTGACCTGGGGATGACAACATCACTCGGCACACCCTGAACGACCAAGCAGCCTTCTCTAGGGACAGCACTGCTTGCTCCACACGGAGAGGGGCCTAGAAAAGGTGGCCTAACCAAAGCTCGTCCCCTCGCAACCCCAGTTGGCTAGCCGCGGTCAACGGGCATCTTCTCCTGCGGTCAAAAAACAAGAAAGAATAACGGATCCACTCTCATGACGACCACGACCGGACTCAACGTAGCATGCTGGAACGTCCGAACCATGCTCGACAAAGCAGACAGCGGACGCCCTGAACGTCGCTCTGCCCTCATTGCCCATGAATTGCGGAGGTTAAACATCGACATCGCCGCGCTCAGCGAAGTACGCCTTCCGGACGAAGGCAGCCTCCAAGAACTTGGTGCTGGGTACACCCTCTACTGGTCAGGCAGGCCTGCATCAGAAAGACGGCTCTCAGGCGTGGGTTTCATGGTCAAGACATCCATTGCGACTAAGCTGGAAAACCTACCAACGGGCCACTCAGACCGCATCATGTCCATGCGCCTCCCACTGAGACACCAGCAACACGTCACCCTTCTCAGTGTGTACTCCCCAACCCTCCTGGCAGAGCCTGCTGAAAAGGACAAATTTTACACTGACCTGCGCAGCCTCCTACAGAGTACCCCTGCAGACGACAAAGTCATCATCCTTGGCGACTTCAACGCCAGAGTGGGCCAGGACTCTGAAGCCTGGAAAGGAGTCCTCGGCAAGCATGGCGTGGGGAACTGCAATGACAATGGCCGCCTACTGTTGGAGTTCTGTGCGGAGCAGCAACTGGTCATCACCAACACTACTTTTCAGCAAAAGGACAGTCGAAAGACCACCTGGATGCATCCTCGCTCCAAACACTGGCACCTTATCGACTATGTCCTAGTGCGTCAGAGGGACCGCAGTGACGTCCTCCTCACCAGAGTGATGCCCAGCGCAGAGTGCCACACTGACCACCGCCTTGTCCGCTGCAAACTCAGGCTCCACTTCAGGCCAAAACCCAAGAAATGGGGGCCCCCCAAGAAAAAGCTTGATGTTGCCAGCCTTCAGCGTGACGATGTGAAAACCGCCTTTCAGACAGATTTACAGCGCAGGCTCAAAGACACAGCGGACCCAGTAGACACAGCGGACCCAGTAGACTCCTCCCCTGAAACACTTTGGGAACAACTGAAAACTGCTATTACAAAATCCTCTGCAGAAGTCTTGGGTTTCGCCAGAAAGAAGAACAAAGACTGGTTTGACGAAAACGATGTAGAGATCCAGGAACACCTAGCAAAAAAAAAGAGCCGCCCATCAGGCCCACCTAGCCCAGCCTTCCTGCCCTGTGAAGAAGTCTGCCTTCCGCCTCGTCTGCAGCAGTCTCCAGCGCAAGCTCAGAGATCTCCAGAATGAGTGGTGGACCAGACTTGCACAGAGGACCCAGCTTTGTGCTGACAATGGTGACTACAGGGGCTTCTACGAAGCACTGAAAGCAGTGTATGGCCCCAGGCACCTGGTACAAAGTCCCCTGCGAAGCGCAAATGGCCAGGCACTCCTCACAGATAATACCTCCATCTTGAACCGCTGGTCGGAATACTTTCACAGCCTCTTCAGCGCTGAGCGCACTGTTCAAGAAGCAGTCGTCATACAAATCCCACACCTCCCAGTAAAGGTTGAATTGGACGAACCGCCCACCGCTGAAGAGACCCTCACAGCCATCCACCAGCTCAAGAGTGGCAAAGCAGCAGGCATTGATGGAATACCGCCAGAGATCTGGAAACATGGAGGCACAGCACTGCACAACAAGCTCCATGACCTCTTTCTCTGCTGCTGGGAGGAAGGAACACTACCAAAAGATCTCCGTGATGCAGTCGTTATCACCCTGTACAAGAACAAAGGCGAGAAGTCTGACTGTTCCAACTATCGTGGAATTACCCTGCTGTCCATTGCTGGGAAAATCCTTGCAAGGCTGCTCCTGAATCGGCTGGTACCTGCCATCGCTGAAGACCAACTCCCAGAGGGCCAGTGTGGCTTCAGAGCAAACAGGAGCACCACCGATATGGTCTTTGTGCTGAGACAGCTACAGGAGAAGTGCCGCGAGCAGAACAAAGGGCTGTACGTAACATTTGTCGACCTAACAAAAGCGTTCGACACTGTGAGCAGGCAAGGCATGTGGCAGATCCTGGAGCGACTTGGCTGTCCCCCAAAGTTCCTCAACATGATTGTCCAGCTACACGAGGACCAGCAAGGCCAGGTCAGACTCAACAATGACCTCTCAGAACCATTCCCTATTCTCAACGGCGTAAAGCAGGGCTGCGTGCTGGCACCGACCCTCTTCACCATCTTTTTTAGCATGATGTTGAAGCAGGCCACAGTGGACCTTGATGATGACGATGCAGTGTACATCAGGTATCGTCTCGATGGCAGCCTGTTCAACCTCAGACGACTGCAGGCCCACACGAAAACCCTAGACCAACTGATTCGTGAGCTGCTTTTTGCTGATGATGCTGCCCTCGTTGCACACACAGAGAGAGCCCTGCAGCGCATCACGTCTTGCTTCGCAGATGCTGCCCAGCTCTTTGGACTCGAGGTCAGTCTGAAAAAGACAGAGGTCCTCCATCAGCCGGCACCCAAGACAGTGTATCGCCCTCCTCACATCACCATTGGCGAGTCTGAACTAAAGTCAGTGCACCAGTTTACTTACCTTGGCTGCATTATCACGTCGGACGCCAAGCTGGACAAGGAGCTTGACAGCAGGCTGGCAAAAGCGAACAGCGCTTTCGGGCGACTTTTCAAGCGGGTGTGGCACAATCAACAGCTGAAAACAGGCACCAAGATCAGCGTGTACAGAGCTGTGGTCCTCACCACCCTGCTGTATGGTTCCGAGTCCTGGGCCCTCTACCGCAGCCAACTACGACTCCTCGAACGCTTCCACCAGCGCTGCCTGCGTACCATCCTGGGCATTCACTGGAGTGACTATGTCACCAACGTTGAGGTCCTTGAACAGGCTGAAACTGTGAGCATCGAGGCTTTGCTGTTGCGGACACAGCTCCGCTGGGCGGGGCATGTCTCCAGGATGGAGGATCATCGCCTACCAAAGATCACCCTGTTCGGCGAGCTTGCTACTGGACACCGTGACAGAGGGGCACCAAAGAAGAGATACAAAGACTGTCTCAAGAAGTCACTTAGTGCCTGCCAAATCGACCACCACCAGTGGTCTTCGCTTGCTGCGGACCGTGACACCTGGCGCTCCACCATTTACAAGGCAGCTGTCTCCTTTGAGGACTCTCACAGAGCTAGCCTTAAGGACAAGCGGCTCAGGAGAAAAAACAGAGATGCCGCAGCTCAGAACCCCGGCCATACCTTCCCCTGCAGCCACTGCGGTCGAACCTGCCTGTCTCGGATTGGCCTCCGCAGCCACGAACAAGCCTGCAGACGTCGTGGGCAACTCCTATAAAATCTTCGTTCGCGAAGTCAAGCCAAGAGGGACTTTTTCAAGAGGTCATCCAAATTGGTATGTATAGAAAGATCTAACCATCGGGTATCATTATACAGTCTACTCCGCTTACAACAAGGTCAGATATAACAAAAGCAGATATAGCAGCAATGTTTTAAAGGTCAAACCAGAAGTGGTTCAACGTAAACTACTTTGTTTATAACAAACACCGGATATAACGTTACAAGAACAACTGCTGGCGCTTATAACATGAGTTTATTGTACGTCTGGGTTTGATGTTGTGAATAGTATTTGAGAAACACGAATGTTCTCAAAATACAGCTAACTGTAACTTATTTCCTCATCCCCTTTGACTTTCAGGTACGTCACTGAAAATGCCATGTTATGAAAGGTCTTGCCAAAAGGTATCCCTGTGGCTTCTCTGAGAAAATGCCAACCGTAAAGTTACCATGGACAGACGACCACTTACATATCCGACCTGAGCCAAAAATGGCAGAATTGTCCAAGTCGTATTTGACACTTTCAGCAGAGACTGTTTCTGTAGGTCTCTTCCGTCAGATGCACTATTTGTGCAGTCTAGATTATGCTTTAGTGTAACTGGAAACAGTTTGACATGCCAGGAGGGGGATCATGGCAGAGGTGCAATCACATAAATGCATTCATCTGGGTGGCTTGGCCATAGAGCGTTCGACTTTTGTCCGAAATGTTGTGGGTTTGAATCCAGGCGGGGTAAAAATGTGTTCAAACCCTATCCAGTGTCTCATGTTTAAAATCACCTTGTAGTGGACAAAAGAAGTTAAGCCCCAATTGGCATCAGAATAAAAATTATGTGAATATGCACGCAGTCACCAGTACTGTTCACAGTACCGGTGACCTCTCAGTACTGGAGATTGCATGTACAGGAAGGCCAATCATATCAGTACATTCATATTCTACCTTAATTATTTACAGAACTTATGACGTTTCAATAAGACTGCACAACAACATAAGAGGACTTTCTCTATAGCAATTGACACATGGAGTCAAAAATTATGATCTACAGAATATTAACACAAGTTTTTATGTTTCTGTAACAACTGCACAACAGTAAAACATTAGCGTTTAGGGCTTAATGTCTTGTCCAGTCCACCATGAAGGTGACGTCAAAGACGAGGTACCGAATAAAAACAACTGGATTTACTAAACGCGTGAAATGCGCAAGTGACAGAATGTACATGACATGTAATGTTCTGTGGCCCTAAACTTCCTGTGTGTTCCCATCACCGATGACAGTCCCATTTCAATTTACATTAGTTGTGCCAGGGGCGGGAGCATCCAAGTGTTGGACACTGTTGCGCCATATTACAATGAACACCAATGTGATGACTCGGACATCTGCACACACACACACACACACACACACACACACACACACACACACACACACACACACACACACACACACACACACACACACACACACACACAAATTCAATGTGCATTCAACTACAGGAATGATGCAACATTAAAAGAAACAAGAAAGGCAAAGCCCTTATGGCTCACATGTATGCACTAATGTATGCCCCAGGCATGGGTATTGTCCTCGGATCCATGGAAAATAATTTCCCATTCCTCGGGGGAAAAAGACAAATCCTCGCATTTTATTTCCGTTGCTGCCATCTATTGGCAAAGCAGACAAGACTTGGGCACGGGAATTGTCCGCGGCCCGCACTGGTCACTGTTGGAGTGTGCCGCGCGCTGTGCAGTAAAGCTAGGCGGGCAGACACGCACTATGTTTAATTATTCGGCCGGAGCAAGGTGTCAAGCCTACCCCCCCCCCCCTTTTTTTTTCGGCACCTGGAAGCAAGGTCTAGCTTCGTGGAGGCCTTTTGTATCAGGCTCAAGGTCCTGGACCCACTAGTTTCAGCTAATTTTCGCTTGGGCAATTCCCATGCCTGATGACCTTTGTGACAATAAGTAAAGGGTTGGCTTCAGCGCCAGCAAAATCCATGTTTTCTCAAATTTTAAGCATTTATCACACATCTGTCAAACCCCTGTGACCCTTGATCTGTACGATGAGTCAAATGAATTAGTATGCAAACGAAGGTCTTATCATCAAATGTTGATGATAGCTACAATTGTATGCAAAAATTGGCATTTTACACACATTTGCCAACCTCTTGTAACCCTTGACCTGTCCGAGGGATCATCAAAATTTGTATGCATATATATGTCTTATCCTTGTACGAAGTTTTCGTTTGAAATTGTGAATAGTATTTGAGAAAATAGAAATTTGTCAAAATATTGCTATTTTTCAAATGTTCCCCGATCTTTTGTTACCCTTGACCTTTGAGAGAGGTCACTCATATTGGTATGTTTAGAAAGGTCTTTACATAAAGTATCCTTGGACACAGTTTAAAGACTGGCTTGATCAGTCCCCGAGAATATGCCCATGTTAAAGTTTACCACGGACGACATATGAATGACCACTGGCCCAGAACATAGACTCCTCCCTTTTGCTGGACAAATGAGCAAAAAAAGGCGAAGTCCTTAAGGCTGAAGTGCATAACTGATCCACCGAATTATGTATAATCTGACCTTTGTGGCCTTGACCAGAAATGACAATGCACATGTTCACGTGTCGTAATGAAGTAAAAAGCTGGCCTTTGTACATAGGTAACTCACGTTTCGCCAAAATTAACACATTTTTTGCACATCTGTCAACGCCTCACGACCCTCATGTTTTACAAGCATCAACCAATTAGACTAGTCAACCAGTTGTAAATAATAATAAGAGGGGAAAGCCCTTATGGCTCACATGTATCGACCGATCCACACATGTCTGAAAGTTTTTTTCTCAAATTATGGCTATTTGTTACCTATTTCCTGAGCTCTTGTGACCCTTGACCATTCCAAGAGGTCATCCAAATTAGTATGCATAGATAGATCTTACCATCAGATATATCTGTAGCAAGTTTTGGTTTAGAGTTGTGAATAGTATTTGAGAAAAAAATATTTTGTAAAAATACGCTCATTTTGGACCTATTTCTTGAGCTCTTCCGTCTTGTGACCCTTGACGTTCCAAGGGATCAACCAAATTAGTGTGTGTATAAAGGTTTTACGATCAGGTATCTTTGTACCCCGTTTATGTTTGAAGCTGTGAATAATATTTTAGAAAAAAAAATAAATGATGTCCCAAAATAGCTATTTTGGATATATTTCCTGATCTCCTGTGACCTTGACCTTTGTGTGAGGTCACTTAACTTGGTATGTTTATAAAGGTCTTGCCACAAAGTATCCTTGGGCCAAGTGTGAAGACTGTAGCCTGAATAGTCTCCAAGAAAATGCCAACGTTCAAGTTTACCGCGGGCGGACGATGGACCACTGGCCCAGAACATACTCTCGTTTGCTTCACACGTGCACCAAAAGTATGCATCTTTTGACGCAAACAACAGATCAAAACTCCAGACAAACGTACTAACTGCGCTTTTTTTGAGGGAAAGACTAAATTGCAATATCACATTTTTTGGGTGTCCAGGCTTATTAAATCCACTGTTAGCTAGTTAGTTAGTTATTTGGGTTTAACGCCGAGCAGGCAGCTAAGGCCATCTCACGGCGGGAAGGGTAAAAATCTGGTCAGCCAGACTAAAAGATAGGTCTTAAGACATGATGTAAATATACCTTAAAAATATGTCAGGCTAAAATGTCGCACAGGTCTTTAAAGAAAACGTCGAAAGACTCTCAAAAAGGTCAAAATAATAGAAACATCATAATCTATAAACGCTCAAATCTTATTAAAAATATGGCACTCTCTCAGAAAACTGAAGATCTTGTCCGGGGGCACATCCCGGAACAAAACCTTCAAGGAGTCTGCTGTGAAATGTTTATGCCTTGTGTCGATTAGATCAGCACAAGACAACAAAAAGTGTTGAACAGAGTACTGCTCGTCGCAGGCATAGCACCATGGACGCTCCTCCTGTTTTAGTAAATAAGAGTGTGTAACATACGTGTGCCCGATGTGGAGCCGAGCCAGGACAGTCTCCTCACGGCGGCTGCCGCAGCGATAAGGTAGACCGTCGGACAACTTAGGAAGTATGCTGGTTATCAGGAGCACGGCCATCTGGCTCATCAAGGTCCTAATAGTCCTGGTATGGTGGAGGGGGCGGTGCAGCCCACTCACGTAGCCAGTTTTGCGGTCCCAGTCGGGGAGGAACCACAACTGGGCTCAGTGTGTTCAGCTGACGAAGGTGGTTGCCTACCGCTGGTAGACGGGGTTGTGAATGGATGTCTTGCTTCTGTTCTCCGTGACTCAGGTACGACGACCGCAGGGGTCAGACGTAGCCTTGTTAGACAAGATCAGTACACAGGGGAGACACAGAAAGTAGTTTCGTTTGGAGGAAAGATAGAAGTTTTTCTCTTAGCTAAGATAGAGATTGACACAGAATTTTTCACAGGTGAGCTGGTTTCGTGTGTCATCGACGAGCCAGTAGTAGATTTAGTTCTGGTAACATGAAGGGTGTGCAGCCAGTCATCGCTAAAGTTGGAACGATTAAGCGAGCTCACGTTCCTAGCGGTGCAGTCGCATCAGTCGTAACGAGAGCTCAGAGCAAGCGTGCTCGTGGACAGAGGGAGCGTGGTATTTCCGTCCAGAAACAGGGAATCGGTCAGCGGGTGTGGCCCAATAGTCGGGTTGGCTGGAGACGGCATACTTCTGTAGCGGACAGAAATGCGGCTCAGCACCCAATAATATGTAGGTAGATCGGAGATCGAAGTCTCGCGATTGTGCTTTTTTTGTGTGTGGGCAGTCTTTGGATCGTTTTCGTTTCTGGAGGTTTTAGGGCGTTGGTTCTGTTTGCTGTCGCTGTGTGATCTGACGGTGTGCGTTAAGGCGTAAGGCTGTAATTTTCTTCCTTGTATTCTAGATAGTCAGTTAGTCCTTTCCTGTTTTCGGATAACATTACGTCGAGTAGTCTTAAAAAGAAACTCGGTGGTTTCTTTTTTTTCCCGAGGAAGGGGGAATTGTGATGAAGCTCTATGCTCGTGCATAGTGCCCACACAGTAGGATTAGTACGGTACGGTTTTTGTTATCGAGTAGGATTAGTACGGTACGGTTTTTGTTAACGGTTTGTTTGCCGAAAGTCCGTGTGGCAGTAGACGCACGTGAAATCTGTAAGACATGGTTAGTACGGTTTTTTTTAGTGAGTTCTGTTTAGTGAGTTCTAGGCGGAAGCTGTGACTGTCAGAGGTCTAAATAGGTAGTGCGGGCTGTCTTGTTATATGGAACGGTTGTGTTCGAGTTACCGAGCCCGCATTCCAAGACTCTGAAGCCTAGATTTCAGGTATGTTTCTATAAATGTAGTATTGATAATTGTTTAGTTAAAGACAGTATGCGTGGTAGGATTAATGTGGTTGTATAGCGGTGTTCCGGTTTGGTTTAGTGTGATGAATCTCTATGCTTGTGCATGGTGCTCGCACAGTAGGATTAGTATGGTACGGTTTTTGTTAACGAGTAGGATTAGTACGGTACGGTTTTTGTTAACGGTTTGTTGCCGAAAGTCCGTGTGGTATTAGACGCACGTGAAATCTGTAAGACATGGTTAGTACGGGTTTTTTTGTAGTGAGTTCTGTTTAGGCGGAAGCTGTGACTGTCAGAGGTCTAGTTTGGTTAGTGCGGGCTGTTTTGTTGTATGTAACGGTTGTGTTCGAGTTACCTAGCCCGCATTCCAAGACTCTGAAGCCTAGATTTCAGGTATGTTTCTAAATGTAGTATTGATAGTTGTTTAGTTAAAGACGGTATGCGTGGTAAGATTAATGTGGTTGTATAGCGGTGTTCCGGTTTGGTTTAGTTATAGTATGTTTAGAATTCGGTGAAGTAACCGGTGTTTTGTATACAGTTGTTTACCGAGATAGATGACTAAAGGAATATGAAGTGTGTATGTCTAAGCCGCTATAAAGATAGTACGTGGTTGGGTAAGCATAGTCTTTTCCAGGGTATAGAGTAATGTATAGCAAGAGTGTTAGGCTATAGTCTGTTTCAAGATAGTGACAGAGATATGGGGGTGATACGAAAATAGTTTATGAAGCACGTGTGTGTGTGTGAATGAACGTGTGAGTTATTTGTATCAGCCAGGTTACGTGACGTTTCTCATTGATCCAATATGTTGTGTGTTTAGCAAGTGTTACGTTGGGACTTTTGTTGTCTATTTAGAGTTCTTGTGTAAAGAGTGGGAAGACGGACGCCGAGACGTCGAGTCGCAGGTGGGACCTACGTGAGGTCATCCCTCCAGCTCTTCTGAGAGTGAGTCTGACTGGGAACCAAGACACCCAAGTCCAAGCGAGAACTGGGTGTACCGTACGAGAACGAGGACGTCCGTGCCCAAAGAGACAGGACGGCAATACGCGTACGACGAAGGACTTTCACGCCTAGACGTGAGAAGGACCAACGTAACCAGGCAACAACATCAAACAGGTTGGAGACATTCAGAAACTAAAACCTAGCCTGGCAAAGATACTGTGATTTGAGTGTGTGACAGGAGAGCATTATATATAGTTTGATAGTCTTTAAAGTGTTTCTTTTCTTTTATAGTGTATAAAGGTTACTTTAGAAAGAGAGCCCGTGTGTTGTGTTTTACCGCATGAATGCGCCCGTCTGAGTCAGTGGCGGTGTATGCATCTGTTGCGTGAGAGTCTGTGCGTACGACTGTGGGCAAGTCTGCGTGCGTTACAGTGGTGACCCTGTTTTAGCGGTAGGTTAAAGTATCTGCGGGCGATAGCGAGTAGCGATTTTAGAGTAGGACTTGTTGCTGTGTGCATGTTGTGTTAGATTCCCCTCTCCGATTCTAGGGGGTAAGATCCGTTATTTCTGTAGTTTTCTGGATCTTACGAGGAATTAGTACTTGTTTCTTCCTGTTGTATAGGTAGTATTCTTTTTCCTTGCTCTTCTTTCTATCGTCTTATTTTTCGGTCCATCTGGGCGTCAAGTAGGTCACTGTTTCTGCGTAGGTAGTTGATATTGTTGTGAGTTTTATTAAGTTGCCGTGATTGGGTTGTGATTTGTATTTTTCCGTTTTCAAGTTTTTTGGGAATTTGTAGCAAATATGGAGGTAGACCCGGTAGAGGCTTACATTAAACAGGGGGAAAGGTTAGGACTTGGGGATGAGAAGCTTTTTGACTATGTGGAGAAGTGTAGGGATAGAGAAGATAGGGCGAGAGAGAGAGAGTGCTTAAGGAGAAGGAGTTAGAAGTTCAGAGGGTAAAAGACGAGAAAGAGTTGGAGATTCGTAGACTTAGAGAGGAGAAAGAGTTGGAAATGCAGATACAGAGGGAGGAGAAAGAGCTAGAAATTCAGAGAGAGAGAGAAGAGAAAGACAGAATACTTAAGAAGGAGGAATTGAAGGAGAAAGAGTTAGAAGCTCAGAGAGAGCGAGATGAGAAAGAAAGAGTCTTTAGGGAGAAAGAGTTAGAAGTACAGAGAGAAGAGAGAGAGTTTCAGAGAGAGAAAGACGAGAAGTCTCTAGCGTTTCAGAGAGAGAAGGACGAGAGGGAACATGCGTTAAGAGAGAGAGAATTAGAGTACCAGAGAGAGAAAGAAGAGAAAGATAGGGAGGTACAAATACAGTTAGCTCGAGATGCGGGATCTAGACCGGATAGTGATTCAGTAGGCCGAGGCATACGTAATTTTCCTAAACTGCCGATGTTTAAAGAGTCCGTGGACTCTATTGACGCTTTTTTGTGTCATTTTGAGTCTCATGCGCAGGCGTTGAGTTGGCCTTCTGCCAACTGGCCCGTTTTGCTTTCATCTGTGCTTGAGGGACAGGCCTTGAGTCTTTACCATAGTTTGACCGTTTCGGGGACCATAGATTACGAGACTTTGAAGCAGTGTCTCTTGCAGAAGTTCCAGTGTAATGCGGAAGGTTTTAGGGAACGCTTGAGAGCTTGTCGGCCATAGACAGGGAAATCGTTTATGTCGTTTGGCAAACGGTTGTCCCATTCGCTCGTACGTTGGGTCGAACTGTCAAAGATCGACCACACGTACGAAGCATTGTTCGATCTCATGTTGGCTGAACAGTTCTTTGGTAGCGTTTCCAAGGATCTAGCGGTATTCTTGAGAGAGCGTAACCTCAAGACTACGGACGAGTTAGTGCAGCACGCGGAGGCTTTTCGAATGGCGCATCCTACGAAAAACCTCGCGCGTAGGACCGAGACACCGACAGTCGGGGTGGTCGCCGCTAACACGACTGAGGGTTACCGGGGCGTTAATACTTTACGTGGAGCGCAGCTGGGTAACGGTAGAGGTACTTTGCGTTTTCGACGCGGTGATCGGGGTAACAGCAATGGCGGTAGCGATTCGTACGCACGTGGAGGGACTTCTTTGCGTGGGTATGGTCGTGGTCGTGTTGCGAGTTCGGACACTCAGTGTTTTTCTTGTCGTGGGTACGGGCACTTCAGTCGGAGCTGTCCGTACTACAGTGCAGGCGCGCAGTATGCTGGTTATCAGGAACACAGCCATCTGGCTCATCAAGGTCCTAATAATCCTGGTATGGTGGAGGGGGCGGCGCAGCCCACTCACGTAGCCAGTTTTGCGGTCCCAGTCGGAGAGGAACCACAGCTGGGCGCAGTGTGTTCAGATGACGGAGGTGGTAGCCTACCGCTGGTGGACGGTGTGGTGAATGGATGTCTTGTTTCTGTTCTCCGTGATTCAGGTACGACGACCGCAGGGCCAGACGTAGCCTTGTTAGACCAGATCAGTTTACAGGCGAGACGCAGGAAGTAGTTTCGTTTGGAGGAAAGATAGAAGTTTTTCCGTTAGCTAAAATAGAGGTTGACTCGGAGTTTTTCACAGGTGAGCTGGTTTCGTGTGTCATCGACGAGCCAGTAGTAGATTTTGTTCTGGGTAACATGAAGGGTGTGCAGCCAGTCATCGCTAAAGTTGGAGCGATTAAGCGAGCTCATGTTCCTAGCGGTGCAGTCGCGACGAGAGCTCAGAGCAAGCGTGCTCGTGGGCAGAGGGAACGTGGTATTTCCGTCCAGAAACAGGGAATCGGTCAGCGGGTGTGGCCCAATAGTCGGGTTGGCTGGAGACGGCATACTTCTGTTGCGGACAGAAATGCGGCTCAGCACCCAAAAATGTGTAGGTAGACCGGAGATCAAAGTCTCGCGATTGTGTGTTTTGTGAGTGGGCAGTCGTTGGATCTTTTCATTTCTGGAGGTTTTGGCGCGTTAATTCGGTTTTCAAGTTCGCTGTGCGATCTGAAGGTATGCGTTAAGGCGTAAGGCTGTAATTTTCTTTCTTGTATTCTAGATAGTCAGTTAGTCCTTTCCTGTTTTCGGATAATACGTCGAGTAGTCTTAAAAAGAAACTCGGTCGTTTCTTTTTTTTCCCGAGGAAGGGGGAATTGTGATGAAGCTCTATGCTTGTGCATGGTGCTCGCACAGTAGGATTAGTACGGTACGGTTTTTGTTAACGAGTAGGATTAGTACGGTACGGTTTTTGTTAACGGTTTGTTGCCGAAAGTCCGTGTGGTATTAGACGCACGTGAAATCTGTAAGACATGGTTAGTACGGGTTTTTTTTGTAGTGAGTTCTGATTAGTGAGTTCTAGGCGGAAGCTGTGACTGTCAGAGGTCTAGTTTGGTTAGTGCGGGCTGTTTTGTTGTATGGAACGGTTGTGTTCGAGTTACCTAGCCCGCATTCCAAGACTCTGAAGCCTAGATTTCAGGTATGTTTCTAAATGTAGTATTGATAGTTGTTTAGTTAAAGACGGTATGCGTGGTAAGATTAATGTGGTTGTATAGCGGTGTTCCGGTTTGGTTTAGTTATAGTATGTTTAGAATTCGGTGAAGTAACCGGTGTTTTGTATACAGTTGTTTACCGAGATAGATGACTAAAGGAATATGAAGTGTGTATGTCTAAGCCGCTATGAAGATAGTACGTGGTTGGGTAAGCATAGTCTTTTCCAGGGTATAGAGTAATGTATAGCAAGAGTGTTAGGCTATAGTCTGTTTCAAGATAGTGACAGAGATATGGGGGTGATACGAAAATAGTTTATGAAGCACGTGTGTGTGTGTGAATGAACGTGTGAGTTATTTGTATCAGCCAGGTTACGTGACGTTTCTCATTGATCCAATATGTTGTGTGTTTAGCAAGTGTTACGTTGGGACTTTTGTTGTCTATTTAGAGTTCTTGTGTAAAGAGTGGGAAGACGGACGCCGAGACGTTGAGTCGCAGGTGGGACCTACGTGAGGTCATCCCTCCAGCTCTTCTGAGAGTGAGTCTGACTGGGAACCAAGACACCCAAGTCCAAGCGAGAACTGGGTGTACCGTACGAGAACGAGGACGTCCGTGCCCAAAGAGACAGGACGGCAATACGCGTACGACGAAGGACTTTCACGCCTAGACGTGAGAAGGACCAACGTAACCAGGCAACAACATCAAACAGGTTGGAGACATTCAGAAACTAAAACCTAGCCTGGCAAAGATACTGTGATTTGAGTGTGTGATAGGAGAGCATTATATATAGTTTGATAGTCTTTAAAGTGTTTCTTTTCTTTTATAGTGTATAAAGGTTACTTTAGAAAGGGAGCCCGTGTGTTGTGTTTTACCGCATGAATGCGCCCGTCTGAGTCAGTGGCGGTGTATGCGTCTGTTGCGTGAGAGTCTGTGCGTACGACTGTGGGCAAGTCTGCGTGCGTTACATTTAGTTATAGTATGTTTAGAATTCGGTGAAGTAACCGGTGTTTGTGTATACAGTTGTTTACCGAGTTAGATGACTAAAGGAATGTGAAGTGTGTATGTCTAAGCCGCTATGAAGATAGTACGTGGTTGGTTAAGCATAGTCTTTTCCAGGGTATAGAGTAATGTATAGCAAGAGTGTCAGTTATGCTATAGTCTGTTTCAAGATAGTGACAGATATGGGGGTGATACGAAAATAGTTTATGAAGCACGTGTGTGTGTGTGAATGAACGTGTGAGTTATTTGTATCAGCCAGGTTACGTGACGTTTCTCATCGATCCAATATGCTGTGTGTTTAGCACGTGTTACGTTGGGACTTTTGTTGTCTATTTAGAGTTCTTGTAACAAGAGTGGAAAGACGGACGCCGAAACGTCGAGTCGCAGGTGGGACCTACGTGAGGTCATCCCTCCAGCTCTTCTGAGAGTGAGTCTGGCTGGTGGCCAAGACACCCAGGTCCAAGCGAGAACTGAGTGTACCGTACGAGAACGAGGACGTCCGTGCCCAAAGAGACAGGACGGCAATACGCGTACGACGAAGGACTTTCACGCCTAGACGTGAGAAGGACCAACGTAACCAGGCAACAACATCAAACAGGTTGGAGACATTGAGAGACTAAAACCTAGCCTGGCAAAGATACTGTGATACGTGTGTGGTGTGATAGTAGAACATTGTATATAGTTGATAGTCATTTAAGTCATTCTTTTCATTTATAGTGTATAAAGGTTACTTTAGAAAGGGAGCCCGTGTGTTGTGTTTTACCGCATGAATGCGCCCGTCTGAGTCAGTGGCGGTGTATGCGTCTGTTGCGTGAGAGTCTGTGCGTACGACTGTGGGCAAGTCTGCGTGCGTTACAGTCAGGGAGGCGGTGCTTAAATGGGCTTCAAGGATGGCGAGAGGACACTGCGGCCGCAGCCACTCTCCCATCCTCAGACTTTGACCCATCGGTATAGATACGACAATAGCCAGGAAAAGTTGAAAGCAGTTCATTGAGGCTCTGTTGGTATATGGCTGGTGGAGTAGAGTCTTTCTTGTGGGCAGTCAAGTCCAGCAAGATCTCAGGAACTGGTAAGAGCCAAGGTGGAGTGATGTGTTGCAGGGATTCCGAAACTCTGTCCAGGTCCAATCCGGCCGCCTGCAGATGAGGTCGGACACGGAAAGAAAGTGGACGGACAGCTCCCGGATGGGTATCGTAAATCTCTGCAAACCATGGTTTAAAAACACAATCATAGGCAGGATTGTCTGGATGGGCCTTCAGTTTCAGAACGTAGCTGAGCATGAGGCGGATGCGGCGGAGCTTTAGAGAAGGCTCCCCTGCCTCGGCATACAGACTAGGAACTGGAGACGTCTTGAAGGCCCCAAGACATATCCGCAGACCCTGATGGTGAATTGTGTTCAGACGCTGTAGCACAGACTTGGAAGCTGAGCCATACACCACAGAGCCGTAATCCAGTTTGGACCGAAAAAGGGGCCAGGTACAGACGAAGTAAGACAGTACGGTCCGCACCCCAGTCAGTACGACCGACGACACGAAGAATGTCAAGAGCCTTCTGACAAGAGGTTCTAAGGTAATTAATATGGTTGCGGAAGGTAAGTCTTTTGTCAAAAATGACCCCCAGAAACTTTGCCTCCCCGGCCACCTTAATTGGCACTCCAGCAATGCTCAGGCTAGGTTCTGGAAAAAAAATTTCGTCTGGTTAGTAAAATGCACACAGACAGTCTTGGAGGGCGAGAACTTGAATCCATTGAGAGACACCCACCCCTGGATGCGATCAACGGACAGCTGCAAGCGCCTCTCAAGGGACGCAAGGCCTCGACCACGTGCGCACAAAGCAAAGTCGTCAACAAACAAAGAGCATTCAGAATCATCCTTGACGGCCTTTACAATGTTATTAATTTTAACACTAAATAAAACAGGAGATAGAATGCTGCCCTGCGGGACACCCATCTCCTGTTCAAAGGAGTCAGAGAGGGTGGAGCCCACACGGACATGGAACGACCGGTTAGTCAGAAAATTGTGAATAAAAACGGGCAGGTGCCCTTTAAAACCCATATCCAACAAGTCAGACATTATGCCATACTTCCAGGTAGTGTCATATGCCTTCTCAAGATCGAAGAAAATTGCATAGACATGCTGCTTGTTGACAAAAGCATCTCGAATAAATGATTCAAAGCGGACTAAATTAATGGTCAGTTGTACTACGGAAGCGCCGGAAACCGCACTGGAGGTCTGTGAGGAGACCCTGTGACTCAAGATGCCACACCAGGCGGGCGTTGACCAGGCGCTCCATAGTTTTACATAAACATGATGTCAAAGCGATAGGCCGGTAGTTGCCCGGGTCGGAAGGATCCTTACCCGGCTTGGGGATCGGTACAACCACAGCCTGGCGCCAAGACGGCGGAAAATGACCAGTTCTCCAGATATGGTTAAAGGCCTTGAGAAGTACAAGGAGTGACCTCTCAGGCAGATGCGTTAGGAATTGATAGTGGACGGTATCTAGGTCAGCAGCAGAGTCATTACATTTCTGCATGGCTTGCTGCAATTCTGATAATGTAAATGGGACATTATAGTCTTCTGAGTTATCAGACTAAAAATCACAAATACGAGACTCTTGCTTCTCCTTCTCTCTCTGGAAGAAAGGTGAATAATGCTCTGTTGAAGAATTATGGGCAATGGTGGAGGCAAGAAAATTGGCCACAGCTTTTTTTTTTAAATCTGTAACCAAGCTGGCACCATCTCTAAGATGGCCAACAGAAGCCGAGCCACCCCTGCCCCAAATCCACTGTTAGCGTCTGAAGATGCATTTGTTCACCAACCTCTGATTTCCAGAAATCGTCTATTAGCATAACAAGAGTGGCAAACCCTGTGACCTTGACCTTTGCAACAGATCAATAAATAAGCAAGTGTTTAATGTTGTAACAGCAATACAGGGTTGGCTGTTGTACCTGTAAATTCTATGTTTTCTTAACATTTATGCATTTTTCATGCCTTTGTCAACCTCCCATGACCCTTGGTTTTTGCAATTAGAGAACTAAATTACTATGCATAGAATTGGCTACCTGTTTGCAAAACTGGGTTGAAAAGCATTGCAGAAATTTGATTAAAACTAAAATTATAAAAAAAAGTAATAACAAAGAACACTGCCAATCTCTTGTGAACCAAGGCCTTTCTCAGGGGTTGTCCAAATTAACATGCATCCCCGTACATAAGTTGGGATGGAAGGTGTAAACAGTATTTGAGAAAAAAAAATTGGGGGGGGGGGGTCAAACAATAACTATGACACTATTTGCTGATCTCTACCTTTCTAACGGGTCATCGAAATCAGTGTGCAGCGCAAGATGGAATGTTCCACCAATGGAATGTTCACCGTATTTCAAGGGAAAAAATTGACAGGGACAGAAAAACGGTGGAAAGCTGTCCATGACCAGGACGGACACATCTTAAGACAAGAAGGGCGTGTATCAACCGATCCAAACATTTCTGATAAAAAACGTTTCTTGTCAAAATATGGCTATTTTCTTACCCATTTCCTGAGCTCTTGTGACCCTTGACCTCTCCGAGGGGTCATCCAAATTAATATGCATCGATAGGTCTTACCATCAGGTATCTCTGTAGCAAGTTTTTGGGTTTGAAATTGTGAATAGTATTTGAGAAAAGAAAAGAAAAATTTGTCCAAGGGATCAACCAAATTAGTGTGCATATAAAGGTCTTACAATCAGGTATCTTTGTACCAGGTTTGGGTTTGAAGTTGTGAATAGTATTTGAGTAAAAATAAGTTATGTCCCAAAATAACTCTTTTTGATATATTTCCTGATTTCCTGTGACCTTGACCATTGTGAGTGGTCACTGAAATTAGTATGTTTAGAAATGTATTGCCACGAAGTACCCTTGGGCCAAGTTTGAAGACTGTAGCTTGAATAGTCTACGAGAAAATGACAACGTTCAAGTTTACCACGGACGACCACTGGCCCAGGACATAGACTCCCTTTTGCTTCACACGTGAGCCAAAAAAAAAAAAGAACTTATCCCTACACCTTTCAAGTCCGCGATGGGCTGTAAGCGCCTGGGACAGATTTTTTTGTTATGCTGTTCATCCTGATATGCACAGTTATAAATCCTGATGAAAAGCCTGAATGTCTTACCATCAGGTATCTTTGTACCAATTTGGGAACTAAATGTGCAAATAGTATTTGAGAGACATTGTCAAAATATGGCTTTTTTTTTACCTAGTTTCTGCTCCCCCGTGACCTTGACCTAAAAGAAGGGCACTGAAATTGGTATGTTTAGAAAGTATTGCCCAAAAGTATCCTTTGGGCTACGTTTGAAGACTGGCTTGAACACTCTCTGAGAAAATGTTAGACAGTTTAAGTCGACAGACAGACAACCACTGGCCCAAAACATAGACTCACTTGTGCAATCGCATGTGAGCCCCCCCCCCCCCCCCTCCCAATAGGTCTTGTTATTAGCAACTTTTGTGCCAAATTGTACTACTCAGTTTCCAGTAATAATTATATTGTACCCAGTTAGGAATCTCTTTTACATAACCGCCGACCTCTTGCGGCCTTTGACTTTTCCAAACAGTCATCAAATTAATAAGAATAGTAGGTGCTAGTCACTTACCTCAAGGGGGTAGGGTGTCCAACCTGTTGTTTAGGACTTTCATTACAAGACAAGGCTCAAGAGTCCTCCACAACACTAGACTGTCTTCCAGTGGCCGAAAAATCTACCGGGGGGGGGGGGGGGGGGGGTGTATAGCACCCCGAAAAGGACAAGGACCGTTGGACCCCCACCCCCAACTCTTCGGATAGGCAGATCTAGCCATCAGGTATTTTGACAATAGTTTTTCAGAATGTATCTACATACCGCCTTTTGGACAAAGTCGCTGAAACTTGTACATTTTTGTTTACACAGGTCCTGCCACAAAGTATCGTTGGGTGAATTAAGCCACAAAGTATTGTTGGGTCAATTATGAAGATTGTCTCTCTTGGCTTGACTTCGCGAACGAAGATTCTATAGGGCTTGCCCACGTCGTCTGCAGGCATTTTCGTGGCTGCGGAGGCCAATCCGGGACAGGCAGGTACGACCGCAGTGGCTGCAGGGGAAGGTCTGGTCAGGGTTCTGAGTTACGACAGCTCTGTTTTTTCTTCTGAGCCGCTTGTCCTTAAGATTAGCTCTGCGAGAGTCCTCAAAGGAGACGGCTGCCTTGTGAATGGTGGAGCGCCAGGTGTCACGGTCCGCAGCAAGCGAAGACCACTGGCGGTGGTCGATTTGGCAGGCACTAAGTGACTTCTTGAGACCGTCTTTGTATCTCTTCTTTGGTGCCCCTCTGTCTCGGTGTCCAGTGGCGAGCTCGCCGAACAGAGTGATCTTGGGTAGGCGATGATCCTCCATCCTGGAGACGTGCCCCGCCCAGCGAAGCTGTGTCCGCAGCAGCAAAGCCTCGATGCTTACAGTTTCCGCCTGTTCAAGGACCTCGACGTTGGTGACATAGTCACTCCAGTGAATGCTGAGGATGGTACGCAGGCAGCGCTGGTGAAAGCGTTCGAGGAGTCGTAGTTGGCTGCGGTAGAGGGCCCAGGACTCGGAACCGTACAGCAGGGTGGTGAGGACGACAGCTCTGTACACGCTGATCTTGGTGCCTTTTTTCAGCTGTTGATTGTGCCACACCCGCTTGAATAGTCGCTCGAAAGCACTGTTCGCTTTTGCCAGCTTGTTGTCCAGCTCCTTGTCCAGCTTGGCGTCTGACGTGATGATGCAGCCAAGGTAGGTAAACTGGTGTACAGACTTCAGTTCGGACTCGCCGCTGGTGATGTGGGGAGGGCAATGCTCTTCCTTGGGTGCCGGCTGATGAAGGACCTCTGTCTTTTTCAGACTAACCTCAAGTCCAAAGAGCTGGGCGGCATCTGCGAAGCAGGACGTAATGCGCTGCAAGGCTCCCTCTGTGTGTGCAACAAGGGCAGCGTCATCAGCAAACAGCAGCTCACGAATCAGTTGGTCTAGGGTTTTCGTGTGGGCCTGCAGTCGTCTGAGGTTGAACAGGCTGCCATCGAGACGATACCTGATGTACACTGCGTCGTCGTCGTCGAGGTCCACTGTGGCCTGCTTCAACATCATGCTGAAGAAGATGGTGAAGAGGGTCGGTGCCAGCACGCAGCCTTGCTTTACGCCGTTGCGAATGGGGAATGGTTCTGAGAGGTCACTGTTTAGTCTGACCTGGCCTTGCTGGTCCTCGTGGAGCTGGACGATCATGTTGAGGAACTTTGGGGGACAGCCTAGTCGCTCCAGGATCTGCCACATACCTTGCCTGCTCACAGTGTCAAACGCTTTTGTTAGGTCGACAAACGTTACGTACAGCCCTTTGTTCTGCTCGGGGCACTTCTCCTGAAGCTGTCTCAGCACAAAGACCATGTCGGTGGTACTCCTGTTGGCTCTGAAGCCACACTGGCCTTCTGGGAGGTGGTCTTCAGCGATGGCAGGTACCAGCCGATTCAGGAGTAACCTTGCGAGAATTTTCCCGGCAATGGACAGCAGGGTAATTCCACGATAATTAGAGCAGGCAGACTTCTCTCCTTTGTTCTTGTACAGGGTGATGATGACTGCATCACGGAGATCCTTTGGTAGTGTTCCTTTTTCCCAGCAGCAGAGAAAGAGGTCGTGGAGCTTGTTGTGCAGTGCTGGGCCTCCATGTTTCCAGATCTCTGGCGGGATTCCGTCAATGCCTGCTGCTTTGCCACTCTTGAGCTGGTGGATGGCTGTGAGGGTCTCTTCGGCGGTGGGCGGTTCGTCCAATTCAACCTTTAGTGGAAGGTATGGGATTTGAAGGATTACTGTTTCTTGAACAGTGCGCTCAGCGCCGAAGAGGTCCTGAAAGTATTCCGACCAGCGGTTCAAGATGGAGGTATTATCTGTGAGGAGTGCCTGTCCATCAGCGCTTCGCAGGGGACTTTGTACCATGTGCCTAGGGCCATACACTGCTTTCAATGCTTCGTAGAAGCCTCTGTAGTCACCGTTGTCAGCGCAGAGCTGGGTCCTCTGTGCGAGTCTGGACCACCACTCGTTCTGGAGCTCTCTAAGCTTGAGCTGGAGACTGCTGCAGATGAGGCGGAAGGCAGACTTCTTCACAGGGCAGGAAGGCTGGGCTAGGTGGGCCTGGTGGGCGGCTCTTTTTTTTGCTAGAAGTTCCTGGATCTCTACGTCGTTTTCGTCAAACCAGTCTTTGTTCCTCTTTCTAGCAAAGCCCAAGACTTCCACAGAGGATTTTACAATAGCAGTTTTCAGTTGTTCCCAGAGTGTTTCAGGGGAGGAGTCTGCTGGATCAACTGTGTCTTTGAGCATGCGCTGTAAATCGGCCTGAAGGGCAGCTTTCTTGTCGTCACGCTGAAGGCTGGCAACATCAAGCTTTTTCTTGGGGGGGGGGGGGGGGGCCTTTCTTGGTTTTCAGCTTGAGGCAGAGCCTGAGATTGCAGCGAACAAGGCGGTGGTCAGTGTGGCACTCTGCGCTGGGCATCACTCTGGTGAGGAGGACGTCACTGCGGTCCCTCTGACGCACTAGGACATAGTCGATAAGGTGCCAGTGCTTGGAGCGAGGATGCATCCAGGTGGTCTTTCGACTGTCCTTTTGCTGGAAAGTAGTGTTGGTGATGACAAGTTGCTGCTCTGCACAGAGCTCCAACAGTATGCGACCATTGTCATTGCAGTTCCCAACGCCATGCTTGCCGAGGACTCCTTTCCAGGCTTCAGAGTCTTGGCCCACTCTGGCGTTGAAGTCGCCAAGGATGATGACTTTGTCGTCTGCAGGGGTGCTCTGCAGGAGGCTGCGCAGGTCAGAATAGAACTTGTCTTTTTCTGCAGGCTCTGCCAGGAGGGTTGGGGAGTACACACTGAGAAGGGTGACGTATTGCTGGTGTCTCAGTGGGAGGCGCATGGACATGATGCGGTCGGAGTGACCCGTTGGTAGGTTTTCCAACTTAGTCGCAATGTGGGTCTTCACCATGAAGCCCACGCCTGAGAGCCGTCTTTCTGATGTAGGCCTGCCTGACCAGTAGAGGGTGTAGCCAGCGCCAAGTTCTTGGAGGCTGCCTTCCTTCGGGAGGCGTACTTCGCTGAGCGCGGCGATGTCGATGTTTAACCTCCGCAATTCATGGGCAATGAGGGCGGAGCGACGTTCAGGGCGTCCGCTGTCTGCTGTGTCGAGCATGGTTCGGATGTTCCAGCATGCTACGTTGAGTCCGGTCGTGGTCGTCATGAGAGTGGAAGATTGTAGTCTCGGAATAAATGTCAACATTACAGTTTACCATACTGAAAGAGTGTGTGTGTGTGGGGGGGGGGAGGGGGGGGGGGAGAGTGTGAGAATTCGCTCACCCCACGAAGGCCTTCCAGTGTCTGAAAAATCTAACGGGAGTGGGGGGGGGGGGTGAGGGGGGATGGCGTTGTAACACCCCAAAAAGAGCACTCCCCCCCCTCCCATCCGCCCCTGCATAGGAAGGTCTAACCATCAGGTATTTTGGATGTGAGGTTGACAATGTTTTTCACAATGTATAAAAATACACCCTTTTGAGAAATTCGTACTGAAACTGGTACATGTTTATTTACACAGGTCCTACCACAAAGTATTGTTGGGTCAATTATAATGATTGTGGCTTTAGTAGGGTTCCGGCGTCGGACTTCTCTCCTCTGATAAGTGTCACCGTTAATTCGGGCGGACCGTCGGGGGTTCTTTCTCCAGGTACTCCGGTTCTTCCACCCCCCTCCCATCCACCACACTTTGGTACCGGTTTCAGGCCACTTCACAAATTTCAAATACAATCGATCAAAAATCTCTGTAACTTAAGTAGCTGAACTGGCCCTTCGTCTGTCTTGGACTGTGTTTGTCTTCGGCGTAAATCCGTGTCTGTCACGTGAGTGTGCGTGTTAGATTTCAGTTCGTGGCGCTTTGAGTGGATTCGCCCTAAAAATGAGAAAAAGTGCCCATATAATAACGGTATTATTATTATTATTATTATTATTATTATTATTATTATTATTATTATTATTATTATTCTCGGAAAAAATTCAACATTACAGTTTACAATAGACGACAGCCGCTGGCCCAGCAAATAGACTCCCTTTTGCTATCACATGAGTAAACAACATTGGCCATCTGCATGATTATAATAATAACTGACACAGTTAACTAATATAAACACAAAGTTTAAAATAGTAGTAAAATACCGTGGCTCCACACTTATTTTAGGCTGAGAATGACGCCCCTAGTCACAGGTGACAGCAGCTCCAGGGACCTGGCTATATAATCGACATCATCAATGCTCTGAAAGCAAACATACGCTGCTATGTATTGTTTTATAAATGAAAATAATAATCCTATAATGAAGCATTAGCACACAATAAAACGTGACACAGGCCTCTAATAATTATTTGGTTTCAACAGTACTTACTTACGCCTGTCACCCCTCCCAGGGTATAGGCCGTCGACGAGAAACCTCCAGCGACTCCTGTCCTGTGCTTCTCCTTCGATTTTACTCCAGGTGGTTCCCATTCGCTTGATGTCTGCTTGGAGGTCTCGACGCCAGGTGTTTCTCGGCCTGCCTCTTTTCCTCTTTCCCTGGGGGTTCCATGACAATGCCTGCCTAGTGATACTGGAAGCTGGCTTTTCAGACTGTGACCAATCCATCCCCATCTTCTTCGCCCAATTTCATTCTCTACTGTTATCTGCTTTGTTCTCTCTCAGAGTCTGACGTTGCTGATCTTCTCTGGCCAGTGGATTTTCAAGATTCTTCTAAGGCAAATGTATATGAAGATCTGTACTCTGTTGACTGTGGTTTTTGTCAACCTCCAAGTCTCTGCTCCATATAGGAGAATTGCCTTTATGTTTTAGTTGAAAATCCGGACTTTGGTGTGGTATGACAGCTCTCTGGAACTCCACACTTTGTTCAACTGGAGAAAGGCTGCTCTGGCGTTACCGATTCGTGCTCTGACATCTGCATCAGTGCCGCCTTTTTTGTCTATGATGCTCCCGAGATAGGTGAAGGACTCTATCTTCTCCAACGGGGTACCAGCAAGCAAGACTAGTTTTTTCCTGGTTGCGTTCAGCCTCGTTGTTTTTGTTTTCTGTTTGTTGATGGTGAGGCCCACTTGGGACGAGATGTCAGCAAGCATCGTGGTCTTGTCCTGCATTTGTTGATGAGTGTGGGACAGTAAAGCCAAGTCGTCTGCAAAATCGAGGTCGTCAAGCTGTGTCCACAGTGTCCACTGTATTCCGCTCCTTCTCTGCTCTGTGGTCCTCTTCATGACCCAGTCTATGGCCAGTAGGAAGAGGAACGGAGACAGCAAACACCCCTGCCTGACACCGGTTCTGACCTGGAGCTCCCTGGTGAACTGCCCTTCGTCCATCACGCGACATGTCATGCCATCTTAGCTGCTCTTGATCAGGCGGACGAGCTTTGTGGGTACACCGTAGGTTCGTAGGAGTTTCCACAAAGTCTCTCGGTCAACGCTGTCAAATGCTTTCTCGTAATCCACAAAGTTAGAGGGGAGCTCCACTCCAGAGACTGTTCCACGATGATTCGGAGAGTGGCGATCTGGTCTGTACATGATCGGTTTTTCCTGAATCCTGCTTTCTGGTCTCTCAGCTGGGGGTCGACGGAGCTCTTCATTCTCTCCAGGATGATCATGTTAAAGACCTTTCCTGGTACTGACAGCAAGGTGATTCCTCTGTAGTTGGAACACTTGCTGAGGTCGCCTTTTTAGGGAAGCTTGATTAGGTACCCCTCCTTCCAGTCAACCGGCATCCCCTCCTCTTCCCAGATCTTTCCAAACAGTGGGTACAGCAGCTCTATTGTTGTCTCTTGGTCTGCTTACAGAGCCCCCGCTGGGATGCCATCTGGCCCTGCTGCTTTCATCATCATCATCATCAGTCCCTTGCCCGAACTGGGCGTTGGGGGGACTGAAAGGCAGCAGCAACAGACAGTGCTCTCCACTGAGTTCTATTTTGGGCGGTGGCAAGCAAGTCTGACATCTCGAGTTCGGTCCATTCTTTTATGTTTGCGACCCAACTCTTTCTCTGACGACCTCGCCGACGACTTCCTTCGAGAGTGCCTTGGAGGATAGTCTTGGACAAGGTGTTGTGTCGGGTCACGTGGCCAAACCAAGCAAGCTTGCGCCGTTTCACGGTTGCCAGAAGGGGTTCATGTGGGCCCACCAGGGAAGTGACGATGCTCCGTACATATTCGTTGGTCTTGTGCTCGCGGTACGAGATGCGGAGCAACTTCCTCAGGCACTTGTTCTCAAAGGCCTGGATTTTCTTTTCTGAGTCTGCAAGCAGTGTCCAAGTCTCACAGCCGTAGAGTAGAATAGACACTATGAGGGACTTGAAAAGCCTGTACTTGATGGTGAAGCTGATGGAGTTACTTCGCCATATCCTGTCCAGCCTGGCCATTGCGGATGTTGCTGTACCTATCCTGATACGGATCTCTGCTATGCAACTACCGTCTTTGGACAGGGTGGCTCCCAAGTACTTGAAGCTATTGACCTCTTCTAGCTTTTGGCCATTCATGTGAATGTTGCTGCTGCTGTCGCTTGTGGTGTTGATCATCACTTTGCTTTTATCCGTACTGATCTCCATGCCATAAGACCCTGCGCTACTTGAAAGTTTGTCTGTCAGGTTTTGGAGCTCACTATTGCTGCCTGCCATGAGGTCAATGTCGTCTGCGAATCGAAGATTGCACAGGGATCTGCCACCAATAGAGATTGAAGTATGGTGGTCGTGGAGGGTTTCCTGCATGATCTTCTCCAGGAATATGTTGAAAAAGACAGGAGAGAGCAGGCATCCTTGACGGACACCGATCGTCGTCCTGCTGCTTTGCCGTTCTTCAAAAATGCCACTGCTCTTCTGATCTCTTCCCGGCTGGGTCTGTCACAGCTGATGGGTAGGTCGGTCTCTGCTGGCTGGATGTCTGGGGGGTCGGGTGGGCTGGGTCTGTTCAGTAACTCTTCAAAATACTTGGCCCATCTGTCGAGTTAGTCTGCTCTGTCTGCAATGGGCTTGCCTTCTTTGTCTTTACTGGACTTTCTGTATGGCCATTCTTGCCCGACAATCTTCTGGTAATGTCGTAGAGCTGTTTCATGTTGCCGCTGCCTGCTGCCTTTTTTGCCTCTGCTGCCAGGCTGTCTGTGTAGGCCCTCTTGTCTGCCCTTGATACTCATCTTCACCTCGCGGTTGGCTTCCGAGTATTCCTCCTGTGCCATTGGTTTAGCTGCTCTCGTGCGACTGTTGTTGACAACTGTTTTCTTCTGCTTCCTCACTTCTATCTTCTTCAAGGTCTGTGCCGACAGCCAGTCCTTGTGATGGTGTTTCCTGAACCCTACAGTGTCTTTGCAGGTTGAGTTCAGCGCCTCTCTAACTGCCTTCCACTGCTGCTCTGTGGTGACCGCCTCTTCTTCATTTACTAGCTCCTGTAGCACTTGAAACTGGTTGGACAGCACCAGTTTGAACTCTTCTCTCACTCCCGTCTCTCTCAGGAGGTCTACATTAAAGCGCTGTCTTCTTGTTGTCTCTGTGCAGCTTTTCTTTAACTTGAGCTTTATTCTCAAGGTAAGCAGATGGTGGTCTGAGGCGACATCTGCTCCCCTCCTCACTCGAACATCTTGAAGGAATCTTCTAAACTTCTTGTTAATGCAGATATGGTCTATTTGGTTCTCTCTAGTATGGTCAGTATATCAAGAAAAGCATGAAAAAGACAAAGAATAAGTGGATTGAAGATCAGTGTAAACACGTAGAAGAAAATATAATAGCAAAAAAGGATACCAGCTGGTGAAAGACCTGACCAGTGTAAAACAAGGACGCTCCTCGATCATCCAAGATAGTGAAGGGAACTGTCTTACGGAAGACCAAGACATACTGAAGAGATGGACAGAGTACTGCTCAGATTTGTACAACCACCGATCTACAGGGGACCCAGGCATACTTGTCAACCCACCCGTGACCAACAATGGCAAATATCCCATCCTCCGAGAAGAAGTAGAGGCTGCAGTGAAGTCGCTGAAAAAAGGGAAGGCAGAACTAGTCCAAGAAGGGGGAGAAGACACGATAAGCGCCTTACTAACAATCTGCAATAAGGGGCAGTCAGGGGATTGGCCCAC
Source organism: Semisulcospira habei (assembly GCA_036245525.1). Classification (NCBI taxonomy): domain Eukaryota; kingdom Metazoa; phylum Mollusca; class Gastropoda; family Semisulcospiridae; genus Semisulcospira; species Semisulcospira habei. The sequence continues at coordinate 319,507,361 of BTPG01000001.1, forward strand.
ACCATGGACCCAATCACTTATAATAACTCTCCCCCAAAAAGGCAACTTACATCAATACAAGAATTATCGCACAATCAGTCTTATATGCCACCCAAGCAAAGTCATGTTAAAGATCACACTGAACAGGCTGAAGCCACAGGCAGAGGAAATCATAGCTGAGGAACAGGCAGGCTTCAGACCAGGGCGCAGCACAACTGAGCAGATCTTTAAGCTGAGAGTTCTATGTGAGAGATAGCTCCAGCACCAGCAAGACCTCTATAATGTCTTTGTGGATTTTAAGAAAGCGTTTGACATGGGGTGGCATGCAGCCCTTTGGCCCACCATGAAGCTATACAACATCAATGCCAACCTGATCAAAGTCATAGCAAACCTTTACAACAAGGCCACTAGCGCAGTCTGCTTCAACGGCAAAATAGGAAACTGCTTTAGGACTACAGTCGGAGTCAGACAAGCCTGCTTCCTCTCACCTATTCTTTTCAACATCTTCCTAGAAAGAATCATGACGGACGCTCTGAAAGATCATAAATGAACCGTCAGTATTGGAGGCAGAACAATCACAAACTTGCGCTTTGCGGACGACATTGATGGCCTTGCAGGAACAGAGAAGGAGCTAGCTCAGCTGGTGGAGAAGCTGGACAGTACAGCCATTGCGTATGGGATGGAAATCAGTGCAGAGAAGACCAAACTGATGACAAATAACACCAGTGGCATTGGCACTGACGTCATGAGTGGAAGCCAAAAACTAGAAACAGTTAATAAATTCAAATACTTAGGAGCCATTGTGACAGATTCAAGATTCAAGATTCAAAAACTTTATTGTTCAGATAAAAAAGGTTTTATATGGAAATTTTTCTTTGCAGCACTGGTGTAGGATAATTAAATAAAACAAAAAAAATCCCAAAAGACATAAATAATGATAATAATAATATATACAACATATGCAACAAAAATACAAACATCACAATATCAAACATACACTCACACCCTCTCAGCATACACACACGCTAAAAGAAGTGGTGTGGAGGGGGGGGGGGGATTAAAACAAGGGGAGGAAATGGTATGGTGGGTTAGGCTGAAGGGATGAGGAGAAGAATGGGCCATCATCACAGTTGTTTTGAGTTTAGGATACTGATGGCGGTAGGAATGAAGGAGCGCTTGTACACACTACGTTTTGCCAAAGGAGCACGCTGTCGTCTACCGGAGGGCAACATTTTGAATGCGTCATGAAGGGGGTGGGTGGGGTCACGGATAATTTTGCCTGCTTTTCTCTTACAAAACAACTCGTAGAGTCCAGAAAGAGATCTTTGCTCATGGCCAACGATTTTTGCTTGCCAGTTTGACGACACGTGTCAAATTTGCCTTATCCCTTACAGTCAGGTTTCCAAACCATGCTATGACATTAAGAGTGAGAATGCTTTCAATTAAAGATCTGTACACTGTTTCTAAAATAAATGAATCAACATCAAAGGACATCAATTTCCTCAAAAGATACAATCTCTGATTTGCCTTTCTGCAAACACTGTCAACATGAAGACTAAAACTAGCTTTTTGTCCAGAACAGTGCCAAGGTACTTAAAAGAATCAACCTGTTCCACAGCTTCATGGTTTATCATAACTGGCCGCGCCAGGGATGTGTCCCGCGCCCGACCCTCCTCAAAACAGATTTCCTTTGTTTTTTGAACATTTAATTCCAGAAAGCTTGAGCCAAACCAAAAAGTGACAAATTTTATGAATTCAAAGTACTGAGAGAGTGAATGCTCGTCTTTGAGCGTGCAACCAAAGCCATGTCGTCTGCAAATTTGATAAGGGTGAGAATATGAGTATTGCACATTAATTCATTGGTGTAAATCGAAAAGAGTACAGGAAACAGGACACACCCCTGAGGCGCCCCATTGTTCAAAACCCGCTCACTAGACATGCATCCACCCACGCTGACCCTCTGTGGCCGGTCGCACAAAAAAGCCCTTATCCAAAAAACGAGTTGCGAGTTAACTTGAAGATCAAAAAGACGAGAAAGAAGCAGGTGCGGCTGTAACGTATTAAAGGCTGAAGAAAAATCCATGAAAAATACTCTAGTGAATGTTCCAGCTTTATCGAGATGACTTAAGACAAGATCAAGAAGAACAGAGGCATCCTCCACCCCCCTTCTAGCCCTGTAAGCAAACTGAAAGGGGTCCATGCGATCGGCCACAGAAGCAGTCAGCTGATTGCACACCACTCTCTCCATGCATTTACACAGTATAGAGGTCAAGGCCACAGGCCGAAGATCATTATGAGTCTTAGCATTGGGTTTCTTAGGAACAGGTATGATCACAGAAGTTCTCCAGACACGTGGAACAAAATGAACATTTAAAAACAGTTGAAATAAGCGAGTGAAAACCTTACTGAGCTGACTAGAACATTTTTTTCAACACCTGACCACACAAACCTTCAGGCCCAGGGGCCTTTCTCGGGTTGACACGTGCAAAACAAGAAGCTACAGTTACACTATCTGGCATTGCCACAAGAGAATCAAAACCAGAAATACTGTCCGGGATTGCACAGACAACAACAGCACTGACAAGATTGAAGACCATATGGAAGGGCAGAAACATCACGCTCTGCTCCAAGATCAGACTGATGCGCTCCTTAGTCATCTCAGTGTTTTTGTATGCCTGCGAGTCATGGACCCTCACAGCAGACCTTGAAAGGAGGATACAAGCCACTGAAATGCGATGTTTTCGAAGGCTGCTTGGCATTTCATACAGAGATCACATCACGAACGAAGAAGTGGGGAGCATATTCAGGCAAGCCATCGGGCCCTATAAGGACCTATTAGCCATTGTGAAAAAACGCAAATTGAAGTGGTATGGGCATGTCACGCGTTCAGCAGGGCTTGCCAAAACAATCCTGCAAGGCCGAAGGAATCATTGAATGAATCAATGAATCAATGAATCATGTTACAACGGTAAAGATATTAACAATGCCAGAGGCAATGCCATTTTTCAAATCTGCCGTTGCTACATCTACAGATACAACAATTACATTACATAAATACATGTATAGGACCAACGCCTACGGGCGTGTTGGGGGGAGGGGGAACAATGGTAAGGGGAGAAAAAAAAGCAACAACACAGCAGCACTATACATACACGGCAGTAGAATGGGTACATTACTAACAATAATATCTACGTACAGAAAGCAAAGCTTGCAGATAGTTATGGCTGCGAAGATAAATGTTTAAAAAGACTTTTCTTGAAACATGATACCGTTGGAGTGGTCTTCGTGTGGGATGGAATCGAATTCCACAAAGTCGCCCCCGAGAATGCTAGACTGGTTTTAAATAAGTCTATTCTGGTTTTGGGTACTACATACAGGCTTTTAGTATCGCCATAGCGGGACTGTGACCGGACTAGCAGCTGGGTTAGATATTCCAGAGTGTTGTCATTCCGAATCTTGAAAAGGAGAACACCTTTGTTGAATGCAAACTGATTCTTGAGAGAAAGAAGTCCCGCTTTGCGAATCTTATCATCCGTTGTCAAAGTAGGATCAGGTAAAATTAATTTCGCCGCTCGTCTGTGTAAGGAGTTCAGTCTTTTTAAATGTACATCTCTGCAGCCATCCCACACCGTGGAAGCATAATTAATGTGGGACTGAATATGTGCATAATAAAATAATTTTCCGGTTTCAAAGTCAGTGAAGTGCTTCAGTTTGGACAGCATGAAAATGTTTCTTGAAACAGTTTTACTCACTTTATGTGTGTGTGCCTGCCATTTGAGCTGATCATCTATGATAATTCCAAGGAGGCGGTGTTCAGGAGAGGAAGACAGAGGAAAAGATGGGAGGACAATATCTCAGAGTGGACAGGAATGAGGCTGGGTGATACGCTAAGAATGGCAGAGAACAGAGAGGAATGGAGGGAGCTGGTTACCAAGTCATCAGTGGTGCCCCAACGGTCGGCAAGACTACGGGATATAGATAGATAGATAGATAGTATGGTCAGGTGAGACCCAAGTTACTGTCTGTCTTTTCGTCGGCGTTTTTGTAGCTATTTCCTTACTTGCAGGGTGGGGAAGCTACCCCCACGCCCAACCCCCTTACTAGGAGGACCAGGGGTTTTCTGTCGGGGTCTCGTTCCCTTAGACCATGTTGTTTCACGGCACCTTATTTCATTCGATGCACCCCTCTCGCGAGGAAACCCCGATCCACCACCCAGGGGACGCGCCTCAACGCCATATGGTCCCAGCGCGAGGGGTTTCAACAGTGGATCACACGATCCTTGCAACTGTCGTTCCCCTCTCTATTGCATCTATTGTTTACAGGGCTCTGTATAAACAATATTGACAGATCTAACCTCTCTCCTCCATTCATCACCCACCATCACTACCCTCCTCCCTCTTGCCAGTCAGTGTGTGTGTAAGCAGGGGTGGATCTAGGACAAACAATTATTTTAAATGGCATAACAAAATCCCTTTTGGGGAGTTTTGGACCCCCCCCCCTTCCCCCCGCGCCCACAATCTAGAGAAAAAACATTTGCATTGCTATAACAAATTCCCCTTTGGGGGAATTTAGACCCCCCCCCCCCTTCCCCACGTCCTTGTTTGATAATTTGGTGAGTGGTGAGAGTCTTGACACACACACACACACGCCTACACCCCCCCCCCCCCCACCCCGCCACACACACACTCCCACCCCAAGTTGTTTTACTTTTTGGTCACTGGAAGCAAGGTCTACCGTGGACGAGGTCTTTTGTGCCAGGTTGAAGGTCCCAAACAAAAGGTTGACCTCCCCGCACCCCACCCCACCACCATGACGAATGTCCAACAGCAGTGCACATCAATACTGATGAGAGACTATTTACACTAATTACAGGCTCACTGTTTTTATCACTTTAGTGTTAGTAAACCCACAGACACTAGCTGCATACAAATACACCAACATGTATCATGCACAATCACTGGCCGCATTAAAATTTACCAAAGTTAGCAATTGTCCAACGAACAAACTAACCGACTGCATTGTGGTGTAAGGGGCATCAACCAACTCTGGATTGTGGACATCTTTCAATGGATTTGTTTCAAGAATTTGCTGCACCTGTGCTCTCAACCCACTGCAGCGCTGCAAGACATTGAACAAGGTTCTGAAATGAAAAGGTTTGGGGAATACATCTGAGATAGCTTAATGCTGTAATGTCAGATGCTGTATTGCTGATACTTTTATGACTGAAATGTAAATTCAGACCTATCAGACCCTGGCAGAAATGTTCTTTTTAAAAAGGTTAGTTATTGGGGTTTAACGCCGAGCAGGCGACTAGGGCCATCTCACGGCGGTTTTTAAAAAGGGTGGGCTGGGGAGGGGGTGGGGGGGGGGGGCAGAACCCCTAGGACCAACCACACCCTGGATGCACCCTCGCCTTGATGATTAAAAGGCAATGTGTTGCTGGCCTTTGGATCAATAATTATTGGCTAAATCAGTAAATGACGCTCCAGACATCCAGTTAAAAAATTTAATGTAGAATGTGATCTTTGCATTATCACCAGTTGCACTGTCAGTCCTGAGTTTTAGTACAAATGTAGTAACATTGTCACACTTGTACTAAAACATACTGTAGTGCTCCCAACTCCTGCATAATAACCACAGGCACGCCCTCTATGCATGCTTTTACACTTAAAGTGCATTGAAAATTACATTTTACATTTTAACTGAATGACCATGCATTGTTAAACAAATTTGCAATAAGCAAGTATTAAAAAACAACAACTACCCAACAGCAGCAAACATCAGAAATGACGGGCAACTATTAGTAGGTTCAGATTTGTTAAACTTTAACACTAACCGAGTGCATTGCGGTGTGGTGGGATATCCAATGGATACCCAAATCTCAGTATGTATGATCATTGTGATCCCAGGAGGGCACGTGACCATGGTTCTGAAATTAAACACAGATTCATCGTACTGCATGTTCATGGTGATGACCTCACCTGCAATTCAGTCAGTTTCAAATTATTATACACAGGAATAAATCTGGTAGCTGGCAAAGAATATGCTGTACTCCACTTACTTTTATCACTGAAATGAAATTGACAGTATTTTTAAAACTACAACTATGACACCTACCAAACTGGTTATAACTAGATAATGTATTTAGAATAAGTATACAACAAAGCACATAACATACACTAAAAAATAACCCCAAAATAAAATAAAAATTAACAAAAAGGATAAGCAACTGTCTGTAGGTTCAACGCTTATAACAGAGTAAATAATTAAACACAGGCTGCATGCATACCCTATAAGAGTGTCTAAGAACAAACCAATTGACCGCGTTGTGTAGGTATCCACATGGATTTGCATTTCAATATAGCATGTATATGCATCGTGATGATCTGACAAGCAGTGCAGTCATATTATCTCAGGAAAACGCATATGATGTAGATTGCATAGAAACCTGGTATGCTGCATTGATCATACAAGTTACCACTGAAATTCAAATAGCATCCTTTTTTGAAACTAATACTAACAAACCTTACCATATCCGTTGTTAACTACATGCAGTTGGATTATGTGATTGTTTTGTTTTTGACACTGAACTATCAAAACTTTAAAAAATAATGTACCATGATCATGTATTTAGATCAGATTTTCAACAAGCATATCACATGAACAAAATAAACCCAAGAACATCAAACACACAACACAAAAAGGGGTTGGGGGAGGGGGTGGTAGTTAAAAGCAGTGACAGGTAGGCGAGTTTTGATACTTGACATGATTCGTTATGCAGCCGGTACGTGCTAAAATTATTATCATACGGACAGAGGATACATTTCAGATACTTGGCAAACACACAGTTGCTTTGGTGAATGTACTACATCAATCTGAAGCGTGCTTATCGTTAGACATACACATAAACAGAGTACATACTGAACACATTTCTCTTCCTGTCCTCACAAACAATCATGCTCATCAGATACACACGCCAACAACTGCTATCTCTACGTCGCCACGCCAACTACTGCGCGGCTGGTGCCTCCGACACTGTTGCAAACGCCTTACGTGGCATCCGAATCGTGAAAGTGAGGCCGCAGGGGTGGAATTAGCAAAAGGCACGACTCGCCACCATACACACAACCACACACTTCTTCTCCTTTTCCTCTGTCCTTCCACACCTTCCGACTGCCCCTAACTCTCCGTCTACTCCCCATCCCTTCCTTCTTCTCCCATTTCTTCTCCTCTCTTCCTCATCTACCTTTCCATGCTCTCCTCGCCTGCCTCTTACCCCACCCTCCTCCCCTCCCCCCTCCTCCTCCGCCTGTTTTTTCCTCCTCGTCCCCTTCTCACCCTTTCTCCTCCCCTTCACCCTCCCCCCTCCCTCGTCTTCTCCTACTCTACTTCCTCCCCATTCCCCTTCTCCCCCTCACCCTCCTCTCGCATCCTCTTTCTTGCCCGGTTCTCCTTCCTCGTCTTTTCCTCCTCCCCCCTCCTCCCTTCCCTCATCTTTCCCCTCTCCATTCTCTTTCAACCCTCCCCACCCTTCTCCTCCTTTGTCGTCTTCTTCGCCCGTTTCTTCTTCCTCTTCCTCTTCTGTCTCACCCAACCTAAAACTGTGTCTGTTCAATGCACAGTCTGCAAAGATGGCAAAGCCGACGTGATTTCAGATTTCATTTTAGACAATGACCTAGACGTTGTCGTGATCACCGAAACTTGGCTCCGCTCAGCTGGCGATGAACCCATCATCGCCAGCGTCACCCCGAGTGGCTACCGCCTTGCCTCCTTCCCGCGTGCCTCCAGAGGGGGTGGCATTGCCATCATTTACAGGGACTGTCTTTCCGCTCACCTCTCCTTCTCTCAGTCTCTCCCTTTTGCTCATCCCTCCTTTGAATCTGTCGAGGCCGTAGCAACACTCCCTGGCCAGTCCCTCATCTTCTCATGTATCTACCGCCTCCCTCCAAGCTCTCAAAACAAACTCACAAACTCCATGTTCCTCACCGAGTTTGACCTCCTCCTCGACCACTGCAGCACACGACCCGGAAAGCACATCCTTCTTGGCGACTTTAACTTCCACTTCGACAAACCCGACCACCCCGACACAAAACGCCTTTGCACATCACTTTCTAACCACAATCTTACACAACGCATAACGAAACCCACCCACCGAATCGGCCACACCCTCGACTGGATCATCACCCGCACCTCCGATCAACTCTTTCTTGACTCTGACACCTCCTCTGTGCTTCCTTCTGACCACCTCGCTATTATCGTCTCCCTCAACCTAACTCCCCCGAAAAAACCCAAGCTCCTTGTTTCTCGTCGCAAACTAAAATCTGTCCACCGAGAGAGCTTCTTCCATGAAGCTGTCGACATTCTCTTGGACCCCGCCTCCTCTCTTGATCTCGCATCCCACTTCAACTCCTCCCTTCACAAACTTCTAGACACCCATGCACCTGTCACCACCTGCTCCATACCCAACCGACCCCCCGACCCCTGGCTCACTAACGACATAGCCGAGGCCAAGCGCGAGAGCCGACAAGCAGAACGCCGCTGGCGCTCATGTGACATTACAGTTTACAGACAAATCTTCCAAACAGCTAGAGCCAAAGTCTGCAGAATGATCTCCGACTCCAAACGTAAACACCTTCAAAAGAAAATCCTTGAATCCACTTCTTCCAAAACCGTCTACGCCACCATGAACACACTCCTAGGCACTTCTAAAGACTCTCCTCTTCCCAACACACACAGCAAAGAAGAACTCCCGTCCGCTTTTTCCACTTATTTTTCCGACAAAATTCAAACCTTCGGCAATACACTGGACACTCTGCCTTCTCCGCCTTGCCCTCCCAACTACCCCTTTTCCGGCACCCCCCTCTCGTCCTTCCGCCCCGCCTCTCAGGACGAAGTCCTCAAGACCATAAAGTCCATGCCTTTCAAAACCTGCGAACTAGACCCCCTCCCAGCTTCACTCTACCAGGATGGCCTTTCAAAACTTCTGCCCTTCATTACCGACATCATCAACACATCTCTAGAGAACGGTTCCGTCCCTGATATCTTCAAGTCTTTGTGGACGAGAAATCCGACACCTTGTTCGTGTTTGTCTTCTCTGCCACTGTAGTACAGTTTGTGGTTTTGCTGGGTTGATGTTTCCCCAAGGTTCTTCCATCGTACTTCGCAAAGTCCTAGGATGGCCCAGTGGTATCTGTTCATTTCATGTGTCAGTTTCTCTACCTTTCCAGGCGTTCTTAATGTTCTGACGTACCAAGTGCCAATGCTGATGTTGTTTCTGGCACGGAGTTTTGATGGTGATTGTGCACCTTAGTTTACTACGGACGACAGAACTCAGACATCAGACGGACAGCCACTAGTCCAGTACTAACTGTTGTAGACTAAATGTTGCTATCACACTTGAGCCACAAAATAATTTTGGATTAAATATTATTTTCCTGATTATCTGTGATCTTGAACTTTAAGAGAGGTCACTAACATATTTATGTTTAGAAATGTCTTGCCCAAAGTATCATTGGGCCAACTTGTTTAAAATTTGGGCCGATGGCCTATAGTCCACAAGCTATAAAGGTCTACTGTGCACCCCCACCCCCCCCCCCCTTCAGTACTCAATACGATGGGTTTCAAAGTGTTTCTTAGTATGTCCTGAGATGTGTAAGCCATGTTCCCCGAAAATCCTTAGGAACACACCAGAGATATAGCCGATGGCGCAAGGGTACCCCCATTCACGCTCTTCGCAGGTGCTAAAACGAGGTTGAGAAACATTTTCCTCTAAATAAATCAGAATTCATTCCAGAAACCCAAATCAGGCAATATTATGTCAAGGCACACCTTCTGCATCTTCTGCAGAAAACAGAATGAAAAAATATTGAATTTCTGGCTCACAGTCAAGGTATTTGTGCACCCAGTAAACGACCATTTCCGCGAAATCGCAAAAAAAGACAAAAATAATGTGTCAGATGGCTTCAGACATTTACTATAGCACTGACAGTCCATTTTCAGGTTTATATCATTAAAACAGGATGTCACAATTATTATAAACTTGACTAGGCGATGCTGTGATCACTGTGAGTGCCACAGTGGTTGATTTTGTATCCCTACCCCCAAGTTGTAAAAGTACACAAAATTAATTAGAAAAAATTGTTTAAGTTATTCCATTTTATTTTGACCTCTCTTTACCTATTAAGTTTCAATAAAGTGAGCATAAAGTGCAAGAAATTAAGGAAAGTCGGCATCCTTTACGGTACATTCGTGGAGAATGATAACTTTATCCCATTTAAAATAGCCGAATTGGGAAACGTACGTTGTTTCTGGTGCCCTCAGAAATTTTGTAAGCAACCGATAGGTCTTTGTTAGGTTGTATTGGTTAGGATAGAGTACCACAGTTACTCCCAACCTGATTTTGTGATGCTATGATGCATTTATGGGCCACAGTGGCTGAATCTGCTGCCCTACCCTTATTTTACCAGTATGCAATGTAACGCAAAATAATCATAAAAAATTGGTTACGTCATACTCCTCTGTTTAACTATTTTTTGTTGCCAGTTTTTTTAAAGTATGCATATTGAACATAAAAGGTTGTGATCATTTCATTAATTTCAATGTAACCCATCAATTTAATTGTAACTATTTTTAACTGGCTGGTCTTTTAGGTGATATTTTACCTAGCGTAAGGCGGGTCTAGTAAGGTCTCCCCTTTTCCTTTCATTTATTTTCATCTAGAAATGTGTAAATATGAATGTGTAATAAAGTTTCATGGTTTCTAATAGCCAAAACAATGTTATCAAAAATACTTAGTTTCCACATCTCGACCACGAGATCTCCACTTCCACCTTCTGCAACGTTCAATTTTTTTTGGCCGTCTTTAAATCTTATATTGTTCTGGCTGCCAATAAGTGAGGTGTCAAGAGCTAGGCAGCATGTTTTCAGAGTTTGGTGTATAGGGGCGTGTCTTCTGGTCAGAACTGCCAGCAGACCGCTTCTGTGTATGGACATGTTTGGAGAATGTGCTAAGGAGACTGATTTTCTACATGAAATTTGCATAGGGCTGTTTCCGCATGACCCAATCTCACGAGGTGAGTCCAGCAGGGTCCTTACGGTCTGTGAACATTTGTGAAAGTTGTTAAAAAATGACAAGGCTTTTTCAGGGCCCTGGAAAGTCTGTCAATTTCAGTTCTTTTCCTTAAAGTCTGTGAAAGTTTGTAAAAAATTAAAACGTGCTTGCAGACTTTTGTCTACTTTTTTTTTCCTCCCCCAATTTGTTACTATTTCATTGCGAACGATCATGCTGACGCTTGATGCAAGTGATCTAAATTTAGCTCTGATCATAAAGTGACTGCATTGCCTTTCTGTCGAACATTCTGATTGGTTGTTTACGCTTCTACCGAAGTCCGCCATTCGCTAAGCGTTCTTTTATTTTGGTATCTCTTCATGCATTAGGCACGGAAGCTTCAAATAATTGCTGATACAGAGTGATCTGAGTAAAGTGTGTAAACCTTCAGGCTTCATTTTGGGTTTGTGAAACGTTCCTGCTTTTCTGTATGGACCCAGTCCAGAGTAATCAGTGCGTAGATGAAAGATGGTGGCCTGGCTCTCCCTGTTCAGCTTGTTGATGTCATCTGCCCACGGGCTGCAGCCGCCATTCTGCTGTTGCCATTCACTTTGTTGTTATAGTGTCTCCGTTCCCAGCTAGTCCAGAATGCACTGGAATCCACTGCAGCACTATTTTGTGGACAGGGCATCCAATCTATCTTGAAGCTTCCTGGTGAGATCAGTGGATCAGGCTGCTGCCTTTCCCTAGCAAGTGCTCTGCTGCTGTGTTGAGAACCTGCAGATCTGTACGATAGTTGGAGCTGCTGCCACCAGCTGGTAAGGAGAGGGAGGTAGTAGTGCGGTCTGCACAACAGATGTACACGCCACTTCCTTCATTCCGCACGGCATCTTGTGTGGTATCACAGCTGCTGTGAGGGTAGCGCTTGTGCACAACCTCCGTGAGGGTAGCGCTTGTGCACAACCTCCAGCAAGATGGCTTTGTGCAGTGCGGCGACCTTTGGCAAAGAGTCCTGGAACATTGTTTATGTTGTCTTGAAGGCTCTTTCGAGATGTCCAGGTATCTGAAGGGAGCTGTTCACACATCTTTGGGCTTGGTTCCAGGACGTCAGTGTTAGCCCTTTGCAAGACCTTCAGTTGGCGGTTCAGATTTGGGCAGTTCAGATTTGGACATTTCTGACGGTTTTTGGTCTGCTCCTGTAGTCTCCAATGCTGTCGGTGTTTAGTAAGTTTCTTCATCGTGTGTGCTGTTCTGCATTCCAGTGGCTCCAATGTCCTCCATTTCATAAATTGGGGTGCTCCAGATTGCTCTAAGAATGTCGCTGCATCATGAGAATGACCCATGTTCTGCATCTTGTCAAGCATGGCTTTTTGGGTTTTGCAGGCAGTGTTTCATGTTGTCGATGTATCTTGGTACCGCACAACTGGTCAGTCCGAGCAGGTGTTTGCTTGTGCCAGGATGCTGTAATTTGAGCCAATGTGGTCCCCACCAGTTTCTTCATCAGAGACTTTTTTTTTTTTGCAGCTCTAGCTTCCATGGCTTGAATGTGAGGCCTCCACGTGAATCCAGTAATTTATCTGTTGCCAGTAAAGTTGGCCTGTCTGTCTTTGGTACTCGAAGGTCTCCAGTATTGAGGTGACCTCTTCCGTCTGATTGAAAGAGATGGTCTAGCTCAGTTTGAGTTGCCTCTTTCAGTCCAGCTGCTGACTCTATTGGCAGCATCCTGGATTCTGGAGGATGCTATTTCTTATGTTCTGCTGCGCTCCACACTGCAAAGTCATCCACATGGAGGATGTTCGAGACGAACCTTGGTACTGTTGTACTGATGTCATTAATGTAGACCAAAAACAGCATCAGACACAACATCTCCTTGAGGTACACCTTCCCCGAGTTTGACAAGAGTGCTGAATGTGCAGACGATAGAAGCTTCAGCGGCAGCCCCTGTTAAGCATGCCTTAAATAAAAAGAATTACAATTACATTGATGGGTCACACTGAAATTAATGAAATGATCACAAATGTTTATGCTCAATATGCATATTTTGTTACGAAAACTGGCAACAAACATATTTAATCAGAGGAGCAATTGTTATGATCATTTTCGTTCCTTTGTGTACAGGTAAAATGGGGGTACGGCAGCAGATTCAGCCACTGTGGCCCCTAAATGCATCACAGCATCATAAAATCAGGTTGGGAGTAACTGTGGTACTCTTTCCTAAACAATAAAACCTAAAAAACGGTTGACGGTTCACAAGCAGATATACACATGTTCTAAGAAGCATGTAAATGAGATTGTTCATGGAGCAAAATCTTCGTTTTACAACAGGAAGATCAGTGAGTGCACAACAAGCAAAGAATTGTATAATGTGACCAATAAGCTTATGGTGAAGAAGACTCCATCACCTCTTTCCACTACATTTCCCCCGTGCCAGCTGCCTCAGCTTTTTGCAGATTACTTCATTGATAAGGTCCGCGAAATTCGTGATTCTCTGGATCTCATGCCCACTTCAGTTTTGTTCACCGAAAAACGCTTTAGTGGAGAACCTCTCTCAGCCTTCGAACCTGTGCTAGAGGATGAGGTCAGAAAAGTGATCACAAACACTGCCCCCAAAACTTGTGAGTTAGACCCCATACCCACTCCCTTGTTGTACGAGTGCCTGGATGAAGTGTTGCCTGCCATTACACAAGTCATCAACAACTCTCTCTCCACTGTTTTTTTTTCCTGAAAGCTTCAAGACTGCTCTTGTGAAACCCCTATTGAAGAAACCATCTTTAGACCCAAATGTACTGAAAAACTATCGCCCAGTTTCCAATCTTACATTTCTATCAAAGATTCTTGAGAAAATTGTCCTTGTTCAAACTTTAAAGCATGTCAACTCTAATAGCCTGTTCAGTGTATTCCAGTCTGCATATCGTCCCCATCGTAGCACTGAAACAGCTTTGCTGAAGATATTCAATGACCTGCTTTGTGCTTTGGACGAGCGTAAGATCACAGTCCTTGCTTTGCTGGACCTGTCCAGTGCGTTCGACACTATTGACCATGAAATTTTGCTGTGCCGTCTTCAATCTGTATTTGGCATTGAAGGCACAGTCTTGGCATGGTTTAGTTCATACCTGACTGAACGATCCCAGATTGTTTCTGTCGACGGCTGTCGTTCTGAGCCATCACCTCTTCGGTTTGGTGTACCCCAGGGCTCGGTCCTAGGACCTGTATTGTTCTTACTGTATGTTCAGCCCCTGTCCGACCTGATTTTAGTCGCTCCATTTCCCATCATGCATTTGCAGATGATACGTAGATGTACAAAAGTGATACTGTCGAGCGAGCTGTGAATGCCGTCCAAAGTATAAGCCAGTGCATTGACCATGTCGAATCATGGATGACCACCAACAAACTGATGTTAAATGATGGCAAAACTGAAGCAATGTTGGTAGCTAATCCAAGATTATCTTCGTCCCTGCCTTTACCGTCATCATTGTCTGTGGATGGAACACTCATTGGCTTCTCTGCGAGTGTGAGAAACCTGGGTGTTACACTTGACAGCGAGTTATCTATGTCACAGCATGTCAGTGCAGTGTGTAGATCCGCTTATCTGGAACTTCGTCGTATTAGTTCAGTTCGTCACCTGCTGACCGTGGAAGCCACTAAAACACTAGTTTGTGCATTTGCGCTGTCCAAGCTAGATTATTGTAACTCTTTGCTTTGTGGCTTCCCTCAATATCTCATTGATCGCCTCCAAAAAATTCAGAACAATGCAGCCCGGCTTGTTGTGAGAGTCCGTAAGACTGAGCATGTCACACCCATCTTGAAGTCCCTTCACTGGCTACCTGTGTCCTCACGTATTCAATACAAAGTTATGTCAATCTGTTTTAACTGCCTTTCAGGCACCAGCCCAGTATACTTGTCTTCTTTGCTGCATGTGTATACACCCTCTCCTGAGCTCCGCTCCTCTTCTGATAAACGGAAGTTGTGTGTACCTTCTGTCCAAACTAAAACATTTGGTCAGCTCACTTTTGTTTATCAAGCCCCAGTGTAATGGAATACACTTCTTCTTGAGGTCAGAAACAGTGAGTCTGTCTCTGACTTCAAGAGGTCGTTGAAAACTCACCTCTTCAAGCTTTACTTTGAATAACTGCCAGTGTTTGATGCCTTAGTTGTAGTTCTGCAATCCTCCTTGTTTAGACTGAATGTTAATTAGAATATAAATTATTATGTATGTATTGTTGTTAGTTTATTGTAAAAGTGGTGTGTTCGGGCATTGTGCTTTGTTTGTTATGTGCATATGTCATTGTATTTTTATTTTTGTGTACAGATTGTAAAGCGCTTAGAGCTTTTGAGTAAGATTAAGCTCTATATAAATACTCATTATTATTATTATTATTATTATTATTAAAAAAGACCTATCAGTTGTATACAAAATTTCTGAGGGCATCAGAAACAACGTACGTTTCCCAATTCGGCAATTTTAAATGGGAAAAAGCTATCATTCACCACGAACATACCGTAAAGGATGCCGACTTTCCTTATTTTCTTGCACTTTATGCTCACATTATTGAAACTTAATAGTTAAAGAGAGGTAAAAATAAAATGGAATAACTTAAGCAATTTTTTCTAATTAATTTTGTGTATTTTTACAACTTGGGGGTAGGGATACAAAATCAACCACTGTGGCACTCACAGTAATCACAGCATCACCTAGTAAAGTTTATAAGAATTGTGACATCCTGTTTTAATAATGTAATCCTGAAAAAGGACTGTCAGTGCTATAGAAAATGTCTGAAGCCATCTGACACATTATTTTTGTCTTTTTTTGCGATTTCACGGAAATGGTCGTTTACTGGGTGCACAAATACCTTCATTGTGAGCCAGAGATTCAATATTTTTTCATTCTGTTTTTTGCAGAGGATGCAGAATGTGTGCCTTGACATAATACTGCCTGATTTGGGTTTCTGGAATCAAATCTGATTTATTTAGAGGAAAATGTTTCTCAACCTCATTTTAGCACCTGCGATGAGCGTGAATGGGGGTACCCTTGCGCCATCAGCTATATCTCTGGTGTGTTCCTAAGGATTTTCGGGGAACATGGCTTAAACATCTCAGGACATACCAAGGAACACTTTGAAACCCATCTTATTGAGTACTGGGGGGGGGGGGGGGGGGGGTGCACGGTAGACCTTCCTAGCTTATGGACTACTAGCAATGGAGTCAATGAATAGTGTTCGAGAAAATGCTAATGTTAAAATTTACCGTGCATGACAGTCGGACGACCATTGGCACTTACACTTACCATTGGCACTTACACTTACTTTTTCTGTGGCACGTGTACCAGTAAGCAAGTTATATGTGTGATTTGCCTGAAAAATAAGAAAACATAGGAACTCATAACAAACTGCCACTGTGTGTTATGTCTGATGCGTGACATACGCAACATGACAAATCTCCCTAATACCACACTCTGCATGATGCGTATTGTGTCAATATCTGCAGCATGCACACTATTTGTAAAGTTTGACATAACAAGCTAGTGCTACTGAAAGGATCAGCCTTATTAAGGCATAAATCTGCCCAGCTGGTATCTACCTGCCTGAAAGCCACTGTCACAGGCATGAATCAACAGTTTTGTGATGCTGTGATTTTACTCTTATTTTGATGTAAACTACTCAGTGTGAATCTACAAAACATAACTTCCAACAAGTATTAATCTACACAGGCTTGACTCCATCCAACTAAACACTCTGAACAGATGTAGCACAACTGTACACCGAGTTCATTCACACATAGGTGAAGGCATTATGGTATGCTCTCTCACTCTCTGGTATATTTCATGTTGGGTAGATTCATTTGGATAAGTAGCAAAGTTGACCTCTTCAGCATGATTGTCAGTGTCAGTGCACCTGCTGGCAGGAATGTGCCTTCTTATAATATTTTAGTAAAATTTCTTGAAGAAGTCTGAAATGGTCACGTGCAAACTAGATCAACTGATATTGTCTCACTACTTACCAGATCTTAAAACACTGGTGGATTCATTTTTTGCTGCAGCAACAAATTGAGTCCATTGTGTTTCATTTTCAATAAACAATCCCATTAGTTACGCTCAATGAAAACCCAATTAAGCTCTCTAGTAAATCTTACATGTACACAAGCTGTAAATCATCTCATTATAACTCATAAGAATGTGGCATGGTTGCTCGTCACATTCTGCTGACAGCAGAGTAATGCAGCAGATATGTGGTTCTCACCCAAATACACCACAATAAACATTAACAGCTATGTATTAACCAGTGTGGGCGTGGGGGGCGGGGGGGGGGGGGGGGGGGAGGAGAGGTACCATGAAAAGTCAGGGTAACCAGAGTGTTCCTTGACATACCCCCCCCCCCTCACCCCCTCACCCCAATATTTTGAGAGAAAAGATTTTGGGAGAAAAAAATAAAAAATGTTTTTGAAAAAATAAAATATCAATTTACTTCTTGTAATTAAATCCTTTGCTTTTCAGAGTTTCAGAGGGAGAAAAGATTTTGGGAGAAAAGCGTTTTTGGATAAAAACTAAAAATAATAGATATTTTACACATCATTTGCTTGCAACCTTTGACCTTTCCAATGGGTCATCCAATTTAGCATGCATACAGGGTTCATTCTGAAAAATTAAGCACATGGGTCATTGGCCCACAGAGTACAAATCCAATGGGTCATTTCTTAAATGGATGGGCCAAGTGTGAGAGCACCTTCCCACTTACTGTACTGGGGGGGGGGGGGGGGGGGGGGGGCTCAGTGTGTGGACACCTTGTCACCAACTGCTGAAATAATTATTGAAAAAAGCGAGGGGGTGGGGGTATGTGGGTATCATGTCGCAAACCACAGAAATACTGATAAGCAGGAGCTTGGGTTGATTGATTGATTGTACATTGCTTAACGTCCCGACAGCAACAAGGCTTTCTCAGGACGTGCCTGCACTGCTTGTGAAAAAAAAAACTAAACAGAACATTGAATGTATGTCGCCAGCCGGTCAAATACATTAAATAAACCTAACACATGGGGCCTAAATAAAGCTAAGACCATTTAGCAACACACATCCAATATCAAGAGCTACAGGCAGTGCAGACAGTAGGGAGAGTTTTAAAAAGGCAAATACAGGTGAATGGACAAAGGGTAGACAGAAACACATGCCCCAGAATAGAGAGAAAAACCCACCCTGTGGGGCTGACCAGGGTGACCCTGGGAACAAAAAAATACCTAACCCCACCCAAGTCCCCCAGGGCAGACCCGGGTGGGGCCAGGAGCTTGGGGTGGGGGTGGGGGGGGGGGAGAGGAGATGGGTGGGCCTTCAGAAACACATGAAAAAAAGAAAGGGCCCATTGCCTACAGAAATCTATTGGTCATTAACCCCTCACCTCAAAATGTTCTGGGTTATGTTTCCCGGGGTCCTCCCGTTTTTCCCCGAGGTAGTCCTCAACTTGAAGGTGATATAAAGTTTGCCTTCGGGTTGGTGTTTAGCAGGCTTTGTGTATTAGACACTCAGCCTAATTCGTGCCCAAGGGTACTCCCCCTTCGTTCTCTGTCTCTCTCTCTCTCTCTCTCTCTCTCTCTCTCTCTCTCTCTCTCTCTCTCTCTCTCTCTCTCACTCTCTCTCTCTCTCTCTCTCTCTCTCTCTCTCTCTCTCTCTCTGGCCTCACACACACGCATTTACTTTTGCTCGCTCTTGCGCGCGCCTACACACACTCTTGTCTCTCGTGTTCAGTTTCTCTCCAAGTCTCTCTCTTATGATTTTTTCGTTGATGTCATTTTTACTATTTCCGCACTTTTGTTCTTCCTTTTCTTTTATTTTACGTCACCTCCTTCAGTTGCCACATTCCTTCTGCGAATGAAGATAAGTAGCGGCTAATCTCTCTGTTTGTTTGTCTATTTTGACAAAGGGTATTTACCCGAAATATTACTAAATTGTGTTGTACCCGTCTTTCTAAGCGTGTTTCTTTCTCCGTTAGGTACTTCTTTGCATTTTACACGCTTGGCAGTCACTTTTTTGGTCTGGATTGTCCACTGGCGAGTTTCATACGACGTCTCCGGAAATTATTTTTACAAATTCGTTAACAATTATTGTAAATTTTCATTTCTTGAAAGATAGCGCTATTCTGCATTTTATTTAATTGCCATATTTAGCCCCAATTTGAAAAAAAAACACGACAGAATCCGGACTTGAAAAAATGTGAAACCGGTTTAGTCATGTCCTCTAACGCCGATTGAAATAAACTCACCCAACAGCCGATGTAACGATCTCCGGCGCATTTTTTTTTTAAACAGCCGTTTACTGCCATACACCAGGATGATGTGAAGATCTTTACCTTGTAAAATTTGATTCAAATTCTGCTCAAT
This sequence comes from Semisulcospira habei, assembly GCA_036245525.1. NCBI lineage: Eukaryota > Metazoa > Mollusca > Gastropoda > Semisulcospiridae > Semisulcospira > Semisulcospira habei. Next base: position 319,526,751 of record BTPG01000001.1, read on the forward strand.
TTAGGCTTCAAGCAGGCCGGTCGAATGAATCGCACCACGCGCATTGTTAGCGCTCGCTGCGTGCAGCGGACAAAGTAAAATCTGCAGCAATTTTCTCTGCGTGAACGCTTAAAAGTGCCCGGATCGAATTTTCGTTTAATTTTAAAAACACATTTATACATTTAACATATAAAGACATTTTATCTATACGAAAAAAATCCTTTGTTGATGTTATTACTTTTCGTCTGCTTTCGATCTGCGTACGAATATGACTTCAAGCTTGATTCTGTTTACTACTCTAGGGGTACATGCTTTAGGAAGCCTGAACTGGTTAAAAACGGACTCTCAGAAGTTCGCAATGAATGAACAGGGCGCACAGAAAGCCAGCCTGCACATTTATGTAGCCTGGAACAATTTCTCGCATTTGGATGAGAATACACTTGGTAAGAATGTGACCGACTTCACTGACGTTGTCAACATGCAAATCGGGTAGGTTCAATAACCGCATAGAACAAAAAAACTGCTGTCAAATTAACGGGTTACATTCGATTCATGGTGAACTGATGGATTACAGATCGAAATGCGATTAATAATGTACATAAAGTTTGTGTGTGATTTTCGTTTTCAAAGTACACCTATTTTGCAGGTAACAATTAACCGTCACTACCGGTGTTAGGCAAAACTGAAGATATGCCTAAAAATGGCAAGTTTCTATGAACAAAATGATGTACGTGACCCCCCCCCCATATCGATTACGCTTGGCCGAGAAAGCCATTCCAGCAAAACCAACACAAATCGTATTTTGATATCTAAATTTGGGCTTTTTTTTGGCGGGAAATAAGTCACGTGACCCGTTTTTACGGCTTGCCATTGGCTGCAGTGGGAATTCCTTTCTAATTTTATGCGTCAGATCGAGGCTCATTAAACGTGCATGGAGGAATTTCCTGAGGAATGTGGACTTGTCATTCAGACTGAACCTTAAGTCAAAGGCAAAATGTAGACACCCTTGACAGCGAAGACAGCTCTCATAAGTATAGATGGGACTTTGTGGGTTATGGTTCATCCCATCTAGTTATTTTGACGTTCGTAGTGGAATGTTCTGTTTGCTGTAAATGAGAGAGGTGTGGTCGAAAACATATAGCAAAACTTAACACTGATAAGTCCGTTCTAAAGGTGAGCTAGGACACTTCAGCGCAATTTTTTGGGTTTATGAATATATGTTTTATTGTATATCAATCAGTATTTGTTTGTCCTGAACGCTCCGACATGCTCATTTAGTCAGGTATGCTCACCCTTACCATGGCAACGAACACTAAGTGACCGTTACACCTGTTTGCTAAGGAAACAAAGTTAGGCTAAGGTTGATGCTTCTGAAAAGCCAAATTTGCTCAAAATATCAACTGATATCATCATTATCGAATCTCAGTGGCGATTTGGAATATATTACCTGGTCTTAAAGAAAAAAACTTTTTCATTTTAATGTTCTGGTTCTGGTCATTTTTTTTTAGTATGATATGCAAGAGAAGCTATTCATAGCTCCCAAACTAAGCTGAAATTAAACAATCGGCACTGACATTCCATAATAAACCCATTTGTAAACTTGCGTGTAAAATGTCACTATCATGTGACAAGTACATTTTTTCCTCAGTATGTACCACCCCGCAAAATTACAATTTTGAGAAAACCGCAAAAACAAGTTTCAGCAATGTGCCTTTTCCCCCCATAGTTCACAGCTCTAACATGTCACCTAAAATCGTTGGCTTATGATGTTTTTTACACTAGAAAACCTTTATGCAATGCAGACATGCAAACTGTCCAGAAACCCTGTGTGTATTTTCAACGGCACCCCGATGCTTTAATTTTGCATGCTTAGTGAGTATTAATTGTTGTACTCAACCTGCACACTTGTTACGTCCAGTTTAATGATAAGCACCAATGTCACAACTGCTTGGTGACAGTAAACCCATTTTAACAACATTCTAGATTGCTAGGATCACCAAGCAAACCCAGTTGGAATAGGCATTGTGAATCAACGATACCTCGTTTAGACTCAATGGTGCACTATTGAAACACCCCAGTGCCTGTTTGTTTTCCACTGTATACGCTGACAACTGGTATTCCGACAGAATGTATGGTAGATGTAAGCAGAAGGTTGGTACAGTAAAAAGTAATTGGCAATATTTGTCAGGGTCCATACTCACAACCATAGGTTCCTAACTTACATGCAGTTGCACTTGTCAAAGTGTGACTCACTGGTGAAAAGTGTCTGTCTGGGCTGTTTTGTCGTTGTAAGAGTATCTGTGTGTGTTATCAAACGACCGTTCCTTAGGGACCGTTTTATCCTAACTATCTATGCATGTGACTCATGAACAGATATAGACAGACATAATGGGAGTTTTACTCGCTTGGCTGCAAAGAGGTACACCGGTCGAGGACACAAACAATCACAATAACCACTGAACAAGTACACACGAGAAACATGACATCAATCATACCACTCTCGCATGCAAGCGGCATAACAAACATAATCAAAGGCTCTTTTGGATTTACTACGTATGTATAGTGTTACAATGATTAATAATAAATGGTTTGCTCACCTCTGACGTGTATACAAAATACGACGACCCATGGTGGTCACACGGCCCATCCCAGCACCAAAGCTGGTGCCGGGAGGGAGAACAGTCCTAACTTTACAAATCTCGTATTCTTCTATTTCTCTCTTTCTCCTCTTCCTCTCCTTTCATCCTCTTCCTTTAGAGCATAAACGACATGGGTTAAATACTGTCTAAAAACTACGGTCATGGCTATCATAGCCAATCACCGTATGGATTCCTTACGTAGTTTACTATTCTTAGAGTGACCACCATGGCGACAAACATACAATTGTTCTACGTCATTCCTACAACGTGTCCATCTATACACGTGTTTAACTCTAGAACCTTCCTTGGACATCCGGACATTCCCATACTAGGCCTTATCTCTCTGGGTCAAACCTTGGTCACGATTATAAATCCGTTTCGGTCAATATCTAGTACCTGACCTTTGACATAACATTTAACTCTTATCAGTAATTTAACATTGACCATCTCATAATAGTCACTCTGTGACAGTGTTTACTGTGGCAGCAGATGACGTTGGGCTTTCTCACCACAGGAAACAAATTCATTTTCTATCATTGTTCATTATTCCTAAAAGTCGGAAGGGTAAGCCAAGGGCAAAGTTACATGAACACTTGTCTCACACGAGTTTAAATTTAAGGCTGTTTTGTGTATCAGCATACACACATTATGCTTGTATATCTGTGCGGTTTACACAAACTGTTAATGCGAAATTTACTCTGTTGAAGACGGAAAAATGGTTTAGAGACCTGTCAGCTTTGAGGAGTAGTGCTGTTCTTAAAGTATCAGAAGCTGCAATGCATTTTGTTACGTGCCCGTGCACTGTATTCATTGCATGTATTCATTGCATGCACATGCCATAGCCAGTTGTTACATCACTTGAAATAGGCGAGACTGAATTTGTAATGAAAACATAATGATTTACAACAAGTGAATAAAGTATTTAAACATCTTGTATGTCTGCCAATATATAAATCGGTTAGTTCATGAAACGCGCATACAGCTTGAAAAAAAAGCAGCCTGTTCACATCACACCTCATACACACCCATTTTGCATGCTCATATTTCTGTGGCAGATGTAAAACGCCTTCCATACTAATGAGGCTGCATTTAATAATTTGGACCATACTGGTTTACTGCAGAATCACACCTACTCCATCACAACGACAGCCGCATATTGCCTGAGTTCAGAACTTTCACAGTGCACTTTGTAGCCTCCTTGACCAAGGGAAACAAATACGTGTATGATGTACATTGATCTTTATACAATGAAAATCATATAATTAAGTGTTTGCTTGTGCATATGATTTATGGACTATCATTCCTGTAAACTCGAGTTTTGGGTGACATTTATGCGGGACCTGGTACTGCCGAAATCCTAACACTTTCTCGCTACGAACGGACCTGTGCACAATGTTCATTATCGTTATCAAGCACATCTGTGTTTCCTTGAGCTGGCAAATTCTTTTCACGTATGCATAGGTTTTGTCAGTAATGATCAGAGCGCCTCACAATAAATGTACTGCACGTTTCTGATCAGACCAAAATATTTAGATTTTACAACAGACGATAGGCGTGAGATTCCTAAATCTACACTGCTCTATTGAGCGCTGAATGCAGAATTTCGGATTTCTATGATTGCACACTTCTGCTCCAAGATCAAGCAGTTCACAAACAAACTATGAAAAATCTTTGATCTCGCCCTTTGTAGCTTTGATTTTTGCACATCATGCTTTGTCAAATCGTTCGAGCACCTACCTGTGAAAGTCCGAAACGACTCGCAGCTGTAGATGATGTTTGTGCCTATTCTGGACACGGGCAGTTACGTTTTCCTGTATATTATGATTACACACGTTCTTCAGTCTCACTCTGTCTGTCGTGTTGACTAGATTAACTGCGGATTTCTCTAAACAACGCGTATTAGCTTGTAATCCGCCCAAAAAACATACTTCCAAAGTGCGAGTTGTATCCGACAGGAAGTTAGCCAAACAGACTCGGAAATACATTTGAACCAATCAGATAATTAGGCACATTTATGTGGTGCTTCTGATCGAAATCGTCATAATACCAAATTTGGAAGTTATTGACTAATTTCTAGGTTTGTCTCAGACAGTTACTTTGCCGTTGATTGTTCGTTTAGGCTAGTGTGAATGACAAATTATTGCAAGGGAGAGAAGTGGCTTTCAAACGACATAACTTGTTTTAAAGCTGCTAAAAAATGTACTCTTTGACAAGGTTCGAAAGTAGGCAAAGTGCACATAAACGGAAGTTGTGTGAACCTTCTGTCCAAACTAACATATTTGATCAGCGTACTTTTCTTTATCAAGCCCCAGTGTTATGGAATACACTTCCTCTTGCGGTCAGAAATAGTGAGTCTGTCTGACTTCAAGAGGTCGTTGAAACTCACCTTTTCAAGCTTTACTTTGAATAACTGCCAGTGTTTGATGCCTTACATGTACTTCTGTAATCGTCCTTGTTTAGACTGAATGTTAATTAGAACATTATTATTATGTATGTTCTTGGGTTCAACGGACAAGAGGGCGGGCCAGCAGTGCACTGTGGAGTGCATAGGGCATGTCAGAGCACAGAAGAAGACATGGCCATCCACTGCAGCCAATGAAGTTACCAGTTGTAACGTCCCACTGGGCTCTGATTTCTGCGGCCGCGGCCGAGAGGGTAGGGTTGCTCCAGCGCAACAGCTTCTCCACCAAAATCTCCTTCACGCACAGATTTTGTGCATGGATCTTCAACTTCACCAAATCTGCTTCTTCATCTTCTTTTTTTCTTCTGCCTCCGTTAGAAGCCCTGCGGCGTTGGGGAACGGGCGAACCGACAGGTAGAGTTTACTGGGAGTCGTAGCTCCGAACCTGCACATAGGCGGCCTGTGGACCAGTGGTCGCTCTTCCCTGTACCAGGGGCAGCAGGGACATTCGACAGCATCCCAGGCGACTGAGCAGCCCTCTTCAGGACAGCACTGCTCACCCTATTAAGGGAGGGAACTAGAAAAGGTGTTCCAAACATTGCCTGCCCTACACAAACCGGTCAGCTTACCGCGGCTGGCGGTTTAACCCTTTTATGCGGTCGAAAAGAAAAACAAAGAAAGAAACTTATTCTCTGTACGTGGAATGTACGAACCCTGTTGGACAGAAATCAGACGAAGAGACCGCACAGAAGAACAGCCCTCATAGCCAGGGAGCTGGCGAGATATAAGATCGACATTGCGGCTCTTAGTGAAACCAGATTTGCTGACGAGGGCTCGATCTGTGAACCTGAGGGTGGTACACATTTTTCTGGAAGGGCAAAGCTGAGAACGAGGACAGGATACACCGGGTTGACTTCGCCATCCGCACCACGCTCCTCCGACAACTGCCTTCTCTTCCCACTGGCATCAGCGAACGAGTGATGAAGCTCCGTTTCCCCATCTCTCACACCCGACATGTCACTATCAGCGCCTATGCTCCGACACTCACCAGCGCCGATGACGACAAGGAGGCGTTCTATGAGAGCCTCGACTTCCTCCTGAAGTCCACTCCTGCAAGTGACAAACTCATCGTGCTTGGTGACTTCAATGCTCGAGTTGGGCGCGAATGTGACTGCTGGGAACGAGTGATGGGCCCACACGGATTGGGCAAGACAAACAGCAATGGCCTGCTTCTGCTGACATTGTGCGCTGAGAATGGACTCACCATCACCAACACCCTCTTCAGGCTGGCTAGTAAGTACAAGACAACATGGATGCATCCCAGGTCCAAGCAGTGGCATCTCATAGACTATGTCATTGTCCGCCATGGGGACACTCGTGATGTCAGAATCACCAGAGCCATGAGAGGAGCTGAGTGCACGACCATCGACTGGTACGGTCTGTCCTCAACCTGCACATTGCACCAGCACACAGGAAGAGGCCGAAGCTCACCCGAACTTCATTCAACCTGGCCAAGCTTAAGCGCCCTGACGTCAAGGAAAACTTTCAGTCCCACCTTGATGACCTGCTAACTGCCCATGAACCGTTGACTGGCAACCCAACTGAAATGTGGAACCAGTTCAAGGGGATGGTGGCGGAGTCTGCCAAAGACGTACTTGAACCCAAGCAGAGGGTACACCAGGATTGGTTCGATGAGAACAATGAAGAGATCAACAAGCTACTGGAGCAAAAGCGCAGTGCCTTCATCGAGTGGCAGAATGACATCAACTCCATGTCTATGAAAGTCCGCTTCAAACACCTACAGAGAAAAGCCCAAAGATAGCTCCGCAAGATGCAGGACACTTTGTGGGACAGCAAGGCAAAAGAACTTCAACACTTTGCTGAATCCAACAACTCCAAGGAGTTTTTCAGCGCTATGAAAGCCGTCTATGGCCCTGCCAGACCCAGCACAACCCCTCTCTTTTCTTCCGACGGCTTCACCTTGCTGAAGAACAAAGGCAGCATCACTGAGCGCTGGAGAGAAAACTTCTCAAATCTGTTGAACATGCCTTCCACTGTCGACCCCGCTGCCCTGGACATGATTCCCCAGAAGCCAACACTGGATGACCTTGACCTCCCGCCTACCCTGGACGAGGTCAAGAAAGCGATCAACCAGACTAGCTCCGGCAAGGCTGCAGGCATGGATGGCATCCCCGCAGAGCTCTTCAAAGCAGCTGAACCTGAGACCCTTGACGCCTTCCTCAACATTTTGACATGCATCTGGGCAGAGGAGAATATGCCACAGGAATTTAGAGATGCTACAATCGTCTCCCTGTTCAAGAACAAGGGCAGCAAAGCAGACTGTGCCAAATACCTAGGGATCTCACTCTTGTCCATTGCTGGCAAGATCCTCGCGAGAGTCATCCTCAACCGCCTGATCAGCTCTGTATCTGAGGAAGCACTCCCAGAGGCTCAGTGCGGTTTTAGACCCGGTCGGAGCACAGTCGACATGGTCTTCTCTGTGAGACAGGTCCAGGAGAAATGCATTGAGCAGCACATGGACCTCTACGCTGTCTTCATAGATCTGACTAAGGCATTCGACGCCGTGAACAGAAAAGCGCTTTGGGTCATCCTCGCAAAGCTCGGCTGCCACAGGAAGTTCACCAACATCATCCGCCTCTTCCATGATGGAGTGGTAGGAGTTGTCCAGTCAAGCGGCGACACATCCGCACTCTTCGACATTTCCAACGGTGTGAAACAAGGTTGTGTTCTTGCCCCCGTGGTGTTAAACTTGTTCTTCACGTGTGTCCTGACCCATGCAGTACGCGACTTTGAGATGGGAGTGTACCTGAAGTACAGACTAGACGGCTCTCTCTTCGACCTCCGTCGACTGAACGCCAGGACCAAGACCATCGAGAGACTGATCCTTCAGGCGCTGTTTGCCGATGATTGTGCGCTGATGGCGCACACGGAGTCTGACCTCCAGACCATCGTTAACAGGTTCTCGGAAGCCTCTCGACTGTTTGGCCTCACCATCAGTCTCAACAAGACCGAGGTCCTGCACCAACCAGCCCCAGGCACAAGAGCGCCCCCCCCCCCACCCCACCCAAAGTGTATATCGAAGGCACCGAGCTGAAGACTGTCGACCAGTTCAGGTACCTTGGGAGCATCATCTCTTCTGACGGTACTATCGACAATAAAATCGCAGCTCGCATCAGCAGAGCCAGCCAAGCCCTGGGTCATCTGCGCACTCGTGTGTTGAATAACAACAACATCAAGCTCTCCACCAAGATCAAAATCTACAAGGCAGTAGTCCTCCCCAGCCTCCTCTACGGCTGTGAGTCATGGCCGCTGTACAGAAAGCACCTCAAGCAGCTTGAACGTTTCCACATGAGATCCCTGCGCTCACCCATGGGCATCAAATGGCAAGACAAGGTGACAAACCTGGAAGTCCTGAACAATGCTGGCTTAGTGAGTGTTGAAGCCTTGATCTTAAAGACACAACTTCGCTGGGCAGGTCATGTCATACGCATGGAGGATTCTCGTATGCCACGCCAACTCCTGTATGTTGCACTATCAAAAGGCCACAGGAAGCAAGGACGGCCAAAGAAACGCTTCAAAGACTGCATAAAAGACAGCCTCAAGTCTATCTATCTATCTTATCTTATCTTATCTTATCTTATCTTATCTTATCTTCTCTTCTCTTCTCTTCTCTTCTCTTCTCTTCTCTTCTCTTCTCTTCTCTTCTCTTCTCTTCTCTTCTCATCTCATCTCATCTCATCTCATCTCATCTCTATCTATCTATCTATCTATCTATCTATCTATCTATCTATCTATCTATCTATCTATCTATCTATCTATCTATCTATCTATCTATCTATCTATCTATCTATCTATCTATCTATCTATCTATCTATCTATCTATCTATCTATCTATATATCTATCTATCTATCTATCTATCAATCTATCTATCTATCTATCTATCTATCTATCTATCTATCTATCTATCTATCTATATCCCGTAGTCTTGCCGACCGTTGGGACACCACTGATGACTTGGCAACCAGCTCCCTCCATTCCTCTCTGTTGTCTGCCATTCTCAGCGTATCGCCCAGCTTCAGTCCTGTCCACTCTGAGATATTGTCCTCCCATCTTTTCCTCTGTCTTCCTCTCCTTCGTCCTCCTTGCATGATTGTTTTGGCAAGTCTTGCTGAACGAGTGACATGCCCATACCACTTCAGTTTCCGTTTTCTCACAATGACGAATATGTCTTCATTGGGCCCGATGGCTCGCCTGATTCTGCTTCTCACTTCCTCGTTTGTGATGTGATCTCTGTATGAAATGCCAAGCAGCCCTCGAAAACATCTCATTTCAGTGGCTTGTATCCTCCTTTCAAGGTCTGCTGTGAGGGTCCATGACTCGCAGGCATACAAGAACACTGAGAGGACTAAGGAGCGCATCAGTCTGATCTTGGAGCAGAGTGTGATGTTTCTGGCTTCCATATGGTCTTCAATCTTGTCAGTGCTGTTGCAGTCTGTGCTGGAGGTATCTCTCACATAGAACTCTCAGGTTGAAAATCTGCTCAGTTGTGCTGCGCCCTGGTCTGAAGCCTGCCTGTTCCTCAGCTATGATTTCCTCTGCCTGTGGCTTCAACCTGTTCAGTAGGATCTTTAACATGACTTTGCTTGGGTGGGATATAAGACTGATCGTGCGATAGTTCTGGCATTGATGTAAGTTGCCTTTTTTGGGGAGAGTTATTATAAGTGATTGGGTCCATGGTGTGGGCCAATCCCCTGATTGCCAGATCTTATTGCAGATTGTTAGTAAGGCGCTTATCGTGTCTTCTCCCCCTTCTTGGGATAGCTCTGCAGGGATGTTGTCTGCTTCTGCTGCCTTCCCATTTTTCAGCGACTTCACTGCAGCCTCTACTTCTTCTCGGAGGATGGGATAGCTGCCATTGTTGGTCACGGGTGGGTTGACAAGTATGCCTGGGTCCCCTGCAGTTCGTGGTTGTACAAATCTGAGCAGTACTCTGTCCATCTCTTCAGTATGTCTTGGTCTTCCGTAAGACAGTTCCCTTCACTATCTTGAATGATTGAGGAGCGTCCTTGTTTTACACTGGTCAGGTCTTTCACCAGCTGGTATGCTTTTTTGCTATTATTTTTGTTCAGATTTTCTTCTACGTGTTTACACTGATCTTCAATCCACTTATTCTGTGCCTTTTCCATGCTTTTCTTGATATCCTGGTTAATTTCCCTGTATTGTTTAGCTCCTTCTACCTCTGATTTCTTTTTCTTTAATTCTCGACGCTTGTCACATAGAACAAAGATGTCAGCTGTAACCCAAGGTTTCTTTGCTTGTCGGTGTTTGCCAAGGATCTCACTGGCTGTTTGGGTTACAACAGTGTTAAATGTGTCAATCAGTCTGTCCACGTCCGTGTCTTCTGCACCTAGAAGTAGCAGTGGTGCGAATTTTCCTCCTATCTTTGCTGGGACCCTGTTTGTTGACCTTCTTTAGGCGGAGTCGGAAGGTCATCATCACTAAGTCATGGTCGCTTCCAATGTCTGCTCCTGGAAAACTTCTTGTCTTGGCAATGTTCACACTGGTTTGGAAGCGTCTCTTCACCATGATGTAGTCAGTTTGGTTATGGTGCTCTCCGTTCGGGCTGTGCCATGTCCACCTTCTGGATGCTTTGTGTGGGCCAAACGTGTTCATCAGCTTTAGATCATTTGAACTGGCAAATTCCAGGAGCCTTAAGCCTCTGTCGTTGGTCTCTGCATTAACATTATGGGTGTTCAATAAACAATAAAATCTCTGAGGAAAAAGGAGTATGTTTTCGCATAGAGGACACTCAGAACTTGCAGAAAAACCGGTAAACCCAAAACTGCCAACGTGACAGATCTTTCACACTGGAAGTGTCCTAACTCGCCTTAAATTCATTCAAGGTGAACTAGTTATAATAAAATGATACAACGATTCAATATTTGTTCGGTTCAGTCGATGACCTCGAGAAAGAGTCAAGTTCGGCTTCGGCCGACACGGGCTACTTTTATTCCAAAACAAATTTTCAATCGGTTGGACTAATGCTCTTTAACGTCTCAACCCGAGACATACCCTAATATTAATTTACTTGGTAGTTTTTATTAGAGCATCATCCTTAGATCTTGACATTTCCATCATATTAAGGAATATATTGATGGACCACAAGCCGCTTTTAAGCATAGAAACAGCAATACAGGTCAATGGCTGTACTCGGATGTTAACCTTTTCGCTGCCGGCAGTCATTAATTATGTTTGTGAAACCGTGGTGAATTCAATGCCAGATGCACCCGCCCATCCGGTAAACATGGATTTATATAGGATCAGCCAGCGGCAAAGAACATTATGTGCCCCCGCAACTGCAAGTGCTCATGAGGTTCTATACCTTTTGCAGTCGAATGGTGTTCGCGATTTCCTGGCATCAAAGAGGTTAAACCTTCCAATAGGACTCCACGTCATGGCGGGCGGGCGTGGTCTTGATCTAATTTTTTGGTTGATCTTTATAACCCAAAGATTAATAAAACTGGCCTAATGAAAAGGTTAACAAGCTTAAACACTTAGCCACGTCCTGTATTTGATAAGATAAAAATATTCCGGCAATTGATGCGTTGTTTTTTTAACATTTCGTGTGATCAATCACATTTATTTACGCTCAGTTTACAAGACACGCTAAAGTATATAATGCACAAGTCATGGAAGTCTTGATCGCATTAATCAAACTCACGCGATGCAGATCTTCACATCTTTCCTAATCTGTAGAGACTACTAAAGAGGTAAATTACATTTAGATTTGACAAGGAACTGTTTTATCATGTGCAGTCACAGCACCATATAAATAGTTTTTGCATTGACACCTTGTGGCTGATTTCTCAGCAACACCTAAATTGTAGATCATACAGCAGACCGTAGTTAACTGAAAAAGACCCATGCCAGACGGTCGTGACTTTGATATATGGAACCCTGGATCTTGAACGTTATTGTAGTTGTCATAATAAATTGACGTAATTTTAATCATGACAACAGAACCTAAAGCGGTTTTCTGATTTTGACATCGTTGTGTGGTAGCACTTTCTTGTTTGTAAAGTGTTTCCTTGTTGCCAATATTCCCGCTTAACCTTTTCATTTGTTTCACTTGACAGACCCGTGCTCAACCCGTTCACGTGGCTTCAACACTCGAAAGGGAGATTATCATTCTCGGATCATTGATACGTAACTGTTCTGCGTGTGTGTTTTTGTTGTTGTTGTTGTTGTTGTGGCATGAGATGATTGACTGTGCACAGTGACAAAGGTTACTGGTTGTTTTACCTCAGGAACAAATACTGTAAAGATTTGGAAGAGTTATTGTCCGCGCAACAGATTTTGGACATCAGTTGCTGCACCGTGTTGGGCTTTGGCGTATACACAGACTGAATTAGTTTGCTTTAGACAAAAGAGATGGAACTGTCTACTGCAACCGCAAGAAACACCTCGGATTTCATTGCCAATATTCCACTGGCAGCTACTCAACTTCAAATTTTGAATGATGTAAGAAAGGTGATAGAAAAAATATGCACTCCTTTAATCATGATCTTCGGGACGTTTGGTAACGTGATGACCATCGTTATTCTCTGTCGGATGGTGAGGAAACACAATTCCATGAACTTGTTTTTCATAGCATTGTCCTTTTCTGACATGTGTCTTCTGTACTCTGGTCTTCTTAGGGGTTGGGTGTTTTACATGTCAAACAATACTGTCGACATTTTTGATTTGAATATTTTTGTATGTAAAATGGGTGTGTGGGCATTGTTCACTTTTGGAGTATTGTCAGCTTGGCTGTTAGTGGCCATGACGGCACAGAGAGCCGCCTCTGTTGTCTGGCCGCATCGCATTAAGGTGATCTGCACAAGGAAAAGGTCGTATATTTTCTTATCGGGACTGATTTTGTGTGTTTTCATTCTTCATTCTCATATTATATATGGACAAGTTCTGGTTAACGTCAGAAATGGCACCGATGTTGACTGTACGGAAGACGCTGAGTACGTCCCCTTTAAACACTTAGTGTGGTCCATTGTAGACATGTGCATTGCTTCTCTGATTCCTTTTGGCCTCCTTGCCGTTAGTAACGCCATACTGGTATGGAAACTAACAGTATCTGTGCGACAGGCCCGGATCCAGCTGGCGACAAGTCACACAGGCCGGGGTTCTGATCGAGAAAAGAAAGCTTCGTCCGTCACAAAGACACTCGTGATACTTTCAGCAGCTTTCCTATTACTGACATTTCCATTGACTGACGTAGTCATCTACAATGCTTACTTCGTTGTGGATGAAGACTGGTCAGACGAAACGTTTGCTAATACGATGGCGTTTTCATATTATCTTGGCAATGTATTTTATTATTCAAGCAGTGCTGTCAATTTTTATCTGTATTGTCTTACGGGATCAAAATTTCGAAAGGAGTTTCAACGACTGATAGGCTGTTTTAAAGACCCAACAAGCAAATCAGGACCCATATCATATACACACAGCTCGCAAATTATGTCCGTATCTGTTCGGTCTGTAGCACCAAGATATAATAGCACGGAAGCCGATGAGGAGTTTTAACAAGAAAACAAGATGCGATGAACCATAACCCACAAATTAACCCTGTTAATTGGATTTCATATTTTTCTCCGCTGTGCCGCTATGCTGGGAGTTGATACACGCTGATTCTTGTTGTACCAAGCGGATATCAGAAGAACAGCGCGCGCTATGCTGTGGCAATACACCCAACGTGCTTTCCTCCCCTTTCATCATTTCATCTCAGGAGTGGCTCTTCCGGCACGCTACGTTCAACTGACATCACGGCCTGCGCTAGCCTAGTGCACTCAACGAAGCCAGTACCAGCAAGCTTCAGGCCCCACATTCCAGCCGAATGATGTAATGACAGACACCTCCCAGACGCAGTGACTGTGTTTCTTACTGAACAGCCGCGTGTGTACTTTTCTAGAAACCATCGGACTGCTTTCATGTTAATGATGTAGTTCTACTACGTTTGTTTTTAAAATGAATATGAAATTATATACTAGTTAAGTTCAGTATAAGGTGGTGACTGTTTATGCCGGAGCGACTGTCTAAACACCGGCGCTGTACTATGGCGGCGACGGGCCCCCACGTGCTGTTTGACCGTTGTTCAGTTTTATGTTCGGCCTAGATCGGAGACTCATCTCCGTATCGACGCAGGTATTTTGTTTCTGTTGTTAACTTGTTTTATGTACTAGTTTTATCCAAGTAGGAACTTAATAAAGAACATTATAATAGTGTGTTCAGGAGACATAGGACTGTCTTAGCATTCTGTTTTTGTCAGGGAGGTTCGGGTCGGGATGAGGCCACTGGCGCTGGCCATTAGATGCCTTGGCGACGGGCTTCACCCGTCCCGAGTCATTGTCCATTGTGTAGCTCAGTTGTAATTTGTGGAATGAGCGAGTGAGTGAATGCCGTAAGCAGCACCTGTGGTGGCAAAAATGTGAATTTCCCCATGAGGGATTAATAAAGTATTATTGTATTGTATTGTATTGTAAATCCTCTTTTATATGAGAACTGTCCTCGCTGTCAATGGTCTCCACCGTTGTCTTTGAACTGATTCTGATGTTGAATTATCTCCTATTGAAAAGGTCTCACAGATCTGCCAATGGGTCAGTGAGCTCTATAAGGGGCGCAGGACATACGCGTAATTGATTTGTCAAACGTCATTTGTCATGACGTAAGTTTTAGTTTTTACGTAATTTTATAGTTTTTCCTTTTCAGCACTTTTGTTGTTCCTTTTCTTTTTACGTCACCTCCTTCAGTTGCCATATTTCTTCTGCGAATGAAGATAAGTAGCGGCTGATCTCTCTGTTTGTTTATTTTGACAAAGGGTAATTACCAGAAATATTATTAAATTGTGTTGTACCCGTCTTTTCTAAGCGTGTTTCTTTCTCCGTTTGGTACATCTTTGCATTTTTCACGCTTGGCAGTCACCTTTTTTGGTCTGGATTGCTTTAAAAAAAATTCTTTTTACGTGATATGAGTTTCACTTTCGCTTCATAGGCTTGAGAAAATGGTGACAAAACTAGAATTATACGGTACAATTTCAGTCTACTATAAGTTGTGTGAAAGCAAGTTGACTTTTCCTAGCTACTTGATATACAACGGACAAGGGTCACCTGCAATGCTCTTCTGAAAGCGCGTCGATGTGCGTGTGTGCGTGTTAGTGCGTGCGTGCGCGCACGTTCCAAACATCTCTAAGAGGCAAAGATCCTCATGCTCTTGCAGGACACATGAGAATCTATTCCTCCTGGAGATGCGCTCATGTTTGTGTGTGTGAGAGAGAGCCGCGCGCCCGAGAGAGAATGATGTCATATTTAGAGTATTATGTCAGTGTCTGCGTGGTCACCGCCACAGTCTGACTTTCTCCCAAGGCTTTTTAGTGTTTTAATTCTTTTCTGAAAAGAAATAATTTTTACTAAAGAAGTTCAAAGGATACAAAGTTGGCTAACGAACTCATACAATGTCTTTCTACAAACTATACTAAAGGTGCCCTGGTCAGCCCCACAGGGTGAGTTTTTCTCTCTATTCTGGGGCATGTGTTTCTGTCTACCCGAGGTCCATTCACCTGTATTTGCCTTTTTAAAACTCTCCCTACTGTCTGCACTGCCTGTAGCTCTTGATATTGGATGTGTGTTGCTAAATGGTCTTAGCTTTATTTAGGCCCCATGTGTTAGGTTTATTTAACGTATTTGACCGGCTGGCGACATACATTCAATGTTCTGTTTAGTTGGGTTTTTTTTCACAAGCAGTGCAGGCACGTCCTGAGAAAGCATTGTTGCTGTCGGGACGTTAAGCAATGTACAATCAATCAATCAATCACTTTTTATCGCAGACGCACAACACCACACAAATCTCTAAGAGGTATAGATCTTGTTTGTGCGACCTACTACGTGTTTTTCGCTCCCAGTGTTTTAGTGATTTTTTTCGTTGGATGTACTGTGTTTACTTGTGCTGAAAGTCTGCTGAGTATCGTATAAGAGTGCGCTGATTAGGATTGTATGCTTGTTTTTCGTCGGATCTGGTTGCTGTTCGTGTGTATCGTATCGAATAGTGTCTGTCATTTGAACTTTGTTTACGTCGCCATTTTGCTTCTTCAGCAGCGTGGGTTCTCCGGGCCTTTCCGCTGCCCTGTTTTATGTGCTGCGCGCTAGTGTGTGAAGTGTTTACTGTGTGAGTCTGTTTGCCACCCGCGGTTGCATCTGTTGCTTGGTTGTTGTAAACTCGTTCGTGTTCCTACCGTTCTATAGGTTTACGTGTGCTGCCCCAACATTGTTTTTTTTTTTTTTTTTTTTAAATCTCTCGTCGACATCTTGACCTCCCCACTTTCGGCGCCTTTGTCCGATCTCGCCGCTGACCGACAGGGATTGTCTGCTGCTTGTTAATTTTCACCCGTATCTATTTTGCCCTTTCAGTGTTGGTTTTGCGTATTAACAGTGTCGCTCCCCTACCATGATGACACACACACCGGCACAAACACACACACACACACACACACACACACACACACACACACACACACACACACACACAGACACACACACACACACACACACACACACATACA
Source organism: Semisulcospira habei (assembly GCA_036245525.1). NCBI lineage: Eukaryota > Metazoa > Mollusca > Gastropoda > Semisulcospiridae > Semisulcospira > Semisulcospira habei. The sequence continues at coordinate 319,543,397 of BTPG01000001.1, forward strand.
CACCCTACTGTACTTTTTCTCCCTTGCGTATTATCAGGTCGCTCCCCTACCACACCGCTCACACACACACCGGCACACACACACACACACACACACACACACACACACACACACACACACACACACACACGCTTACTCACACACACACACACACACACACACACACACACACTCAATACTGCACCCTCTTCCCGTCTTTCTCTTTCTTGTCCTCACAAACAATCATGCTCATCAGATACACACGCCAACAACTGCTATCTCTATGTCGCCCCGCCACCTACTGCGCGGCCGGTGCCGCCGACCGTGTTGCAGATGCCGATCGCGAAAGAGAGGGCGCAGGGGCGGAGTTAGAAAAAGACAGGACTCACCACCACAAACACAACCACACACGTCTTCCCCTTTTCCTATGCCCTTTGTCACAGAATGACAATTATGAATAGCTAGGGTTAAAAGGCTGATGAGGGTTAATATGTTGGGTCAAAGGCCAGATACGAGATATTGACGAAGACGGAATTATAATCGTGACCAAGGCTTGACCCAGGAAGATAAGGCCTAGGTATGGGAAATCGTTTAAATAAAATATTAGTATATGTCAGGTTTCAAACACGTGTATAGATGGTCAACGTGGTAAAAATGACGTAGGGCTTTGTATATGGACACTCGTGATAGAAGAAAAAGCGGGAGATATACAAATGTATATAAGGAATGGTCGGTGTGCGTTTCGGGGGCTCCGTTCCTGACAGGACATGTTGTGGCACCCTCCAGACAGCACACCGACCATCACCATGCTTCCAAGTCGACGCCTCACTATTGTGGGTGAGCAGACTTAAATTATCATTATGTAGACGCTGAGTAAATGTGGTGATGTAATCTCTTTTACTCACCTCCTTATGTCTGAGAATGCTTGAAGTGAGAATGATCTTGTGCTGTAATACGTAATGTGCTTTGATTGTCCGTGTTAAACGTTGTCTTGGTTAGTTGTGGTGATGTTAGCTGTTGTGATATTAGTTGTTGCATGTGATGTTTAGAGAGATGCATGAGTTTAGTATGATGAAAGTCTGATTAGTGTCCTCGGCCACGGTACCTCTCCGATAAGCGAGTCGGCATCTATTTCCTGACCGTACCACTAACTGATACGTACAGGTCATCATGATAGGCGGTGCTTACCGTAATTATGCAGTAGCAGTTTAATAAGGAGGCACGCACTCCAGATTCCCCCAAGAGAGTATCCAGTCATCTAAGCGTGTTAGCTAGTTGATCCTTAAACGGCTGAGTGATATTGGTGAAGATGCGGGGTATGCTCGTCTAAAATGTTATGAGAGCGCAGCGGTAGTCACATTTTGTGTATAGGGTTGCCGTGTTGTTAATGAAAATTTTCTTCTAGGGTACAACGCGACAAAAAAAAAAAATAAAAGAATAAAAATAAAAAAAATAAATTAAAAAAAAAAAAGGTAAGTGCTGTTTTGTGAGGTCCTTGGGCTGAAAGAGTGAGACAGGATACTTAAAAAAAAACAACTATTTTTCTTTCTTGATGGTGGTTGGCTGTAATTGTTTTAGTATGTAATTACATTTTACTAGTGGCTGAATTTTTTTTTTTTATACAATTGAAATCGATGCCATGCTTTTATAGTGGCCTGAAGGAGTAGACGTAAGTGAGGGTTGGAAGTAGGAAGGGTAGCAGGGGTTGAGCGGGAAGATTCAGAAACCAAGGAGAAGTTTCAAGAGGGATAGAGGACGAGGTCAGTGGGTAGAACACACGGATGAGTTTGACGCAGATATAGAGACACTTGGGGATGTATGTTTACTACGATGACACGTAGGACGTAAATAAGATTTAATAGATAGATGGGAATTAAAAGTGGGGAGTAAAGGGAAGAAGTTTTTATATTCGTTTGGCAATTATGCCCAAGTCTATTCCTCAACCATTGAATACAGACGAGGGGTTAAGTGAAATTACTAAGGCAATAACTAGAGCATTTGCTAAGAGCTTAGATACCCAAGTCAGTCTCACTTCAGATGATCAAAGTCTATCAGGTAGGGGCCTTCCATTTCCGTCGTATCTGTCCCCACCGCAATCCGAAAACACCTTTGCGTTAAGTTCGACGCACGTTTGCGAGCGAGACCAACTCCCTTTCCGCTCCCATCCGAGAATTCACAGCAGGTGGATACGCCTCGACGACTGATTGTTTATGTTACGAACCCACGCCACGCTTTGGAGGATCGCTTAGCAACCGACGAGCCCTCCGACTCTGATTCAGACTGGGGGAAGGATCTCATCGCTACCACACCGCTGGTCACAGGAATCCCGCCAGTGCAGTATAGCGCTCCTCGCACCGAAGGAACCATAACTACGTGGACTACTGGAGTCCGGGTGAGCCCTGGGGACGCGTCGATAAGAGAAAGGGTAGCTGAGCAACCAATATCCATTCACCACCCACTTCACCAGGAAGTAATCTCCGTAACGGCCGCTAACCCGGCGACGGCAGTCAACACCCCATCCGTGTCCCGATCAGGACGTTTCGTCGGCGATGGTGTTGAGTTCCGTAGCGACACACCCTTCGTTTCAAGCAACACCGGAGCAACACACAGAATGGCGGACAGCATTTCCAACTCGCTGGCGCCCGAGGCATTCCACGGCCGAACGAGCGAAGATGCTAACCTGTGGTTGAAATGTTTCGACCAGTTTGTCATGGTGAAGGGGTGGAGTGCGGAGACACGGAGAGGTTTGTTTCCCCTTTTTCTGCGTGAGAGGGCCAGGCAGTGGTACGAAGACCTTCCAGTCGAGAATAGGTCGAGTTTTGCAGCATTACGGGACGCCTTTGTGCAACGGTACCTCCCGCATCCTTCACTCAAGTGGGTACGCCTCCGACTGTTTAACGATAGGCGGCAGTTGCCGAGCAAATCGGTGGAAGATGTTTTTGCAGAGCAGCGGAGGCTAGGACGGGAGTTGGACAAATCGGAAAAAGACATAATTGAAAACAGTCGGGGGTCTGCTTCCACAGATTTCCAAGTTTGTCATGTTGCGGTCCCCACGGACGATAGCAGAGGCTCTCGATCTAGCGCTCACCGCCCAAGTGTTGGAAAACGCACCAGGGGATAGTGCGGGGGTACACATAGCTGAGCTCAGCAATAGGATCAGTCAGATTGGGGCCACATTAGAGGATGTCCGACGACAGGTCGCGTCGCCGCCATTCATTGACCAGCATCCTGGACCGAGCATCCGTTCCATGCAGCCTCCACGCCCCCCTCCAAACTATGGTAACCCGTCACGCCACTCATACAACGATCGACGTCCTGAGGAATGGCATAACGACTCACCGGGGTATGCAAGGATCCCATTCAACGGTCCACGCAGATACTGCAACGCCTGTGGGGATAATCATCCGTCAAATTCCTGCAGGTTTAAGACCACGCAGTGCAGGAACTGTGGCCTGATTGGTCACATTTCCCGCGTGTGTAGGTCGCGTCCGATTCAGGGACCCTCAGCATATGGATACGCACCTGTGTCGCCCGGATTCAGGGCCAGACGGCGCAGGAGAATCATAAAGAGATCAGGTGGCATATGGGTATATAGAACACGACCACGAGCAGGAAGGGGAAGACAACCAAGGGTCCATTCGCTGTGGTACGTTAGCAACAAGGTTAGAGTTAGCATAGGTCAGTTTATGTGTTTAGCAGTCGTATACAGACATTTCTTGTATAGACGAAAAGTTGTTGGGTCAGATAAGAAAAACTCTTCCAGTTCCCGTTCAAGGTTCAAGCGTCAGGTCTATCAAGGGAGTTAGTGGCCACTGTCAAATTAGCGGAGAAATGGACTTGCCGATTTTTATCGAAAATCTCACGTTGGTGCAGAAGTTTAGGGTCTTGCACAATTTACAGATACCAATCATACTTGGTACAAACTTCTTGAGGGAACATAGGGCGGATGTCTCGTTTTCCACCATTGAATTAATTCTGGGTCATGGTCAGGTTCGTGCCAAGTTGGTTAGAGGTACAGAAAACGTTCCTAGCTCTGTGCAGGTGTTGACCGACGTCGCCATACCCCCCAGGTCGGAGGCAGTAGTGCCGGTGATTATTTAGGGAAGATCAGACTCGCTGGGAGTGATAGAAGCGGCAGCAGGGAATCAGGGGAGCGTGATGGTGGGACGCTCACTGGTGTCGATTAAGGAAGGACAGGCAGTATGTCGACTCATGAACCATTCGGATGAGACTGTCCATATTCTGGAAAGGGAAGAGATTGGAAGGTTTTCACCAGCAGATTCAGTCGAAGGAGAAATTCCAACGTTTGCCCCCTACTCCATAGGGATACAACTGCAGCAATGACTCAGTCCAAGGCAGCGGAAATAGTTCACAAGTTGGGGATCAATTTAGCAGAGGCGCAGTTGACACCGAAAGAGAAAGACAGGTTCACCGCATTTCTGGCGGAACACCATGATATTTTTGCTACTGACTTGTCCGAAATCTGCACTA